>CM046854.1:56471220-57671220 GCA_025617745.1 Heliocidaris erythrogramma
CATCCCATCTTGAACAACCCACATGCACACAGAAAAGCAGATTCCTAGCTCTTTCAGTTTTTTTTATAAAAAATCATTTGTTGTCTCTTGGACCCCCCCCCCCCTTTACGGGGGCAATAACTCGAAAACGGATAGGTAAATCTTTTTGAAATTCGACACAGTCATGAGACCTGATAAGAAGAGTTGACAGTAACAATGTGAAGTTCACAACGACATTATGACGTCATCTAGGCTTCATTTAGTGAATTTTTGGTGAAAAAAATGCCCTTTTCGGACCTCTAACTTCAGTTTGCGTGGTGCTAGAGACTTGGGACTTGATTCAGATGATAGAGCAAAATATTCTACACAAAAAAGGCTTGTGTAGCTTTAACGTTTTAACGGACATTTTCAGGGTGAAAATGGTTTTCAAAGATAAAAGTGCCCATTTTGCCATAGACACACACGTTGTAGGTATTATAGTTAAATTTACTTTCGTCAAAACGACCTTTCCTTTTCCGCTTACTTTTTGTTACCACGAAATCTCGAAAACTGTCCAGTCAATTTTCATGAAATTTCCGTCAGTCATCAGGCCCTATGAGATCAAGCTCGGGTATCTTTTTCAAGGTCCTCAGGTCATCATTGTCGTCATCCAGGCGCCATGTTGTGAAAATCAACTCATGGTCATATCTTGGTAACGGAAAGTCATTTCTTATTCATATATGGCATGATTGAAGCTAATACTACACAATCCGTCAATTTCACAGACTTAGACGCGGGCGTACGCTTACGTTCGCGCGAGAAGTGCCCCCACAACAATCAAATATGCCCACTCCGATAACTCCTAAACAAGACGTCAATCTTTCTCAATCTTGCCACAATCATTCCATCTTCACCAACATCATGCCACCCAAAAAGCAGATTCGTAGCTCAATTAATTTTTTTTTTTTTTTTTTTTTTTTTTTTTTTTTTTAAGTGTCCACTGTTATCGTGTCCATCTTTTCCTTAATAGCTCCTCCATCCTGCCATCTACAATGAAAAAAAAGGTTCAGATTTGGAGGAAATTTGGGACCAATTGACTTCCAACTTGAAGATTCTTCACATTTCCGCTCATTTTCCTCCCATTGACAAATGAAAAGCGGAAAAAACGGCAAATTCCCTCCTTATTTCAGTCAAAACCACCACTCCTAAACAAGACGGCCAATTCCTTCTGAATCTTTCCACAATCATCCCATCTTGAACAACCCACATGCACACAGAAAAGCAGATTCCTAGCTCTTTCAGTTTTTTTTATAAAAAATCATTTGTTGTCTCTTGGACCCCCCCCCCCCCCCCTTTACGGGGCAATAACTCGAAAACGGATAGGTAAATCTTTTTGAAATTCGACACAGTCATGAGACCTGATAAGAAGAGTTGACAGTAACAATGTGAAGTTCACAACGACATTATGACGTCATCTAGGCTTCATTTAGTGAATTTTTGGTGAAAAAATGCCCTTTTCGGACCTCTAACTTCAGTTTGCGTGGTGCTAGAGACTTGGGACTTGATTCAGATGATAGAGCAAAATATTCTACACAAAAAAGGCTTGTGTAGCTTTAACGTTTTAACGGACATTTTCAGGGTGAAAATGGTTTTCAAAGATAAAAGTGCCCATTTTGCCATAGACACACACGTTGTAGGTATTATAGTTAAATTTACTTTCGTCAAAACGACCTTTCCTTTTCCGCTTACTTTTTGTTACCACGAAATCTCGAAAACTGTCCAGTCAATTTTCATGAAATTTCCGTCAGTCATCAGGCCCTATGAGATCAAGCTCGGGTATCTTTTTCAAGGTCCTCAGGTCATCATTGTCGTCATCCAGGCGCCATGTTGTGAAAATCAACTCATGGTCATATCTTGGTAACGGAAAGTCATTTCTTATTCATATATGGCATGATTGAAGCTAATATCAATCCGGTCAATTTCACAGACTTAAACGCGGGCGTACGCTTACGTTCGCGCGAAAGTGCCCCCACAACAATCAAATATGCCCACTCCGATAACTCCCTAAACAAGACCGTCAATCTTTCTCAATCTTGCCACAATCATTCCATCTTCACCAAACATCATGCACACCAAAAAGCAGATTCGTAGCTCAATTAATTAGGTGATCTGTCGTAATCGACAGATCACCTCTTAATTTCGTCAAGATTTTTCTTCTTTATTATTATTATTATTTTTTATTTATTTTTATTTTTTCGCCCATTTTCTTGTTACCATGATTCCTCAAAAATTTCATTCTCAATTTTCTTCAAATTTTCGTCACTTATCAGACTGGTCAATGTCAAGATGTGGCATCTCATTCAAGGTCATCAGGTTATCATGACGTCATCAAGACGCCATTTTGTAAATTTACAAGATCGATTATATCTTCATAATCGATCATCAAAAATCAACTATATTTACATCACATAAACTTCACATGACGGGTCATCAGGTCATGTCCTCACAGGTCATCTAGAGGTCAGGACGTACGCGTACGCGCGCGTCAAAATTTTAAAATGCTCAAAATCACGTAGGATCAAGTCTGCACACGTTTCAGGTCAGTTTGAGCATTTCAAAAATGTCCGTGCGTAAGCGTCCGCGCGCGCGTTTTACGCGCGCACAAATCGTAAATAACGTTAGAAACGCTGTTTTTTTTATTGATTTGCAATCCTGACACTTTTCTTCATCATTTCCATCAATTTGAATCAATTTCAATCAATAATAAGGTCGTACGGGCGCGTCAAAGTTCGAAATCCGTGCGCGCGTCTATGGCGAAAATAACGTAAAAACGTGCAAAAACATGCCTCTACAAAATTCATTGTAGCTCGTTAGATAGTCCGTTGACCCCCAAATTTTTTGTCATCATCAGGTAGGGTATGAATCATAGATTTCATTTCATGTATCATTTCATCCATATAAACATTATGACGTCATCAAAATGGCACCAGAAGTCAAAATTTCCATTTTTCATGTTTTGACGTCATCACATTTATGCAAATTTGGCTCTAGATTCGTAATTATTGGTCGTTTTTCTCCCAAATTTTGATATGTTATAGCTGCAACAATTCTCTACGAGACATCTTGCCACCATTATTCATTTTGATGACGTCATCACACTGAAATCTTCAATTAAAGACGACATGTCAAATTTTTCCCTATTTGCGTGTTATGTCTATGGAAGATGATTTTTTTCGAATCATGAATCTACATGACATCGTTCTCTGAGCAGTATCTCAGTTATTTTTGGTCTATTTCCTTCCAGATTTTAATATGTTGTAGCTGAGACTATAAGCTTTTATTAGTAAGCCCTCCAATTTTTGATCAGATGTCGGGATCATGCCCAATTTTCAGTACCAAATGGGA
Organism: Heliocidaris erythrogramma; assembly: GCA_025617745.1. Taxonomy (NCBI): domain Eukaryota; kingdom Metazoa; phylum Echinodermata; class Echinoidea; order Camarodonta; family Echinometridae; genus Heliocidaris; species Heliocidaris erythrogramma. Next base: position 56,474,584 of record CM046854.1, read on the forward strand.
TTTGAGAATCACGTTTTTCGTTTACGTGTTATCTCTATGGGAAATATTTTGGTCTATCGGTAAAGCACATGACTACCATGGTCAAGGTACCTGGTTCGATCCCCGGGGCCGATTTTTTTTTTTTTTTTTTTTTGCTTCTTTTTACTTGTCATTTTACCATCCTCTACGACTATTATAACATAAACAATCACAAACCAAGTAATAAAATGCCTTATTTTGCATGTTATGTCTATTGCAAAGTGCTGTGCAGTGGTTTATGTATATCCCTATGGAAAATCTGTTTCACTGACGTGTATTAAAGCTATCCTACAATATCATTAGTCCTATTAGATATCACAATTTCTCAAATTGGCTTAGTCAATTATCTTAATTATCTTATTGTGACGTCATCTAGACGCCATTTTCTACAAATCAACTTATGGTCGTATCTTCATAACGAAATGTGATTTCTCGTTCATATTTGGCATGGTTAACGTCACTGTCATTGCAGTCATGATCCTTACCATTATCCCCATCATTATCATCATTATCATTATCATCATTATATCATCAATCATCTTCAAAATCACCAACACCATAATCATCATGAATATCATTATCATCACCATCATTATATTATCATCATCATCATCACCATTATCATCATCACCGTAATCTTTTTACAATGACCGTTTCACACATTTTGCTACATTCCTGTCCTCAAGAAGCATCTCCATTCATGGCATTCTTGACTTCCTATCTTCAGTTTAGCATTTCCCCATTATTATGATCATCCTGATTACAATCATGATCGTACAAAGTGAAAGACAGATCACCTAATTCGTCATGACGAATTAAACTCTAGTTTTTTTTTTTTTTTTTTTTTTTTTTTTTTTAAGTGTCGACTGTTGTCGTGTCCATCTTTTCCTTAATAGCTCCTCCATCCTGCCATCTACAATGAAAAAAAAGGTTCAGATTTGGAGGAAATTTGGGACCAATTGACTTCCAACTTGAAGATTCTTCACATTTCCGCTCATTTTCCTCCCATTGACAAATGAAAAGCGGAAAAAACGGCAAATTCCCTCCTTATTTCAGTCAAAACCACCACTCCTAAACAAGACGGCCAATCCTTCTGAATCTTTCCACAATCATCCCATCTTGAACAACCCACATGCACACAGAAAAGCAGATTCCTAGCTCTTTCAGTTTTTTTTATAAAAAATCATTTGTTGTCTCTTGACCCCCCCCCCCCCCCTTTACGGGGGCAATAACTCGAAAACGGATAGGTAAATCTTTTTGAAATTCGACACAGTCATGAGACCTGATAAGAAGAGTTGACAGTAACAATGTGAAGTTCACAACGTCATTATGACGTCATCTAGGCTTCATTTAGTGAATTTTTGGTGAAAAAATGCCCTTTTCGGACCTCTAACTTCAGTTTGCGTGGTGCTAGAGACTTGGGACTTGATTCAGATGATAGAGCAAAATATTCTACACAAAAAAGGCTTGTGTAGCTTTAACGTTTTAACGGACATTTTCAGGGTGAAAATGGTTTTCAAAGATAAAAGTGCCCATTTTGCCATAGACACACACGTTGTAGGTATTATAGTTAAATTTACTTTCGTCAAAACGACCTTTCCTTTTCCGCTTACTTTTTGTTACCACGAAATCTCGAAAACTGTCCAGTCAATTTTCATGAAATTTCCTTCAGTCATCAGGCCCTATGAGATCAAGCTCGGGTATCTTTTTCAAGGTCCTCAGGTCATCATTGTCGTCATCCAGGCGCCATGTTGTGAAAATCAACTCATGGTCATATCTTCGTAACGGAAAGTCATTTCTTATTCATATATGGCATGATTGAAGCTAATACCAATCCCGTCAATTTCACAGACTTAGACGCGGGCGTACGCTTACGTTCGCGCGAAAGTGCCCCCACAACAATCAAATATGCCCACTCCGATAACTCCTAAACAAGACCGTCAATCTTTCTCAATCTTGCCACAATCATTCCATCTTCACCAAACATCATGCACACCAAAAAGCAGATTCGTAGCTCAATTAATTAGGTGATCTGTCGTAATCGACAGATCACCTCTTAATTTCGTCAAGATTTTTCTTCTTTATTATTATTATTATTTATTTATTTATTTTTATTTTTCGCCCATTTTCTTGTTACCATGATTCCTCAAAAATTTCATTCTCAATTTTCTTCAAATTTTCGTCACTTATCAGACTGGTCAATGTCAAGATGTGGCATCTCATTCAAGGTCATCAGGTTATCATGACGTCATCAAGACGCCATTTTGTAAATTTACAAGATCGATTATATCTTCATAATCGATCATCAAAATCAACTATATTTACATCACATAAACTTCACATGACGGGTCATCAGGTCATGTCCTCACAGGTCATCTAGAGGTCAGGACGTACGCGTACGCGCGCGTCAAATTTTAAAATGCTCAAAATCACGTAGGATCAAGTCTGCACACGTTTCAGGTCAGTTTGAGCATTTCAAAAATGTCCGTGCGTAAGCGTCCGCGCGCGCGTTTTACGCGCGCACAAATCGTAAATAACGTTAGAACGCTGTTTTTTTTATTGATTTGCAATCCTGACACTTTTCTTCATCATTTCCATCAATTTGAATCAATTTCAATCAATAATAAGGTCGTACGGGCGCGTCAAAGTTCGAAATCCGTGCGCGCGTCTATGGCGAAAATAACGTAAAAACGTGCAAAAACATGCCTCTACAAAATTCATTGTAGCTCGTTAGATAGTCCGTTGACCCCCAAATTTTTTGTCATCATCAGGTAGGGTATGAATCATAGATTTCATTTCATGTATCATTTCATCCATATAAACATTATGACGTCATCAAAATGGCACCAGAAGTCAAAATTTCCATTTTTCATGTTTTGACGTCATCACATTTATGCAAATTTGGCTCTAGATTCGTAATTATTGGTCGTTTTTCTCCCAAATTTTGATATGTTATAGCTGCAACAATTCTCTACGAGACATCTTGCCACCATTATTCATTTTGATGACGTCATCACACTGAAATCTTCAATTAAAGACGACATGTCAAAATTTTTCCCTATTTGCGTGTTATGTCTATGGAAGATGATTTTTTTTCGAATCATGAATCTACATGACATCGTTCTCTGAGCAGTATCTCAGTTATTTTTGGTCTATTTCCTTCCAGATTTTAATATGTTGTAGCTGAGACTATAAGCTTTTATTAGTAAGCCCTCCAATTTTTGATCAGATGTCGGGATCATGCCCAATTTTTCAGTACCAAATGGGATTTGAGAATCACGTTTTTTCGTTTACGTGTTATCTCTATGGGAAATATTTTGGTCTATCGGTAAAGCACATGACTACCATGGTCAAGGTACCTGGTTCGATCCCCGGGGCCGATTTTTTTTTTTTTTTTTTTTGCTTCTTTTTACTTGTCATTTTACCATCCTCTACGACTATTATAACATAAACAATCACAAACCAAGTAATAAAATGCCTTATTTTGCATGTTATGTCTATTGCAAAGTGCTGTGCAGTGGTTTATGTATATCCCTATGGAAAATCTGTTTCACTGACGTGTATTAAAGCTATCCTACAATATCATTAGTCCTATTAGATATCACAATTTCTCAAAATTGGCTTAGTCAATTATCTTAATTATCTTATTGTGACGTCATCTAGACGCCATTTTCTACAAATCAACTTATGGTCGTATCTTCATAACGAAATGTGATTTCTCGTTCATATTTGGCATGGTTAACGTCACTGTCATTGCAGTCATGATCCTTACCATTATCCCCATCATTATCATCATTATCATTATCATCATTATATCATCAATCATCTTCAAAATCACCAACACCATAATCATCATGAATATCATTATCATCACCATCATTATATTATCATCATCATCATCACCATTATCATCATCACCGTAATCTTTTTACAATGACCGTTTCACACATTTTGCTACATTCCTGTCCTCAAGAAGCATCTCCATTCATGGCATTCTTGACTTCCTATCTTCAGTTTAGCATTTCCCCATTATTATGATCATCCTGATTACAATCATGATCGTACAAAGTGAAAGACAGATCACCTAATTCGTCATGACGAATTAAACTCTAGTTTTTTTTTTTTTTTTTTTTTTTTTTTTTTTAAGTGTCCACTGTTATCGTGTCCATCTTTTCCTTAATAGCTCCTCCATCCTGCCATCTACAATGAAAAAAAAGGTTCAGATTTGGAGGAAATTTGGGACCAATTGACTTCCAACTTGAAGATTCTTCACATTTCCGCTCATTTTCCTCCCATTGACAAATGAAAAGCGGAAAAAACGGCAAATTCCCTCCTTATTTCAGTCAAAACCACCACTCCTAAACAAGACGGCCAATCCTTCTGAATCTTTCCACAATCATCCCATCTTGAACAACCCACATGCACACAGAAAAGCAGATTCCTAGCTCTTTCAGTTTTTTTTATAAAAAATCATTTGTTGTCTCTTGGACCCCCCCCCCCCCTTTACGGGGGCAATAACTCGAAAACGGATAGGTAAATCTTTTTGAAATTCGACACAGTCATGAGACCTGATAAGAAGAGTTGACAGTAACAATGTGAAGTTCACAACGACATTATGACGTCATCTAGGCTTCATTTAGTGAATTTTTGGTGAAAAAATGCCCTTTTCGGACCTCTAACTTCAGTTTGCGTGGTGCTAGAGACTTGGGACTTGATTCAGATGATAGAGCAAAATATTCTACACAAAAAAGGCTTGTGTAGCTTTAACGTTTTAACGGACATTTTCAGGGTGAAAATGGTTTTCAAAGATAAAAGTGCCCATTTTGCCATAGACACACACGTTGTAGGTATTATTAGGTGGTCTGTCGTAGTCGACAGACCACCTCTTAATTTCGTCAGAATTTTCTTTCTTTATTATTTATTTATTATTAGGTGATCTGTCGTACATCGACAGATCACCTCTTAATTTCGTCAAGATTTTTCTTCTTTATTATTTATTTATTCTTTATTTATTTTATTTTTCGCCCCTTTTCTTGTTACCATGATTCCTCAAAAAGTTCATTCTCAATTTTCTTCAAATTTTCGTCACTTATCAGACTTGTTAATGTCAAGATGTGGCATCTTATTCAAGGTCATCAGGTTATCATGACGTCATCAAGACGCCATTTTGTAAATTTACAAGATCGATTATATCTTCATAATCGATCATCAAAAATCAACTATATTTACATCACATAAACTTCACATGACGGGTCATCAGGTCATGTCCTCACAGGTCATCTAGAGGTCAGGACGTACGCGTACGCGCGCGTCAAAATTTTAAAATGCTCAAAATCACGTAGGATCAAGTCTGCACACGTTTCAGGTCAGTTTGAGCATTTCAAAAATGTCCGTGCGTAAGCGTCCGCGCGCGCGTTTACGCGCGCACAAATCGTAAATAACGTTAGAACGCTGTTTTTTTATTGATTTTGCAATCCTGACACTTTTCTTCATCATTTCCATCAATTTGAATCAATTTCAATCAATAATAAGGTCGTACGGGCGCGTCAAAGTTCGAAATCCGTGCGCGCGTCTATGGCGAAAATAACGTAAAAACGTGCAAAAACATGCCTCTACAAATTCATTGTAGCTCGTTAGATAGTCCGTTGACCCCCAAATTTTTTGTCATCATCAGGTAGGGTATGAATCATAGATTTCATTTCATGTATCATTTCATCCATATAAACATTATGACGTCATCAAAATGGCACCAGAAGTCAAAATTTCCATTTTTCATGTTTTGACGTCATCACATTTATGCAAATTTGGCTCTAGATTCGTAATTATTGGTCGTTTTTCGCCCAGATTTTCATATGTTATAGCTGCAACAATTCTCTACTAGAGACATCTTGCCACCATTATTCATTTTGATGACGTCATCACACTGAAATCTTCAATTAAAGACGACATGTCAAATTTTTCCCTATTTGCGTGTTATGTCTATGGAAGATGATTTTTTTTCGAATCATGAATCTACATGACATCGTTCTCTGAGCAGTATCTCAGTTATTTTTGGTCTATTTCCTTCCAGATTTTAATATGTTGTAGCTGAGACTATAAGCTTTTATTAGTAAGCCCTCCAATTTTTGATCAGATGTCGGGATCATGCCCAATTTTTCAGTACCAAATGGGATTTGAGAATCACGTTTTTCGTTTACGTGTTATCTCTATGGGAAATATTTTGGTCTATCGGTAAAGCACATGACTACCATGGTCAAGGTACCTGGTTCGATCCCCGGGGCCGATTTTTTTTTTTTTTTTTTTTTGCTTCTTTTTACTTGTCATTTTACCATCCTCTACGACTATTATAACATAAACAATCACAAACCAAGTAATAAAATGCCTTATTTTGCATGTTATGTCTATTGCAAAGTGCTGTGCAGTGGTTTATGTATATCCCTATGGAAAATCTGTTTCACTGACGTGTATTAAAGCTATCCTACAATATCATTAGTCCTATTAGATATCACAATTTCTCAAAATTGGCTTAGTCAATTATCTTAATTATCTTATTGTGACGTCATCTAGACGCCATTTTCTACAAATCAACTTATGGTCGTATCTTCATAACGAAATGTGATTTCTCGTTCATATTTGGCATGGTTAACGTCACTGTCATTGCAGTCATGATCCTTACCATTATCCCCATCATTATCATCATTATCATTATCATCATTATATCATCAATCATCTTCAAAATCACCAACACCATAATCATCATGAATATCATTATCATCACCATCATTATATTATCATCTTCATCATCATCACCATTATCATCATCACCGTAATCTTTTTACAATGACCGTTTCACACATTTTGCTACATTCCTGTCCTCAAGAAGCATCTCCATTCATGGCATTCTTGACTTCCTATCTTCAGTTTAGCATTTCCCCATTATTATGATCATCCTGATTACAATCATGATCGTACAAAGTGAAAGACAGATCACCTAATTCGTCCTCATGACGAATTAAACTCTAGTTAGGTGGTCTGTCGTAGTCGACAGACCACCTCTTAATTTCGTCAGAATTTTCTTTCTTTATTATTTGTCTTTTATTTTTCCACCACTTTTTTGTGGACACAATTTCTCAAAATCAACTCGATCAATTTTCTTGAAATTTTTGTCAGTTATCAGGCCATATCAGATCAAGTGCCCCTATCTTTTTCAAGGTCATCGGGTCGTCATCATGACGTCATCAAGGCGCCATTTTGTGAAATCACATTATCAATCATATCTTCGTAACGAGTCATCAAAAATAAACCATATTTGACACACATGAACTTCAGGTCACGGTCAACATAAAATGTCATTAAAATCCGTGCGCGCATCATGACGCGCACGTACGCGCGCGTCAAAATTTAAAAATGCTCCAAATCAGTTTTTAATCAAATTAGGGTATGGTTCAGGACATTTTACGCATTTTAAAAATTTCCTGTCCGTGCGCGTCCGCGCGCGCGTTATGTGCGCGCACAGCGCGTAGAGAACGTAAAAACGCCATTTTTTCGCATGTTTCATCTTCCTGATACTATTCTTGACAATTTCCAACTATTTACAGTCATTCTCGACCTTCCATAATGTCGTACGCGCGCATCAAACTTTCAAATTCGTGCGCACGTCAATGGGCATTCTAATGTAAAAAGTGGTACAAACATGCCTATCTAGAATTCGCCATAGCTCCTCAGAATGCACGGAACCCCCCAATTCCTTTACATATTCTGAAAGCCTGGGAGTTGTAGATTTGAATTCATGTAGAATTTTTGCCGATCTCATGTTCTAACGTCATCATATTTGCATATGAACTCAAAAAAGTGATTTTGAAAAAATTATGTCATCATTTTTGTATTCTTTTGATAATATTTCAGTAATAGGTGGTCGATTTTCTTCCAAATTTTGATATGTTATAGCTGAGACAATTCTCTACAACATGAGTGCTCATTATTATTCATTTGGATGACGTCATCACACTGAAATTTCAATTAAAGACGACATGTCAGAATTGTCCCTATTTGCGTGTTATGTCTATGGAAGATGATTTTTTTTTCGAATCATGAATCTACATGACATCGTTCTCTGAGCTGTATCTCAGTTATTTTTGGTCTATTTCCTTCCAGATTTTAATATGTTGTAGCTGAGACTATAAGCTTTCATTAAGGTGGTCTCCAAATTTTGATCAGATGTCGGGATCATGCCCTATTTTGAACTACCAAATGGGATTCGAGAATCCCGTTTTTCGTTTACGTGTTATCTCTATGGAAATATTTTAGTCTATCGGTGAAGCACATGACTACCATGGTCAAGGTACCTGGTTCGATCCCGGGGCCGATTTTTTTTTTTTTTTTTTTTTGCTTCTTTTTGCCTGTCATTTTACAATCCTCTTCGACTATTGTAACATAAAAAATCACTAATCATGTAATAAACTGCCTTATTTTCCGTATTATGTCTATTAGAAAGTAGTGTGCAGTAGTTTATGTACAACCCTATGGCAAATTGTGATTTCCTGTCCTGTATTAGAGCTATGGTGTTAATCTCCCAAGTATCCTGTATCATCATCATTATTATCATCACCATCATGATCATCATCGCTACTATTATATCATCGCCATCATCATTATGTCATTATAATCATCATAATCACCGTTATCATCACCATAATCATTTTACAATGACCGATACACATTTTGCTACATTCCTGTCCTCAGGAAGCATCTCCATTCATGGCATTCTTGACATCCTGTCTTCTGTTTAGTATTTCCCCATTAATATGATCATCCTGATTACAATCATGATCGTGCCAATTTAAGGACAGACCACCTAATTCGTCTTCGTGACGAATTCAAGTCTAGTTAGGTGGTCTGTCGGTGTCGACAGACCACCTCTTAATTTCGTCAGAATTTTCTTTATTAGGTGGTCTGTCGTAGTCGACAGACCACCTCTTAATTTCGTCAGAATTTTCTTTATTTATTTCTTTATTATTTATTTTTATTTTTCCACCACTTTCTTGTGAACACAATATCTCAAAATCAACTCGATCAATTTTCTTCAAATTTTTGTCAATTATCAGGCCATATCAGATCAAGTTCCCCTATCTTTTTCAAGGTCATCAGGTCATCGTGACGTCATCAAGGCGCCATTTTGTGAAATCACATTATCAATCATATCTTCATAACGAGTCATCAAAAATGAACCATATTTGACATACATTAACTTCAGGTCACGGGTCAACATAAAATGTCATCAAAATCCGTGCACGCATCATGACGCGCACGTACGCGCGCGTCAAAATTTAAAAATGCTCCAAATCACTTTTTAATCAAATTAGGGTATTGTTCAGGACATTTTAAGCATTTTAAAATTTCCTGTCCGTGCGCGTCCGCGCGCCCGTTATGCGCGCGCACAGCGCGTAGAGAACGTAAAAATGCCATTTTTTCGCATGTTTCATCTTCCTGATACTATTCTTGACAATTTCCAACTATTTACAGTCATTCTCGACCTTCCATAATGTCGTACGCGCACATCAAACTTTCAAATTCGTGCGCACGTCAATGGGAATTCTAATGTAAAAAGTGGTAAAAACATGCCTATCTAGAATTCGCCATAGCTCCTCAGAATGCACGGAAACTCCCCAATTCCCTTACATATTCTGAAAGCCTGGGAGATGTAGATTTGAATTCATGTAGAATTTTTGCCGATCTCATGTTCTAACGTCATCATATTTGCATATGAACTCAAAAAAATGATTTTGAAAAAATGACGTCATCATTTTTGTATTCATTTGCTAATATTTCAGTAATAGGTAATCGATTTTCTTCCAAATTTTGATATGTTATAGCTCAGACAATTCTCTACCAGATCAGTGTCCACCATTTTTCATTTTGATGACGTCATCATACTGAAATTTTCAATTAAAGATGCCATGTCAGAATGTTCCCTATTTGCGTGTTATGTCTATGGAAGATGATTTTTTTTCGAATCATGAATCTACATGACATCGTTCTCTGAGCAGTATCTCAGTTATTTTTGGTCTATTTCCTTCCAGATTTTAATATGTTGTAGCTGAGACTATAAGCTTTCATTAGTAAGCCCTCCAATTTTTGATCAGATGTCGGGATCATGCCCAATTTTTCAGTACAAAATGTGATTTGAGAATCCCGTTTTCGTTTACGTGTTATCTCTATGGGAAATATTCTGGTCTATCGGTAAAGCACATGACTACCATGGTCAAGGTACCTGGTTCGATCCCCGGGGCCGATTTTTTATTTTTTATTTTTTGCTTCTTTTTGCCTGTCATTTTACCATCCTCTTCGACTATTGTACCATAAAAAATCACAAATCATGTAATAAACTGCCTTATTTTCCATATTATGTCCATTAGAAAGTAGTGTACAGTAGTTTGTGTACAACCCTATGGAAATTGTGATTTCCTCTCCTGTATTAGAGCTATGGGGTTAATCTCCCAAGTATCCTGTATCATCATCATTATTACCATCACCGTCATGATCATCATCGCTATTATTATATCATCGCCATCATCATTATATCATTATAATCATCATAATCACCATTATCATCATCACCATAATCGTTTTACAATGACCGTTACACATTTTGCTACATTCCTGTCCTCAGGAAGCATCTCCATTCATGGCATTCTTGACATCCTGTCTTCTGTTTAGTATTTCCCCATTAATATGATCATCCTGATTACAATCATGATCGTGCAATTTAAGGACAGACCACCTAATTCGTCCTCATGACGAATTAAATTCTAGTTATTATTAGGTGGTCTGTCGGTATCGACAGATCACCTCTTAATTTCGTCAGAATTTTCTTTATTAGGTGGTCTGTCGTAGTCGACAGACCACCTCTTAATTTCGTCAGAATTTTCTTTATTTATTTCTTTATTTATTTTTATTTTTCCACCACTTTCTTGTGAACACAATATCTCAAAATCAACTCGATCAATTTTCTTCAAATTTTTGTCAATTATCAGGCCATATCAGATCAAGTTCCCCCATCTTTTTCAAGGTCATCAGGTCATCGTGACGTCATCCAGGCGCCATTTTGTGAAATCACATTATCAATCATATCTTCATAACGAGTCATCAAAAATAAACCATATTTGACACACATGAACTTCAGGTCAAGGGTCAACATAAAATGTCATTAAAATCCGTGCGCGCCTCATGTCGCGCACGTACGCGCGCGTCAAAATTTAAAAATGCTCCAAATCACTTTTTAATCAAATTAGGGTATGGTTCAGGACATTTTACGCATTTTAAAATTTCCTGTCCGTGCGCGTCCGCGCGCGCGTTATGTGCGCGCACAGCGCGTAGAGAACGTAAAAACGCCATTTTTTCGCATGTTTCATCTTCCTGATACTATTCTTGACAATTTCCAACTATTTACAGTCATTCTCGACCTTCCATAATGTCGTACGCGCGCGTCAAACTTTCAAATTTGTGCGCACGTCAAAGGGCATTCTAATGCAAAAAGTGGTAAAAACATGCCCATCTAGAATTCGCCATAGCTCCTCAGAAGGGGCGGAAACCCCCCCATTTCTTTACATATTCTGAAAGCCTGTGAGTTGTAGATACGAATTCATGCAGAATTTTTGCCGATCTCATGTTCTAACGTCATCATATTTGCATATGAACTCAAAAAAGTGATTTTGAAGAAATTATGTCATCATTTTTGTATTCTTTTGATAATATTTCAGTAATAGTTGGTCAATTTTCTTCCAAATTTTGATATGTTTTAGCTGAGACAATTCTCTACAAGATCAGTAACCACAATTTTTCATTTTGATGACGTCATCATAGTGAAAATTTCAATTAAAGATGCCATGTCAGAATGTTTCCTATTTGCGTGTTATGTCTATGGAAGATGACTTTTTTTCGAATCATGAATCTACATGACATTGTTCTCTGAGCAGTATCTCAGTTATTATTGGTCTATTTCCTTCCAGATTTTAATATGTTGTAGCTGAGACTATAAGCTTTTATTAATAAGCCCTCAGATTTTTGATCAGATGTCGGGATCATGCCCAATTTTTCAGTACAAAATGGGATTTGAGAATCCCATTTTTCGTTTACGTGTTATCTCTATGGGAATTATTTTGGTCTATCGGTAAAGCACATGACTACCATGGTCAAGGTACCTGGTTCGATCCCGGGGCCGATTTTTTTTTTTTTTTTTTTTTTTTTGCTTCTTTTTGCCTGTCATTTTACCATCCTCTTCGACTAGTATAACATAAAAAATCACAAATAATGTAATAAACTGCCTTATTTTCCGTATTATGTCTATTAGAAAGTAGTGTGCAGTAGTTTGTGTACAACCCTATGGAAATTGTGATTTCCTGTCCTGTATTAGATCAAAGGGGATAATCTGCCAAGTATCCTGTATCATCATCATTATTATCGTCACCGTCATGATCATCATCGCTATTATATCATCGCCATCATATATCATTATAATCATCATAATCACCATTATCATCATCACCATAATCATTTTACAATGACCGTTACACATTTTGCTACATTCCCGTCCTCAAGAAGCATCTCCATTCATGGCAGTCTTGACATCCTATCTTCAGTTTAGTATTTCCCCATTATTATGATCATCCTGATTACAATGATGATCGTACAAATTGAAGGACAGACCACCTAATTCGTCCTCATGACGAATTAAATTCTAGTTTATTTTTATTTTTCCACCACTTTCTTGTTACCATGATTCCTCAATATCGGCCGAGTCAAATTTTATCAAAATCTCTACAGTCATGAGGACTTATAAGATCAAGGTCGGGTATCTATTTCAAGGTCATCAGGTCATCGTGACGTCATCCAGGCGCCATTTTGTGAAATCACATTATCAATCATATCTTCATAACTAATCATCAAAAATGAACCATATTTGACATACATTAACTTCAGGTCAAGGGTCAACATAAAATGTCATTAAAATCCGTGCGCGCATCATGACGCGCACGTACGCGCGCGTCAAAATTTAAAAATGCTCAAAATCACTTTTTAATCAAATTAGAGTGTTGTTCAGGACATTTTAAGCATTTTAAATTTTTCTGTCCGTGCGCGTCCGTGCGCGCGTTATGTGCGCACACAGCGCGTGGAGAACGTAAAAACGCCGTTTTTTCGCATATTTTGTCTTCCTGACACTATTGTTGACAATTTCCAACTATTTACAGTCAATCTCGACCTTCCATAATGTCGTACGCGCGCGTCAAACTTTCAAATTCGTGCGCGCGTCAATGGGCATTCTAATGTAAAAAGTGGTAAAAACATGCCTATCGAGAATTCGCCATAGCTCCTCAGAAGGGGCGGAAACCCCCCAATTTCTTTACATATTCTGAAAGCCTGTGAGTTGTAGATATGAATTCATGTAGAATTTTTGCCGATCTCATGTTCTAACGTCATCATATTTGCATATGAACTCAAAAAAATGATTTTGAAAAAATGACGTCATCATTTTTGTATTCATTTGCTAATATTTCAGTAATAGGTGATCGATTTTCTTCCAAATTTTGATATGTTATAGCTGAGACAATTCTCTACCAGATCAGTTTCTACCATTTTTCATTTTGATGACGTCATCACAGTGAAATTTTCAATTAAAGATGCCATGTCAGAATGTTCCCTATTTGCGTGTTATGTCTATGGAAGATGATTTTTTTTCGAATCATGAATCTACATGACATCGTTCTCTGAGCAGTATCTCAGTTATTTTTGGTCTATTTCCTTCCAGATTTTAATATGTTGTAGCTGAGACTATAAGCTTTTACAAGTGTGGTCTCCAAATTTTGATCAGATGTCGGGATCATGCCCAATTTTTCAGTACAAAATGTGATTTGAGAATCCCGTTTTCGTTTACGTGTTATCTCTATGGGAAATTTTCTGGTCTATCGGTAAAGCACATGACTACCATGGTCAAGGTACCTGGTTCGATCCCCGGGGCCGATTTTTTTTTTTTTTTTTTTTGCTTCTTTTTGCCTGTCATTTTACCATCCTCTTCGACTATTGTAACATAAAAAATCACAAATCATGTAATAAACTGCCTTATTTTCCGTATTATGTCTATTAGAAAGTAGTGTGCAGTAGTTTGTGTACAACCCTATGGAAATTGTGACTTCCTGTCCTGTATTAGAGCTATGGGGTTAATCTGCCAAGTATCCTGTATCGTCATCATTATTACCATCACCGTCATGATGATCATCGCTATTATTATATCATCGTCATCATCATTATATCATTATAATCATCATAATCACCATTATCATCATCACCATAATCGTTTTACAATGACCGTTACACATTTTGCTACATTCCTGTCCTCAGGAAGCATCTCCATTCATGGCATTCTTGACATCCTGTCTTCTGTTTAGTATTTCCCCATTAATATGATCATCCTGATTACAATCATGATCGTGCAAATTGAAGGACAGACCACCTAATTCGTCCTCATGACGAATTAAATTCTAGTTTATTATTTATTTTTATTTTTCCACCACTTTCTTGTTGCCATGATTCCTCAATATCGGCTGAGTCAAATTTTATCAAAATCTCTACAGTCATGAGGACATATCAGATCAAGCTCGGGTATCTATTTCAAGGTCATCAGGTCATCGTGACGTCATCCAGGCGCCATTTTGTGATATCACATTATCAATCATATCTTCATAACGAGTCATCAAAAATGAACCATATTTGACATACATTAACTTCAGGTCAAGGGTCAACATAAAATGTCATCAAAATTTGCGCGCACATCATGACGCGCACGTACGCGCGCGTCAAAATTTAAAAATGCTCAAAATCTCTTTTTAATCAAATTAGAGTATTGTTCAGGACATTTTAAGCATTTTAATTTTTTCTGTCCGTGCGCGCGTTATGCGCGCACACAGCGCGTAGAGAACGTAAAAACGCCATTTTTTCGCATATTTTGTCTTCCTGACACTATTCTTGACAATTTCCAACTATTTACAGTCAATCTCGACCTTCCATAATGTCGTACGCGCGCGTCAAACTTTCAAATTCGTGCGCACGTCAATGGGCATTCTAATGTAAAAAGTGGTAAAAACATGCCCATCTAGAATTCGCCATAGCTCCTCAGAATATACGGAAACCCCCCAATTTCTTTACATATTCTGAAAGCCTGTGAGTTGTAGATTTGAAATCATGTAGAATTTTTGCCGATCTCATGTTCTAACGTCATCATATTTGCATATGAACTCAAAAAAAATGATTTTGAAAAAATGACGTCATCATTTTTGTATTCATTTGCTAATATTTCAGTAATAGGTGATCGATTTTCTTCCAAATTTTGATATGTTATAGCTGAGACAATTCTCTACCAGATCAGTCACCACCATTTTTCATTTGATGACGTCATCACACTGAAATTTTCAATGCAAGATGCCATGTCATAATTTTCCCTATTTGCGTGTTATGTCTATGGAAGATGATTTTTTTTCGAATCATGAATCTACATGACATCGTTCTCTGAGCAGTATCTCAGTTATTTTTGGTCTATTTCTTCCAGATTTTAATATGTTGTAGCTGAGACTAAAAGCTTTCATTAGTAAGCCCTCCAATTTTTGATCAGATGTCGGGATCATGCCCAATATTTCAGTACAAAATGTGATTTGAGAATCCGTTTTGGTTTACGTGTTATCTCTATGGGAAATATTTTGGTCTATTGGTCAAAGCACTTGCCTCCCATTCCGGTGACCCAGGTTCGATCCCCGGTGGGTCCATAACAATTTTTTTTTTTTTGCTTCTTTTTGCCTGTCATTTTACCATCCTCTTCGACTAGTATAACATAAAAAATCACAAATAATGTAATAAACTGCCTTATTTTCCGTATTATGTCTATTAGAAAGTATGTGCAGTAGTTTGTGTACAACCCTATGGAAATTGTCATTTCTTGTCCTGTATTAGAGCTATGGGGCTAATCTCCCAAGTATCCTGTATCATCATTATTATCATCACCGTCATGATCATCATCGCTATTATTATATCATCGCCATCATCATTATATCATTATAATCATCATAATCATCATCACCATAATCATTTTACAATGACCGTTACACATTTTGTTACATTCCTGTACTCAAGAAGCATCTCCATTCATGGCATTCTTGACATCCTGTCTTCAGTTTAGTATTTCCCCATTATTATGATCATCCTGATTACAATCATGATCGTACAAATTGAAAGACAGACCACCTAATTCGTCCTCATGACGAATTAAATTCTAGTTATACTTACATACGTATACTCAGATACTGTATATAGTTATGTTTCTATGTATTTCCGTTACCGTTCATTTGTCTATTACCCTATTCACTTAATTATGTTACCTCTCAGTGCCTTTGATTATGTTATATTTAGTTCGTATTACTTTGTATTATTTGCTTGTTTATAGCCGTGATAAAGCGCCCACGCCGAAAGCTTGGCACTAGCAACGGACATAGAGCTACGTCTCGTGTCATCATTCGCTTTTGCACGTCTTACAATATATATATATATATATATAATATATATATATATATATATTGCATGGGCCGTGGAACCAGGCCGGGGGGGGGGTGATGCTGCGGCCCTTTCACTTGAGTAGATACGTTTCATATAATTTGGTTTAATGATTATGTACAGTACATATATTTTTAGAAGAGATCACATTTTAAAGATATTGCATTGTAATGATATTTGGCCACTCACTTCGCTCGCTCGCAAATTGTTGAAAAGGGAAGTTAGTATCCGGCAAGAGGTGTCAGTCCCCACTTCCAAAAACGTTCCACTTACCGGCATTGTGGTACATGTAGTAATAATTATGATAATAATGAATTGAAACAAACTGACATAATGAGAGATGATGGAAGTATGAATATTAGGGTAATATAATATATATGTAATATATATATAGCAATGCAATAACCACAAAAACATGTAAGCTATAAGGCCTACAATAACTAACAATTAACGAAAGTAAAGATCAGAATAATTTAAAGGAATGCTGATGGTTTTGCATGTGCCGTCTCTGAACCCTACCCCCCCCCCCCCAAAAAAAGCTTGTTCTGGACGAGTTGAATATGAAGATCTAAGTAACGTCACTGAACCGTTCTGTGAGAATTATAGAGAATAGACAATTCATTTTATTCTTCTGAAATAACATTGAGGGGATACATTGCATTAACAAGTCAATAACCAGTCTCTCACCACTTTTGATCTATTTAATGTGTACTATGTTTTTTCTTGAAAATACGTTAGAATTCATGTTATGCCATTTTTAGTGAGTTGTGGGTATCCAACAAAGAACAGCTAAAGCAAATGGCACCTGTAAGTATCGAAATATGCTATATAGTATTCCTTTAAAATGTCCAGACAAGCTCATAATCTGGGATATAGACAGTGAAATAAAAACAAACAGGTGTCAATATCTAGGGTGTACCGAAACTCTTGACCAGAACAAGTGGGATTTCTTAATTACATGCCCTTTTACTATCATTCTCGCGCCATTTGAACAACAAGCCTAGAACAATTATTCACAAGTAATTATTCCAGGACAAACTATTTGCCTGGCATAACTCGTGGTCGTTTTTACTAACTGACGAATCCGCGCGAATGCGCAAATACGCGCATTGGAGAAAACGGTTTCACAAACCGTCGATTTGTGTTTGAATGGGCAGTGCTTCCTTATTCCGTATTAATATAAATTATAATATACACCATTTCAAAATCAAAGTCATAAGCTTTCTTTTGATGCATATATCGATACATGAAATTATGCAACGTTATCTAAGAACACCAAAATCTATAAATTTGTTTCCCGCCAACTCACGTTTTTTCGCGCACCTTGCTCGGGTTTGTCAGTTCGCAAACACGACGACGAACTACCCATAGGACAATGATCCATGTTGGACGTGTCCGACAATCACAATCCGGACAGCATTTACGCGGGAGTATTTTTTTTCCAAATTAATATTCAAATCGTTCTCAGTGTTGATTTTAATAAACCGACCAGTAAACTGATAGGCCCTTATTCTGATAGCCGGGTTTAACTTAACCACAGTCTAAGAGTGATAATAACACTGGTTTAAGACGTCATATTAAACCCAGGTTAAAATTTGGTATTCCGATAGCGAGGTTTAGTCTAACCTCAGTCTAAGTGTGGTAATAACTCTTTCAATATTTAGAATCGCGCAGGGGGTAGATTGAGTCTGGTTTAACTGTCGCGTAGCCAAAAATGCTAACGTTATACAGCCTGCACATACGTTTTCGTGCCAGGTCTGCGAGAATTTCGTATCGAAATACGATACGAAATTCTCGCAGAAATGTATGTAGTTTAGCGATACGAAATTCTCGCAGACCTGGCACGAAAACGTTGTTCCTGAAATGGCCAACGCCTAAATTGTAACTTTTTTTACTGCTGCATGTTAATTACAGAGAGAGGGACTTTTAAAATTTTGTAGGGAAATTACACTCCAGTAACAAATTTAAGAAACCGTAGATCCTAGATAATCCCATTTTTTGGTAGCAAAATTAGATTTCACCGTTACTTGTTAGACAGGAAAATCCGTCTGTTTTGAGGAGTTTTATAACATTTTTTTTTTTTCGAGGCTCTCCTCCAAGACAATGTAGAGGGATTCTATGAAGCCAGACGTAGTCTCAGCGGAACATATCCCTGAACGAAATAGACTGAATTTTCGGTCTAGTCTAATCTAACAAATCCATCTCCCACATACTACCGTACCGGGTGTTATTGTTACTGTAGACTCTGGGTAGGCCTAGATCCTACGATAGATCTCAGATTTATGTAGACTTTAGATCTAACTGTGGGCCTAAAAAAGAAAATAAATAATGTTATGAAAGTCCTCCAAATTATCAGAAGAATTGTTCTGCCTAACAATTAATTAGGCCTAACTTTACTAGTCGAGAACTTGCCGAGATGTCACATCAAACATAATTAGTCATATATCTAGGACAGTTTTTTTCTTAACGAAGGGATTAAAATTTAAACATTCAACTTCTCCTGACCTTAGAAGGCTCAGCATAAAAAGGGCCTACCGTTTTACATCTACTCACCACTTTTTTTAGGCATTATCCGTTATAAATTCTCCATATTTAGATACCTTTTTAGATCTTGCCAATCAAATGAAAAGACGTAAAAGTTAGATGTCATGCCTGTGATTTGACATGACATACATATCGATCAATATGCAAATTCAATAAGCACCGAAAGTGCGCCTATTTGCACTGCGCACGCAGCTCGCAGATATGCGTGCTTCAAGCAATAATTAGTAAGCGCTACCCACAGCGCGTAGTAATCCGTTCCGGTCGCCCCGGCAATACATGTACATGTGTCACCTTGAAAAGTGGCTCATCCTGCAAATGGCAAGTAGCTATTGCCTAGATTACATTTGCTACGGTCATCGTACGATGGATTAGTCTACGATTTTCCTTGCGATTTGGGGGACATCGTAGGTGGCTACGGGCTACGATTTTTATGTTTACATTATTTACGGTCATCGTGCGATTTCATGTACTGGGCATCGTAGAGGGGCCAAAGACAAAGCCGTACAGAGGCTGTACGGAGATCGTACAGAGATTGTACGGAGGTCGTAGGGAGATCGTGCGATTTCTGCACGATGCTTTTTTGCTCCCCTGTTGAAAAAAAATCGTACGCTCTCTGCATGATCAGCGCAAGGCCTCCGCACAATGACCCTGCGCTGATCGTACGATGCCACCTACGATGTTTTTAAGGCTACGATCCTACGATTTTGAAAAATTTGTATAACTCCGCACTAAACAAAATCGTAGAGGCTATGGAGACCGTGAATCCGTACGAAAATCGTACGATCGTCGTATGCCACCCCAGGGAGATCGTGCGATTAGAGGGATACGATCAGTTTACGGTCACCCTACGATGATCGTAGACCAAATGTAAATGGGGCATTAGGGTATAAAAGGCATATTTCACAACCCCCCCCCCCCCCCCCCAAGTTTGACAGCAAAGAAGAAAAAATAGGCCTACCGGTACTTAATTAAAAAGAAATTCCATCCTAGATCTAGTTGGGTTTTTTTTTTCTTTCTAGAAACACCTTCATAAATAGGGTAATTATTGTGTGTGTGTTTTTCTTTGTTCGTTTGTTGTTTTGCGGGGGATTATTTATTTTTATTGAATCAAACATTCAAAATATTTCCAAACAATAATAAAAATTATTGCATTATATAAAAAACAAACAGGAAAGGCAGCAATTACATCAAGTAACTATATGACATAGTTAAAAAGAGCACAGGTAGCCGTTTGGGGATAGCCTAGACTCAATACATAAATTGTCGGATTGCCACAATAAATTAATGCACTAGGAATCCCTTGACAATCATCTGAGGCGAGTGGTATGAATATTCATGAGCAAATGAGCATGCGCAGTAGATTTTCCAATGGAATTAAACCAGGGCGGGGCATTTAACCCAGGGTTTAATTTTAAACGTAAGTTTAACTAAACCTGGCTATCAGAATACCAAATGGATTTAAACTACACTTAGACTGAAGGTGAGGTTTAAGTGTAGTTTAGTTAACCTAGGGTTAACTTTAGCCTGGGGTTAAATCAAACCTGCTATCAGAATGCCGGCCATAATGACTAAACTAATTGGCAATAATATGTCGAGCATCATGTGTGATTATCACCATTACATATTTTCGTAATTCGTATGTTTTTCTGCAGGGTATATACCGAAGAGCGAGAGACAGCAAAAACAGGTCATCAGCAGACCCCTAAACAATCAATTTTTCTAAATCTTGCTCGGAAATATCAGAACACCGACATTCCTACAAGCGTTTGGAAATTAATAAAGATTTGAAATTATCGTTATTTCAACGATTCTGACCTAGACATGTAGGTTTATTCACGGATTACAATGGATCCACTAGCCACACGGTTTATAATTGTTGAAAACCCCATTTGGCCCCAGCTAACGAAAAGATTAAATGTCGGACAAATGAAATGATGAATTATAATTAATTAATTATATATCAAATAATGTGATAGTAACTCCCCGATGCTCAATGGTCCAGGCTCACCTAACCAACAAGTGATGATCATAACGATATCTTTATTACAGATTATTATCACACACCCAATGAGTGTTGATATGGGTGTGTATGATAGGTCTTTGTAGATTTCTATCTATGTATGTTTGCTTATAACACAAGGTTATGCCTACCTTTTGTCAAGAGCTTAATAGTAGTTCCACCATTAAGGAAGTTCATTATAAAAAAATCTTTGTAAAGTGTCTCAGTATAGACTTGTTAATCACTTAATTCCGAAATTCTGTTCATCGGGTTCAAATCCTTCATCTTCGCCGTTATATGATTCAGTATTATCATATTTAGTGATATACAAATGTTTATTAGTTCTCAATGCTATGATACAAATGTGCCCGATAAGGAAACCTAGTTTCAAATAATAATCATGATTCACACTCCAACACACGTATACCGGGTGTCCCACAAAAAGCGGAACGGCGGATTTTACAGTACCTTACCTTCGAAAAGTATATAAATTTGATACAATATTTGGTACAATTTACTGCAATAAATCATATATACCTACCTATTATGCCTGTAGTCTTGACTACGGGACCCCTTCGAGAATTTATCACACATGAGTCACAATATTGTGCGCACCCCCCGTAATCCTATTGTCCCCTTCGCCACTCACGTGCGTCAACACGCTACGGCCATCTTCCTCTTTCTTGCTCGCCCCCGACGAGATAGGACGTTTAGTCACAGCGCTCCTGAAATCAGGTCGTATAGTATCTTTTAGGCGCGCTTTTTCGCACATTTAAAGCACTTTTAGGTACCTATATTCGCTTAGATTATAGTACTTTGTGTTTTAGTAGTCACTCTTGCCGATTGCAAGGGATTTTTGTTTCCCTTTCTTGGCATTTATTTTTCTCTTTCACGGTCAGCCCCACGTAGATATTTCTGTGATTGCGGGTGTTTCCGTTTGTCACCGAGCCTTTGGGTTCGGTGTTTGTTCTTACGGTTTTTTGGCTGTGAACATTCTTTTGTGCGTATCTCCCAAATAAAATTTACCCTTATTTTACTGCATTCAGTTGAAGTATTTCTTATTTTGAAAAGTATACTTTATTGTCTGTTTTATTGCAGTGGTATGGATTCGGAAGAAGAAGCAGCTAGGTCAAGGAGACCTGCTTCTTCCGAAGAGTCGTCTAGCAAGACGACTCGGCCTTCCAGAACTCTCCCGAGTACTTCGGTACATGGGGGAGGGAGGAGGGCTAAGGGTAAGTTGCCTAGTGGTGTTTCCTTGCAGAGTTTGCCAGTCTCGTAGCTTGCGGCTTCGGGACGGGTGGCGTTAACTGAGTCGGGATCGTCAACTCCGAAGCCCGTGGTTTCGGGGTGGGTGGCGTCAGATTCTAGTGGTTTGGGTATCTAACGATTCCAATCCCCCGGTCGCTGAGACCAGAGGGGGGAGGCGGTTGTTTCCCGTACGGTAGCGTTCACTCGCTCTGATCCGTTAGGGGAGACGCGCCCCACTACTGCAGGGCAACCCACGGGCTTAGTCCATGTTGGTCTGGGTTCTCAAACCCTAGCCCCCGCAAACGCCATATGGAGGAACGAGTACTTCCTGGGCTGTCTACATTGCCAGCTAATGGGAATGCTCGAGCTAACAATTATGGACGCTCTTCGGAGCAACAGGTGTTTTCACCTGAGTGCGTGACTACTAGTGCTCCCCTATTGCCGCTTTCTAGCGGTCCAATAGCGGGTTCACACGCCTATTTACTGCAATAAATCATATATACCTACCTATTATGCCTGTAGTCTTGACTACGGGACCCCTTCGAGAATTATCACACATGTGTCACAATATTGTGCGCACCCCCCGTAATCCTATTGTCCCCTTCGCCACTCACGCGCGTCAATACGCTACGGCCATCTTCCTCTTTCTTGCTCGCCCCCGACGAGTTAGGACGTATAGTCACAGCGCTCCTGAAATCAGGTCGTATAGTATCTTTTTGGTGCGCTTTTTCACATAGTTAAAGCACTTTTAGGTACCTATATTCGTTTAGATTATAGTACTTTGTGTTTTAGTAGTCACTCTTGCCGATTGCAAGGGATTTTTTGATTCCCTTTCTTGGCATTTATTTTTCTCTTTCACGGTCAGCCCCACGTAGATATTTCCGTGTTTGCGGGTGTTTCCGTTTGTCACCGAGCCTTCGGGTTCGGCGTTTATTCTTACGGTTTTAGGCTGTGAAAATTTCTTTAGTGCGTATCTCCCAAATAATTTTACCCTTATTTACTGCATTCAGTTGAAGTATTTCTTAATTTGAAAAAGTATACTTTATTGTCTGTTTTTATTGCAGTGGTATGGATTCGGAAGAAGAAGCAGCTAGGTCAAGGAGACCTGCTTCTTCCGAAGAGTCGTCTAGCAAGACGACTCGGCCTTCCAGAACTCCCCCGAGTACTGCGGTACACGGGGGAGGGAGGAGGGCTAAGGGTAAGTTGCCTAGTGGTGTTTCCTTGCAGAGTTTGCCAGTCTCGGAGCTTGCGGCTTCGGGACGGGTGGCGTTAACTGAATCGGGATTGTCAACTCCGAAGCCTGTGGTTTCGGGGTGGGTGGCGTCAGATTCTAGTGGTTTGGATATCTCGAATCCAATCCCCCGGTCGCTGAGACCAGAGGGGGGGGGGGGGGGCTGTTGTTTCCCGTACGGTAGCGTTCACTCGCTCTGATCCGTTAGGGGAGACGCGCCCCACTACTGCAGGGCAGCCCACGGGCTTAGTCCATGTTGGTCTGGGTTCTCAAACCCTAGCCCCCGGCAAACGCCATATGGGGGAACGAGTACTTCCTGGGCTGTCTACATTGCCAGCTAATGGGAATGCTCGAGCTAACAATTATGGACGCTCTTCGGAGCAACAGGTGTTTTC
This sequence comes from Heliocidaris erythrogramma, assembly GCA_025617745.1. Classification (NCBI taxonomy): domain Eukaryota; kingdom Metazoa; phylum Echinodermata; class Echinoidea; order Camarodonta; family Echinometridae; genus Heliocidaris; species Heliocidaris erythrogramma. The sequence continues at coordinate 56,498,612 of CM046854.1, forward strand.
ACCTGAGTGCGTGACTACTAGTGCTCCCCTATTGCTGCTTTCGAGCGGTCCAATAGCGGGTTCACACGCCTTTAGTAGTCATCGGGCACATACCGAGTCATCTCGGTCTGCCCACGCACTGGGAGCTTTTAGCTCCCAACCCAAGGCTACTGCATCTTCTTGCTTAGCCAATATGGGTGATTTGGGCGATTCTCTAGGCTTACGCCATGAGTGCTCCAATCCCTTTATGGGAAGTGAACGCCCCTCCGCGGAGGGATCGGTTTGTGTTTCCGAAGAGGCTTCGGGGACCCGAACGAATCCGATTAAGCGTTCTAAGAAAAGGGTTTCGGCTACGACTTTTGTCGAGCCAGCCAAGAAAAAGGCCAAGAAGAAGGCAAAAAGTGGCAAGGCTTTGCCGGCCTCTTGCCCGTCTGACCTGGCTAACCCAGCTAGCTCCTCTCAAGCTGACATGTTCAGTATGATGCGGCTTTTGCTCAGAATCAGGGTTGGTCCTTTGTACCGGCTACTTCAACCCTGACTTCTGTCCCTATTCAGGGATCTCGCCTTGAGTCTAATCAGCCTTTTGTGATTGATTCCTCTTTGTCTGAGTCAGATTCGCATGTGCCTCCTATTCCCGCGGCCCTTGGGGCTCCGCCGGGCGAGGAGACTTTTGTTGAACCATGCGGGGCTCTGCCTGCGGAGGCCTTTGTTAGTGCTCCTTTGTCTCATTCCACTCGGGTGGAACCAGATTCGGATGTGGCTTCTCAAGCTTCGGTTCCCGAATCGCTTGGGCAGGCGGAGTCTCAATCGCTTGCTCTTCGCGGGGTAGAAGCGATTGCTTTGTTGTCCAAATATCTCCCTGAATTTCAGTCAACCCGCGCGCAGGGTTCGACTTCGCGTTGGAAATTTAAGCAGCAGGATTCCTCTGAGGGTATCGCTCTTGAGGAGGTTTTCAAGCTGGAGTATGACCGCATTGAGGCCGCGCTGTTGATTAAGCGCTCTAATGCGGTCAAGGGTAAGGCCTTTGCCTTTTGTTCTCAGGACCAAGACAGCTTTTTTAAGGCTAAGACTCTGTCTCCTGAGATTTTGGAGGTTGGTCGTCGCTTACGGGCGACTAATCCGCTTACCTCCGCCGCTTTCAAGGCGGAGGATAAGATCTGGTCTAATATTGAAAACCAGGTTAGGTCGGGGATGCGTTTGTCGGCGTTTCAAGGGTTTCTCTCCGACCTTAGGTCCAGGGCGGAGGAGTTGAATGTTACCGATGGTGACAAGCTGATTATTGACGACCTGTTGCATACTCTTTTTTGTCTGCAGTGGTCGCAGCTTTCCACCGCAGCTGCTTCGGCTACGTTCCGTCGCAGGACCTCGGCTCTCTCGGCACTGGGTGTTAGAGAGTCGGGCATTGCTCAACTTCTCCGAGATGTTCCGTCTCGGGGTCCTTCGCTTTTTGGTGGTAAATTCGCTACGGTTTTTCAGAGAGAGATCGATGCGCGTAAGCAGATCTCGGATATGACTAAGCAGTTTCACACTAGCTCTAAGCCAACGCGGGCCCCTGTTCAGCGTAGACCTGCTGGTCCCGTTTCGGGTCAACGCAGTCGCGTGTCTAGGGTCCCGCCTCCTGAGCCACAGCCAGCTCCTTCTCGTGGGAGAGGGAGTCGTGGCAGGGGCATTTCGAGAGGTACTCGTGGTAAGGCGATGGCTTCGCAGAAGGCCAAGCCTGGGTTTTGATGTTTTTTCCCGAGCGCTTGTTCAACCGAATGTGGTAGGTGGCCGTCTTCACGCGTTTCTCCCCGCTTGGGAGCCATCTCCGGGGACGCGTTTGTTCTCTCCGTCGTGCGAGACGGATTCTTCATAGATCTTTGCGCTTCGCTCCCCGGAGGGGCTATAAGAATTCGGTCACCTCCCATGTCTGCCCTGTCTCGATCTCATGCTTCAAGGGAGATCGAGTCTCTTCTGGAAAAGAGGGCTATAGAAAGGGTAAGAGACAGGCCGTCTCTTTCCCTTTCTCCAATATTTATTCCCAAGCGCTCGGGAAAACTTCGTTTGATACTGAACCTAAAAGGATAAACAAATTTATTCCTCCGGTTCATTTTCGGATGGAGACTCTTGCCTCCATTCTTCCGTTGATCAAAAGGGAAGACTACGCGGTCTCGATAGATCTCAAGGACGCGTACTTTCACATTCCCATTCATCGCGCATCTCGCGATCTTCTGGGGTTCTCCTTCCTCTCGGAGACTTATCGTTTTCGGGCTCTTCCCTTCGGGCTGCGCCCGGCCCCTCGGGTTTTTACTCAAGTTGTAGCGGTGCTAGCGGCCTTTCTGAGGCGTCGCGGCCTGCGGTTGTTTTGTTACCTGGACGATTGGCTTCTCCTTGCGGAGTCGCGCGATCGTTTGTTGGACGAGACTCGTTTGCTCGTCTCTCTTACTCAAGACTTAGGTTTCCTAATAAATTGGGAAAAGTCAGAGTTAGTCCCCACTCGCAGCCCAGTTTTTCTGGGGGCGGTGTTAGACATAAGGAATCAGCTAGCTCGGCCCAGTCGAGACAGGATTCTCACCATTGTCTCTGCGGCTCGCAAGCTCTTGCTGGCCAGAAGAGTCTCGGCCAGACAGTGGCTTCAGTTTCTAGGTTATCTAGCCAGTCTAGTCGATGTTTTAGAGGACTGCCGGCTCCTCATGAGACCCTTTCAGAGACATCTCCTCAGGTTCTTCAAGCCGGGAAAAGACTCTCTTTTGGTCTGGATTCCAGTACCAGTAAAGATCAAGTCTCTTCTCGCTTGTTGGACGAGCGAGGTGTTTCTCGCGCAAGGCAGGTCCTTCACTGCCCCTCTCCCGTCGATATCGGTTTCGACGGACGCCTCTCGGTTGGGGTGGGAGGACACTGCAACGGCAGCACGGTTGCGGGGATTGGTCTCATCTTGGGACTCTTCCTCATATCAATGTCCTGGAGTTTATGGCAGTTCTGTTGACCTTGCTCCATTTCAGAAGTCGACTTCTCAGTCGTTCGGTTCTGATTCTCACGGACAATGTTACTGTGGCGGCATATATCAATCGGCAGGGAGGCACTCGTTCGGTTGCCCTGAATGCCCTAGCAGCTCAGCTGTGGAGGTGGTGTCGTCGCATGGCAATCACACCCGTGGCCTCTTTCATCCCTGGTCGGGAAAACCTCATTGCGGATTTTCTGTCTCGGGCAGGTATCTTCCATCGGAATGGACGCTTCATCCGGAGGTCTTTTGCCGCATTCGCAGTCGCCTAAGTCCACTGGAAGTGGATCTATTTGCGTCGGTGCTAAATCGCCAGCTGCCGAGGTATTGCTCCCGTGTTCGCGATCAGGAGCATGGGCTCTCGATGCTTTCTCCCTCAGCTGAGAGAACCTTCAGGGATTCGCCTTTCCTCCCTTCCAACTGATTCCGCGTGTCTTGCGGAAAATCAGGGAAGATCGGGCGCGGGTGCTTGTAATAGCTCCCTTTTGGCCCCGGAGGAATTGGTTTCCAGAACTTACGAGCCTCCTAAGGGCTCAACCGTTCGTTCTCCCGTTAAGAGCGGATCTGGTGTTGCAGCCCCTATCGGGGATTCTTCACCACAGTCCGGAGTCTCTTCATTTGACTGCTTGGCCCCTGTCAGGGAATCTGCAAGACAGTCGGGTCTCTCTGATAGAGCCGCGGACTTTTTAATGTCCAGTCGTAGGGTTTCTACTAGGGAAATTTACAATTCCCGTCTCTCGGCCTTTTTCCTTTGGTGCAAAGAGAGAAATCAAACCCCTTCTAAGGCTCCCATTGGTTCAATTGCGGATTTCTTAATCTCGTTATTTGACAAAGGGAGATCTATCTCTACTATCCGAGGCTACCGTTCGGCGATCGGGGCCATTCATTCGGGTTTCTCAGATGGTTCGGGGATTTCCAATTCCCCGCTACTAAGCGGTTTGATTCGTTCGTTCTTTCTGAAACGACCTTCTTTTTCTAAGCTAGTGCCGTCTTGGAGTCTGCCTAAGGTCCTGGAGGCCTTGGCGAAACCTCTTTCGAACCGTTAGGTGAAGCTTCGCTTCATCATCTTACGGTTAAGACGCTCTTTTTGGTAGCTATTGCCTCTGGGCAGAGGCGCAGTACTCTTCATGCTCTCTGTCTTACTCCTGGTCATGTTCGCTGGGAGAGAAAAGGCGTTAGATTGATTCCTAGGGCTTCTTTTATTGCCAAGAATCAGACAGCTGCCTCTGGCCCTGTTGAGATTTTCTTTGTCCGCTTTCTGACTTTTCTTCGGATGCGTGAGGACAAAGTTTGGTGTCCTGTAAGGGCTCTCAAATGGTATATTGATAAGACTAAGTCTTATCGTAAGGATGATCAGTTGTTCCTGATCACTAGAGAGCCTTTTTCTCCTGCCTCTCTTGATTCCATCTCTAGGTGGATCGTTGAAGCTATTAGGGCCGCTGGCACAGAGGCTCTTTTATCCGACAGTAAGCCTCGTGCTCATGATACTCGTAGTGTCGGCACTTCTTGGGCTTTGTTTCAAGGTGTGGCGCTTGTTGATATTTTGAAGGCTGCTTATTGGCGTTCGTCCAATTCCTTCATTTCTTGCTACCTTAGGGATGTTCCCGCAGGTGAAGCTTTGTTTACGTCAGCCACCTTGAAGGCCGCTGTGTCTTCTTTGTAGTCTTTGGTGAAATCCTATTCCCTTCTGCTCGAAACATGCCTCCCGTCTTTGAGTTGGCGCTGGTCTGGCATAATAGGTAGGTATATATGATTTATTGCAGTAAATTTGTAAAATCAGCACTGATTTTCTTATTTACTATATAAATCTATATACCTACCTATGACCCTCCCTCCTTCCCCGCACCTTGCAAGCAACATGTTTCTTCTTGGGGTTGCTCGCAAAAGAGGAAGATGGCCGTAGCGTGTTGACGCGCGTGAGTGGCGAAGGGGACAATAGGATTACGGGGGGTGCGCACAATATTGTGACTCATGTGTGATAAATTCTCGAAGGGGTCCCGTAGTCAAGACTACAGGCATAATAGGTAGGTATATAGATTTATATAGTAAATAAGAAAATCAGTGCTGATTTTACAAATATTTGGTAATACATCTTCTTCCAAAGAGAATGAAATCGAGATCATTGAGTTTGGTTAAGTAATTTTGATTATATGGCCTTCCATTATGGTATCTACGATGTTCGTAGAAACACAAAAAAAGGCGGATGTGACATGTACATGCCCTATGGAAGGCGATTCTCGCCACAATTCTACTCATCTATCGCAAAAAATCAAAATTTCTTAACCGAATTCAATGATTTTGGCATCAGTCTATTTGGTAGAAAATGCTTTGCCCAATGATGTAAAATAATTGTATACTTTTTGAAGGCAAAGTACTGAAAACCCGCCGTTCCGCTTTCTGGGGGGACACCCGGTATACTAGATGATAAGGTACAGAACTTGCACCCTCTACATGTCCATGCCTTCCCCTCCCCATTCTGCTTTTAAAACGAGACAAATTGGCGCAAAGCAATGTGCATAAAACACTTTGTATAATGGTAAGTAAATCAATGAGCCTTGACAAATTATTTTAAATATCATTATGGTTACTGGAAAAGTATTTGCCAAAGCCTTACCCTTCTTCCCGCCCCTTTCCCTCCAAAGTTTAACTTTTCCTACAATTTTTGTAAAAGGAGGCAATTTATGCCATCCGTGAAATAACATGGGAACTGTATTAAAGTTGATGGGCAGGATTTATACTCTAAAATATGAAGATGCTTGGTGGTGGGGTGTAGAACTTGCGCTACTTTTTTTCATTTAAGTATCGCAAAATATTTTGCCACGAAAGGTCCTTTTATTAAAACCTAGGTGATCTTTTGAGACTTGTTTTCTGTTTTGAGTTAAAAGTGGTTTAACACACTATCTCTTGCTACCACTGTTTATCATACTTTTAAAAATTGTCTTACTTAAGCTTTGCTTTTCACCTATATATTTATATATATATATTTGTCAAAAAATGGCAATGAGGGCAATCACTTTTAGTCCGATTAGAACAGACTCGAAACCTCTTTTCCAAAGCCTATGAATACTAGATTTCTTACTTAACTTTTTAACTCAACTTTTTTATAAGGAATTATGTATGACCTGGTGGAAGGTATATTACCAGACTCATTAGTAGATTATTGTCAGATCATACAGCACAGATATGCAACCGGAGGGAAAGAAAATGGGTTATTCTGTGTACCAAAATGTAAGACAAGGCAAGGACAGTTAAGCATTTCGTTTGTTGGAACATAGCTGTGGAATAGTCTTCCAATTGAAATCAGATTTACATCTTCAGCCTTTAGTAGACAACTTTCAAGCAACATTCAATGTAATTCATGTTGTGAGTTTAAAACTCAGCTTTTATATGTCCTCCATTCATCACATACATTTCTTTGGTGATCTGTATAGCTTAGGACCAAGCTTTAATGTATCTTTATCTATTCATGTTCTTTACTACTTGTAATCTGTAATACTGCATTTGCTATACATGTTTTCCATTTTTACTCTACTGTATACTTCATACAAGTAATTAGTGAATCTTCATTGTATAAAAACAGATTATTTTTTAATAAAACATTACTTTTGTGATTATAATTAGAAAAAGACAATTATTTTCTCTCCGCAAGAAATGTAAACTATTAAAACATTGTATTGTATAAAAACGGGTTTGTCCTTTGATATTTGTGAATACCAAATGAAATTGAAATGTTGATATCAAGAAAAATAACAAAGCATACATCTTGCCAAAAGAATGTATGACATTTAGTTAAGTGTAATTATGTGCTCGATTATTCATTGATCTACAAACATGCTACACTCTTAGAAAAAATGGTGCTTATGGGGTACTCATTAGCTCCAAACTGGTGCCGGATTGAAAAGGTGTCTACCAGTTCCATGTACGCATGTAGCTAACTCAGTGCAGCTAGCATGCATACTGAAAGCTAGTTCTCGACGTTTGTTTTATCATCTTGAGACTTGAGAGTTTTTCTCCTTCAGACAAGCAGCGGCAGCTGTCTAGTCAGATTGACCAAACATAATGCCAGCGCCGGGACAGGGGCACAGTGTGATATCCACAACTGACTGTAAGTGTAAGATTTGACAGATTTGTAAGATTTTATTGACTCTATCGACTGGAGTGTTAGGTATAATCCCGGGTATAACTGTATAATGGGGTGACCTACACTGCGTACTTTACTGTACGCTGAGCTCCTTGGCTGATCAATTTGGTAGTGGTACTGCCTCCGCAGCTGTATGGGGAGCCCTAGGTCTGCGCGCCTAGCCAGGATTGGCTTCGTGAATAGGCCTTCTACATCACGAAGCCAGGCGTTCTTACCCAGCAATCTAATTGCGCACGGGTTAGCAGAACTGGAAAATGCCCTGAAATAACACTTTTCTGATAACTCAGCGACCGACAGCTCCTTCACCACAGCGTTTCCTCCTAGGAAAACGTTTAGAATTAGAATGTCTTTTTGATCGTACGTATTTTTACCAAAAAATCCAAAAAAGATCATAAGAAATTTGCGAGAACTCTCCAGTGTCTGTGTATCCATGCCTCCTCTTGTCATGCAGATATGGCATGATAATGGATTGTTGTAATGGATGTAGAAGGCGACAAGGCGTATAGCCAATTTTTTTTTTTTTTACATTCACGAAGCCAATCCTGGCTATGCGCACCTAAGGTTTTAACGGGAAAAATGAACAAGAATTTCTTTAATATTCCTCTAAAGATTTATTTTATTTTATTCCTGATATTCTAAAGAGTAAGTTTGAAAAAAATTGCATCAAAATTAGAGCAAGAACAATGCCATTTTCACAAGAAACGGTGGCCTTGTCATTTCAAGTAATTCAACATTGAAATTTGAATATAAACAATCATGCATGGTTCCCAATTCCATGTCTGCGTACTTATTCATTTACACGCAGTTCGGGAGTTTTGACGTGAAAAACAACATTTTGAGGCTTGTGAATAAAATGTCTGGTTTGCATGGCTCGCAGTATGTGAGAAATGATTATAATTCATTTAGACATGTTACTTGTTAGATCTTGGTTTTGTTGATAATGATATGTGCCTCCGGCTCCACTCACAGTTGGATCCCATGAACGGCTCCGTAGGCCAGTACTAGTACCAGATTGATAAGCCAAGGAGCTCATATAGGTAGGATCCATACCGTGTGTGGAGGCAGATAATGAGATATCACCCCCCCCCCCCCACAAAAAAAAAAAAAAAAAATAGATCTAAAATAAATATCGCCATTTCTCACATACTGTGAGTCATGCAAACCATCCTCAGAGTCAGAGTTTGCTAAAGGGGTTACCTTCCACTCCAGGATCAACTAAGATTGTAGAAATTGATTGACTAAAAAAAAAAAAAACTGGCAGGTGTGATCAGGTTTTTTTCTTACTTGCACATGTAAGTTGTATATATATAGCGAAAGAAATGGATTATGAAATGGCCGTAGCTAGAAGCTACGGCCATTTCATAGTCCATTTCTTTCGCTGTATTCCATTCCACAACTATGAGTGACTGCCAGTGTTTTGCTCTTCGGAAATTTCTTCCACTATATATATATATATATATATATATATATGGGGACTACCCATGCAAGTTAAGGTTTGTGTAGTCCCATATATACAAGTTACACATGCCAGGTATAAACAAACCTGATCACACCTGCCGATTTCTGTTTTCTTAGCAGTTCAAAATCTTGATTTATATAGGATTTATTTGTGACAGTTCTTATCAATGAGAATGAGTTATCCTTATCACTATACCTATGTTGGGTGTCCGGAAAGTTGGTTGGTTATCCGAACAGATAGTTTCCAACTACTGGTAGATCTGATCTGTAATTTTAAAAATTTTGCATTCAATATTCGGGAAATCGCAATGTATGTTGGGCATAAGCATGAATAAATATTTTATCTTGGTTAGTGCTATTCCATGCATATTATTTTTGGAGAAATCCAATGGCAAACTTCAGTTATATGGACCCACCCCTTCATACTTTAATACTTTCCTGGATAAGTCGATAATACAATAGGCCAGGGAGGTGTGGCTGTTCACAGGTACATGTATATGATTCAGTAGACATCTACAAACTCTTATTTTCAGTCTTTCATTCAGATCCATATACTCGCCTAAGAAAACGGTTTGATATATTTGACTAGTCATTCTATTTTGCTTACAGATGCATGACATCTCTTATTTGATGATGGAGCAGACAGTCATGCCAGAATAGATCTACACTCACCTACAGGTAAATATCCTCTTTCGTCACCTTGCATGTTTACTTGAGAGATATGCAATTATTGAACAGGAATGAAACAAAGAAATTTTGTATTTTGGAGTAGTAGGGTCTACATGTAAAAAATAAAGAAATGAAGTATAATAAAAATAAAATTAAGCTGGTTTATTGCCACTCGGGTCTATTCCATTAGTTTTTGTCATGCAAGAGCTTGACTAACAGGGGCGTTGCTAGAACATTTTGAATGGGGGAGGGTTGTGACCCCCAAATTTGCCAACAAATTTTTAGGATGCGATACCCATTTTTGCCAACAAAACTGCTGCACCCTAATCCCTCTCCCCGACAAAAAAATAAAAGAAAATCGCAGACATAGATCTTGATCAGACAGGCCCATTTCGTAAGGAGGGGACTGACGCCTTTTGCCTAAATATCAGCTTTTCAATTTCTAAATATTTGCCAGAGAGCGAAACGAGTCAAACAACATTTTTTGGAACTTTTTTTTAGGTGCAAATTACTGAAGTTAACTAACATAAGTTATATAATTATCCTGGAACCTTTCTTTTTCAATATGTGGATATGGGTCTGTTCACAAAGTTGGGCACCTTTTGAGGCATTTTTTCTTTAATCCCCCGTAATTCGATGAAAAGTCTAGTTAGAATTTTCTTACTTGGCCATTCTATCTCTGGTGAAAATAAAAAGCATCTGAGAATCATAAACATGTTGTTCCACAATGTATTTTGGAAATAATTATGAAAAACCAGCTTGTGGATGTAACCGGACATTGTGTCCGTGTTACATCCGCAAAGTCTTATTTTGAGACATAACGGCACATCCATAATGCTCTTGATGACTTTGGGCTCTCTGTTTAATTCAATGCAACAACAACTGCAATGAGAGTATACTGACTTCAAGAGTTATTGATGAAAGTTGCAGATATTCTTTGGTGTCCCGTTCATCCACAACTTGTGACATTTGATTGGAAACCGTTACACCCACAACATTCATGATAAACTCAGGGAAGATATTTATTCTTTTGTTAAGTTTTGCTTCATTAAGTCAGCACCATAACACAATGTACCCATTAATAGGATTTAGCTTTGTAAGGTATCATGCATGTAGATATGCTGGTAATCTAAAAAAAGGTGGTTGTGGATGTAACATGGGACACCAGTATGTTTTTGTCAATATTTTGAAAATGCCTCTCAAAACAATTTGTCTTGTGTTCTTCAAAAGCTTCCTGGAGGCACCAAGTACATTCATATAAAACAACTTAATGGTGTAAGTCATAGTGTTAAAACTACAATGTTTTTACGATAAAATGTCAAGTTTTGGTGCCTCAACTTTGTGAACAGACCCATATATACTAGCACCTCGCTGCCCGAATGTGACTATCTGAACTTTGACAATCCCAGGGGGCAGCTGTAGCCTATTGCAGAAGGGAAGGGAAGGGACGCCATTTGCCCAAAGATTAACATCTCAATGTTTTTGCGAGCGACTTGAGCGAGCGAGCAAAAAGATTTGACCTGTTTTTCCTTCTTTCTCTTCCCTTCATTTCCTTCTTTTTAGTTTTTATTTTCCTTTCCCTTCCTTTCTTTTTTACCCTATATTTCCTCTTCCCTCACTCTCCCCCCCCCCCCCCCCTTTTTTTTGTTGCCAACAGAGGTGGCGCATTTGCCGCTAGCGACGCCCCGGTTGACAAATTTATGATATTTATATCTGCATTCCTATAGATTTTGTAAATTTGTCTTGATGAATGAAAGAAATATTTGTGGATGAAGGATGGATTTACTTTACATTTTATATTCTTATGATGAATAATTTATGGAATTCTGTAGTACAGATATAGAGATTTTTGTCAGTATAAGTATTTTTTTGTAGGCAGTTGTTAGTTCCTGTCTAATTGTGACCCGACGCCTCAAAACCTACAATAAGTCGCCAAAATTATTATTTTTGTTTTATACATTTTCTGAAAGTAGAGATTCTCAGCTTTCCAATGGTATATCACTTGCCTAGTTTACTCAGTGATAACACTTTTAAATATCACATTTAGAATCAGTATGTAACCAGCAATCAATAACTCCTATTCAGAGAAAATGGGCATTTAAGTTCGGAACAAAAGAGTGCTAAACCTTCGCTCTCTGTGTGCGCCCAAGTAAAACTGGGTATTCAAATAGCCATAGCAACCGGTATGAAGGGATTATTAGATTAGGCTGAATTTTGGCACGCTGCTCCAGGAGGACCTATTCATTACTCACTCCAAAAATCAATTTAATACCTTTAGAGGTAAAGTAGTAATTTGGCATTGAATGAAAGTATTACAAAAGCTCTCCAAACATTCATTAGCTGGACAGGTGAAAAAAAAGGAGTCATTTTAAAATGCCCAAAAAACATATTTCTGAGTCGAATTACGACTCACAAACTTGAGACACGATAGAATGATAATGAAACTACCCATTTCTAACAAAAACAGAAAATCGACTGATCCAAGCAAATTTACTATTTTGGGCTGTATGCTACGTTGTGGTCCGTGCGACTTATTGTAGGTTTTGAGGCGGCGGGTCACAATTTGTTTGCACATTAGTTTTACACAAGGTGTTGCTGTGTAAATTACTAGAATATTTTTAAAAGGTACCTCTACCATCATGTAGACCAGTGCATGTTGTGTTCGCAACACTGGCATATTTCACTTTATGACAGTTTCCATTTCAGTTCATGACCAAACAAGTGTAATGAAAAGCTCGACACCTTGTTAAGAAGCACATTGGCCACAATTCACAAAGGAGGGTAAACCCATGGTCTAAACTATGGTTTAAAATAAGCGTAGCCTGTATTGCCATTTATGATTGGACATGAGGCCATGTACGTTGCTTGTACTACCCTTACAGAAGTATTCATGAATTCAGGCCATGGCCTTTTCACAAAAGAAAAAAAGATTCTATTTCATTGAAATTCTAATTCTTTTTTTTTTAACTATCTTTTCTTTTATTACAGCACCACCAAACTGTTGTATGTGCTGATTGGATTCCCTGCCACTGTCAGCTTAGTTATGGTGTAACTTTAGACTTCCTGGTCTTGCTCAGTTCCAAGATACGATTGATGAGATCACTCGTCCTATCCATCTACCTGTTTGCCTGGGAATCCTGGACCCTCACAGCAGACCTCCAGAGGCGAATTCAAGCAATGGAAATGAGATGCTTCCGTAAAATACTAGGCATCTCATATAAAGACCACATAACCAACGAGACGGTCCGCACCATCATCCACCAAGTAATTGGGCCATACGAAGAACTCCTCACGACCGTGAAAAAGCGCAAACTGAAATGATATGGCATGTTTCACATTCTTCGGGTCTTAAAAAAAACCATCCTGCAAGGCACAGTGAAAGGTGGAAGAAAAAGAGGAATACAGAAGAAAAGATGTTCTCCATCGAAATGTGATTTTGACTTAATTCAGTTTTGCTGTGACTCTTTTGAAATTTGCTTACATATATAGTAGAAATGGAATTTTATTGTGAATGTCAATTTAGTAGCAATGAATGTAAAGAAAATGAAATTCGCCTTTTTTTTTACATTTATCAATTGATGGCTTTTTTCCTTGTCCATCTTCCTAATACCTCAATCACACTAATAAGACCGACACAAGACCCAGAACAAAATTACCCTGAATGGCAAAAAACTGGTCGGTTTGGTGGTGTGATGGCAGTAATAGGATGAGTGGGTGTAACTTGTGCCCCCCCCCCCCCTTTCCTGAATCTTTAGGAAAAGTGTTAAAGACAACTTGCATGTTGTCTTCAGCACTCTGCCAAGAAATATTATGTCCAGATATATTATTTAACATGTTGATACATTCTATACCACTGATAATATCCTTCTTGAAAAATCCTTGCCCTTACCAACCATATAGAGCCACATAATGGTCCGAACCAGTTAGTCTGTAATTTCTGTTGTATCATGAAAAGAGGATGAGGGAGAACGCAGCGATGGAGATATTGAGAGAGAGGCGAGAGTTGTGAAGAGCGAACACAATCCCAAAGTGAATTTTGAAATATTAGTAGGCCAAGTGGCGTACCCAGGATTTGTTAAAGGGAGGGGGGGGGTGGGTGTATATATCAGTATATCAGTATTTTGGGGGTCTTTTTACTCCAAAAAATCTCTGACAAGCCAAACAAAAAGAAAAAAAGTAACATTATTTGGGGTTACTTTCACTCAACTTTTTTTTAACACTTATTGGATAATTTAACAGGAATTCTAAGGCGGCGTTTTTAACATCCAAAAGGTGTGTGCTGACTTACAATAACACAAAAAGGGGGTGTTCGACCACCTAAAAATGCCCCTTTTGTTTGGACACCCCCCCCCCCCTCGATAAGTGCATGGGTAGGCCTACCTTCTTGCATTAATTTTATTCTTCATTTCATGTATTGTGCATCTACGTGTATTTATTTACTAAACCGAATTTATAACTAAAAAACACTTGTGATAACTCCTGAACCAACATCGTGATTAGATGGAAGCTTGTGAACGTGTTAGAGTAAGGATGTGTATGTAGAGAGAGACGGAGAGAGAAAGAGAGGGGAGGGCGAGGCGTTTGCTGACAGAAATTGATGTCCATGCCCAGTCTAAACTCTCTTTGAAAAAGAGCTCTCTGCAGCTACCCGGTGAAAAGACTATTTATGAAGCCGAAGTCATATGACGGTAACCTGATGACTTAGATATATTATCAAGCTTCCAGAATGTTAGGCTATAGCCCAATATTAGAAATAGAAGAAGAAAAAAGAAAGAAACCCCCAAACAAAAATCACTGACGTGAGAGGGGGGGGGGGGGGATGCCACACTCTTATGACAAGTATTACGTCTCCCTAATCAATTCCCCGTCCAAGGAGACAAAATAAAATCTTATCTGTTCATTGTTTCATCAGTCTTCAATCGATCGCATGATCCTGCTATTCTGAAGATACAAAAAGGCTTTTCCCCACATTTCTCTCTATCCTCCGATTGTAGTATTGGAAATTTGTCTAAGCATCCAACCGCATAGGCCTATATGCCCGCCCCCGCACTATTTCCAGTACAATGTATATCTTGACGACTAGTAACCGAAATTAGTTTGGAAAATGTGACATGGGCGTAAGGGGATATTTTCGCTCCTGGGGGTCGCCTCCTTTATTTTGCTAAACATTGTCGACATGAATGATTCCATTTCCTCGAGAGCGAGAAATAAATTTATTGGACCTGCGGGCACTCGTACTCCGCGCGCGGTGGCCGTTACCCGAAAATAAAAACAGAGTGGCGGGCTCTGAAACCAACCCATGCCTCGTACGGAAATAATTGTGAATGACAACAGGGCTGCATTTCCTCCACTCCGATCTCTCTCCCTCTCTCTCCCTCCGAGCTCCAGCCCCTCCTTCCCTTACACAACTTCTAGTACGTCTCTGGTATAGAGCTGATCGTATGGATTGTTTCGTCCATGTTTCAAAATGTGCGACCTCCCCTTCCCCCTTTTAAATGCCTTTTCATTTGTTTCCTCTTTCTCGTTCTTTATTGTCAGGCAAAAACATTTGTTATTCATGTATGTAGGATTACCATGCAATAATCAAAATTTGGTAATTCTACTCACACACGATGTCGCGACTACCCCAGCGACCGCCCGCCGGCCAGGCCAGGCGATCGACAGGCTAGGCTAGCCCCTTGCCCACGGGATGAGCTCCAGCGCTCAAGCTTTCTCTAGCGCGCGATAGTATTGCCGAGTTATCAATCCTTGGTATTGCAAGCTCTGTCAGCATTACACCCCACAGCGGCAGGCCAATGTAAATAGACGTATACGCTGTGCCTTTGCCGAAAGAGGGAGGTATGCCGACCGTTACAAGTTATAAGCGTCATGCCATACGCTTATAAAATTTCGATTTTAAATCATAAATATCTTGATAATGAAATCAGCAAATGACCTGTAAAAGTCATACGATTCCCGACTGACCTAAAGGTTTCTAATTATCATTGCAGCATGAACTAATTCAGATTTTTTTTTTCTGATCTCCAACAAAGTTACTCAATGCCTTTAAAGGTGCTCAAACAAACCTTTTTTTTTCTAAGAGTGTACATATTACTATCGTAAATCAATTTAAATTCATTTCATGTAGATAGGTACTTTTGTGTATATGTATTCATGTAATATTATTACTCTTTATATTAAAGAGCTCATATGTTGATTTTTTTTCCGACCCCCAATTGCAATAATATAGTTTGTAAATAAATAATAAACATATTGAAATAATGGTTTCATCAATTTTAGCAAATAAAATATATTTTTTTTTGGCTAAAATGTACCGTTGATTATTGCCCTTATTGAGCCAGATTTTCGATTTGCACGTTCACTAGTCGACTGCTACGTGCGGTAATTCAATAGACTGCTTTGTGTTAATGGTATACAAAGTCGGTGAAGCGAGGCACCACTCGGCTCACTCGTCCACTGCCCTCTGGACGTACGCGTTTTGGGTGGAAATCCTGGTCGTCCTCAAGGCAGTGGACGTGCGAGCCGCTCTTGCACAAAGCGTCACTTTCTTTGGGGGAATCCTTACGTTTTGTGGCAAAATGCCACAAAATTGCGTTTTGTGTGTGTGTGTGTGTGTGTGTGTTGGGGGGGGGGGGGGGTTGTTACAATACTTTAAAGAACACCAACATCAGTTTCTTCACCATTTCGAAAAATCAGCCTTCGAACGTCACTGCAAGATTGACTTTGGAGATGTAGCTGGCCCGAAATACAAGGCTAGGTTGAAGAAGGATGTCTTGCCCAATCAATATTCAAAAACACCAACAATTAAGCCGCCCCTGATCATGTGAATATGTCTTATTTATCCAAAGCTTGCATGAAAATTCCTTTTAATCTTGATGAAAATTGATGATATGGATATAATAATGTTCGAGTAGAATATCCATGCATAGACCTAGAGGGAGAGATTTGATCTTGCCATGTTTCTGTGGTTTATTAATACTCAGAGTAACATCCATAATTAGCGGTACGTCCCCTGTAAAGGATGCAATAATGAGAAAAAAAGGAATTTGTCATTTTATTTTCAGGGGGATTATGGCCCCCTTATATGGGTCTTGGGAGGACCGACGGATTGGCTTCCCCCCTACTACCCCCCCCCCCCCCCCTCCAGCTCCCCCATTCCATTGTCATCCCATCACCCCCAGGGCGAGGGGAGAAGGGATTAATATCATTATACGTATTCATAATCATTGTGGAAATATTTTCGAAGGAATTTTCTTATCAGATTTTCTGATAAAGTGTCAAATTACCGGTAGCGAACGTCGTGAAACATATACACACTAAACTGTGTGTGTGACCATGAAGCTTCAAATGATGTAACTCTATACCTGTGTAACACGTGTGTATAATACTGTACTGTACACTGAAGCCATGCGGATATATGGCCATGCTGTTCTTTGGCATAGCTCCCCTTCACAGAGAAAGATATATGGGTTGGCTGGGCCTGAAGCTACAAACCCGCTTCATGGGTTGGTGGAATTATTAGGCCTACTCCCTGCGGAAATTCAATGTTTAAAAATGAATTTATGAAATATGGACGGGACGTCAGCCCTCAAGAAGTGCCTCCCACCACCCTAAGAACCCTTCCCCACCCGTGGGTACCAAAAGGCGGGGACCGAAAGGGCCAGGGGAGGAGCCTATTTGAACCAAAAAAAGAGCCCGAAATCCTTAGTGTATTATATTATAAGATATATAAGCAGACACAGCCCGTGGAAATCCGTGGGCGCTAGCTGTGTTTATGATTAATCACCGTACCGTATATTTGTCACAATAATCAAGTGAATAAAAAAAAGTCGGGTATAGTTATTTTTTACCAAGAAGTATGTACAACATGTGAGTACGTGTTATTTATCCAAAGCTTGCATGAGTTCTGACGAAAATACATTTTCATCTTGATGAAGACTAAATTATATGGACATAATTATGTTCGAGTAGAATATCCATGCATAGACCTTGAGGGAGCGATTTGATCATGCCATGTTTCTGTGGTTTAATACTCAGAAATTAAGGCCATGAAAACATAACGTGCATAATAATAGAGGTACGTCCCTTGTAACGGATGCAAAAAATGAGGGAAAAAAGAATTTATTGTCATTTTCTTTTCAGGGGATTATGGCCCCCTTGGGTCTTGGGAGGACTAACGGATTGACTTTTCCCTACTACCCTCCCTCAACCCCACCGCTAGGGGAGACGGGAGTAATATCCTATACGTACCCACATCATAGTGGAAATATTTTCGAAGGAAATTTTGGTTAAATAATAATAATAATAATATAGACACTTATAATGCGCAAAAACATATCCACCCAAAGGGTGCTCAAGGCGCTTACAATTCAATTGCATATAAACTTAACCTAAAATACAATTACAATGATAACATTACAGGTTAGGGTATAAAGACATTGAAATTCATGTCAATGCAAATTACTACAATAATATTGGGCCATTAGATGAGTTTTCAGACAGGACTTGAAATGTTCTACTGATTTACAGTCCTTTAGTTTAGTTGGAAGACTGTTCCACAAACGGGGAGCTGCTGATATAAATGCTCGATCTCCCCATGACCGTCTGGTTTTAGGAATGAAAAGATCAAGAGTAGATGTATTGGAAGAGCGGAGACCAGGACGACCAGGCTTGTGAAAGTCAAGAAGAGATGAAATGTACTGTGGAGAGGAGAACGTCAGGGCACGATACGCAATCAGAAGGGTTTTATACGCGAGACGATGTTCAACAGGAAGCCAATGAAGGAACTTAAGGACTGGTGTGATGTGAGAATACTTGTGCGTACATGTAACTAGATGGGCAGCAGCAGTTGGTTTGGTTGTGGGGGAGGGGCTCCTTCTTTACATCGTGGCAACCGATATTCCTAAGTGACTTGATCTCCTACACCTCCCCTCCCCCGAATGATGTTTAGTCTGTCATAAGGGAATGTATATTTGAGGTGATATACAATAACGGTATGAAGGCCATTTTCCTCATTCATGTCAATTTAGCTGTTGATAATAGGATTGACTTATGTGACAGCCACCCAAGTGTGCAGTTACGTAAACCCAAAACCCTAACCCTAAACTCTAAACCCTAACCCCGACCCTAACCCTATATATCGTCTTCATTTCGGAGACTGTTGCAAAAGGAGGTTTACCCTAGTATATGCTTCCATGATATAAGTAAAAAGTAGAAATAAATTAAATTGAAAAATGAATCCTAAAATATGAAGTGGCAGAAATCCCCTCCTTTTTTTTTACGTTTAATAATTACATGTTCCTCCCCTTCGCCCTGTCTCATCGAACATCAACCCCCACATAAAAGAAATTGTAGTACAGAAAGAATTAGGTTCAATTTAGAAAGTAATGGCATGCTTACATAAATCAGGCTCCCTGGAGCCGAATTTTCACAAATAAGAGACAGAAAAGGTTACGGGCACCTGAATCGATCGCGATGACCGAAGTAGGGGCAGATTTTGATACCTTAAACAGGCAAACCCGTCTATCCCCTATTTTTATACCATTAACGGCGCTTTTATATCTTGCTTGGTATTTTATATCCTATTTAGGGCTGCACCGAAAATATCAGGTAGATGAAATGCGAGAGAACAAGGGCCATAGAGTGAGGGCAAGATATTATATAGAAAATGAGGAATTTTATCATCTCCTTTTCTCATTGCCTGTCCAATATCCCTTCCTTTTTCTTTTCTTTTTTTTTTTTGTTGTTTTTTGTTAGTAAACGAAGAAGCTTGACTGGGGAGGAATTTTCGGCATATTACTCCTTCTTTTTTGTTGTTTTGTATTCGCCATTCGATTTGGGGGCACGTGACCTTTTATGCCCCCGTTGCTATACTGCCGGTAGGCCTATATAATTACTAGAAACACTTATCATCTAAGCATGTTTACTTCTGTCTGTTTAAAGATCTTAGTGCAATAGTGTCACAAACTGACGTCACTATCTTCAACGACATATTAAAGCAGCTATAATTCTATTTTCCACCGTTGCCTTGTATGGGATATTGCGTGATGGAGTATTGATAGTTCATCAATAACAGAAGATCTGCTTGGTTCTAACGGCCGTGTTCTTAACTATACTTATATACTTGTCCTACTATTTTACTATTTAAGTTTTTAAAAAGAAGTTAAATAATGCATACATCCTTCTCAACCTTATTGGGGGGAAATATATATTGAAAAGATTCGGCACCTAGGTGGAAAGTGATGTGAATTGATGTCTAACATTCTTACGTTACATTGGTGCCGGACAGTAATTCAAACCCCAGCCCTTATGATTGAAGTCAAGCAAACGAGCTACCATATCACTACACTTTACATTTCCATGTAATGTTTATAAGAATACATTTATATACCTTTATTGAAAGGTCCCATTGGCTTTGTATTCATATACTATACTATACTCCTATTGGGAATATGCATCAAACCAACAGGCTGAATTTCAAATTATGTTTACAAGAATAAATTTCAATTTGGTATAAATCTTTTTAAGTTTATAAGAAATCGTTAGTTTTCCTGTATACGGTATATCTTGATTAAGTTTACAACTGTTTCACACCGCACAACAATATGAAGACTCTTTTCACAAGTACATGTATGTGTTTTTTCATTGCAATAATGAAGAAATATTTATTTCGCTACTTCGAAACCTGCATGCATTGCTCCCTCTTATTTGCACGCGTGATTACGTAATGAAATATGATATTAAATACTAGTAATTACCATTGTGTTTTTTTTTAAGTTAACCCAGGTAAACCATAAGATATAGATATATATAAATATGTTTATATACCTTTATTAATATTATGCCCTTCAGGACAGAACATTTAATAGCAACTGACTGAGATTTTACGACCAAAAAATAGAAATGCCAAACAGAGAAAAGGGACCAAACAAATATCTGTACAAGTTTGCAATAAATTCTCCCATACATAAACTTTCAATATATAATAATCATATGTGTCCTTCTCCATTTCCATAATTATATTCCTCGGAGTGACGAATATTTTACATTTCTGTCAATCTACATTGGGTATTAGGCATTCAATCATGTTATCAAGTTTCGAAGTCAATCTCCATAATTCCTATGGTGTTGAGTAGTCGTAGTAGTAATGTGTTGAATAGTGTCGAAAAGTGGTTATGTAATCGATTTATGAAAGAAACTGTCTAGAACTTTTTTTTTGTATGGCTGGTTATGTAGTAATTAATATATGACTGATTATGTATAATGAGATACTGGAATTATGTCTGTTACAAAAAGTTGACTATAAATCTTCCTAAAGATTACAAATGATTTTAAACACTGGACATATGGGTATACGGGACTACACAATTATAGACATCAATTAGTCCTAAATATTTCTAGTCATATTTGAAATCTTTAAAACTCTTCAAGAGCAATATATTATATATGATACTACGATATTTCCAGCAATGGATATTAGGTATGAAAAAGCTTACAAATTATTTTTCAATTTTACCTGCCCTCAGCATTCTCTTACATAAAGTCTACATTTTATTAGCAAAGGCATCCAGTGAAACAAACACTATAATGGGCTGTATGATCACATACAGGAATATATTATACACACGATGGCCTACTACGTTGATACTTCAAATATAATTTTAACACGTTTCAAAGATTCCTTCAAAGTGCATTAACAATAAATATAACAGTATCATTTCTATGCAAATTACACGGTAATTTCCGTGTCATCCTATCTTTATAATAGACCGACATTTACAAAAGGTTCACAACACCTACAACCCTCGAGACCAAAAAAAAGAGAATACTTGTGAAAATAAAGATCAAAAGAAGAAAGTTCAAAAAGGCCCAAGAGCCCAAGGTTCCCACGAGACCGACAGCTCACAAGACTAATGAAACAAAGAAATACATAAGGGAAGATAGAAAAACGTCGGTCTCGTGGAATGTCGGCTGTCGGCCTCGGGAACCTTCAAAATACATGTAGATGTCAGAAGGCTTGCTCGTAGTCTGTAGCCTGTAATTTCCAACTTTCTTACCAAAAATGAAGTGTGTTTATTTATTACGTTAAGAAATTAATTTATTACGTTTGAAGGCAATATTAGGCGGAAACACAGAAAATCATAATTTTAGGTCTCACTATCCACCTCTATTTTCGTTCAAAAACAGTATATGTATATTTTCAAGGGTATCACAATATAAAATCATTTAAAGAAAAGGTGGCCTGGTATTCTTAAATGCAGACTAACTAAACCTCGACAGGTGGGCAAAGTCAGTCCAAACATATATGAAGCGCCAAGTGTTACCCTTCCCAATCCATTCAGTGTACTTTAAACCCCTAACAAAATACTTCTGCTGCTACTACTACTACTACTACTACTGCTAATAATAATAATAGTAATAGTAATTCGTATGATTTATAATGCACCAAATCCACTCTGTAGAGCGCTCTGGGTGCAGGGTAAGATTTTTAAAAAGGGAGAAAAGTAGAGAGTATAAATACAAGAGAAGAATATAATAATCAATGAGAAGCATAAAACGAGTAAGTTTTCAGACTGTTTTTGAATGAATCTGGAGAACTGAGGTTTGTGTACACACACTAGTTGAAATCCGCAGGAAGGAACATTTCCCGCATGACAGAGGTTACGAATCGACGTTATAAATAATTCTGTTTCCAGGTAACAAACAAAGCAGAAGATTTGGGGTTTTTTTCAAACCAAAAAGATATTTCAGCGCAATGTTAAAGTAGAACTTTAATGATTTTAAATATTGGCTTAATACTTATTATTGCATAGATGGCATAAATTAAACAAGGTTATCCAAATTCAACGCTTGGAAACATTTGAAGTAATGATTATTATCAATTATAAAACGGTAAAATACAGTCCCCGTTATAGCAGCTGAAGAGCTCCTCGAACGCTGCTGAGATATGTGACGACACACCATGGACCAGTCCTGTCTAAGCAGACGATGTCCCATAACATCTTACACATTTTCAGAGCCTATTTTGTCATCTCCTCTTAACTTATTTCTCTTCCTTCACTAGCGTCAGTCTTAATGTTAGTCTGTTGCCTCACTCTTAACTTCGTGTATGGTATTATTTTGATGAAAAATGCAGCGTTAAAAAAATAAAGGAATCAGTCACTTGTAAACAAAATAAGACGCCATTGTATTTTCAGCTGCTTGCACCGTGGCATGTTCGGCGTTTCAAGAGGGAACGAATACCATCCTGCTATTATTCGGAGGGCTTTTCAATTTGAAAGTGGGGTTTATTTCATTGATCATTGACCCTTCTCCTGTGTATTTACAATCAAACGGTTTTAGCTATCAGAATCAGTTTCACTTTCCCTTTATAATGGTGTGAAATAAGGTCATGTTTAAATACGCCAAACTCTTTATAATTTGATAAATAATTGCATTGCAATTACGTTCATTCATTATAGGACGTCGTCTGCTTAAGCAGGATCGATCCCGAGTGTGACGACATCAAAACATCGCTATATTTCTGACGAATCCTCGGATATTCCAGATGCTGAGAAGAGCTTTTATTTATGTTGTTTTATAATCATCAGATACGCAGTTGACATAAAACTTATACGATTGCCATCTGTAAGCTTCCCAGTTTCTAGTGATACATTAATTGCCATATTTGTGATTTTCTTTGAATATCTACTTTAAAAATAAACAAAACAAAACAACGCAATGTGCGTGCACATCTTTTCGTGCGTTTACATAATTATATAATATATATATATGCCGTTTCTGTCGTACTCATGTAGATCTGAAGAAGGGCTAATTGCCCGAAAGCTAATTAAAAGCGTGGTACCAACAGCTACGTCTACAGATGTACTCATTTTGTTGCCTCTATATATATATATATATATATATATATATATATATATATATATATTGTTGGTGTTTCTTTTTACACTCTTCTTCATTATATGATGGCAGCCGTAGAATGGTGATATAATAAATTCCTTTATGCTTATATTTTTTTTTTATAGTGATATACATATCTGTTTCATAATATTATATATTAAAACAACTAGATTAAGTAGTTAGATACATATCACTGGATGGTACGTTAGCGGACAGTGAACAATGAGGTTTATTCCGTCACAATACATTGCTGTACATTAGCAGGACACTCGCGGACATTAGCAGGACATTCAGACAATGCTCCTAACAAAGCACTGTCCTGCTAAGGTACCATATAGAGTTATATATATTCTTATGGTATATTTACACCTTGTAAGATACATTTTTTAGATATAAAATGAAAATATCTCATAAACGTGAACATGAAATAGAGATGAAATGAGTAATCTATAATAGTTAGCTCTTGATAGCATTGGTGTCAAGCGGCACAAAAAACTAGTCTGCAGGTACAGACTAAAATTTACAATATACAAAATATATACTGTGTCGAGCGTGAAGCCAAACCAAACTTACTATGGGCTGGAGTAGAGGGCCTTCAGTTTCATATTTCAGACTCTGTGTTCATCATTGCGAGGTTTTGCCCGAAACATGCAACTAGACATGCAAACAGCAAACGATTTCTATCGAATAGTTATGCCATAAAGAACGTTAAATGTTCGGCATGTATGAACTATAACATGGATATATTTTCCAACTATTTTACTGTATGGATTACAATAGTTTATATAACCCAAGGCATTGCATTGCAGACCAGCAGGAGCAATTTTCAGACAGTGAACATAGATTCATGGCTTAATGAACTCTTTATTTATGATAAAATATGAATATGATGTGCATAATATACTTACTTATATAATGTACATGTATAATTTTGAAGGAAAATATATTACATGAATTTTGAAGCTTTGACGTTTTATTGCAAATTTGAGTGAAAGAAACGGCTCATAGCACCTTTTTCAGGCGGAAAGTTCGATGTCCGGACGCAATACTGCACTTTATCATGTAACAAGGGTGGGTGCAGGGAGGTGGGAGTTGCCTTCTTGAGTTTTAGCAAATTTGAGAGAAAGATTACGGCTTTATTGCTTTATTGTAGCGCCTTTTTAGGCTCTTTTTTCTCACTTCCCCCGCTTTTTCGCTCTCGCTTTTTGTTTTTAGGGGCTGAATAGGTGGGGCCATGCTCCCCCTCCCCCTGTGCCCCCCTGGCTACGCCTATGATCAATATTGATATTGATATCAACTTGAGGGCATCATTTTAAAATTACCACATGACCATTTTCTGAACGTAGATATACATATTAACACGTGTCGCTTCCTCTTATTATCTTATAAAAGTGATAGTATTTGAAAAGTATCATGTTTCAATAGTACTGCAATACAAGTATTCTGATCTAATGCATTTGGTAATTATTTAAAACATGTCTGCAACATAATTAACAACCGTATGTCTAAATTAAAGAATGATCATCCAGTATCATAAGAAGAAAGTGCTATTCAGAAGTACGCGCGATATACGGCATTAAACACTTTACGCGAATACAGTGTGAAAATATCACTTCCATTTGACATGTTTGTGTTTACTTTACAGTTAAGGCCAAGTTAGACATGCAACAACGTAGAACAGTTGAATTAGAAAATTAATAGAACAGGTAAAGTCAGTAATTATAATTATAATTATAATTCTTTAAAGTTTTCGTTAAGATTAGACAAGAAAGAGCAACACCAAACAAAACAGGACATGAACCCCAACATTTTAAATTATCTTCCTGATTGTATATTATTTTGGTGTCAAATTAATCATAAATATCAACATTTTCACAATCCTAAAAAATGTAAATACTTTTATTCACACTCATGAATACTATAAAATGTCATAAATAGTGAACATAATCTTGAAATTATTATTTGATACCGATTACCCTTAGCATGTTATTGTGTTCCACTTTATTAAACAATGGTCGAAGTAATAGTAAGGCCTGTAGTTGCTTTGACGCTCAGATAACTCATTGCTATTCATTTTGTTTACTTCCTCGACATCGAATTCATGATGTTACCTCTTGCTATCGCTTCTGCGTCCATATCCTGAATCACGTCTGTGTTACCATCTCGGGAAAAATTATCAACATTAGCATTATCGGCAAGATGAGCTTCAGAACGTGCGGCGTCTGACCTTTCTGACTCTTTTATCCTTTCACCTGTTGAAAACGGTTTCAAACCGTCAAGATATGACAGGAATCTGGGTAATTAAGTAATTATTGGTGAACATGTATATAAATATATATTTCGGCACGTGGCTCTGTTAATTCATCTGTTAATCATCATTCTAATCGAGAATCTTTTTAAAAATTATATTCATAATTGCATGAAAAATACTCCCTCGTGTAGTATGTCATAAGTAGGAATGATAGACTGGTATCCATATCTGTAAATATTGTTACCTTGCTCCTTTGCTGGTGTCGATTGTTTCATTTGGGGTTTATGTCAGGTAGTTCAGCTCCCTCTTCCCTATCCAGCGTCTTACCTTAGGTAGTATATAATGAGCGAAAAAAAAAAAAATCTTACGAAAGGGGATGAATTATGCATGGTCCTCGCTAGCGGGGGTGTGGGCTTCAACTACCCTCCCCTGGCCTTTAAAACATTATGTCATGCTAACTTGTCGATAAGTCTAAGAACACATCACCCCCCCCCCCCCCCCCCATTCACCTATTCAAAATTACCTAACGATGCCCTAGGTCACATTTCTTGGGAAATGCAATATCAAACATGAAATGGTAAATTAGTCCTGGTACATTAATTAACTTTATACGAGATTTAAGAAATTTGTAAAACTTGGTTCTCAATGAAAAGAAAGAGGAACGGTTTTAAGATCAAGCCTTCCCTGCCCATGCGTAAGGAACTTAAGATTTAGAGATTAACAAAAGAAGACTGAAACACAAAATTGTTATATTTTACAAGTGCAAAAAAAGAGCTTCAATATAATGAACAGTCAGCGCTGCATGCAAATGGGTTAGTGTGACTCGATTTTCTTTTCACAAAAATATCGCACTCTTTCTTATCTTATTATTTTATTTCAATATTTCACTTATATAACTTTAAAGGAAATTGAGCAATTAGATTTAAGCAATTATGTTGGTACTTCAAATATTAGTTGTTATATGCGGTTTCCTATTATTAAGTCACATTGATATGAATATATGATATAACGTGTGAAGCTGGTTACGCAAATGGGAATTCGACTTTATATATATATATATATATATATATATGTGATGATGTTGAATATACTTCTACTAATCGCTTTGGTTTGCGTAAAACAGAACATAGTTATATGAATTCAAACCAAAGATGACGCAGGGTACTGGGAGTAATTTAACCCGTTGACTACTGAATTCTCTAATTCCCAATGGATTAATACCATGAATACAGGGATCATCCGGTTCCCCTAGGCAATGGGTTAAGCTACTGTCTTTCGACTTCCTCGAAAATTTATTCTGAAAACAGTTATAAAGAGAAGATAAAATCACTCAGAAGGCATGACAAAAACTAACAAAGCAATAAGAGTGTTACAATCACTCACAAATTACAAAGAGAAGACATAATCATTCAAAAATGCATGAGAGTAATTGATCTAGTAATAAATGATACACTCAGTAGAAATGTGTATAAATACTAAAATTACAAGTAAAATAACAAATGTCTGCTTTACGGTATTTCATATGTTTTTCTTCTTTTTTTTACATATTTTCGACTGAGTGTACTATTTATTACTCAAACAATTTGTTTCATGCCTTTCCAAATAATTATGTCTACCCTTTGTATTTTGTGAATTATTCTCACACAATTAGTGCTTCGTTAGTTTTTTGTTATACCTTTCTGATTGTATATTCTTTTTATAACATTTTCAGAATAAGAATGTTAGGAAGGCGGAAGACGGAAACTTAAATTACTCCGAGTATCCTACGTCATCTTTATTCATCTTACAAACACATCAACTATATCATTTTAATAATATAAAAATTATTTTAAATGCTTAGGAAACGCACATGCATACTAGAAATAACGTTAAAATCATGAAAATGTGATAATTACAGTAATTAAGAGAAAGAAATGAATATGATAATTATATCAGGTAAAGATATATAAACTATTATAGTACCTTTCTCAGAAACGAACACCCAATCTGGAAAAAAAAAAATATATATATATAAGTCAGTGCATATGTATATATATATTATGCACTGACTTATACTTAGATTTAAACTAATTAAATATGTTCAGGCTCTTTAGTACATTATCTCTTTGATGGGGGAAGTCCATTCTTCATTAAAGCACAATACTAATTATATCACGAATTCTTCATCACATTGAAAGAATGTTCAAAACCCCGAGATAAAAATTGGATCATCGTATTATGTTGTATCCAGGTAACAATATTATATCATTCGACAGTTAATCCTCAATTTTATGTTCTCATATTCGAGAAATAATTCAATCTGAAATGTAATTACAACGAGTTATTTTCATGCTTCAAAAGAGTATTATAACAGTGCGTATCAAAAAAGTACACACTTTAAAAATATTCTCCAAAAAAATAATTCGTCAATATCAATATGATTTGTTCTTATAAATTTATGGGTCAGGGTTTGTTTCATCGGACGACACTATGGGTATTGACAGTATTTTACGCATGAGTGAGTACTGGCTACTTTTGTACAACGCGCAAAAAATGGTTTGCACAGAAATGCCACAGTCTTGAATTTGATTAAAAGTGCTTATCAGGCAATACGTGC
The DNA here is from genome assembly GCA_025617745.1 of Heliocidaris erythrogramma. Lineage (NCBI taxonomy): Eukaryota > Metazoa > Echinodermata > Echinoidea > Camarodonta > Echinometridae > Heliocidaris > Heliocidaris erythrogramma. The sequence goes on from CM046854.1 coordinate 56,526,585, forward strand.
ATTACATGATCTTTGTCAATTATCAATAACCGATTTGAACTATCAATTAATCTTTAATCCTATACCTAACCGCACATACCAACGGGTCCCTTCCACACATACCCACACACACACACACACACCATACACCCCACCGGAAACATTGCAGGTTATGCCTTTCGATCAGCACACAATTCTATTTTTGGACTGGGGCATGTCAAATGGATGCTTTAAAGTATAATTCATGCCCCTTTTCCTTTCTAATAATGTCATTTGTATTTCTGAAAAGGGCCTTTTTTCACCTCTGATAAATGCACTTTTTCAAATTTAATTAGTGCCCCTTTACTTGTTATTAATGCCCCATTTCCTTCCTCATAGTACAGTTTGTCCCTTTTGATAAGTGCCCTTTGTACTGGTAATAAATGCTTCTTTCCTTTCTAATACGTGCCCTATTTCCCTTTCTTATAAGTTCCGATTTTCCTTTTCGAAAAAGCACCATTTTCCGACTTCTCATAAGTGTTCCTTTTCTGATAAGCATGACAAGTGCCCTTTTGTCTTCTGATAAAAACCCCTACATTAATTTCCCATTGTCGCTAACAATATGTGCCCTAAAGTCTTCAGGGGAACCATTAGCCTTTTGACAAGGCCTCGTGACTTGGCTATTTTCCTCGTCATGCTGTGCCTGAGATGAGACTAGCCGGCGACGAAAAGAATCAACACGGCCCGGGTGAACGCGCGATCGAGCGACTTCAGTCGCGAGGCCTTTTGGAACCTGGGTTTCCATCGTCCGATATGAATTATTCACGAGTTGACATTCGTATGCTAACACGCCTACCGAGGATTATCGACCAATCACAACGGTATCAGCGGGGCTTGCTTTCCATGATTGATGTACTAGTAGCTTGCACGGGCCGCGCTAGCTCGAGATGAAGGCGAATTTGTATACCAAATGTATGCTGACGTCATGCGAAGATACGTTCGCTGATTGGCTCCTACCTATAAGGCAGCAGATCCTCGCTCGGAACAAAGGATAACATAAGAAATACAGGCCAGGTTCCAAAAGGCCCTCGGACTCATGTCGCTCGATCGCGCATTCACCGGGCTGGGCGGCTAGTCTTGTTATGCAGCCACTACTAGCTTACTTGCCGAGAAAAATAGCCAAGTCACGAGGGCCTTGTCAAAAGGCTAGGGAACCATATACCTAGCTCCAAATAATCAGAGATGCTTCATATGATGACATAAATGGTACCCTAGCTGGGGTACCAAATAAAAATCGGCCATTTTTTGGAATTTTTTTTTTTTTTTTTAGGGCTGTACCCTGGGTTACCAAAAAGTGGGAAATTATTTTTGTGTGATTTTTTCAACATTCAATTGTGTCCCATGTTCTTGTAAAAAATCCTATAAGTCATGTATTTTTCTCAAATTCATTGTTGTTGTGAGTAATTATTCTATTATTCATTTCTATTTCTTCGATTTGAGAGAGGGCTTGGGCCAGCAGGGTCATAATAACACCATCAGCCTGCTTCTTGTCTCCCCCGTCACTCGCCTTCCTAAAAACCGCTACCATATACACAGATCAGCGGCCTGCTCGTCCCCCCAACTTCTGTATTGCACGATATCGTGCTCTTTCAACTTTCTCGGTCCTTGAAATCTTCCGTCTTTTACGTCCTTTCCCTTACAGTACATTTCCGTATCCACCATCACCTTCCACCATTGTCTAAGTTTGAAAGTTTGACAGCTAAAATACAGTAACGATGATGTGATGTTTTTTAGGAAGAAGTGAAATAAAATCACTCTGACTTGCAAGGTGTTGCGCTAGGTGAGAAAAGGAGGATTAGAACTTAATCAAAATTTCTATGGAGGGATTATCAGATTGTCCTAAAACTTGGCGTACTAATTAGTGATATCCTGTATATCATAGTGCACAAGTATCAATTCAAGAACTTACGCAGTTTAAATTTAATGGGAGATCAAATTGAGACACGTATTCATGGTCGTAAAAAAGAAAAGTAATAGAACAAAATCCAGAGAAGGCACACATATGTCTAATAAAAAAACTGTCAAAAATACCACTTTTAGATTGTTTGGTACCTCCAAATTTTTAGATTACTTAGAAAAAGGGATACTCTTTCAGGAAATACCCAAAACTAAAATTTGGCCATGCGAACCAAAAACACAATTATTGAGCTCTAACTGAAAATCACACAGTGCGACATTTTGGTGGTTTTTGACGATTGTTTTACTTTATGAATGACTTCATAATGATTTTATTTATACAAACAGACGATTGGTTCTACAAAACTTAAAGATAACATTTAGTAAATTCATAGTGACTAAGCTTTTCGACCTGCACTCATCGGGTCACAACGCAGGAATGAGAGAATACAAGAAAATACGAAAGTCAAGGAAGGGAGTGTACAGCGACCCGGATATGATCCGGGGACGCTAAAATAATCGAAGAGCCTGTACAAGCTCCTTTTGTCGGCACAATAGCGGATCTCCCGACTGAATGGACAACGCTTCTAAAAAGCGAAGATGCTGAGAGCTGCGTGCTCTTGGAACAAGCCGGATAATTATATAGATTACATTTGATGTAAAGTCAAGTACTCCTGATAACAGTACCATCGACAGGTTTAGGAAAAGTGTCATTATTAAAATGACGAAGTATTGAAGTTATTTGATTTTTGGAAAAGAAACAGAAATCCATCACTCATAGACATATTTCTAAATTTCATCCATTTCTTGGGCAAAAGTTAACAAACATTAATTTTATCTTCGAAATTTTCCCTAATATGTGGGCTCTTGTAAATTGAAATTGAATATTTATGCTCGGGCATATCGCCAACGTCATACAGACGATGTCTAAACGGTAACTTTTTCTATAGTTACGAAATCAGGTACACAAATATTTCAATACTTTATATGTGTGTATCTATAAAATACATGTGAGGGCGGCGGGATTTGTGTGTGTGAGTGTGTGTGTGTGTGTGTGTGTTTCTGCCTCTCTCCGTGCTCTCTATGCCATTAAGATAATTACAGTCTCAACTCATGTTATTCCAAATGTTAATAATGTTGATGATAACATAGATTTGTTTTTTATAAGTATAAGAATAAAAGAATGAATGGATAATACTCATCTAGCAGGAGTAATGAAATGTTCAATATCAATCTAATGCTGTATGGATATTCTAAGGAGCAGTGTTTGGATTTGAATCGTGTTTCCTACCTTGCTCGCCTGCAGGGGCGTTGCCGTCATGGCTCTGGTCCTCAGTGACCGCTTTTCCCATCTCCTTTGCACCTACAAAATTAGACATAAGATAACTTCCATAACTTTTCAAAAGAGTAATATCTTATAATGAAACGTGTCTACTTCATGTATCATAAGCGGGATGTGCTCAATTTGTATGCCAAATTTTAGGACAATCTAATAATCTCTTTTTAAAAAATTAGTTGACTTCTAATCCTCCTTTTGGCCCCTCTGCACAATAACTCGCGAGTGGGAATGATTCCAGAGTCTGCAAACGCTCAATAATTCTCATAAGTAACATTCTACTCTTTCTTCAGTGGGTTAGGAACATTCAATGTTAATGAGGTATATATCATTTTAAAGCTAAGGATCTGCTTTTTTAGAATCAGACCTTAACTAAACATTAATATCTTACAACTTTTTGAATCAATCAAAAATTGTTTTTCCATTTTTCCCACCAGTAGAATTAAAATGGGAGGGCATTAACAACCCCCCCCCCCCTACTTTGAAACCACAGTAGCATATCGTAATAACTAACCCCCCCCCCCCCCTTTCAAATTGTCGACCACAAAGGCATCAGAAATGAATAACTTTTGTTGCTTTTGTTGATGCTGTTGTGTCAGAGATTTCTCTTTTACTATAAAGGGTTATTCATACCACAGTGTGCTCTATGACAATAATTATCTATTTTCCATAAACTAAAAGTATTATGTTTTAAGTGATACCTCGATGGCATCCATCCGTACATGTTTTACCGAGCAGCAGCATTATGAAAATGACATGTAAAAAACTCAGTTGTGCCGGATTTTGGAAAAAAACATGAAAACGTTCGGATTACATGCGAACATGACCCAAATGTAACATGACTGTTCAAACTCTATGAGAAGACTGTTTTCATCTGTTTCTTCAATAAGGATAAGGATAGTGCCCTCATCATAAAATAAAGGATGGTCAATATACTGTCAGGTCTTTTAATGGAATGGTACCTGCAATCGAATTGAAAAGCATTTTTTTTTTGGGGGGGGGCATTATTCTGAGTTTATTTAGAACAAAGCGGATAGCAAGGTGATATTTTGACAAAGGTAAAGGAAGTGGTACTTTCCATTGTCATCAATCGGAAAAACAAGATAGAAAGGGTACATAAAGCAGAACAAATATCAATATTATGGCAATTTCCCACCTCAGGAGGGGAACTTTTCCATCACACGAATGGCACTTGTTCATCTTTTAGGGATATTTATTGAGCTTTGAATTGGGGAGGGGGGCGTATTCCCCTGTTACAACTGGAAATTGGTATTGGCCCGTGTTTTATGCATTTCTGATAGAATGTGCCATCACACAATAGAATTTCACGTACCATATATGTTATAGCTGGTATTTCCCTTTTGTCATTTTAGCATGTGATACTAACATCTTCACGGTTTCACTCAAATTCGGCACAACTGAGTTTTTAAATGGCATATTCAAACTGCTTCTGCTCGGTTAAGCATGCACTAATGGATGCGATCAAGGTGTCATTTAAAAACATAATACTTCTAGTTTACGGAAATTAGATAGTTATTGTCATAGAGCAGATAGTGTGGTCACAATATCCCTTTGTTTTAGAGTTTCATTTTTTCTTGGACGCACTGTCTAATGAGACAACTTTTGTGTTCTTGTCACTTTCTCTTGTTGTTTTTGCTTTTGTTTCTTATTTTTTTATTACTTTTTTCTGGTTGTTAATTTTGTCTTAAGGATGCACTGCCCACCCCCTTTTTGGGGCAAAATCCTGCATCCTGCTCTAAAAGAAAGCGCTTGACAAAAGTTAAACTTTGTCATTAAAAAGAAACTAAAATGGACTAAATCAAAATCAGAAGCAGAGTTATATCGGTTTCAGATTTAATTGAAGTGATTTAATTGGAGTGCTACTTAATTGATTTGTTAGAAATCAATTTGTTTCCATCCCAAGAATCATATACCTTTGTCCTTAATGGGACGTGACTTCACGGGATGGTAACCTGTCTTCTTCTTCAACCATCTCAACATACATATGATGAGGATGACAAGGACGACAACTGCAGTAGTGATGGAAATGCTCACTGCATGCACAAATTTAGAGGAAATATATTATAGAAATAATAATACATTACAATGTAACAATGGAAACAAGTTGCATTAAGTTTTATTAGCCTTGCCATTTCAACACGGTCATAATTACCAGTGGAATAAATGTATAGTAAATATTGTAGAAAATGTAATTCCACAGTGTGACTGAAATTAGAAGAGTATATTGAGAAGGGTATTTCAATTTTGTAATTTGACAGATAGTGCTAACATAAAATAACAGACTATTTTTTATATATATATAAATATTCCTCATTGTATGAACGTTCTCCCAAAACCAGATAACTTAATGACTTGCAATTTCATATCGCTGTATATTGGCCATGAAACAAGTTAATGACGTCACATGGTTTGGTGGGTTTTTTCTTTCTTTCTTTTCTTTTCTAAGTGTAAGCGTTAGCCATCGTGCATGCCGGGTATTTCAAAGAATTTCATGGACCCCATGGAACAGTCCAGCGCAAAAGCTGAATATCATAAAGAAAAATATGGATAATCTCAAAACGGATTTTAATGTGGATTCCCATAAAAATGAGATTGGATAAATATGGTTCTCCATAGTCATTGACACTGTCCACGATTAGTCGGTCATCAAGTCCATAAGATTTTAAACTTAATTCACATTTACACTTTCTAAGTCACTTGTTTAACTCCAAGATCCCTTGAAAAAAGACCCTTCAGTCGGGTCAATTGCACCTAATTTAGCCAACGCACCAAACTTTGTCAAAAGGAATGGCTGTACCAAAAAAAATTTCCGTCGGAAAGAGGTTACCAGGTGCCCATAGAATGTCCCTGATCCATCTAATAGCGTTAAATAGCTTGTATGCTTAACAAGAAATCTTTATAAAGTAATAGTGTATGTCAAAGGATTAAAAAGAAAACTATATACCAATTTTTATTGTACTGTCAGCTCGATCTACTGATGCGCTGGTGAAGTATGTCGGGGACGGATAGAGCATGGTCACGGAAGATGGTGGAGAGTTCACTGATACAGATGCTACGCTTCGGCCTGCAACTCCAGGAATGTCTGAAGCCACACACAAGTATGGTTCCTGACTTGGAGAAGCTTGTGATATGATTGATTTAGTTTTCGTCCCATCTTCATTTGTCGATTCTTTGGAATCTATGGTAGCGATGTCTATAGAGCCTCGAAGGAAGAAAAGGTCTATTTCTGGAAAGTACCCCGAGGCGGAGCAGGAGATGTTGATCGGATTGCTAGTTGAAATTTCGCAAGTGTCATCAGGCTTTATGTCAGATGACCCCTCGCATTCGTTGATCAGTGGGTATGGTTTTCTTGGTAGAGCTTCAATTTAAAAAAAAATGGATATTTATAGACGTATACCCATTTTGGACCTGGTAGAACCATCAGTAGATTGGAAAGCGGTCTAAAGCAATTAAGAAATCGAATAGGCCTACTCTCAAAATGCGAAAATGCGAACATGGCACACAACAGGGATATGAAAATGAATAGATTTCATTTTATTAGTAGATTTATGCATCATCAGAAAGCTTAGAACCTCAAAACAATCATATTAATAAAATTATATTATACCATTTTATTAACAGGAATATATACATACATATATATATAGGGATGCCTCCTTTTTATTTCGTCATGTTGTTGGGATTCAAATCGTTTATTGCCGCCAATTGTGACTTTCTGTTCTCTAAACAGCTGCATTGGACAGTGTCACAAGCATTTCATTTTATTTTTGTTTTGACAGCAAATTTCTTTGAATTTTGTTTGAATTATACAAAGAAGAAAATTCCTACAGGGAAAAAATGATTTATTTTGGATTATGAGTATTGTTTACATGTAGGTAAATTCATGGAAAGAAAGGAGAGAATAATAGTGGGACATTACTCATTTCAACCTTGTGATAGGCGTGTTGCCATTTTGGTAATAGATGAGTTGGACCAGTTTTATTTATTTTATGTGTTCTGCCACTTGATCAAGAGAGGGCATTAATTCATTAAATTCTTGTAACAGGTGGGAAAACTACTTAAGATCCCAAGACTCACCCAAGGGTGGGTGTGTGTGTGTGTGTGTGTGTGTACCAACAGAGGTATACTTGTGTGACTAATTGGACAGTCAAACACAATCGATGCCTTTATTCCGTCAGGCTTGTGTGGCTTTTTTGCTGCTTGCGTGGCTATTTGAACAATAGAGAGAACAAAGGGAAAGACACACAAGTATACCTGCGTGAGTATGTGTGTGTGTGTGTGTGGGGGGGGGGGGTGTAGTGTACCCTATTGCTGTAAAGAGGGAGAGAGAGAGAGAGAGAGAGAGAAGAGGAGGTAGAGAATAATTTGTCGTAAATAATGGTATTGTAATAAGCAACTGTGGAATTATATAAATGCCAAAATGGAATACCAAACCAAGTAATTTACACATATAATTAACTACAGACTGAAACCAAAAGCACATAAAATGTATAACACACATGTCTTTGAAGCGTTTTAAATCGGGCTATTTTCCTATGAAAACGGGCGTTTACAAACATGTTTTAAAACACGTTTCAAAACGCAGTATATTTAAACGCGTTAACCCTGAAAAATAAGATCATATCATTAACAAAAATATCTTTCTCTGTTCAAACGGTCCTACGCAGCTGTTTAGAGAACAGAAAGCCACAATTGTTGGCAGCAAACGATTTGAATCTTAACGATATGACAAAATATAAAGGAGGCATCCCAAAACAGATATCAATACGTTCAAATCAATGTGGTACCTAGGATGATTTCATGCATCCGAGGAACAGTTATTTAAGAATAATTATCAAAGCATAGACAAATGACATTATATTATCAAGATATTTTTTTTCTCAAACTGTCTGTCAGGATCAAACTTGGGTTTTTGTTTAACTAATATTTTGGTTACCAACACCGGAAAATATAGACGACCTCACATACCCCAAGCATCCATTTTTTTAATAGTGAAGAGAGCTATGACATGGTCAAAGTACACGAAAGTAACTGCACTGCACAAATTAATTTTAAGTTTTCAAGATGTTTATTACAACGGTATCAAATCTGGTAAAAACAAACCAAAACATTCAATCAAGTAATCAAAACTTCTCCCTCTGTCACGTGATCTCTATCTCTCTCCCTTTCACTGCATACATATTATTCCAAAATAATGTCTTAATCAAATAAAAGGATATATGTACCCTTGAAGGTCTCTCATGTTACACTGAAGGGGAAGTTGACCCTGATAATTTAGTCGATTTTAATAAAAGCAGAAAAGTGAGGGAACCGGTTTCACGAAGGTTTGAGCAAAATCAGATGAATATAAGAAAGTAATTAATATTTTAATTTACAATTGATCAAATATAAACTGACAACTCTGATGTATCTTGCGAATTCCTCTCACATTTGACCTGTTCTAAAAAAATAATTTCTGTTTATTTTTTTGTTGTGCTTATGTGAGGGTTCTCGAGCTATTTCAGCTATCTGTCTTATGGGATGTCGGTCTTTCGGGCTGTTGGTCTACTGTGATGTCGTCTTTTAGCCTTCAGGTCTTTGTGAAAGAATCCAACACATATAGTACACATATGTGTCAGTATCACTTTGAAAACATATTTCTTTCGTCTTTGCTAGTATACTATTAAAAACTCTAAAAGGGTTACTTCTTTTTTCCTTTTATGACATTTTTAGTGCCAAATTATTCATTTTAGTTCAAAATTAGGTCGTTACTTTTTGTGATCAGTTCAAAATCTTTTCTAAGCACGATATTTATGACATATTTCATTGTAAAGAATGGGCGATTTCGGTAAAATTAAACCTGCAGAAGCACTTTTGCATTAAAAAAAAACCTTTTGAATGATTTAAAACGTTTAAGACAGTAAAAAAAATTAAACACAACCCTGTTATTTGTCTTGTTTTTTATATTCTTCAATTAAAACTTTTCCTCGGATGCATGACATCAAAAATAACTAACGTGAACTTTTACTTTTCTTCATTTTCCACTTTTCCTCATCATAATCTCCTTTTTTCTTGACATTTTCTACCACTTATTCAGTATTTAATCTAACCATTTCTTCTTTATAATTATTAAGCCTATAATTCTCTCATTCATGTTTTTCATTCTTCCAAATATTCTTCTCTAACAATTTTGGAGCGAGCGAGTTATTTAGAATTTCCTTCAAAATTAACCCATAAAGTCGTTTTTGTAAGAGCTCCCATATCTAATATTGTTCACTATGTATCTCTCAACAACTGTACCACATTTGGTGTTTTTACACAAAAGTGAACAATTCTGCCCAAATCGGAGCTATGCCGCCGTGTTACTGTAAAAATCAGATTTCTAGTTTGTTTTGTTTTGTTTGTTTTTGTGTTTTTATTTTGTTTTGTTTTTGACAGGCGCTGTACTTTTGTGCTCTCCGTTCATAATTTACACTGTGTCTCCTACAAAATTGTCATTTTTGTCAGCTTATTTCTCTTTACAAACCATAGTTTTGATTATAAATGTCTTACACTTCTATCTAAACTATCTAAACTGTCCAACTAAATCTAAATACCACTATGAACAAATCAATGAATGTCCATTTATAACCTAATATATCATAATAGATGTATGTATCCATGTACATGTGCAGTGAAGTTTTTTGTGTTTTTTTAAGAATGATAGATGGACTAGTTAAATTTCGGCATTCGTTTAATATGTTTAATTGTCAGCTTTAGTTGAACAACGGTTGTGGTTTGCATCACAATTGAAATGTTAATATATTCATTTCCTGGTATCTTTAGAAGTATTCATACTCTGGTCAAGGCATGGCATTGAGGCAATTTTTTTTTATTTACTTATTTTAATGCATATGTTTCGGACATCCCTGAGATTCTGTAATGTCTTACAATTCTTTAATGATGTATGATTAGTTCTGAACAAGCCATCTTTTGTTTTAAGAAAAATGAATAACATACCCCTGAACCATTCATTTTGTCTTGTGTACTTACCATTGTTTGTCACATGCTCAAGTAACATAAACCAGCACGAATCATTTTTGCACAAATATAGAAAAAATAAAAAGTTCTTAGGGATATGAATAATTTTGTTGTTAGCTGTATAATATACATAAACCATAACTAATGCATGATATCTCTGGTTGTTGGGAGCGGATTACCTCTGCTAAGCCCTACCAGATATTTTATGTCATTTCATGTTCAAGAGATAAAAGAGCATAATATTTCCAATGATCGTGATATCTGAAAGTCCAAAAGCTTATTTTGAAGATACATAGGAATTGTTTTTAAGATATTGTTCATCATTTTCCCTAATGACATCCTGAACAGATTTACATGTATTAGACTGGATACTTACAAAACACACTGATGTCTGTAAGATTGTGTAGTAGTATACCCTTGTAGCTTGATACTCGGCAGATGTATCTCCCTTGTTCTGCTATGCTGACTTCTTTGATGATCAACGAGAAATCTTCATTCATCTCCATGATTTGGCACGGCCTTTCACCTTCACATAAACCTGCAACGGGATCTCCCGGGATCCATGAGACCAGGTTTGGTGCTGTTCTTTGATCATCTCCTTTCTTCCAGTACACAGCTAATGGTGTCCCACGAAACTGACATTTCAGTACAACGCTGTCTCCAGTTCTTACCGATTTGTGTAGATCAGTGTACACAACATCATCTGGTATATCACCAGAAACTCCTGTTTTATGGCAATAATGATATATCGAGAGACATAACAAAAACAACAACTGCATATAAATATGAAAGACTCATGGTGAAATACTGAATTTCTGGATGTTTTACCTTGTACCGGTGTAGCAAAAGAATATGTCCGCCCGCCCGCCTGCACGGACCAATTCTCCTGGACCATTTCAGAAATTTCTGTCCGTGAAACAGAATCTCCTGGCTGATCGGACACATTCGCCACTAAGGGGCGGACAGATTTCACTGACACATATTTTTTTTTTTTTTGAGTAATCTAGGCTTCATTTTTTACATAGCTTTTTAATGGAGTTTATTTTTAATATTTAATAGATATGGAAGATTAACTGGCGGATACGGTTTTAAGATGGGGTCGTCACTCGTGGAGTTAAAATATTTTATGCACAATGTTTCATGTAAGATTTACGTCGGAAATTTAAAAAAATAAGATGTGAGATTAGCGATAAGGGATCTTGGATTGGTTACAAGAGCTACAAACACCCAAGGGGGTCAGGGGCACCACCCGAATGTGTTCATGTGGTAATATACAGACGCATTTTACTTCTCAATAAAGCACACTTGGATTCAACCAAAATTGATACGAATCGTCCTTAGCAAATGGGGTTCTGAATCTGTTCAAAGTGAGGTCATACCCCTCAAGGGGCAGCACTCCCAAAGTGCCCCAATTCAGCTGACACCTTTCACTTCTTCTCGATAATGCTCAAATTCCACCAACTTTAGTAGCAAACAATTTTATTAGAAATCTTCTAATTTTGCACATCCGGAGGGGTGGGGCTAGAGGCAGCACCTCTATATCTCCAGTGACAATAAATAAGACATTATTTCTACTTAATAATGCACAATTTCGTTTAAAACATGTTTAGTAGGAAACATGTTTAAGCAAAAGGAATACTGTTCAAATTGGATACATCGGGGGGGGGGGGGGTGGCTCAGGGCAGCAATTCCAAACAAAGAAACCCCTGTTACAATGAATAGACATATTTTACGTCTTCTCAATAATGCACAATTATTGTTTTAAAAAACCGTACATGGAACATCCTCCTAAAGCAGAGGCAATCCTTTCTAATATTAGGTAGATTTTTTTTGTTTGTTGTTTTTGGGGGGAGTTAGGATATAAATCATTTAAAGGCAAAAGTGATGTAAGTTGTTAATATTGGTAAATAAATTTTAGGGTGGGGCCTAGGGGCAACACGAAGTCGGAAATATTGAGCCCAAATTCTACTTTCATAGAGTCAAGTTGGTGCATAGTCCGCCAACCTCTTGTTTTTAAGCATTAAATTATTGTTTATCAAAAACAATCAAGTCACATTTTAGTAAAGGCTCAAACAAACACTAATGTAGCGAATGAAATATATACTGCACACAAAAATAATTAAAAACATGCTTGAGTAAGTGTTTTGATTACTGGTACACATGTGGAGGATGTACATTATTTCCATTTTTCTTAATTCTCATTTTTCATATTTTTCATGTTACATTTACATTTCAAAAATAAATACATACATAAATAAATAACAAAAAGGTAACTGGTCAACAGAGTACTGATTTAACTGAGAGAAATATGATGGGACCTACATGAATACTTAAGTACTTTTTTTCTTAACTGCACTAGTTTTGCAATAATCTACACCAGAAAAATGCAGTATGCCGTACTGCATGCACTATCCAAATATTACACATCTTATAATTTTCATTTCATTTAGGTTTTATTTCCACATCAACTGCATCAAAAGTGTACATATGAAATAATTGAACAAATGAAGATCTCCATTAATAATCTCCAAATAAGTGAAAAACTGACTTAAAACACAGGAAATAACATTTAAGAGCACATATACATGTATATATATATAGACGAACTACAAGCAGCGATGGGGAGGAAACCTTGGAAGCATCAGCTTGTAAATAAGGTTCCCTTTACAAAACGTACACTCTTAAAAATGCGTGGTCAAAAATAACCCCAAACGGGGTTACAAATGACCCCGCATGCGGGATCAACTATGCACAAAGCCCGTGCGGGGTCACCCAAAGTAACCACATAGCGTGGTTACATTTCGACCCCGAATGTGGTCAAAATTTAACCACGATTGCGTGGTCATTTCTGCATAACTTGACCCCGCATAACTTGACCCCGCATACTAATGATCATTACCTTATAACCCCGTCAAAACGTACGGGGTCATTTCTTCCGACCACGCAACGTGGTCATTTCCCGTCGGACGGGGTTGATACTTCTGCCGGATGCGCGTGTACCATCCACGTTTCAAAGATTAAAAAAAGAAGCTAATGTCAAGTAATATCATAACATATTTTGTATATTTTGCTCACTATGACCTATAACCTATCCTCTCCTATCGTATAGCATATCATACCCCTATCATCCTACTTTAACCCTACTCCTATTATAGTCCTACATCCTATCCTATACCTATATATCCTGAAAACCTTTACTTTATTATATAGGGACTGTATTGCAGTGCTTGCTAAAAGTGGTTAAAGATTTAATTTTCTAATGTAGATTTTTAGATCTTAAACCTAATTACATGTTTGAATATGTACAACATAATAATTAGTATACATACATTTTTCATCACATTTCAAAGTGCAATCATTGCATAAAAACTTAAAAATCAAGTGTCATTTATATATATAAATTCTGGTTGTTTACGGTTGCTCATGGGTATTCAGGATACATCATCATGAATATTCATGACAATGGCCCAAAGTTTAACCAAGTAGAAGTCGGACCAATACTTTGCTGATGAATAAGCAATATTTCAAATGGTTAGTGATTAACCAGTGAAATTGGAACATTGTGACCAACATATTTTGGGAAATAACCCAATGGATATGGTGTTGACCAATCGCATTGGTACATTTTTTGACCAGTCCTTTTTTAGAGTGCATTAAAATGACCAGTTTTTGCGAGGTCAAAATGACCACGCAAAAACTGGTCATTTTAATGCAGCGGGAACATTATTGATCGAAAACAACCCCGAAACGTGGTCGAATAAATTCGACCACGCAATATGCGACCCCGTATTTTTAAGAGTGTAATTGCGTAACTATAACATAAAACAAACCGGGGGGTGTGAGTGTGCGGTGCAGCCAACCCATTGTTATACTTACTGAAGATTCTGCAATGACTAAAAAAGAACAAACGAACAACTTAAGCTTCCATGTTTAACCTTCATTATACATGAGTAAGAGATTTCGTTTCAAGTGATATTTAAACGTTTTTAAATTAGGAAGTACTTTGAGTGACATATTTAGGGAGTTCCAGTATACAGGACCAGTATAAAGCAATGTCTTTTTCCTCATTAAGGTTCTGAGTTTATATAAATGAAAAGATGAGGACTGTCGGGTTGGGTAATTGTGAATTTCTTGATTCTTTATGAATATTGATTTGATAGCATGAGGAAGATCGCTTGAATTTAACTGAAACATAAAACATCCTAAAAAGAAATTGTATAAATCCTGAACCTTTAATATCTTATTGTCTGAAAAAGGCTATCTGTGTGGCTAAGCCTATCAGTGTGGTTGATTATTCGTATGACGCGCTTTTGAAGTATCAGTAATTTGTCCAGCTGATAATCATAAGAATTTCCCCATGCAAGTATCCCATAGTTGAGGTAGGGCAAGATAAGAGTAGAGTACAAACTTTTCAAAATATATTTCGGAAACGACATTTTTAGTTTATTAATTATTCCAATGTTCCTTGAAATAGCTTTAGTTAAAAATATGTTCTTTCCAAGAGAGTTCATTATCAATAGTAAGACCAAGAAATTTTAGTGACTCGACTAACTTTATAACTGTGTCATGAATAAGGACATTGCCTGGTAACTTTGAAACAGAGTTGCTAAAAAGCATGGACTGCGTTTTATTAAAATTCAAAGACAGTTTATTTGCACGTATCCACTCCTCAACACGCTTCAGTTCGAGAGTTCAGGGAAAAATACTCATGCAATTGAGCATTACAATGAAAACTTTAATATTAATATAGTACAGGTTCACATTAGCCTTTTACTGGATTATAATAACATAGCTGTCATAGGCTTTGGCAATGTAAAAATCCTAGCATTCAAGCAAGGCGACTGGGCTACTCTGTCGATCTCCTGGTCGATCCTCGAAACGCGCAGAATAGTCTTCTGATTGCGCGGGAAGTCGACACACGCGTGCAGCTTGCCGAGCAGCACAATCGCCTTGATCAAGGCTATGTTAAACCTTGAAGATATCAATTGGAATATGTTAATGGAACAAGAAATTCAAAACACCAATCAATACAAAGCAAAGAATTGTAGTACTTTTCAACGAGGGGGGGGGGGGGGGGTCAGGGGTTTTCTGATCAATGAGAATATACTTCTTCTTTTTTCTTTTCTTTTTTTTTTTTGCATATCTGTCTTTCTGCACAATATACTGTAAGTACAGTGTAGTATTAACTTAACAGTAGTCATATAATGAATGATACTCGCCTATATGCAATCATAATGAACATGATCATACCGATTTGGTAACATATACAAATGGACAAGAAATAAATAATAAATACAAATTAAAAAGGCGTACGGACAAATTCATCTGGAACTATACGTACATATTCAACGGAAAGTTGATGGAATTTACGTCCGTTTTCGAATTACGGAGGAAAATTCCTGAAATTGCCCAGGAGAATTTGTCCGTGCAGAGTGCAGACGCATTCCACGGGCGGACATATTCTCCTCCTTTGCTCTGTTTTGTTTTTGTTTTTCTTTTTGTTTTCCATCTTTCTTGCAAAGTAAGCACATACAACAAATACAGTATATACACAACCCGAATAGGCTATAATGTTACAATGAACTATGGTACCTTCGAGATCTACCTGACATTCGATATTTCGCGTACAAACTATTACATATGAAGACATGATATTTTTTTTTAAATGGGGACTATAGTAATCAAGACTTGACACAACAAAAACTTAATCTAATGACCGCTATTAAAGTATGCATCATCTCTGATTTCATATGGAAAATAAGCAGAATTCACGATTCAATCATGCTTACCAGGTTGGCAACATAAAATAGCCACCAGGCACGTAACAAAGCCCAAGTGAACAACAGCCTCCATGACGCACTCTGAAACAGGTCTGTTCAGGTAGTTCATGCCGTACCAATGAAAGAGAGCTCGGATAACAAATAAAGAACGCTTTGCATAGAATAGCATTACTCTGCTTAACAGCCCTTCATTTTCTTACGCGTTAAAGTAACACATTATGAAACTGTATTTTGAGAACCATACGATTGAAATCGTATTAATTCACATTAACGAAACAACATATTTAAATTTAAAAAAATGAATTACATTATTTTGGCACTTCCTCCGATCAAACAAACAGTGAAGTCTGAAAAAGGGCTAATCATAATCTCCGGCTTTTCACATATGGAAACAGAAGACTAAAAATGCACTGCAGATGATATAATACTTTTAAAATACACCAAAGCACTTCCTCCGATCAAACAAACAGTGAAGTCTGAAAAAGGGCTAATCATAATCTCCGGCTTTTCACATATGGAAACAGAAGACTCAAAATGCACTGCAGATGATATAATACTTTTAAAATACACCAAAGCATGTAGGCATGTCAATGAAGGAACATTTTGAGAGAGTGAGTTCTTTCCGTTGAAGTTTTTTTGTGGATTTGTGATCCCATGTTGTCTCCGAACAATTTCAGCTTTGTTGCCCCCAAAACAATTTTGAGCATTTTGCATAATTTGCATAAATCACAATCGTCTCATAAACAGGCAACTTTTAACAACCTAATACAACTTACGCACAATGTGCGCGCTGCACCCAACGCTAACAGTTTTGTTAATCTTGTGAAATGAAACCTGTGATACAATGCAATTACCTTGTATATATTCCATTCGTTGCGTCACAGGTTATGCTGCATGAGATTAGTAACACACTGGATTTTGATATAAAAATTATGCAAAGTGCTCAAGGTTGCCCATTGTGCCCTTTGTGCACTGCCCTTTAAAAGTTTGGGTACACCTGTAATCACCCAAATATTATTTATCATCAGAACAATTTTGTATCAAAGTGAAGAGTATTCATCATGACCAGCATTCACTTTCTTTAGGGGGCGCAATCATGCGTTAAGGTTAGGCAACCCACCTCCAAAATATATCAGCCAAGATGAGGTCACTGGTTTGGTCAGTTGTGCTTATATTCTTGCCCTTCCGGCATTCTACAAAATGTGACCCTTGTTTGTACTGATGAATGTTTAAATATCATTGACTAATAGACTCTAAGCATTCCTTTACTCATATAGAAACTAGAATTTTCATTTAAGTAACACATCAACATTTTGGGAACACCACAATGCTTTTTTGTTTACATTTTCAAATGAAATCATATTTTATTGTATATTCTTTGCTTTTGTTACTCTTAAAAGGAAAAGGTTGACTAAATGAAACTTGGTGTGTCATGAGAAGGACATTTCCTAATTTTTCAAAGTTTTATTAATCATGTTTCGAATTTATTAAGCGACCTCTCATCCATGAACCCGACTCTGGCAGTGACAACAGCACAGCACACCCTGGACATCCGTATTGTCAACTTGTTGATGTGGAGGCTGGAAAATGATTTCCATGCCTACTGAAGAATCTCTCATAGATGAGGCTCACTTGTTTTCATTGGACCTTCATGTTCAGCTCTTCCCATAGCAGCGCTAACAGATTCAGATCCGGGGAATGGGGATGCCAATTTACGATTTTCAGGACCCCCTTTTTTTTCTTTGTTTTTTTTCTCCGGGTATTTTCTTATACAGGATTGAGGAATGTTGGGGTCGTTGTCCTGCTGGAAGACAAAATGTCTGATTAAAGGGGAATGAAAGGCAACACCAGCCTACAATCATGAAGATAATTGTCAGCCTATTACAAATATCTTGAAATTACTTCTATTTGATTATTTAAGAAGGAGGATAGCAGTGTCTCAAAGAGTTTCATTTTCCTTGCTAGCCATTATCCCATGCATGCCATTTTGTTTTAAGTACTGCCCGGAGGTAAAAGGCACTTATGGAAACCAAAAATTGATGATATTATAGTATATAGCAAAGGGGAGAGGTGACCGTGAACACGTCACAATGAACTCACCAAATTGCCAATTTGAGATTCGCATAGAATTAGTGATCTAATTTTCCAAACATTCGTAACTTCTTATTCTTAATCCGATTTCTTTTTATTTTGAAGCATCATGATTCTGCTTTCACACAAATCAAACTATTGCAAAGGCCGGATTGCCCTTTAAGATAGTGGGAATTCCCAATACACTTTATTTCCAATCTCAGACATCCTGTTTCATAAATGCCTAGTCAGACAAATGATAAAGGAAGTGACAACAATATGCAAATCTTAACTGTTATGGAAAGCAAGATTAGCCTGAATTTAACCTCTTCGCAAAATTACACTCGGTAGGACTGTCAGGGCATTTTAGGCTCAAAGATAAGTTGATTTCTGGTCATGCGATGAAATTGTGACAGACACTGTCCTGAAGCAATGGGGAAAGGTTAATTAAGTAGTATATAATAACTGGTGTTTGCATTGTGTGTGAATTGGAATCACAAAAAAGTCCCATGTGGTGCAACACAATATGAAATTACAAACAGAAATAACACCCAAGGCATCATTGTGCTCACATTTTGTCTGAACCTAGTTCTAGAAGGGATATCAACAACCACCAGGTTATATTCTTTCAGTGTAGTTTGTTATGTTGAGACTAAATCTCTCAGATATATCCATTGATTGTTATATCAATTTTATTAGGTAGTACCATTCTATCTGTATAAAAGATATGGATCATATAGTGTTCTGTTTGTATTGAAACGGAAAAATGAAATAAATATCGAAACAGAATCATACGTTTTATTCTAAAATCAAGGATAATATATATTGGTTAGGAAGAGGTTCATCGTGGTGAAAGATGAAAACGAAAATTTGATCAGTTGTCTCACGATGTGCAAACGAGGAAAGCAACGACGTTTCGACCGCTACTGCTAGTCTTCGTCAGGCAATGACGAAGACTAGCAGTAGCGGTCGAAACGTCGTAGATGACGAAGACTAGCAGTAACGGTTGAAACGTCCTAGCTTTCCTCGATTGCACATCATGTGACAACTGTCCAGACACTCTGTGTTACGCGTTTCGAGAGACAAGGCTTTGTGCTTGCAAATTAGTTATGCATGAAAAAATTGCGCGGGAGGACGAACTACTTGGCACCCAAAGCATCATTGTGCTCATATTTTTCAGGGAACCTTGAAATTGGGCGCGAGGAATAACTAATTTGCAAGCACAAAACATTGTCTCTCGAAACGCGTAACACAGAGTGTCTGTACTATAAAACTACCATAATTATGTCCTGTATTATATAGCTGGTCTTTGACACAGGCAATAGGAGCCTGGAGCCTTCTCTCAAGACGAAATATTTTATAATAAAGTTCCAAGTTAGGGTCTGTATTTGCAGACTAAGGAGGAACCGGGTACAAAGTACATGCCCTGATGTCAAAACGAAAATCGTTCAGGCTAAACTTTTGTTCTCAAAAATCTTGTCCATTGTCATAGAGCATTAGAATATATGTGAGCTTCACATTTCTATTGTACTTATCTCCCGATCTATGTTGCACTTTTCAGTTGATACGGTACATGTATAATCCGTTTGTAGCGTGTGTGTATGTGTGCCCTTGAGTGTGTGTGGTGCAATGAATACACTATACGTTTATGAATGTAGATCAAAACCTCCTTAACTCGACGTCTGTCCCAATAATTTTGAATATGGTCAATATATCAACTTTCTTGGGCAAGGTAATCTATTATTTATATCAAACTAAAACAGATTTTGAGACATTTGTTTTCTCCATGTCGTTTTGATTACTTACTGTAAAATACATACATGTATATATATATATATATATATAAAACATAACGTATATTTTACTAAAGGGTACATTAGGTCGACACCTAACAATGCAGTTTATTTCGTCATAATAGCGACCCCTACATTAGGTAGACAGTTGGTACATTAGGTCGACAGTTGAACAAAGAAAAAGAACAAAAACTGATTTTTTACCAAGAAGTATTTACAACATGTGAGTACGTGTTATTTATCCAAAGCTTGCATGAGTTCTGACGAAAATACATTTTCATCTTCATGAAGACTAAATTATATGGATATAATTATGTTCGAGTAGAATATCAATGCATAGACCTTGAGGGAGCGATTTGATCATGCCATGTTTCTGTGGTTTAATACTCAGAAATTAAGGCCATGAAAACATAACGTGCATAATAATAGAGGTACGTCCCTTGTAAAGTAATTTTCTTTTCAGGGGATTATGGCCGCCTTGGGTCTTGGGAGGACTAACGGATTTCTCTACTACCCTCCCGTCACCCCCACCGCGAGGGGAGACGGGAGTAATATCCTATACGTACCCACATCATAGTGGAAATATTTTCGAAGGAAATTTTGGTTGGTTTGGTTGTGGGGGAGGGGTTCCTTCTTTACACCTTGGCAACCGATATTCCTAAGTGACTTGATCTCCTACACCTCCCCTCCCCCGAATGATGTTTAGTCTGTCATAAGGGAATGTATATTTGAGGCGATATACAATAACATGTTTCCAACGGTATGAAGGCCATTTTCCTCATTCATGTCAATTTAGCTGTTGATAATAGGATTGACTTATGTGACAGCCACACAAGTGTGCAGTTACGTAAACCCAAAACCCTAACCCTAAACTCTAAACCCTAACCCGGACCCTAACCCTATATATCGTCTTCATTTCGGAGACTGTTGCAAAAGGAGGTTTACCCTAGTATATGCTTCCATGATATTAGTAAAAAGTAGAAATATATTAAATTGAAATAAAGAGTCCTAAAATATGAAGTGGCAGAAATCCCCTCCTTTTTTGTTACATTTAATAATTACATGTTCCTCCCCTTCGCCCTGTCTCATCGAACATCAACCCCCACATAAGAGAAATTGTAGTACAGAAAGAATTAGGTTCAATTTAGAAAGTAATGGCATGCTTACATAAATCAGACTCCCTGGAACCGAATTTTCACAAATAAGAGGCAGAAAAGGTTACGGGCACCTGAATAGATCGCGATGACCGAAGTAGGGGCAGATTTTGATACCCTAAACAGGGAAACCCGTCTATCCCCTATTTTTATACCATTAACGGCGCTTTTATATCTTGCTTAGTATTTACATCCTATTTAGGCCTACATCGTCATCATCAACTTCTTTTAGCCAAAAAGGAACATTAAAAGATATTAACCTAATTTGGAACACATTTACCGAACTATCGAACTAAATGAATTCCTGATACAGAACAGGAAAGTAGGTCACCAGCAGTGGCGTGCCCATGACTTTTTAAAGGTTTATTTCAACCCAAATACTCTGACAGGCAAAAAATAAATAAATAAATAAATATCAATAATTTGGGGTTAAAAACAAGCTTTTGTTTCATTTCTAAACACCTAAAACACAGCTTAAGGGGTGCTTTTACACCAAATAACAACGAAAAGGGGGTGTTTGAAAACCTAAAACAACCAAAACAGCCCTCACCCTCCCCCCCCCCCCCCCCCCTCCTTCGGTACGCCAATGGTCACCATCCCTTTAACTCGCTCAGTAGAGCGGGGTGAACAAATTTTGTGATCCGGAACAGGAAAACTCCCCTCTATAGTTTTTTTTTAAGTTTTTGTACAGGGGCTAACAGGTTGTGTTGAACCACCCCCCCCCCCCCCTATTTTGCATTATCCTCTACTCGCGCTCCACTTTACATTCAAACAAAACAAACGATATTAAGTATGATATTTGCTAGCATTGTCAGAGGTGGAGTAGCGAATATCAGGCCATTGAGGTTGCATTGGAGCCATAAGGGCTGCACCGAAAATATCAGGTAGATGAAATGCAAAAGAACAAGGGCCATAGAGTGAGGGCAAGATATTATATAGAAAATGAGGAATTTTATCATCTCCTTTTCCCATTGCCTTTCCAATATCCCTTTGTTTTTCTTTTCTTTTTTGTCGTTTTTTGTTGTTTTGTACTCGCCATTCGATTGCTATACTGCCGGTAGGCCTATATGATTACTTATCATCTAAGCATGTTCACTGTCTGTTTAAAGACAGAAATCTTAGTGCAATAGTGTTACAAACTGACGTCACTATCTTCAAAGACATATTAAAGCAGTTATAATTCTATTTTCCACCGTTGCCTTGTATGGGATATTGCGTGATGGAGTATTGGTAGTTCATCAATAACAAAAAAGATCTGCTTGGTTCTAACGGCCCTTTTCCTAACCATAACTATTTACTTGTCCTACTATTTTACTATTTAAGTTTTTAAAAAGAAGTTAAATCATGCATACATCTTTCTCAAACTTATTGGGGAAAATATATATGGAAAAGATTCGGCACTTAGGTGGAAAGTGATAAATGTGAATTGATGTCTAACATTCTTACATTACATTTGTGCAGGACAGTAATTCAAACCCCAAACCCTATGGCTGAAGTCAAGCAAACGAGCTACCATACCACTATACTTTACATTTCCATGTAATGTCTATAAGAATATATTTATATATCTTTATTGAAAGGTCCCTTTGACTTTGTATTCATATACTGTACTCCTATTGGGAATATGCATCAAACCAAGCTGAACCAGGCTGAATTTCAAAGTATGTTTACAAGAATAAATTTCAATTTGGTATAAATCTTTTTAAATTTTATACAAAATCATTTGTTTTCCTGTATACGGTATATCTTGGTTAATTTTACAACTGTTTCACACCGCACAACAATATGTAGACTCTTTTCACATGCATGTGTTTTATACCTTTATTAATATTATGCCCTCCAGGACAGAACATTTAATAGCAACTGACTGAGATTTTACGACCAAAAAATAAAAATGCCAAACAGAGAAAAGGGACCAAACAAATATCTGTACAAGTTTGCAATCAATAATTCTCCCATACATAAGCTTTCAATATATAATAATCATATGTGTCCTTCTCCATTTCCATAACTATATTTCAATTCAATCAATTCAATTTCAAAACATTTATTTCCAACTTTTCAATATAAGTGTACAAAGTAATAATGTTTTTTAACAAAAAATACGACTTAATACACATTCATACGGTACATACATAGTTGGAGGACACACCTCTAAAAGCAAAAGCTTGTGGCGAGTGTGCCCTTAATAACATAATACATAATATTACATAATAAATATATAAAAAGACAATAACTACATACAAAAAAAGAAAAAAAGATAACATTCCTTAACCGCTGAGCTTAATTGGAGGGAAAAAAAGATAAAAGGAAAGAGAGAGAAAAAAGAGGGAAAAGGGGGAAGGATGAAGGTGCAACATACAATGAGTACGGATAAAAGATGTATTCACAAAGAAGCAGAGAGAGGAGGAGGAGAAAAATAGACCCAATGGAGGGTTAGGAAGAATCTTAAACCATATTATTTGTAAGATGAAGTTAAATGTTTTTGTATCCTTCTTGAGAAGCTGGCGAGAGATGCGGAGAATTTTATTGTGTCAGGGATAGCATTCCACAGCTTAGGTCCCGAGTACCGGATGTTATGTTGGAATAGTAAGGTTCTGTGCTTGGGTAGATGGATGTGATTTGCGTGTCTGGTTTCGTATTTATGAATAGTAGAATTTAATTGAAAGATGTTACAAAATTCGTCAGGAAATAAATTGTTTGTACATCTGTACATAAAAATGCTTTGTTGATGTTTATTTATATCGGTAAATTTTAGTATGTTAAATTGTTTGAACAAATGGTCAACGTGACACCGGGGGCAGTACCTGTAGTTATACGAATTATTTTCTTTTGTAGGGTGATTAATTTGTGTAATTTGGATATTGTAGAGTTCCCCCAGGCTAGGTTGCAATATGATAGATATGGTAGGATGAGAGAATTGTAAAGCATACGGAGGATGTTGTTTGGTAAAATGTGCCGCAGTCTAGCAATAATGCCAATGTTTTTAGAGACTTTGCTTTCTGTTTCAAGGATATGTTTCTTCCAAGACATAGAACTATCAATGTGTACACCTAAAAATTTTGTGTTTTCAACTCTAGGTAGTAGTACGTTGTCGAGATATATGGAAATGCTGTCTAAATCAGTGTTTTTATTGTTGTGAAAGATCATATAGTTACATTTTTTTAAATTGACAGACAATTTGTTGGCCTTAAACCACTCGCATACAAAGGTTAACTGTTGATTAACATTACTGCATAGTGAGGTAAGATTAGATCCGCTACATAAAATATTCGTGTCGTCGGCATAAAGAACAAAAGTTAATGTTGCTGTTGATTTGAAAATGTCGTTTATATAAAGAATAAAAAGTAACGGACCAAGCAACGAACCTTGAGGTACACCACATGTGATATTACTCATGTTAGAGACGACCGAGTCAAATTTAGTGCACTGGAGGCGATTGCTAAGATAACTGGCAAACCAATCGTGCGCTATGCCACGGATTCCATACATATAACATTTTTTTAAATAAAATTGAGTGATTAATGGTATCGAAGGCTTTCGATAAGTCTATAAAAATTCCAATTGAATATTGATTTTTTTCAAAGGAGTCAATTATATCGTTTGTTAGTTTAGATAATGCCATAGCTGTAGAAAAATTTTGGCGGAATCCAAATTGGTTTTTGTAAATAATGTCGTGTTTAACAAGAAATTCGTAAGTCCTGGTGTATACAATGCGTTCAAGAATTTTAGAAAAAACCGATAGAACAGATATTGGTCTATAGTTGGTAAGCTGTCTTTTGTCACCAGTTTTAAATATGGGTGTGACTCTAGCGATTTTCAGTAGGTCTGGAAAAATCCCTTTATTAAGTGATAAATTGAAAATATGACATAGCGGTTTAGATATATACCGAATCGCACTTTTAATTACCCTGGGACTGAATTCGTCTAAACCTGCAGATTTATTATTTTCAAACGAGTTGACAATATTACTTATTTCATTTTCATCTGTAGGATATAGAAATAGAGAATCATCAGGCGGAATGTTCATGTATGTTCGAAAGTCAGTATTACACCGTGGTATTTTATTAGCAAGAGTCGGACCAATGTTTATAAAGAAATCGTTAAATGAGTTACTTATGGTTAAAGGATCAGTCACAATTTTATCATCAATACTGAAGGCAGTTTCTGGGCTTTCATGAACTTTCTTTTTTATAAGGCTGTTTATGGTATCCCATGTACGTTTAATATTTGATTTATTACGCATGAATTTGTGTGAAAAATATGTGATCTTTCTCTCCCTGAGGAGTGTCGTCAGTTTATTTCGATATTGTTTAAATTGCAACTCGTTTTGACGAGTCGGATTTTTTAAGAACCACTTGTATAGCTTGTTTTTATGTTTTATAGATTGTAATAAACCGTTTGTCATCCAACATTGTATTTTTTTGTCTTTGTTTCTCTTTTGTATTAGTGGAAAATTTAAATCATACAGTCTATGTATTTTTGTTGAGAATGTGTTATATGCTAAATTAGGATCTTCATCCATTATGACGTCACTCCAATCTATATCCTGGATATCTTTATTAAAATTCTCGATGTTTTCTTGGTTTACAACACGGTAGAAACTATCTTGATTTTTTTTCATTCTTACACTAGATGAATTCATTTTAGATACTTGAAATACGGGTAAGTGGTCAGAGACATTACAAAAGAATAACCCCGTGTCGGATGGTTCGATTTGATTAGTTATGATGTTATCAATAAGTGTTGCAGTTGATTTTGTAATACGCGATGGTTTATTGATTAACGGATAGCATGAGTTACTGTAGAGGACATTTAAAAATTTCTTAGATGAGTTTGTACTGTGTTGCAGGAGGTCAATATTGAAATCGCCCATTATGTAAAGTTTCTTATTTTCTCTTGATAAACAAGTTAGGAGTTTATCTATGGCATCAGAAAAATCGTCTGGATGTATAGAGGGTGGTTTGTAAATTGTCCCAACTATGGTGTGCTTTTCATCTTCATCATGTAATTCTACAAATACTGAGTCACAAAGCGCGTCATCTATACAGATGTCATCTCTTCGAACAAAATTATGATGGTTACGGATATACATTCCAACTCCGCCACCGCGTTTTGCTTGTCTATGTTTTGAAATAAATGAGTAACCCTCCATGTTTATTAAAGGGTTATTGTCCTTTAACCATGTTTCAGAAAGGCCGATGATATTGAACGAAAAATTTAAAAGGTTAAGGAAGGTTTCAAAGGAATCAAAATTTCTTAAAATGCTCCGTACATTAAGGTGCATAGTGGAAAAAAAATCATCATTGCCAGTGTATTTTTGAGCAAATTCTTCGATTTGAAAGTATTTAGATGTTGTATATGGATAGTCATTAAAAAAATTGTTGTCCGGGTCTATGTTGGCGTTTCCAATTTGCGTATCTCCTATTTGTGTATCAAATGGGTCAAAGTTAAGATTTCTAACAAGCGCTGGAATATCTAGTTGACTCGTAAGAGTTGTATCTAAATCTTCAACGGACTGAAAAGGAAATGTGTGTCCATAACAATTAGAGCAGATTGATAAACATTCGTTCCAGTTGTTAAGTAGCACGTTATTATTGCACATACTACAGTGAAGCAATTGATTACGTAACGGAGTGGAATTCATGACAGTTGCGAGACTATTCATAAATATACGTGTAAGAAAGGTCGTTAGCCAGGCGGTTTGAACGTAGGTTAAGTTTTGGAGTGGGATGACTAAAAGTATTATGCACAAAAAATGAACATCCGGTGCGTTGCAATCTGTACGAAAAGTAGCAGAGGGGTGTAAAGTAGAAAGAAAAGTAGAAAGAAAAGTAGAAAGAAAAGTAGAAAGAAAAGTAGGAAGAAAAGTAGGAAGAAAAGTAGGAAGAAAAGTAGGAAGAAAAAGACAGAAAGAAAAATGTTGCGAGGTGCACCTGCAATAAGAAGGGAAGATAAAGAAAAGTTAAGGAGTTTAAGGATAAGCTCGGCGGTGTAAAAGACAAGACGTAATTTGTAATGAAAAATTCAAAATACATGATATAACATGACTATGTCGCCATATGGAGACACAGAATCGTTGACTAAATACTAAATACCATTATTGTAGTATACAACTTTGGTTTGGGTAAATGAAAAGGAAAAGAAAGAAGAAAAATAGATGGCTTGGCGAATTTTTGGCCTTTATCCTCCACGTTACTTAAAATTGAGCAACGAATGACGGAGTGACGAATATATTACATTTCTGTCAATCTACACTGGTTATTAGGCATTCCATCATGTTATCAAGTTTCGAATTCAATCTCCATAATTCCTATGGTGTTGAGTAGTAGTAGTAATGTGTTCAATAATGTCGAAAAGTGGTTATGTTATCGATTTATGAAAGAAACTGTCTAGAACTTTTTTTGTATGGCTGGTTATGTAGTAATTAATATATGACTGATTATGTATAATGAGATACTGGAATTATATCTGTTACAAAAAATTGACTATAAATCTTCCTAAAGATTACAAATGATTTTAAACACTGGCCATATGGGTATATGGGACTACACAATTATAGACATCACTTAGTCTTAACTACTTCTATTCATATTTGAAATGTAAAAAATCTTCAAGAGCAATTATGATACACTATGATACTACGATATTCCCCGCAATGGATATTAGGTAAGAAAAAGCTTACAAATTATTTTTCAATTTTACCTGCCCTCAGCATTCTCTTACATAAAGTCTACATTTTATTAGCAAAGGCATCCAGTGAAACAAACATTATAATGGGCTGTATATGATCACATGCAGGAATATATTATACACACGATGGCCTCCTACGTTGATACTTCAAATATAATTTTAACACGTTTCAAAGATTCCTACAAAGTGC
Source organism: Heliocidaris erythrogramma (assembly GCA_025617745.1). Lineage (NCBI taxonomy): Eukaryota > Metazoa > Echinodermata > Echinoidea > Camarodonta > Echinometridae > Heliocidaris > Heliocidaris erythrogramma. The sequence goes on from CM046854.1 coordinate 56,554,535, forward strand.
ATTAACAATAAAGATAACAATATCATTTCTATGCAAATTACACGGTAATTTCCGTGTCATCCTATCTTAATAGAGCCACATTTACAAAAGGTTCACAACACCTACAACCCTCGAGACCAAAAAAAAGAGAATATTTGTGAAAATAAAGATCAAAAGAAGAAAGTTCCAAAAGGCCCAAGAAACCGAGGTCCCCACGAGACCAACTGTAGCTCACAAGACTAATAAAACAAAGAAATACATGAGGGAAGATACACAAATAATTTCTTGGTACTACATAATTTCAATATGGCACGAAAAAGACACATGATAACGAAGCTATAAATAATAAATAATAATATTATAACAAAGATGAGGGAAGATAGGAATGTCGGCTGTCTGTCTCGGGAACCTTCAAAATACATGTAGTTGTCAGAAGGCCTGCTTGTAGTCTGTGGCCTGTAATTTCCCACTTTCTGACCGAAAGTGTGTTTATCTCTAATCCATATCTTTTACCATACCCAATACATTTATTTTATTACGTATGAAGAGAATATTAGGCGGAAACACAGAAAATCGTAATTTTCGGTCTCACTATCCACCTCTATTTTCGTTCAAAAACAGTACATGTATATTTTCAAGGGTATCACAATATAAAATCATTTAAAGAAAAGGTGGGCTGGTATTCTTAAATGCAGACTAACTAATCAGACTTAAACCTCGACAGGTGGGCAAAGTCAGTCCAAACATATATGAAGCGCCAACTGTTACCCTTCCCTATCCATTCAGTGTACTTTAAACCCCTAACAAAATACTTCTGCTGCTACTACTACTACTACTACTACTAATAATAATAATAGTAATAGTAATTCATATGATTTATAATGCACCAAATCCACTCTGTAGAGCGCTCTGGGCGCAGGGTAAGATTTTTAAAAAGGGAGAAAAGTAGAGAGTATAAATACAAGAGAAGAATATAATAATCAATGAGAAGCATAAAACGAGTAAGTTTTCAGACTGTTTTTGAATTAATCTGGAGAACTGAGGTTTGTGTACACACACTAGTTGAAATCCGCAGGAAGGAACATTTCATGACAGAGGTTACGAATCGACGTTTTAAATAATTGTGTTTCCAGGGAACAAACAAAGCAGAAGATTTTGGGGTTTTTTTCAAACCAAAAAGATATTTCAGCGCAATGTTAAAAATAAACAAAACAAAACAACGCAATGTGCGTGCAAAAGATAATCTTTTCGTGCGTTTACATAATTATATAATATATATATATATATATATATATTGTTGTTGTTTCTTTTTACACTCTTCTTCATTATATGATGGCAGCCGTAGAATGGTGATATAATAAATTCCTTTATGCTTATATATTTTTTTTTAATAGTGATATACATATCTGTTTCATAATATTATATATTAAAACAACTAGATTAAATAGTTAGATACATTCTTATGGTATATTTACACCTTGTAAGATACATTTTTTAGATATAAAATGAAAATATCTCATAAACGTGAACATGAAATAGAGATGAAATGAGTAATCTATAATAGTTAGCTCTTGATAGCATTGGTGTCAAGCGGCACAAAAAACTAGTCTGCAGGTACACACTAAAATTTACAATATACAAAATATATACTGTGTCGAGCGTGAAGCCTAACCAAACTTACTATGGGCTGGAGTAGAGGGCCTACAGTTTCATATTTCAGACTCTGTGTTCATCATTGCGAGGTTTTGCCCGAAACATGCAACTAGACATGCAAACAGCAAACGATTTCTATCGATTAGTTATGCCATAAAGAACGTTAAATGTTCGGCATGTATGAACTATAACATGGATATATTTTCCAACTACTTTACTGTATGGATTACAATAGTTTATATAACCCAAGGCATTGCATTGCAGACCAGCAGGAGCAATTTTCAGACAGTGAACATAGATTCATGGCTTAATGAACTCTTAATTTATGATAAAATATGAATATGATGTGCATAATATACTTACTTATATAATGTACATGTATGATTTTGAAGGAAAATATATTACATGAATTTTGAAGCTTTGACGTTTTATTGCAAATTTGAGTGAAAGAAAGGGCTCATAGCACCTTTTTTAGGCGGAAAGTTGGTTCGACGTCCGGACGCAATACTGCACTTTATCATGTAACAAGGGTGGGTGCAGGGAGGGGGGAGTTGCCTTCCTGAGTTTTAGCAAATTTGAGAGAAAGATTACGGCTTTATTGTAGCGCCTTTTTAGGCTCTTTTTTCTCACTTCCCCCGCTTTTTCGCTCTCGCTTTTTGTTTTTAGGGGCTGAATAGGTGGGGCCATGCTCCCCCTCCCCCTGTGCCCCCCTGGCTACGCCTATGATCAATATTGATATTGATATCAACTTGAGGGCATCATTTTAAAATTACCACATGACCATTTTCTGAACGTAGATATACATATTAACACGTGTCGCTTCCTCTTATTATCTTATAAAAGTGATAATATTTGAAAAGTATCATGTTTCAATAGTACTGCAATACAAGTATTCTGATCTAATGCATTTGGTAATTATTTAAAACATGTCTGCAACATAATTAACAACCGTATGTCTAAATTAAAGAATGATCATCCAGTATCATAAGAAGAAAGTGCTATTCAGAAGTACGCGCGATATACGGCATTAAACACTTTACGCGAATACAGTGTGAAAATATCACTTCCATTTGACATGTTTGTGTTTACTTTACAGTTAAGGCCAAGTTAGACATGCAACAACGTAGAACAGTTGAATTAGAAAATTAATAGGACAGGTAAAGTCAGTAATTATAAAGAAAACTACAGACCTTCTTTAAAGTTGTCGTTAAGATTAGACAAGAAAGAGCAACACCAAACAAAACAGGACATGAACCCCAACATTTTAAATTATCTTCCTGATTGTATATTATTTTGGTGTCAAATTAATCATAAATATCAACATTTTCACAATCCTAAAAAATGTAAATACTTTTATTCACACTCATGAATACTATAAAATGTCATAAATAGTGAACATAATCTTGAAATTATTATTTGATACCGATTACCCTTAGCATGTTATTGTGTTCCACTTTATTAAACAATGGTCGAAGTAATAGTAAGGCCTGTAGTTGCTTTGACGCTCAGATAACTCATTGCTATTCATTTTGTTTACTTCCTCGACATCGAATTCATGATGTTACCTCTTGCTATCGCTTCTGCGTCCATATCCTGAATCACGTCTGTGTTACCATCTCGGGAAAAATTATCAACATTAGCATTATCGGCAAGATGAGCTTCAGAACGTGCGGCGTCTGACCTTTCTGACTCTTTTATCCTTTCACCTGTTGAAAACGGTTTCAAACCGTCAAGATATGACAGGAATCTGGGTAATTAAGTAATTATTGGTGAACATGTATATAAATATATATTTCGGCACGTGGCTCTGTTAATTCATCTGTTGATCATCATTCTAATCGAGAATCTTTTTAAAAATTATATTCATAATTGCATGAAAAATACTCCCTCGTGTAGTATGTCATAAGTAGGAATGATAGACTGGTATCCATATCTGTAAATATTGTTACCTTGCTCCTTTGCTGGTGTCGATTGTTTCATTTGGGGTTTATGTCAGGTAGTTCAGCTCCCTCTTCCCTATCCAGCGTCTCACCTTAGGTAGTATATAATGAGCGAAAACAAAAATAAATCTTACGAAAGGGGATGAATTATGCATGGTCCTCGCTAGCGGGGGTGTGGGCTTCAACTACCCTCCCCTGGCCTTTAAAACATTATGTCATGCTAACTTGTCGATAAGTCTAAGAAGACATCACCCCCCCCCCCCCCCCCCATTCACCTATTCAAAATTACCTAACGATGCCCTAGGTCACATTTCTTGGGAAATGCAATATCAAACATGAAATGGTAAATTAGTCCTGGTACATTAATTAACTTTATACGAGATTTAAGAAATTTGTAAAACTTGGTTCTCAATGAAAAGAAAGAGGAACGGTTTTAAGATCAAGCCTTCCCTGCCCATGCGTAAGGAACTTAAGATTTAGAGATTAACAAAAGAAGACTGAAACACAAAATTGTTATATTTTACAAGTGCAAAAAAAGAGCTTCAATATAATGAACAGTCAGCGCTGCATGCAAATGGGTTAGTGTGACTCGATTTTCTTTTCACAAAAATATCGCACTCTTTCTTATCTTATTATTATATTTCAATATTTCACTTATATAACTTTAAAGGAAATTGAGCAATTAGATTTAAGCAATTATGTTGGTACTTCAAATATTAGTTGTTACATGCGGTTTCCTATTATTAAGTCACATTGATATGAATATATGATATAACGTGTGAAGCTGGTTACGCAAATGGGAATTCGACTTCCTCGAAAATTTATTCTGAAAACAGTTATAAAGAGAAGATAAAATCACTCAGAAGGCATGACAAAAACTAACAAAGCAATAAGAGTGTTACAATCACTCACAAATTACAAAGAGAAGACATAATCATTCAAAAATGCATGAGAGTAATTGATCTAGTAATAAATGATACACTCAGTAGAAATGTGTATAAATACTAAAATTACAAGTAAAATAACAAATGTCTGCTTTACGGTATTTCATATGTTTTTCTTCTTTTTTTTACATATTTTCGACTGAGTGTACTATTTATTACTCAAACAATTTGTTTCATGCCTTTCCAAATAATTATGTCTACCCTTTGTATTTTGTGAATTATTCTCACACAATTAGTGCTTCGTTAGTTTTTTGTTATACCTTTCTGATTGTATATTCTTTTTATAACATTTTCAGAATAAGAATGTTAGGAAGGCGGAAGACGGAAACTTAAATTACTCCGAGTATCCTACGTCATCTTTATTCATCTTACAAACACATCAACTATATCATTTTAATAATATAAAAATTATTTTAAATGCTTAGGAAACGCACATGCATACTAGAAATAAGCAACGTTTGTTTTTTAACAGAAATTTCATGCATGGCGAAAATTTAGTTTAAAACATATTGAATAATAAATTATAATGACCAACAGCACTAACGGTGGGGACTATAAATATATTCAGAACGTTAAAATCATGAAAATGTGATAATTACAGTAATTAAGAGAAAGAAATTAATATGATAATTATATCAGGTAAAGATATATAAACTATTATAGTACCTTTCTCAGAAACGAACACCCAATCTGGAAAAAAAAAATATACATATATAAGTCAGTGCATATGTATATATATATTATGCACTGACTTATACTTAGATTTAAACTAATTAAATATGTTCAGGCTCTTTAGTACATTATCTCTTTGATGGGGGAAGTACATTCTTCATTAAAGCACAATACTAATTATATCACGAATTCTTCATCACATTGAAAGAATGTTCAAAACCCCGAGATAAAAATTGGATCATCGTATTATGTTGTATCCAGGTAACAATATTATATCATTCGACAGTTAATCCTCAATTTTATGTTCTCATATTCGAGAAATAATTCAATCTGAAATGTAATTACAACGAGTTATTTTCATGCTTCAAAAGAGTATTATTACAGTGCGTATCAAAAAAGTACACACTTTAAAAATATTCTCCAAAAAATAATTCGTCAATATCAATATGATTTGTTCTTATAAATTTATGGGTCAGGGTTTGTTTCATCGGACGACACTATGGGTATTGACAGTATTTTACGCATGAGTGAGTACTGGCTACTTTTGTACAACGCGCAAAAAATGGTTTGCGCAGAAATGCCACAGTTTTGAATTTGATTAAAAGTGCTTATCAGGCAATACGTGCATTACATGATCTTTGTCAATTATCAATAACCGATTTGAACTATCAATTAATCTTTAATCCTATACCTAACCGCACATACCAACGGGTCCCTTCCACACATACCCACACACACACACACACACCATACACCCCACCGGAAACATTGCAGGTTATGCCTTTCGATCAGCACACAATTCTATTTTTGGACTGGGGCATGTCAAATGGATGCTTTAAAGTATAATTCATGCCCCTTTTCCTTTCTAATAATGTCATTTGTATTTCTGAAAAGGGCCTTTTTTCACCTCTGATAAATGCACTTTTTCAAATTTAATTAGTGCCCCTTTACTTGTTATTAATGCCCCATTTCCTTCCTCATAGTACAGTTTGTCCCTTTTGATAAGTGCCCTTTGTACTGGTAATAAATGCTTCTTTCCTTTCTAATACGTGCCCTATTTCCCTTTCTTATAAGTTCCGATTTTCCTTTTCGAAAAAGCACCATTTTCCGACTTCTCATAAGTGTTCCTTTTCTGATAAGCATGACAAGTGCCCTTTTGTCTTCTGATAAAAACCCCTACATTAATTTCCCATTGTCGCTAACAATATGTGCCCTAAAGTCTTCAGGGGAACCATTAGCCTTTTGACAAGGCCTCGTGACTTGGCTATTTTCCTCGTCATGCTGTGCCTGAGATGAGACTAGCCGGCGACGAAAAGAATCAACACGGCCCGGGTGAACGCGCGATCGAGCGACTTCAGTCGCGAGGCCTTTTGGAACCTGGGTTTCCATCGTCCGATATGAATTATTCACGAGTTGACATTCGTATGCTAACACGCCTACCGAGGATTATCGACCAATCACAACGGTATCTGCGGGGCTTGCTTTCCATGATTGATGTACTAGTAGCTTGCACGGGCCGCGCTAGCTCGAGATGAAGGCGAATTTGTATACCAAATGTATGCTGACGTCATGCGAAGATACGTTCGCTGATTGGCTCCTACCTATAAGGCAGCAGATCCTCGCTCGGAACAAAGGATAACATAAGAAATACAGGCCAGGTTCCAAAAGGCCCTCGGACTCATGTCGCTCGATCGCGCATTCACCGGGCTGGGCGGCTAGTCTTGTTATGCAGCCACTACTAGCTTACTTGCCGAGAAAAATAGCCAAGTCACGAGGGCCTTGTCAAAAGGCTAGGGAACCATATACCTAGCTCCAAATAATCAGAGATGCTTCATATGATGACATAAATGGTACCCTAGCTGGGGTACCAAATAAAAATCGGCCATTTTTTGGAATTTTTTTTTTTTTTTTTTAGGGCTGTACCCTGGGTTACCAAAAAGTGGGAAATTATTTTTGTGTGATTTTTTCAACATTCAATTGTGTCCCATGTTCTTGTAAAAAATCCTATAAGTCATGTATTTTTCTCAAATTCATTGTTGTTGTGAGTAATTATTCTATTATTCATTTCTATTTCTTCGATTTGAGAGAGGGCTTGGGCCAGCAGGGTCATAATAACACCATCAGCCTGCTTCTTGTCTCCCCCGTCACTCGCCTTCCTAAAAACCGCTACCATATACACAGATCAGCGGCCTGCTCGTCCCCCCAACTTCTGTATTGCACGATATCGTGCTCTTTCAACTTTCTCGGTCCTTGAAATCTTCCGTCTTTTACGTCCTTTCCCTTACAGTACATTTCCGTATCCACCATCACCTTCCACCATTGTCTAAGTTTGAAAGTTTGACAGCTAAAATACAGTAACGATGATGTGATGTTTTTTAGGAAGAAGTGAAATAAAATCACTCTGACTTGCAAGGTGTTGCGCTAGGTGAGAAAAGGAGGATTAGAACTTAATCAAAATTTCTATGGAGGGATTATCAGATTGTCCTAAAACTTGGCGTACTAATTAGTGATATCCTGTATATCATAGTGCACAAGTATCAATTCAAGAACTTACGCAGTTTAAATTTAATGGGAGATCAAATTGAGACACGTATTCATGGTCGTAAAAAAGAAAAGTAATAGAACAAAATCCAGAGAAGGCACACATATGTCTAATAAAAAAACTGTCAAAAATACCACTTTTAGATTGTTTGGTACCTCCAAATTTTTAGATTACTTAGAAAAAGGGATACTCTTTCAGGAAATACCCAAAACTAAAATTTGGCCATGCGAACCAAAAACACAATTATTGAGCTCTAACTGAAAATCACACAGTGCGACATTTTGGTGGTTTTTGACGATTGTTTTACTTTATGAATGACTTCATAATGATTTTATTTATACAAACAGACGATTGGTTCTACAAAACTTAAAGATAACATTTAGTAAATTCATAGTGACTAAGCTTTTCGACCTGCACTCATCGGGTCACAACGCAGGAATGAGAGAATACAAGAAAATACGAAAGTCAAGGAAGGGAGTGTACAGCGACCCGGATATGATCCGGGGACGCTAAAATAATCGAAGAGCCTGTACAAGCTCCTTTTGTCGGCACAATAGCGGATCTCCCGACTGAATGGACAACGCTTCTAAAAAGCGAAGATGCTGAGAGCTGCGTGCTCTTGGAACAAGCCGGATAATTATATAGATTACATTTGATGTAAAGTCAAGTACTCCTGATAACAGTACCATCGACAGGTTTAGGAAAAGTGTCATTATTAAAATGACGAAGTATTGAAGTTATTTGATTTTTGGAAAAGAAACAGAAATCCATCACTCATAGACATATTTCTAAATTTCATCCATTTCTTGGGCAAAAGTTAACAAACATTAATTTTATCTTCGAAATTTTCCCTTATGTGGGCTCTTGTAAATTGAAATTGAATATTTATGCTCGGGCATATCGCCAACGTCATACAGACGATGTCTAAACGGTAACTTTTTCTATAGTTACGAAATCAGGTACACAAATATTTCAATACTTTATATGTGTGTATCTATAAAATACATGTGAGGGCGGCGGGATTTGTGTGTGTGAGTGTGTGTGTGTGTGTGTGTTTCTGCCTCTCTCCGTGCTCTCTATGCCATTAAGATAATTACAGTCTCAACTCATGTTATTCCAAATGTTAATAATGTTGATGATAACATAGATTTGTTTTTTAAAAGTATAAGAATAAAAGAATGAATGGATAATACTCATCTAGCAGGAGTAATGAAATGTTCAATATCAATCTAATGCTGTATGGATATTCTAAGGAGCAGTGTTTGGATTTGAATCGTGTTTCCTACCTTGCTCGCCTGCAGGGGCGTTGCCGTCATGGCTCTGGTCCTCAGTGACCGCTTTTCCCATCTCCTTTGCACCTACAAAATTAGACATAAGATAACTTCCATAACTTTTCAAAAGAGTAATATCTTATAATGAAACGTGTCTACTTCATGTATCATAAGCGGGATGTGCTCAATTTGTATGCCAAATTTTAGGACAATCTAATAATCTCTTTTAAAAAATTTTAGTTGACTTCTAATCCTCCTTTTGGCCCCTCTGCACAATAACTCGCGAGTGGGAATGATTCCAGAGTCTGCAAACGCTCAATAATTCTCATAAGTAACATTCTACTCTTTCTTCAGTGGGTTAGGAACATTCAATGTTAATGAGGTATATATCATTTTAAAGCTAAGGATCTGCTTTTTTAGAATCAGACCTTAACTAAACATTAATATCTTACAACTTTTTGAATCAATCAAAAATTGTTTTTCCATTTTTCCCACCAGTAGAATTAAAATGGGAGGGCATTAACAACCCCCCCCCCCAACTTTGAAACCACAGTAGCATATCGTAATAACTAACCCCCCCCCCCCCTTTCAAATTGTCGACCACAAAGGCATCAGAAATGAATAACTTTTGTTGCTTTTGTTGATGCTGTTGTGTCAGAGATTTCTCTTTTACTATAAAGGGTTATTCATACCACAGTGTGCTCTATGACAATAATTATCTATTTTCCATAAACTAAAAGTATTATGTTTTAAGTGATACCTCGATGGCATCCATCCGTACATGTTTTACCGAGCAGCAGCATTATGAAAATGACATGTAAAAAACTCAGTTGTGCCGGATTTTGGAAAAAAACATGAAAACGTTCGGATTACATGCGAACATGACCCAAATGTAACATGACTGTTCAAACTCTATGAGAAGACTGTTTTCATCTGTTTCTTCAATAAGGATAAGGATAGTGCCCTCATCATAAAATAAAGGATGGTCAATATACTGTCAGGTCTTTTAATGGAATGGTACCTGCAATCGAATTGAAAAGCAATTTTTTTGGGGGGGGGCATTATTCTGAGTTTATTTAGAACAAAGCGGATAGCAAGGTGATATTTTGACAAAGGTAAAGGAAGTGGTACTTTCCATTGTCATCAATCGGGAAAACAAGATAGAAAGGGTACATAAAGCAGAACAAATATCAATATTATGGCAATTTCCCACCTCAGGAGGGGAACTTTTCCATCACACGAATGGCACTTGTTCATCTTTTAGGGATATTTATTGAGCTTTGAATTGGGGAGGGGGGCGTATTCCCCTGTTACAACTGGAAATTGGTATTGGCCCGTGTTTTATGCATTTCTGATAGAATGTGCCATCACACAATAGAATTTCACGTACCATATATGTTATAGCTGGTATTTCCCTTTTGTCATTTTAGCATGTGATACTAACATCTTCACGGTTTCACTCAAATTCGGCACAACTGAGTTTTTAAATGGCATATTCAAACTGCTTCTGCTCGGTTAAGCATGCACTAATGGATGCGATCAAGGTGTCATTTAAAAACATAATACTTCTAGTTTACGGAAATTAGATAGTTATTGTCATAGAGCAGATAGTGTGGTCACAATATCCCTTTGTTTTAGAGTTTCATTTTTTCTTGGACGCACTGTCTAATGAGACAACTTTTGTGTTCTTGTCACTTTCTCTTGTTGTTTTTGCTTTTGTTTCTTATTTTTTTATTACTTTTTTCTGGTTGTTAATTTTGTCTTAAGGATGCACTGCCCACCCCCTTTTTGGGGCAAAATCCTGCATCCTGCTCTAAAAGAAAGCGCTTGACAAAAGTTAAACTTTGTCATTAAAAAGAAACTAAAATGGACTAAATCAAAATCAGAAGCAGAGTTATATCGGTTTCAGATTTAATTGAAGTGATTTAATTGGAGTGCTACTTAATTGATTTGTTAGAAATCAATTTGTTTCCATCCCAAGAATCATATACCTTTGTCCTTAATGGGACGTGACTTCACGGGATGGTAACCTGTCTTCTTCTTCAACCATCTCAACATACATATGATGAGGATGACAAGGACGACAACTGCAGTAGTGATGGAAATGCTCACTGCATGCACAAATTTAGAGGAAATATATTATAGAAATAATAATACATTACAATGTAACAATGGAAACAAGTTGCATTAAGTTTTATTAGCCTTGCCATTTCAACACGGTCATAATTACCAGTGGAATAAATGTATAGTAAATATTGTAGAAAATGTAATTCCACAGTGTGACTGAAATTAGAAGAGTATATTGAGAAGGGTATTTCAATTTTGTAATTTGACAGATAGTGCTAACATAAAATAACAGACTATTTTTTATATATATATAAATATTCCTCATTGTATGAACGTTCTCCCAAAACCAGATAACTTAATGACTTGCAATTTCATATCGCTGTATATTGGCCATGAAACAAGTTAATGACGTCACATGGTTTGGTGGGTTTTTTCTTTCTTTCTTTTCTTTTCTAAGTGTAAGCGTTAGCCATCGTGCATGCCGGGTATTTCAAAGAATTTCATGGACCCCATGGAACAGTCCAGCGCAAAAGCTGAATATCATAAAGAAAAATATGGATAATCTCAAAACGGATTTTAATGTGGATTCCCATAAAAATGAGATTGGATAAATATGGTTCTCCATAGTCATTGACACTGTCCACGATTAGTCGGTCATCAAGTCCATAAGATTTTAAACTTAATTCACATTTACACTTTCTAAGTCACTTGTTTAACTCCAAGATCCCTTGAAAAAAGACCCTTCAGTCGGGTCAATTGCACCTAATTTAGCCAACGCACCAAACTTTGTCAAAAGGAATGGCTGTACCAAAAAAAATTTCCGTCGGAAAGAGGTTACCAGGTGCCCATAGAATGTCCCTGATCCATCTAATAGCGTTAAATAGCTTGTATGCTTAACAAGAAATCTTTATAAAGTAATAGTGTATGTCAAAGGATTAAAAAGAAAACTATATACCAATTTTTATTGTACTCTCAGCTCGATCTACTGATGCGCTGGTGAAGTATGTCGGGGACGGATAGAGCATGGTCACGGAAGATGGTGGAGAGTTCACTGATACAGATGCTACGCTTCGGCCTGCAACTCCAGGAATGTCTGAAGCCACACACAAGTATGGTTCCTGACTTGGAGAAGCTTGTGATATGATTGATTTAGTTTTCGTCCCATCTTCATTTGTCGATTCTTTGGAATCTATGGTAGCGATGTCTATAGAGCCTCGAAGGAAGAAAAGGTCTATTTCTGGAAAGTACCCCGAGGCGGAGCAGGAGATGTTGATCGGATTGCTAGTTGAAATTTCGCAAGTGTCATCAGGCTTTATGTCAGATGACCCCTCGCATTCGTTGATCAGTGGGTATGGTTTTCTTGGTAGAGCTTCAATTTAAAAAAAAATGGATATTTATAGACGTATACCCATTTTGGACCTGGTAGAACCATCAGTAGATTGGAAAGCGGTCTAAAGCAATTAAGAAATCGAATAGGCCTACTCTCAAAATGCGAAAATGCGAACATGGCACACAACAGGGATATGAAAATGAATAGATTTCATTTTATTAGTAGATTTATGCATCATCAGAAAGCTTAGAACCTCAAAACAATCATATTAATAAAATTATATTATACCATTTTATTAACAGGAATATATACATACATATATATATAGGGATGCCTCCTTTTTATTTCGTCATGTTGTTGGGATTCAAATCGTTTATTGCCGCCAATTGTGACTTTCTGTTCTCTAAACAGCTGCATTGGACAGTGTCACAAGCATTTCATTTTATTTTTGTTTTGACAGCAAATTTCTTTGAATTTTGTTTGAATTATACAAAGAAGAAAATTCCTACAGGGAAAAAATGATTTATTTTGGATTATGAGTATTGTTTACATGTAGGTAAATTCATGGAAAGAAAGGAGAGAATAATAGTGGGACATTACTCATTTCAACCTTGTGATAGGCGTGTTGCCATTTTGGTAATAGATGAGTTGGACCAGTTTTATTTATTTTATGTGTTCTGCCACTTGATCAAGAGAGGGCATTAATTCATTAAATTCTTGTAACAGGTGGGAAAACTACTTAAGATCCCAAGACTCACCCAAGGGTGGGTGTGTGTGTGTGTGTGTGTGTGTACCAACAGAGGTATACTTGTGTGACTAATTGGACAGTCAAACACAATCGATGCCTTTATTCCGTCAGGCTTGTGTGGCTTTTTTGCTGCTTGCGTGGCTATTTGAACAATAGAGAGAACAAAGGGAAAGACACACAAGTATACCTGCGTGCGTTTGTTTAGCATTATGTCCGAGGACATTTTCGGACAGAGAACAAAAAAAAAATCATGACAACAATGGTCCTCGGAAGCCGGACAATAGTCCTCGAACGTCGAACAATGAATTTATGCCTTATTCCGTCGACTGTCCGAGGACGAGTAACAATAGAGGAACAATAGTTGTCCTCGGAAGTAAAGCCATGTAAACCTGCGTGAGTATGTGTGTGTGTGTGTGGGGGGGGGGGGTGTAGTGTACCCTATTGCTGTAAAGAGGGAGAGAGAGAGAGAGAGAGAAGAGGAGGTAGAGAATAATTTGTCGTAAATAATGGTATTGTAATAAGCAACTGTGGAATTATATAAATGCCAAAATGGAATACCAAACCAAGTAATTTACACATATAATTAACTACAGACTGAAACCAAAAGCACATAAAATGTATAACACACATGTCTTTGAAGCGTTTTAAATCGGGCTATTTTCCTATGAAAACGGGCGTTTACAAACATGTTTTAAAACACGTTTCAAAACGCAGTATATTTAAACGCGTTAACCCTGAAAAATAAGATCATATCATTAACAAAAATATCTTTCTCTGTTCAAACGGTCCTACGCAGCTGTTTAGAGAACAGAAAGCCACAATTGTTGGCAGCAAACGATTTGAATCCTAACGATATGACAAAATATAAAGGAGGCATCCCAAAACAGATATCAATACGTTCAAATCAATGTGGTACCTAGGATGATTTCATGCATCCGAGGAACAGTTATTTAAGAATAATTATCAAAGCATAGACAAATGACATTATATTATCAAGATATTTTTTTTCTCAAACTGTCTGTCAGGATCAAACTTGGGTTTTTGTTTAACTAATATTTTGGTTACCAACACCGGAAAATATAGACGACCTCACATACCCCAAGCATCCATTTTTTTAATAGTGAAGAGAGCTATGACATGGTCAAAGTACACGAAAGTAACTGCACTGCACAAATTAATTTTAAGTTTTCAAGATGTTTATTACAACGGTATCAAATCTGGTAAAAACAAACCAAAACATTCAATCAAGTAATCAAAACTTCTCCCTCTGTCACGTGATCTCTATCTCTCTCCCTTTCACTGCATACATATTATTCCAAAATAATGTCTTAATCAAATAAAAGGATATATGTACCCTTGAAGGTCTCTCATGTTACACTGAAGGGGAAGTTGACCCTGATAATTTAGTCGATTTTAATAAAAGCAGAAAAGTGAGGGAACCGGTTTCACGAAGGTTTGAGCAAAATCAGATGAATATAAGAAAGTAATTAATATTTTAATTTACAATTGATCAAATATAAACTGACAACTCTGATGTATCTTGCGAATTCCTCTCACATTTGACCTGTTCTAAAAAAATAATTTCTGTTTATTTTTTTTGTTGTGCTTATGTGAGGGTTCTCGAGCTATTTCAGCTATCTGTCTTATGGGATGTCGGTCTTTCGGGCTGTTGGTCTACTGTGATGTCGTCTTTTAGCCTTCAGGTCTTTGTGAAAGAATCCAACACATATAGTACACATATGTGTCAGTATCACTTTGAAAACATATTTCTTTCGTCTTTGCTAGTATACTATTAAAAACTCTAAAAGGGTTACTTCTTTTTTCCTTTTATGACATTTTTAGTGCCAAATTATTCATTTTAGTTCAAAATTAGGTCGTTACTTTTTGTGATCAGTTCAAAATCTTTTCTAAGCACGATATTTATGACATATTTCATTGTAAAGAATGGGCGATTTCGGTAAAATTAAACCTGCAGAAGCACTTTTGCATTAAAAAAAAACCTTTTGAATGATTTAAAACGTTTAAGACAGTAAAAAAAATTAAACACAACCCTGTTATTTGTCTTGTTTTTTATATTCTTCAATTAAAACTTTTCCTCGGATGCATGACATCAAAAATAACTAACGTGAACTTTTACTTTTCTTCATTTTCCACTTTTCCTCATCATAATCTCCTTTTTTCTTGACATTTTCTACCACTTATTCAGTATTTAATCTAACCATTTCTTCTTTATAATTATTAAGCCTATAATTCTCTCATTCATGTTTTTCATTCTTCCAAATATTCTTCTCTAACAATTTTGGAGCGAGCGAGTTATTTAGAATTTCCTTCAAAATTAACCCATAAAGTCGTTTTTGTAAGAGCTCCCATATCTAATATTGTTCACTATGTATCTCTCAACAACTGTACCACATTTGGTGTTTTTACACAAAAGTGAACAATTCTGCCCAAATCGGAGCTATGCCGCCGTGTTACTGTAAAAATCAGATTTCTAGTTTGTTTTGTTTTGTTTGTTTTTGTGTTTTTATTTTGTTTTGTTTTTGACAGGCGCTGTACTTTTGTGCTCTCCGTTCATAATTTACACTGTGTCTCCTACAAAATTGTCATTTTTGTCAGCTTATTTCTCTTTACAAACCATAGTTTTGATTATAAATGTCTTACACTTCTATCTAAACTATCTAAACTGTCCAACTAAATCTAAATACCACTATGAACAAATCAATGAATGTCCATTTATAACCTAATATATCATAATAGATGTATGTATCCATGTACATGTGCAGTGAAGTTTTTTGTGTTTTTTTAAGAATGATAGATGGACTAGTTAAATTTCGGCATTCGTTTAATATGTTTAATTGTCAGCTTTAGTTGAACAACGGTTGTGGTTTGCATCACAATTGAAATGTTAATATATTCATTTCCTGGTATCTTTAGAAGTATTCATACTCTGGTCAAGGCATGGCATTGAGGCAATTTTTTTTTATTTACTTATTTTAATGCATATGTTTCGGACATCCCTGAGATTCTGTAATGTCTTACAATTCTTTAATGATGTATGATTAGTTCTGAACAAGCCATCTTTTGTTTTAAGAAAAATGAATAACATACCCCTGAACCATTCATTTTGTCTTGTGTACTTACCATTGTTTGTCGCATGCTCAAGTAACATAAACCAGCACGAATCATTTTTGCACAAATATAGAAAAAATAAAAAGTTCTTAGGGATATGAATAATTTTGTTGTTAGCTGTATAATATACATAAACCATAACTAATGCATGATATCTCTGATTGTTGGGAGCGGATTACCTCTGCTAAGCCCTACCAGATATTTTATGTCATTTCATGTTCAAGAGATAAAAGAGCATAATATTTCCAATGATCGTGATATCTGAAAGTCCAAAAGCTTATTTTGAAGATACATAGGAATTGTTTTTAAGATATTGTTCATCATTTTCCCTAATGACATCCTGAACAGATTTACATGTATTAGACTGGATACTTACAAAACACACTGATGTCTGTAAGATTGTGTAGTAGTATACCCTTGTAGCTTGATACTCGGCAGATGTATCTCCCTTGTTCTGCTATGCTGACTTCTTTGATGATCAACGAGAAATCTTCATTCATCTCCATGATTTGGCACGGCCTTTCACCTTCACATAAACCTGCAACGGGATCTCCCGGGATCCATGAGACCAGGTTTGGTGCTGTTCTTTGATCATCTCCTTTCTTCCAGTAGACAGCTAATGGTGTCCCACGAAACTGACATTTCAGTACAACGCTGTCTCCAGTTCTTACCGATTTGTGTAGATCAGTGTACACAACATCATCTGGTATATCACCAGAAACTCCTGTTTTATGGCAATAATGATATATCGAGAGACATAACAAAAACAACAACTGCATATAAATATGAAAGACTCATGGTGAAATACTGAATTTCTGGATGTTTTACCTTGTACCGGTGTAGCAAAAGAATATGTCCGCCCGCCCGCCTGCACGGACCAATTCTCCTGGACCATTTCAGAAATTTCTGTCCGTGAAACAGAATCTCCTGGCTGATCGGACACATTCGCCACTAAGGGGCGGACAGATTTCACTGACACATATTTTTTTTTTTTTTGAGTAATCTAGGCTTCATTTTTTACATAGCTTTTTAATGGAGTTTATTTTTAATATTTAATAGATATGGAAGATTAACTGGCGGATACGGTTTTAAGATGGGGTCGTCACTCGTGGAGTTAAAATATTTTATGCACAATGTTTCATGTAAGATTTACGTCGGAAATTTAAAAAAATAAGATGTGAGATTAGCGATAAGGGATCTTGGATTGGTTACAAGAGCTACAAACACCCAAGGGGGTCAGGGGCACCACCCGAATGTGTTCATGTGGTAATATACAGACGCATTTTACTTCTCAATAAAGCACACTTGGATTCAACCAAAATTGATACGAATCGTCCTTAGCAAATGGGGTTCTGAATCTGTTCAAAGTGAGGTCATACCCCTCAAGGGGCAGCACTCCCAAAGTGCCCCAATTCAGCTGACACCTTTCACTTCTTCTCGATAATGCTCAAATTCCACCAACTTTAGTAGCAAACAATTTTATTAGAAATCTTCTAATTTTGCACATCCGGAGGGGTGGGGCTAGAGGCAGCACCTCTATATCTCCAGTGACAATAAATAAGACATTATTTCTACTTAATAA
Source organism: Heliocidaris erythrogramma (assembly GCA_025617745.1). Lineage (NCBI taxonomy): Eukaryota > Metazoa > Echinodermata > Echinoidea > Camarodonta > Echinometridae > Heliocidaris > Heliocidaris erythrogramma. The sequence continues at coordinate 56,572,392 of CM046854.1, forward strand.
TGCACAATTTCGTTTAAAACATGTTTAGTAGGAAACATGTTTAAGCAAAAGGAATACTGTTCAAATTGGATACATCGGGGGGGGGGGGGGGTGGCTCAGGGCAGCAATTCCAAACAAAGAAACCCCTGTTACAATGAATAGACATATTTTACGTCTTCTCAATAATGCACAATTATTGTTTTAAAAAACCGTACATGGAACATCCTCCTAAAGCAGAGGCAATCCTTTCTAATATTAGGTAGATTTTTTTTGTTTGTTGTTTTTGGGGGGAGTTAGGATATAAATCATTTAAAGGCAAAAGTGATGTAAGTTGTTAATATTGGTAAATAAATTTTAGGGTGGGGCCTAGGGGCAACACGAAGTCGGAAATATTGAGCCCAAATTCTACTTTCATAGAGTCAAGTTGGTGCATAGTCCGCCAACCTCTTGTTTTTAAGCATTAAATTATTGTTTATCAAAAACAATCAAGTCACATTTTAGTAAAGGCTCAAACAAACACTAATGTAGCGAATGAAATATATACTGCACACAAAAATAATTAAAAACATGCTTGAGTAAGTGTTTTGATTACTGGTACACATGTGGAGGATGTACATTATTTCCATTTTTCTTAATTCTCATTTTTCATATTTTTCATGTTACATTTACATTTCAAAAATAAATACATACATAAATAAATAACAAAAAGGTAACTGGTCAACAGAGTACTGATTTAACTGAGAGAAATATGATGGGACCTACATGAATACTTAAGTACTTTTTTTCTTAACTGCACTAGTTTTGCAATAATCTACACCAGAAAAATGCAGTATGCCGTACTGCATGCACTATCCAAATATTACACATCTTATAATTTTCATTTCATTTAGGTTTTATTTCCACATCAACTGCATCAAAAGTGTACATATGAAATAATTGAACAAATGAAGATCTCCATTAATAATCTCCAAATAAGTGAAAAACTGACTTAAAACACAGGAAATAACATTTAAGAGCACATATACATGTATATACAGTTAACAACAAAATTATTCATACCCCTTGGAAAATTCTAGTTTTTTGCATTTTTCCTAAAAATGAATGGTTAAATGAAGTTACTTGCACATCACTTGAATACATTTAGTTATCATCTGCAAATGAATGCCGTTTCCAGTTTCACCTGATTTGCATAACAATAGAAAAGGTGAGTTATCCAAACTGGGCGATGTTCAAAATTATTCATACCCTTGGTGATTTATTGACTTTGTCAATCAGTATGAATCCGATCCTTGTGATTAATGCTTGTAATTCACTTTATTTTAATACACCGTCACAAGGCTTCCGGAGGGGTCTCTGCTGGGATATCGGGCCAGTACCTGTTCTCCAATGGCTCAATCTCCTTGAGGATGTGTCCACACATGCCTTCACCTGACCTTCAGGGAGTTCATTAGATTTCGTGTCCTACAGGTGATGCAGTTATCGACTTCATGATGACAGGACTATGATATTGAAATTTTCGGTCATTTATTCCATGCATTTTAATGAAAATTCTGTATCTACTTATGAAGCAAAGCACCATTCCTGAGGAGCCCTTCCCTTTTGCACTGCCTGTGGGAGGGTTCACCTTTATTCATTGGCCCCATTCTTAATCAGAGTGGTCAGGAAGGCCATGTTGGTGATATTAAAGTCATTGCATGACTCTAATGTCAGGTCACCATGAATAACAGTATGTAACCTTGAGTACCATACACATCCCATATTGACTGTTACTGTATATCAATCTTCATATGGTATATTCTTTGTATCTTTGGTATGAAAGCTACAATCCTTGATATCAAAATGAATGTAAACCAAATTTATACCATATGCCCTCCATGTTACCAGCTGCAGTGCACAAAATGCTACCACTTTGACAGTGCACTGGAACATAAAGATCAGTATTTTAAGCTTCACTAGAGTACCCACTTGCAGGTGTCCATATAAAAAATGTGTCAATCAGTGTAACTGAATAAACTGATAAAATTGGCACCATCCAACCTTTAGACAACTACCATGGCCTACCTAAACATTCTTAATAATAATGGAACAAAAGTATCAGGAAAAACCTTCCCTTGACAGTGCAACAGTGAATGCCTCCAGGGAAGTCTCTCCAGGAAGAGTGCTTTGTTTCAACTTAGATACAGAATTGTCATTAAAATGTAAGGAATATTAACGAAAATATCAATATCATAGTCCTATCCTTATGACGTCTAAAACTACACCACCTGCAACCACAAAATCTGCCTTAAATCCATCGAATCCCCTGAAGACCAGGTGATGGCATGTGTGGACAACATCCTCAAGGAGATTGGGTCATTGGAGACCAGGTATTGGCCTGATATCTCAGTAGAGACCTCCAGAAGCATTGTGACAGTGTGAAGAAAGTGTTACGAGCATTAATCACAAGGACTGGATTCATACTGATTGACAAAGTCAATAGATTACCAAGGGTATGAATAATTTTGAACATCACCCAGTTTGGATAATTCACCTTTTCTATTGTTATGCAAATGAGGTGAAACCAGAAACACCATTATATTGCAGATAATAACTAAATGTATTCAAGTGATGTGTAATTAAATTCAGTTAACGATTCATTTTTAGGAAAAATGCAAAAAACCAGAATTTGCCAAGGGGTATGAATAATTTTGTTGTTAACTGTATATATAGACGAACTACAAGCAGCGATGGGGAGGAAACCTTGGAAGCATCAGCTTGTAAATAAGGTTCCCTTTACAAAACGTACACTCTTAAAAATGCGTGGTCAAAAATAACCCAAACGGGGTTACAAATGACCCCGCATGCGGGATCAACTATGCACAAAGCCCGTGCGGGGTCACCCAAAGTAACCACATAGCGTGGTTACATTTCGACCCCGAATGTGGTCAAAATTTAACCACGATTGCGTGGTCATTTCTGCATAACTTGACCCCGCATAACTTGACCCCGCATACTAATGATCATTACCTTATAACCCCGTCAAAACGTACGGGGTCATTTCTTCCGACCACGCAACGTGGTCATTTCCCGTCGGACGGGGTTGATACTTCTGCCGGATGCGCGTGTACCATCCACGTTTCAAAGATTAAAAAAAGAAGCTAATGTCAAGTAATATCATAACATATTTTGTATATTTTGCTCACTATGACCTATAACCTATCCTCTCCTATCGTATAGCATATCATACCACTTTAACCCTACTCCTATTATAGTCCTACATCCTATACCTATACCTATATATCCTGAAAACCTTTACTTTATTATATAGGGACTGTATTGCAGTGCTTGCTAAAAGTGGTTAAAGATTTAATTTTCTAATGTAGATTTTTAGATCTTAAACCTAATTACATGTTTGAATATGTACAACATAATAATTAGTATACATACATTTTTCATCACATTTCAAAGTGCAATCATTGCATAAAAACTTAAAAATCAAGTGTCATTTATATATATAAATTCTGGTTGTTTACGGTTGCTCATGGGTATTCAGGATACATCATCATGAATATTCATGACAATGGCCCAAAGTTTAACCAAGTAGAAGTCGGACCAATACTTTGCTGATGAATAAGCAATATTTCAAATGGTTAGTGATTAACCAGTGAAATTGGAACATTGTGACCAACATATTTTGGGAAATAACCCAATGGATATGGTGTTGACCAATCGCATTGGTACATTTTTTGACCAGTCCTTTTTTAGAGTGCATTAAAATGACCAGTTTTTGCGAGGTCAAAATGACCACGCAAAAACTGGTCATTTTAATGCAGCGGGAACATTATTGATCGAAAACAACCCCGAAACGTGGTCGAATAAATTCGACCACGCAATATGCGACCCCGTATTTTTAAGAGTGTAATTGCGTAACTATAACATAAAACAAACCGGGGGGTGTGAGTGTGCGGTGCAGCCAACCCATTGTTATACTTACTGAAGATTCTGCAATGACTAAAAAAGAACAAACGAACAACTTAAGCTTCCATGTTTAACCTTCATTATACATGAGTAAGAGATTTCGTTTCAAGTGATATTTAAACGTTTTTAAATTAGGAAGTACTTTGAGTGACATATTTAGGGAGTTCCAGTATACAGGACCAGTATAAAGCAATGTCTTTTTCCTCATTAAGGTTCTGAGTTTATATAAATGAAAAGATGAGGACTGTCGGGTTGGGTAATTGTGAATTTCTTGATTCTTTATGAATATTGATTTGATAGCATGAGGAAGATCGCTTGAATTTAACTGAAACATAAAACATCCTAAAAAGAAATTGTATAAATCCTGAACCTTTAATATCTTATTGTCTGAAAAAAGGCTATCTGTGTGGCTACGCCTATCAGTGTGGTTGATTATTCGTATGACGCGCTTTTGAAGTATCAGTAATTTGTCCAGCTGATAATCATAAGAATTTCCCCATGCAAGTATCCCATAGTTGAGGTAGGGCAAGATAAGAGTAGAGTACAAACTTTTCAAAATATATTTCGGAAACGACATTTTTAGTTTATTAATTATTCCAATGTTCCTTGAAATAGCTTTAGTTAAAAATATGTTCTTTCCAAGAGAGTTCATTATCAATAGTAAGACCAAGAAATTTTAGTGACTCGACTAACTTTATAACTGTGTCATGAATAAGGACATTGCCTGGTAACTTTGAAACAGAGTTGCTAAAAAGCATGGACTGCGTTTTATTAAAATTCAAAGACAGTTTATTTGCACGTATCCACTCCTCAACACGCTTCAGTTCGAGAGTTCAGGGAAAAATACTCATGCAATTGAGCATTACAATGAAAACTTTAATATTAATATAGTACAGGTTCACATTAGCCTTTTACTGGATTATAATAACATAGCTGTCATAGGCTTTGGCAATGTAAAAATCCTAGCATTCAAGCAAGGCGACTGGGCTACTCTGTCGATCTCCTGGTCGATCCTCGAAACGCGCAGAATAGTCTTCTGATTGCGCGGGAAGTCGACACACGCGTGCAGCTTGCCGAGCAGCACAATCGCCTTGATCAAGGCTATGTTAAACCTTGAAGATATCAATTGGAATATGTTAATGGAACAAGAAATTCAAAACACCAATCAATACAAAGCAAAGAATTGTAGTACTTTTCAACGAGGGGGGGGGGGGGGGGGGGGACAGGGGTTTTCTGATCAATGAGAATATACTTCTTCTTTTTTCTTTTCTTTTTTTTTTTTGCATATCTGTCTTTCTGCACAATATACTGTAAGTACAGTGTAGTATTAACTTAACAGTAGTCATATAATGAATGATACTCGCGTATATGCAATCATAATGAACATGATCATACCGATTTGGTAAAATATACAAATGGACAAGAAATAAATAATAAATACAAATTAAAAAGGCGTACGGACAAATTCATCTGGAACTATACGGACATATTCAACGGAAAGTTGATGGAATTTACGTCCGTTTTCGAATTACGGAGGAAAATTCCTGAAATTGCCCAGGAGAATTTGTCCGTGCAGAGTGCAGACGCATTCCACGGGCGGACATATTCTCCTCCTTTGCTCTGTTTTGTTTTTGTTTTTCTTTTTGTTTTCCAGCTTTCTTGCAAAGTAAGCACATGCAACAAATACAGTATATACACAACCCGAATAGGCTATAATGTTACAATGAACTATGGTACCTTCGAGATCTACCTGACATTCGATATTTCGCGTACAAACTATTACATATGAAGACATGTTTTTTTTTTTAATGGGGACTATAGTAATCAAGATTTGACACAACAAAAACTTAATCTAATGACCGCTAAGTATGCATCATCTCTGATTTCCTATGGAAAATGCGCAGAATTCACGATTCAATCATGCTTACCATGTTGGCAACATAAAATAGCCACCAGGCATGTAACAAAGACCAGGTGAACAACAGCCTCCATGACGCACCCGGAAACAGGTCTGTTGAAGCAGTTCATGCCGTACCAATGAAAGAGAGGGATAACTATGAGGCGCCGCTTGTAAATTTATTATTTAGGTCAATTATTTACATATAATTCATTATTTAGCTCTTTTCTACAATTATTTATATATAATGACATAAAGGATACAATTATTTATAAATAATGAATTTGGCAATTTTCATTATTTATAAATAATGATTTCACAATATTCATTATATATAATAATGAATTTTGCAGTTTCCATTATTTATAAATAATGGTTTCACAATGTTCATTATATATAAATAATGAATTTTGCAATTTCAATTATTTATAAATAACGATTTTACAATATTCATTATATATAAATAATGAATTTTTGCAGTTTCCATTATTTATAGATAATGGTTTCACAATGTTCATTATATATAAATAATGAATTGTGCAATTTCCATTATTTATAAATAATAATTTCACAAATTCATTATATATAAATAATGAATTTTGTAATTTCCATTATTTATAAATAATGATTTCACAATCTTCATTATATATAAATAATGAATTGTGCCATTTCCATTCTTTATAAATAATGCTTTTGCAATATTCATTATTTATATAAATAATGAATTTTGCAATTTTATTTATTCATAAATAATGATTTCACAAATTCATTATATATAAATAATGATTTCACAAATTCATTATATATAAATAATGAATTTTGTCATTTCCATTATTCATAAATAATGGTTTTACAATATTCATTATATATAAATAATGATAGTTTACATTTTCATTATATATAAATAATGATTTTACAATATTCATTATATATAAATTTCCATTATTTATAAATAATGGTTTTAAAATGTTCATTATATATAAATAATGAACTGTGCAATTTCCACTATTTATAAATAATGATTTCACAAATTCATTATATATAAATAATGAATTTTGTAATTTCCATTATTTATAAATAATGATTTTACAAATTCATTATATATAAATAATGGATTTTGTAATTTCCATTATTTATAAATAATGGTTTCACAATATTCATTATATATAAATAATGATAGTTTACATTTTCATTATATATATATAATATGTAATGAAAATGTAAACTATCATTATTTATATATAATGCATATCGTGAAGCCATTATTTATAAATAATGAAAATTGCAAATTCATTATTTACATATAATGCATTTGTAAAATCATTATATATAAATAATGAATAAGTGTTAGGGTACGAGTGTATTATATATTAAATAATGGAACGTGCGTCTTGGTTATTTATTAAATAAATTCCCTTATATGCTAATAAGGGTGCCTTAGGCCCCGCCCAAAACATGAATAATTAATGGAGTGAGTGTCGTGTGCTATGTAGTCTAGTTCTGGACTCTTTTTATTGAGTTTTTTATTCGCCGACTATACGCGATAAGCCGAGTGATGGCGCGATCCCGAGAACCTGTTGGCCCCGAAAAAAAAAGAGTCCAGTGCAATTGCTCCACGCTGACGTCAGGGGTCCAAAGTTCACTAGCGCTTTAGCTGGGGAGCGTCAGCGTGCAGCAATTGCACTGGACTCTTTTTTTTTTTCGGGGCCAACAGGTTCTTGGGATCGCGCCATCACTCGGCTTATCGCTTATAGTCGGCGAATAAAAAACTCCAATAAAAAGAGTCCAGAACTAGACTATGTGCTATGGTGCTAGCGCTCACCACCGTGTACGTATACCGTACCGCTGCGTTGCCCGCCTAGCGCCTAGCTAGCTAGCTAGCCTGGCCTGGATTTGGAATGTTGTGCTGCGGCTGAATGAGGCGATCGATCATTCAACTAATTTAACGTTACAACTTTTGCATTTATAATGACCTAAAGGCCGAGGTCTAACTTACATATTCGATCTGCAACCTAACCTGATACAATACAAAGCAGGCAATGGTAAGTGGAAGAAATAAGACTATAGTAATAGATCTATTCTAATTCATGTAGGCCGGGTATAAGGCTTCACTCAGTCCATTCATTCACTTGTCTGTGACACTGACAAGTGACAGTGTACTGTGTAGAGATTTCCGTGAAGCCAGATGTATATTGTCAATGGAGAATTTGGTAAATTATGCATAAAGAATGACCCCCATTTCTTTTTGAAATTTAATTTTATGTACAGGTAGAGAAGGAATGTCTAATATAGGAAAATAATTGTCAGACCAAGATCATGTCCACAAAAGTGACAAAATAAACTCAAAGTTTGCTCATTTCTGCACAAAGTTCGACTCTGTTTAGTCTCTCTGATAAGTGTGTGTTTATTACCGGTATGTGTTTTTGTTTGTGTAGGGATTCTTGTTGGCTTTGGAACATGAAAGGACACGTACAGGAAGAAAAAAATAAATCTTAGAAAGCAATGATGTCAGAATTTGGGCCGACATATTTGCTAAATTGATAATGATATACGTGTACATGCAGATCCTACAGTACATACATGTACATGTCTAGTTCCATATTTACATGTATGTTGTCAATGGAGTATTTGGTACATTTAGTTATAAGAAATGATGCATATAGAATGACCCTCATTATTTTTTTTAATTATACTACAATAAATTGTTACTACTTCCAAGTATTAGGCCCACCTATCATTACCCAAGTTCATATTGAATATGTATGCATTATCATCTAAAACATTTTATCTTTCATCTATACATGTACATTGTAGGTCAGTGGACAGAGCAGTGAATCGGCTCGGAGCCAGAAGGTGCCAAGTCCGTTCACCTGAGGACGATCGATGGCCAAGTCCAAAGAGCAAGAGTTCCTGAGTGCCGTACCAAATTCCAATCACTAGTGCCCTTCGGTAAGGCATTCAATGTTATCAAATTCCATTTACAATGGCCTGTGCCTTTACTGAAATTATATTGCCGCGAAATATCTGATGAAATCTATATTTGCTTCATTAGTAGTAGAAGTAGTATCAGCCGTAGAAGCAGTAGAGTAGCAGTAGTAGCAGGGGTAGTACTACATGTAATAATTAGACTTGTAGGAGTAGTAGTAGTAGTAGTAGTAGTAGCAGTGGTAGAAGAAGCAGGGACCGCGGAACCGGGGGTGGGGCTGGGGGCTACAGCCCCCCACTTTTTTCAGTAAACACGTGCAAACGTATGGCAGTGCAAAAATGTGGTTATACACGCAGCCCCCCCCCCCCCCCTGTCATAGCCACTGTCATAGCCACTTTCCAAGACGTTCCGCGGCCCCTGAGAAGTAGTAACATTATTGTAGGAGATGGCATAGAGGTCATTGGAGTGCATTCTAATTAAAAAAAAAACGTTTATTGGCCTTCTTTGTATTTTTATTTGACTTGTACATCCTTTTAGCGAACAACATTCCTGCATGGCTTTGGATGATGTACATGTCACATAATATGATTTTACACATGTGCAATATGTTTTCCTGTAATTATTCATTCACACACATGTACATGTAGTAGTAAGTATGAGATTATCTTGGAAGATAATTTTGCTTTAAAACTGTAAACACCCGACAAGTCAAACTTCTTATCTATGATCTATAGATCTAAGCCAAACTTTGATGCGATTTTTATCAAAATTGGAGAAAGTCGGTACTTTACAATAACAAACCCACAAGGTAGTACCAAGAGGTTTTTAGCTACAGATCATAGATACAAAGTTTGACTTGTTGGATGTTTACGGTTTTAAAGCAAAATCATCTACTACTGTATAATCTTATACTACTTCTACTGCTAGGCCAATGTATGAGAGGAAAATGATGTGAAGTTTACTCAAATGCAGAAGTCATTGATTTTTAACAATGGTGGTTGGTATCCATGTTTCACGCATCCATCCTAACAAGTGTTCGTGATGACGGTTATCACTATGGATGTCAACCACCTTATTGTTTAAAGTATTAACCGTTTCAGTCTCTGTATGCCTGGTGTCATTGGTGTGATTAATTTGATGAAAAATGTGTATTAAATGTATGAAACATCATTCACTTTCTACACTTTCTTGACTAGGAACAGCTGGGGTGAAGATAATTGTTATCAAGGGGGCTGCCAAATATTGGCAGTGTTGATGAATGTGCATTCCTGTAACTGGTACGCGGGAATGATGGATAGAAAGTTTACTGTGAATTTTAAGTTGCGTTTTTTGGTTGGTTTTTTGCTTGTCAGGGAATTATTTAGGGAAACTGGACCCCCATAACCAAACTTTGAAGGTCTGGCGAAAAAAAGAAATTTGTACCATTTAAGGCTTTGTACACCATCAGCAGGATCTTAAATTGGATGCGATGGTGGACTGGAAGCCAGTGTAATTGCAGAAGAAGAGGTGTGAAAGAGTGAAAAATGTGTGATACCCCACTCTCCTTATCTCTGTCTTACTCCCCATTATCTTATTATTTCTCTCAGGGGCCCGTTTCACAAAACCGTCATAAGTCGAAGTTTGTGGACATCCCATAGAAATGCGTGTTGATTTTACAACAGACGTTTCTATGTATTATCCAAGAAGTTAGACTTGTGGCTCTGTGAAAGGGGCCCCTGGCCTCTTTTCTTTCTCTCACTCAATCCGCATCCTCTCTTTATCTACCTCTCTCTTAGTACTCTCTCTCCTCATTCCTTCTCTCTCTCTCACTCCCGCCTTCCCTTTTTTCTCTACCTCTTTCTCATTGATACTTACTCTCCCTTGTTCCTTTTCTCTCTTCATTTCTCCCTGCCTCCTGATCTGTCAATCATTAAATCTCTTTATCGTCCTCGCCCCCTCCCCATCTCTCTTTCTTTCTCTCTTTCCTGATCAGACAATCAATCAATCAACCTGTTATACCCCTCACTCCCTCATCTCTCTTTCTCTCCTTTTTCTTGAATGTGATCTATCAATCATTCAATAAATCTCTTTCCCACTGTGAACACGCCAATAAAAAACAACTCGTATTCTATTCTTCAGTAAGAAGTCATCTTCACGCAAGTCCGTACGCAGAAATTTTTTCCTGGGGGGCAAGATGATCACTTTTTATTATTGGATCATTTAAAAGTCTAAAACCCTATTTAAAAAAAAGTATGATTTTGAAATTTCTGGGGGGGGGGGGCAACTGCCGCCCCCCTGCCCCCCCCCCCCCCCCCCCCCCCCCCCGCTGCGTACGGCCTTGTCTTCACGTCGATGGTCAATTAGCGAATGTGCGATTAGCAATTAACGGTTCACTGTAAACAAAGTATACAAAGCATTATAAACAAAATTAAATGCATGTAAACCTTTTACTTTACAGTGAATCTTGAAATACTCTTGATATCATATTTTATATGATAAAATAAACCAAAAAGGAATTTAACTATCCAGCTATACAATGTATGCATTTATGTCTCTACTTATTATATTCTCATGAATTCCTGTGCTTGGAATGAGCCTGTCATACACTGCAATTAACAGATATGCCATCATATTGCCCCTTTAAATTAACAATTTGCAAAGTAGTCTATGCGAGTCCAGACCCTATGAGAACTGATATCAATGATATTCCCTCAGAACAGTATACACAATGTTTATATGGTAATTGACTTCTTTTCAGCTCTTGCAAGTTACTAAAACATATGCTAACTAATTAAATCATGTTCCATCTTAGATCTTGTTTACATGAATAAACCCTTTATGCACGACACATACTGTGTTGCAATTGCAAGTTTGCAACCACTCATATTCAATGGCAGAGGTCACGTACACTCGTTATACAGAAACATGTATCCTGTGCGTAAGCACTTATACTTTGACGGGCTTTAACAACATTAAAAACTGGCGAAATTTGCCTAAAATGCAAAAAATATATAAATAATGATACTTTACATTTTCATTACAGATTATATATATATATAATGAAAATGTAAACTATCATTATTTATTTATAATGAATATTGTGAAACCATTATTGATAAATTCATTATTTATATATAATGAATTTGTTAAATCATTATTTATAAATAATGGAAATTACGAAATTCATTATTTGTATATAATGAATTTGTTAAATCATTATTTATAAATAATGGAAATTACAAAATTCATTATTTGTATATAATGAATTTGTTAAATCATTATTTATAAATAATGGAAATTACGAAATTCATTATTTGTATATAATGAATTTGTGAAATGATTATTTATAAATAATGGAAATTGCACAATTCATTATTTATGTATAATGAATATTGTAAAATCATTATTTATATATAATGAAAATGTAAACTTTCATTATTTATATATAATGGATTTTGTGAAACCATTATTTATGAATAATGGAAATGACAATATTCATTATTATTATAAATCATTATTTATATATAATGAATTAGTGAAATCATTATTAATAAATAATTAAAATTGCAAAATTCATTATTTATATAAATAATGAATATTGTAAAAGCATTATTTATAAATAATGGAAATTGCACAATTCATTATTAACATAAAATGAACATTGTGAAACCATTATTTATAAATAATGGAAACTGCAAAATTCAATATTTATGTATAATGAATATTGTAAAATCATTATTTATATATAATGAAAATGTAAACTATCATTATTTATATATAATGGATTTTGTGAAACCATTATTTATAAATAATGGAAATGACAAAATTCATTATTATTATAAATCATTATTGATATATAATGAACATTGTGAAACCATTATTTATAAACAATGGAAATTACACATTATTTATATATAATGAATATTTATATATAATGAACATTGTGAAATCATTATTTATAAATAATGAAAATCTTTTATGTCATTATATATAAATAATTGTAGAAAAGAGCTAAATAATGAATTATATGTAAATAATTGAGCTAAATAATAAATTTACAAACGGCGCCTCATAGATAACAAATAAAGAACGCTTTGCATAGAATAGCATTACTATGTTTAACAGCCCTTCAGTTTCGTACGCGTTAAAGTAACACATTATGAAACTATATTTTGAGAACCATACGATTGAAATCGTATTAATTCACATTAACGAAACAACATATTTAAATTTAAAAAAATGAATTACATTATTTTGGCACTTCCTCCGATCAAACAAACAGTGAAGGCTGAAAAGGGGCTAATCATGATTTCCGGCTTTTTACATATGGAAACAGAAGAAATGCACTGCAGATGATATAATACTCTTAAAATACACCAAAGCATGAAGGCATGTCAATGAAGGAACATTTTGAGAGAGTGAGTTCTTTCCGTTGAAGTTTTTTTGTGGATTTGTGATCCCATGTTGTCTCCGAGCAATTTCAGCTTTGTTGCCCCCAAAACAATTTTGAGCATTTTGCATAATTTGCATAATTCACATTCGTCTCATAAACAGGCAACTTTTAACAACCTAATACAACTTACGCACAATGTGCGCCGCTGCACCCAACGCTAACAGTGTTGTTAATATTGTGAAATGAAACCTGTGATACAATGCAATTCCCTGGTATTTCTCCCCTTCTCTCTTCATTCTCTACCCTCATGTCAATATCCCAACAGTCCTTATCAGGACTAACACATGGTGAACCGTAAACCTCCTCCACGTTATCTACACCACCATGCAAACATTCAAAGATCATCCCTGGTATTATTCCATTCATTGCCTCACAGGTTATGCTGCATATTAAAGATTAGTAACACACTGGATTTTTATATAAAAATTATGTAAAGTGCTCAAGATTGCCCCTTGGTCCACAGAGCTGAAAATGTTCTTTGACCGCTTACAAATAAAAAAAAAAACTTCAACTAGTGATCACTGCTGGCTGTATAGGAGCGTCAAATGGACTATGCCTTTATATTTTTTTTTTAAAGTTTAAGAAAAAAATGCCCATAAAAATTATTTATCATTTTGTAAAATGAAGATACGTTGTTTGAGGTTATTAGTACTTAGATGTTTAAAAAGGGTGTTTGGAATTGTTATATAAAAATATGAATGTTTAGGTTGTTTCATATACATTTTCCTCCTTTGTGCACTGCCCTTTAAAAGTTTGGGTACACCTGTCATCAGAACTTATTTTTAACAATCACCCGAATATTATTTATCATCAGAACAGTGGCACCGCAGCAATTTGGTATCAAATTGAAGAGTAATCATCATGACCAGCATTCACGTTCTTCAGGGGGCAGTCAAGCGTTTAAGTAGGCAACCCACCTCCAAAATATCATCCCAGCCATGATGAGGTCACTGGTTTGGTCAGTTGTGCCAATATTCTTGCCCTTCCGGCATTCTATACAAAATCTGACCGTTGTTTGTACTGATGAATGTTCAAATATCATTGACTAATAGACTCTAAACATTCCTTTACTCATATAGAAACTAGAATTTTCATTTAAGTAACACATCAACATTTTGGGAACATCGCAATGCTTCTTTGTTTACATTTTTCAAAGGAAATCATATTTTATTGTATATTCTTTGCTTTTGTTACTCTTAAAAGGAAAAGGTTGACTAAATGAAACTTGGTGTGTCATGAGAAGGACATTTCCTTATTTTTCAAAGTTTTATTAATCATGTTTCGAATCTAAGCGACCTCTCATCAATGAACCCGACTCTGGCAGTGACCACAGCACGGCACACCCTGGACATCCGTATTGTCAACTTGTTGACGTGGAAGCTGGAAAATTATTTCCATACCTACTAAAGAATCTTCATAGATGAGGCTCACTTGTTTTCCTTGGACCCTCATGTTCAGCTCTTCCCATAGCAGCGCTAACGGATTCAGATCCGGGGAATGGGGATGCCAATGTACGCTTTTCAGGACCCCTCTCTTTTTTTTCCTTTTTTTCTCCGGTCAGTTTTTTATATAGGATTGAGGAATGTTGGGGTCGTTGTCCTGCTGGAAGACAAAATGGCTGATTAAAGGGAGATGAGAGGCAACAAACATTAGCCTACAGTCATGAAGATAATTGCCAGCCTATTACAAATATCTTGAAATTACTCCTATTTGATTATTTAACAAGAAGGAGAGCAGTGTCTCAAAGAGTTTAATTTTCCTTGCTAGACATTATCCCATGCATGCCATGGGGGCTGCCATTTTGTTTTAAGTACTGCCCGGCGCTTAGGAGAAAACAGAAAATTGATGATATTATAGTGTATAGCAAAGGGGAGAGATGACCGTGAACACGTCACAATCAACTCACCAAATTGCCAATTTGAGATTCGCATAGAATTAGTGATCTAATTTTTCAAACATTCGTAACTTCTTATTCTTAATCTGATTTCTTTTTAGTTAGAAGCATTATGATTCTGCTTTCACACAAATCAAACTATTGCAAAGGCCGGATTAGCCTACCCTTTAAGATAGTGGGAATTCTCAATACACTTTATTTACAAGGTCAGACATCCTGTTTCAAAAATGCCTAGTCAGACAGTCAATGATAAAGGAAGTGACAGCAATATGCAAATCATAAAATGAGCAATGGAGCAAAATCAGTAAAGTCTGTTATGGAAAGCAAGATTAGCCCGAATGTAACCTCTTCGCAAAATTAAACTCGGTAGGACAGTCGGGGCATTTTAGGCTCAAAGATAAGTTGATTTCTGGTCATGCGATGAAATTGTGACAGAAACTGTATAGAAGCAATGTGGAAAGGTTTAACTGGTGTTTGCATGGTGTGTGAATTGGAATCGCAAAAAAAGTCCCATGTGGTACAATGCAATATGAAATTATAAACAGAAATAACACCCAACGCATCATTGTGCTCACATTTTGTCTGAACCTAGTTCTAGAAGGGATATCAACAACCATCAGGTTATATTCTTTCAGTGTAGTTTGTTATGCTGAGATTAAATGCCTCAGATATATCCATTAAAGGGGAATAAAAGGCAACAAACATTAGCCTATAATCATGTAGATAATTGTCAGTCTATTACAAATATCTTGAAATTACTTCTATTTGATTGTTTAAAGGTTGACTAAATTAGAGAGAAAATGGGTGCTCTTTCCATGTAGTTTTGCCTTCTAATCACGAATCTGCCAATGGATTGTCCAAATTATGTCTCGTTTTGGCGAAAAAGGGGGAAAAGTAGAGGTTTTGGGACCGTTCCTTAAAACTCGTGAGCTGATTGGCTAACCCCCAAGTGACGTATGAAAAGTAAGAGGCATAAGATCTGCAGGCTGCAGCATATAGTATTGTACACAGAATGCGGTATTTGACCCCTCTGTTCAACGGACAATTTATGAAAATAGGAAATTAATCAATATAATCTTAGGAGTGAATAATCATTAGCAATATATTTTATACAAGATCAGAAAACGCTTTTGCCCAAATATACAGCTCTTGTTTTGTTTTTTAGCTTTTCTTTTGAACAATGTCCTCATCCATCTGAGCTTGCCGAACGAAAGTTTTGCATTGGTCATAAACGCGTGCACAGCCGTTTTATGCGTCTGTATGTACAATCATCTTTAGTACGGCAGTGACTATGTTCCCCTCGTACATAGCGACTGGTGAACGCTTTTGTTTTGTTTATTTCACTTACGGCTTTTTTTTTACTTCGCTTTACATAGTACGTTAGTACTGACTTAGATTTTGGCTGAATTCGAGTAACTTATATAGAGAGAGGAAAAGTGCCCGCGATTCCGAGTTGGAGGACTTTTCTGAGCCATGCAGATACGAACTCTGATTTATCAGATGATTTATCAGACCCCGAAGGCAAAGAAGCTCGAGTGGCAAGGGGAAATTCGACCATATTATATGTTTGAACCCCTCGCAGAATACGGTGAAGGGCCGTGGGTGAAGTAACTCCAGGGAGCTCCAACGCGTTGGAGCTCCCTGGAGTTACGGGTGAAGTAGGCCGAAAATGCTGTCTCTCGTTCGGTCGTCTTAGCTAACGAACGAGAGACAGAATTTTCGGTCTACGGGTGAAGCTGCTGCAGCTGCTGTCGTTGAAAAACAGATTGGAAGACTTGACTCCAAGTCTGATCGTTGGAATAGCTGAATCTTTTAGCTAGCTTATCCTTCTCTTCATGCCAAATTCGGAATACAGGCCAGGATCCTCAAAATCATCTTCGGCAAAGTGATCGCTGCAGATTGTACTCCACTCACTTGGCCGGCCCTTGCCACTCTGCCCGCGTGAGCTTTACATTTGCGACCCACAATTTCCGTAGATTTTCATCTTTAGGGGTCTTGCTACAGCCCGCAACTATACACCGATTAGGCATTATTGATGAAACTGTGTCCCAAAATGAAAGTTATTGTGAGGAATTAAACACACGAAAATACGCAATGCAAATGGTCGATGAGGTGAATATCATACTCGGCACCGGGCTGGGCCTGCCGGGGGCCTCCGGGCGCGCACGGTATAGGTTAGTGGAATATTTTCCCTTACTTTTCATGCGTCACAGATCACGTGATCACGATGTCGCTTCGATTGGTTTTTTTAGGGGCGGGGCTTATGACTGTGTAAATCAGCAAAAATGTACTTTTCAAATGATTATAAAATATGACTGAATGCATTAAAAATTGTGTGATTGATATTTTTTGGCTCCTGATGACACCTTCCTACGAAAAATGGGCAATTATTTTTTTATTTTAGTGACCCTTTAAGAAGGAGAACAGTGTCTCCAAAAGTTGAAGTTTCCTTGCTTGGCATTATCCCATGGGGCTGCCGTTTTCTTTACAAAGTAATGTCAGAGCAGTTCTATTTGTGAGATACCCACTGACCTATACACTAGCTACGATGACACTCATGATCATCTGTGGAATGCATGACACTGGATTTTCTCATAATAAACCATTTTTGTAGTCATGTACATTCAAATGAAGATACTTTTATCCTGTCATATAACCTATTTTGTGTCAAGATATTTGGTTCAGCTGTTTCTTTTGTTAAGCAGGATTTGGCACGCACTTGTAAGTTGCTTGGTCTGACAAAGGTTTGTCAATTCTTCAAAGAAGTGACAAAGACCTACTGCTCTTAGATATCACCTGTGCGAAACAATAGAATTACCAGGATAGCTGCCATTTTGCATGGGTGGCTTTAGTTGTACAATAGCTATTCATTATGCAACATCTTATCCATTGTGTACAGGTAAATGGACATGTACCGCAATGACATCACAGTTTTTTTTCAAAATGGCAGCCCCCATTGGATAATATCTAGCAAGAAATCTGCACTTTAGAGAGACTGTTCTCCTTACTTTATCAAATCAGAGTATTTTCAAGATAGTTTGAACAGGCTGCCAATTTTCCACACGATTATCAGCTAATGTATAAAAGATGTATAAAAGATATGGATCATATAGTGTTTTGTTTGTATTGAAACGGAAAAATGAAATAAGGCAAATCAAAACAGAATCATACGTTTAATTGCAAAATCAAGGATAATATACATCAGTGGCGGATCTAGCCGGATTAGACACAATACATTCTATAGGCTCGCTTTGTTTGTGCACAATGGCGGGCCCGTAGAATGTATTGTGTCTTACCAGGCTAGATCCGCCACTGATATACATATTGCTACATAATGGCACCCGATGCCTTGTAATAATGCATTAAAAAATTGCGCGGGAGGACGAACTAGTTTGCACCCAAAGCATCATTGTGCTCATATATTTCAGGGAACCTTGAAATCGGGCGCAAGGAAGAACTAATTTGCAAGCATAAATCCTTGTCTATCGAAACGCATAACAGAGTGTCTGGACTATAAAACTACCATAATTGTGTCCTGTACTATATAGCTGCTCTTTGACACAGGCAATAGGAGCCTGGATCCTTCTCTCAAGACGAAATATTTTATAATAAAGTGCCAAGTTAGGGTCTGTATTTAGATAGATAGATAATTTTATTCGTCCAATTAAGGAAATTTGCTTTGTTGGCTTACAAAAGTACATAAAATTCATATAAATAAACAAAATTACACAAGTTATGAACATGTAGTCATATGTGGTCATAAACATACAGAATTATACGTACTACAATCAGCATATTTTTTTCAGCCTAAACTCATCAGAAAGGAAAGATTTTCAATTTAGGTTTAGATTGGTATACAAATTAGCTTTCTATATAGAGTCAACATAGACTCTATTTGCAGACTAAGGAGGAACCGGGTACAAAGTACATGTCCTGATGTCAAAACGAAAGTCGTTCAGGCTAAACTTTTGTTTTAACCCTATCAGGACCAAAGTCAACAACACTATGTACAAAGTGAAAAGTATTTTAGTCTTGTGGTAACGAGAGGGTTAAACCTGTCCATTGTCATAGAGCATTAAAGTATATGTGAGCTTCATATTTCTATGGTACTTATTTCCCGATTTATGTTGCACTTCTTCAGTTGAAACAGTACATGTATAATGCGTTTGTAGCGTGTGTATGGGGGAGCTTGAGTGTGTGTGGTGCAATGAATACACTACGTTCATGAATGTAGATCGAAACCTCCTTATAACTCGGCGTCTGTCCCTATAATTTTGAATATGGTCAATATATAAACTTTCTTGGGCAAGGTAATCTATTATTTATATCAAACTAAAACAGATTTTGAGACATTTGTTTTCTCCATGTCGTTTTGATTACTTACTGTAAAATACAAGGACTTAATCCCTTTTCATTTAATTTATGGTTAATTACTGCTGTAAAATACATACATGTGTGTGTGTGTATATATACATATATATATACATATATATATATATATATATATATATATATATATATATATATAGCGTGAGGATTGATGAGACAGGAGACATAGGACGTAGCTGAACTCAAGCTTTCGGCCTTCACGGCCTTCTTCAGGTTCTGAAGATTATAATACAAACATATAGCATATAGGATTTGAAGGTTTGCATGGTGAAGTTGTAATTCAGAAAAAAGGTTTGCGGTACAACCATGTGAGTTGGAATAACTCCACGTTCCGGTCAGAATGCTCTGGCCGTCGTCAATTAACCACAATTTCAGAGATGCCAACCGTTCCGGAATATGCATGAGGTCAAAATTAAAATGTGAATTACGCAACGGTTGAATGCTTGTGAGAGAAAACATGACAACAATAACCATGCTCTCCGCTATTCACTTGTCATGAAAGCCTTGAAATCCACCTCATACATATTCCGGAACAGTTGGCAACTCTGCAATTTCTTTCCTCAACAGGATTTCATGTTTCTCTCCTCAATTGGTTCATTACCATTGTTTTTTCACCTTTTTTCACCTTTCTCTCCACAGGCAACACCTGTCCACTTCATTCATAACATTTATTATATTCATCATTAGGATACTCATTCTGATGTCATTATTTCACCTGTTTTCCACATGTATGTTTTTAACCTTAATTTCTTTCCTCAACAGGATGACTTGTTTCTCTCCACAGATTATCTCCAACAGGATTTCATGTTTCTCTCCTCAATTTGTTGATTACCATTGTTTTATCACCTTTCTCTCCACAGCCACACCTGTCCACTTCATTCATAACATTTATTATATTTATTATTAGTATACTCATTCTGGTGTCAATATTTCACCTTTTTCCATATGTATGTTTCAACCTTAATTTCTTTCCTCAACAGGATGTCATGTTTCTCTCCACAGATTATCTACGGTCTTAATCCCCCTTTCATTTCCAGTTTATCCAGACGTTTAATTGGTTTTCTTAGTCCTATTGTTCACTTGTTTTCAATGTTTTTTCAACGCAGGATTAGTTTGATGTTACTTATCCTTTCAATGCAGGTACCTTGATGTAATTTATCCTTTCAATGCAGGTACTTTCATGTTATTGTTACTATTCTTTCTATACTAATTCCGTGATGTTATTGTTTTGCCTCCTTTTAAACGTGAATTGCCTAACATTACAAACAAGTTGTGAAGCTGTAGAATGTCTACCGCTGCATATATAAATTCTGCTGATTTATTCGCTCTTCTCATTCTCCTGACGACGGCCAGAGCATTCTGACCGGAACGTGGAGTTATTCCAACTCACATGGTTGTACCGCAAACCTTTTTTCTGAATATAGCATATACTTCAATATACACACATGTCAGTGTGTGTTTTTATATTCATTTAATAACAAAAATAACATGTGCATATTGATATTAGCATATACCTTCATGGCTACAGTTTATTACAAACAACTTAAATGAATGAATGATAAAAACATAGGAATATTGTACAGAGATTGAATGTAAAATACCCCTTACCGAAAGTGAGGTTTCGTTGAGGGTGACTGTGTGTGGTGTGTAAAATTTGTGCGGTCAAGTGTGAATAAATTCCTGACCTTTGGCATTGTGATGGCAGGTGAGTGTGGCGGGAAGAAAGAGAGGGAGAGAGAGGCAGGATGAGAAAGGGAGAAGAGCGGGATTAAGTTAGAATAAGACGTGAATGAAATATATAGTTCATCACGAACGTATAGAATTTGCTGTTAGGCGCACAATTTTCATATATAAGGGTTGACAAGTGTGTATATTGAAGTATATGCTATTACAAAAAAAAATTGTTTACAAATCAAAATTCCTCCCATTAAGCTTCTTCATTTTATACTAACAAGTGTTTACGGCGGACCGCTGAATATTAATGAGTCAGAAAGAAGAGGATCTCGGGTATTTGATTCCAGTTCATCGTGACTTGGCCGTGAACCAGAATAGCCTGGTGATTTAGTCGCTGCCCGGCAAGCAGTATATGACAGGTTCGAATCCCGCTGGTTCCAATTTTTTTTCTGACTTGTGATTTTCATACAGATCGAGCATATGATCTATAACACTGGGAGTAAAAGCCTAAAAAAAAAATTGTTTACAAATATATGCTATATGTTTGTATTATAATCTTCAAAACCTGAAGAAGGCCGTGAAGGCCGAAAGCTTGACCCAATAAAGTTCAGCTATGTTCTTTGTCTCCCGTCTCATCAAGCCTCACTCTATACAATTTACCGAGACGCCGTCGAAATGTTAAAGTTGGGTATCTTCGCATCTATATATATACAAATATATACAAATAATTTCTTGGTACTACAAAATTTCAATATGGCACGAAAAAGAGACATGATAACGAAGCTTTTCGACCTGCACTCATCAGGTTATCACGCAGGTATATAACAAATTACTTGAAATCAACTATATTATACTCGGTAAACCCGGACGCAACCTAGACGCCGTAATTTCAGAACAATCACAAAGCTTGGACGAACTCCTTTTGTCTGCACAGAAGAGGTTCATGCGATTGAATGTAAGCGGCTTCCAGAAAGCGTAAATGCGCTGAGCTTCTGGCCCGGGACATAATTGAGAAATTGTCGTCGGCATAGCTTTGTGCGCAAGCTGGATTGTTCAGGAAGTGGAGACCAATCGCTGAATCGCATTTGGCTATCTTTGGTCTGTTAGCGTGCATTTCAGATTTGCAGGCACGGACGGGCTGCGTGCGCTGATTGGTTGTACGGTTCCGAATAGTCGAGGGGATGTGTTGTTTAATGCGATCAGCCAACCGCTGAGAAGTACGGCCCACGTACCTGGCATCGCACCGGCACTGAAATTGGCAAATAACATTACTCAAGTGGGGGGGGGGGGGGGGGTAGTACATCCTTGCTAGTTGACGGTAGCATCCTGTGTGTAGAAAACACAATGTATGAAGTTGCACTGAACGAGTCCCATCTCGTGTATTGCCCGGTGAATCTTCGATTTGTTTCGGCTCACGCGCTACATAGCTTCCATCGATGAGCAAATGGAAAGGAAAACACGCAATAAGCATGCCAATACTATTGCATCGTTGAAACGCTATCGGTTCGGCAGTACAATCCAGGATAAGAGAGTACATATCACCAACCTCTCTGATCACGTGCTTTCCGACACAGAGGCATTTGTGTTAGCACATGGCTTTAATTTCGGCGTGCCCAAGTCGAAAATCAATCGAGAAGAGGTATTCGCAGAATTTGAGTTGTTGTACTCTCAGCTGTTTAGACACATTCCTACTTCCAAGGAAGACGGAGAGTCACTCAAAGCGCGCTTATCAGATCTTGCGCATGCGTATTGTGGCATTCCCAATGATATGTCAGATTTTCACATGACTCGCGAATGCTTGGTGGCACTACGCGGACTTAAAGCCAATCCTGATATTCATATATGCAAACCCGATAAGGGCACCGGTGTCGTCATTCTAAATAAAAGTGACTATGTTAACAAAATGTCTGACATTCTTCATGATGAATCAAAGTTTTGTCGCATAGGTGCTGTCCCAGAACATGATCGCACAGCCACTTTGCTAGTTGACGGTAGCATCCTGTGTGTAGAAAACACAATTCGTGTCGAAACCGCGTAATAACAACGTGACACTGCGTGTTTGATCTGACTGGCGTATTTATCAGATACCTTACCCCTCCAGGGTAGTTTGGGATACACGAGTCCCATATCGTGTATTGCCCGGTGGCGTCTTTCTTTTTTGCAACCAAGCCTAGGCAGAAACCCTTTTTTTTTTTTTTTTTTTTTTTTTTAAACGCGCTGCCCGGTGAATGTGGGCTTGCGGTAGACGAAAGTGATAAATTTCCCATCACTTCTCTCCACGAGAACGTCAAGAAATGGGAGCGCATTGGACAGTTCAATTTCAGCCACCCAAGTGTGCAGTTACGTAAACCCAAAACCCTAACCCTACACTCTAAACCCTAACCCCAACCCTAACCCTATATATCGTCTTCATTTCGGGACGCTGTTGCAAAAGGAGGTTTACCCTAGTATATGCTTCCATATAAGTAAAAAGTAGAAATAAATTAAATTTGAAATAAAGAGTCCTAAAATATGAAGTGGCAGAAATCCCCTCCCTTTTTTTTTGTTCTTTTTTTTTACATTTAATAATTACACGGTTCCTCCCCTTCACCCTGTCTCATCGAACATCAACCCCCACATAAACGAAATTATAGCACAGAAAGAATTAAGTTCAATTTAGAAAGTATATGGCATGCTTACATAAATCAGACTCCCTGGAGCCGAATTTTCACAAATAAGAGGTAGAAAAGTTTACGGGCACCTGAATCGATCGCGATGACCGAAGTAGGGGCAGATATTGATACCCTAAACAGGCAAACCCGTCTATCCCCTATTTTTATACCATTAACGGCGCTTTTATATCTTGCTTGGTATTTTACATCCTATTTAGGGCTGCACCGAAAATATCAGGTAGATGAAATGCGAGAGAACAAGGGCCATAGAGTGAGGGCAAGATATTATATAGAAAATGAGGAATTTTATCATCTCCTTTTCTCAATGCCTTTCCAATATCCCTTTCTTTTCTTTTCTTTTTTTTTTTGTTTTTTTGTTTTGTATTCGCCAATCGATTTGGGGGCACGTGACCTTTTATGCCCCCGTTGCTATACTGCCGGTAGGCCTATATAATTACTAGAAACACTTATCATCTAAGCATGTTTACTTCTGTCTGTTTAAAGATCTTAGTGCAATAGTGTCACAAACTGACGTCACTATCTTCAACGACATATTAAAGCAGCTATAATTCTATTTTCCACCGTTGCCTTGTATGGGATATTGCGTGATGGAGTATTGATAGTTCATCAATAACAGAAGATCTGCTTGGTTCTAACGGCCGTGTTCTTAACTATACTTATATACTTGTCCTACTATTTTAATATTTAAGTTTTTAAAAATAAGTTAAATAATGCATACATCCTTCTCAACCTTATTGGGGGAAAAATATATATTGAAAAGATTCGACACCTAGGTGGAAAGTGATGTGAATTGATGTCTAACATTCTTACATTACATTGGTGCCGGACAGTAATTCAAACCCCAGCCCTTATGATTGAAGTCAAGCAAACGAGCTACCATATCACTACACACTACATTTCCATGTAATGTTTATAAGAATACATTTATATACCTTTATTGAAAGGTCCCATTGGCTTTGTATTCATATACTATACTATACTCCTATTGGGAATATGCATCAAACCAACAGGCTGAATTTCAAATTATGTTTACAAGAATAAATTTCAATTTGGTATAAATCTTTTAAAGTTTATAAGAAATCGTTAGTTTTCCTGTATACGGTATATCTTGATTAAGTTTACAACTGTTTCACACCGTACAACAATATGAAGACTCTTTTCACAAGTACATGTATGTGTTTTTTCATTGCAATAATGAAGAAATATTTATTTCGCTACTTCGAAACCTGCATGCATTGCTCCCTCTTATTTGCACGCGTGATTACGGAATGAAATATGATATTAAATACTAGTAATTACCATTGTGTTTTTTTAAGTTAACCCAGGTAAACCATAAGATATAGATATATATAAATATGTTTATATACCTTTATTAATATTATGCCCTTCAGGACAGAACATTTAATAACAACTGACTGAGATTTTAGGACCAAAAAATAGAAATGCCAAGCAAAGGACTAAACAAATATCTGTACAAGTTTGCAATCAATTCTCCCATACATAAGCTTTCAATATATAATAATCATATGTGTCCTTCTCCATTTCCATAACTATATTCATCGGAGTGACGAATATATTACATTTCTGTCAATCTACACTGGGTATTAGGCATTCCATCATGTTATCAAGTTTCGAATTCAATCTCCATAATTCCTATGGTGTTGAGTAGTAGTAGTAATGTGTTGAATAGTGTCGAAAAGTGGTTATGTAATCGATTTATGAAAGAAACTGTCTAGAACTTTTTTTGTATGGCTGGTTATGTAGTAATTAATATATGACTGATTATGTATAATGAGATACTGGAATTATATCTGTTACAAAAAATTGACTATAAATCTTCCTAAAGATTACAAATGATTTTAAACACTGGCCATATGGGTATATGGGACTACACAATTATAGACATCACTTAGTCTTAACTACTTCTATTCATATTTGAAATGTAAAAAATCTTCAAGAGCAATTATGATACACTATGATACTACGATATTTCCCGCAATGGATATTAGGTAAGAAAAAGCTTACAAATTATTTTTCAATTTTACCTGCCCTCAGCATTCTCTTACATAAAGTCTACATTTTATTAGCAAAGGCATCCAGTGAAACAAACATTATAATGGGCTGTATATGATCACATGCAGGAATATATTATACACACGATGGCCTCATACGTTGATACTTCAAATATAACTTTAACACGTTTCAAAGATTCCTACAAAGTGCATTAACAATAAAGATAACAATATCATTTCTATGCAAATTACACGGTAATTTCCGTGTCATCCTATCTTAATAGAGCCACATTTACAAAAGGTTCACAACACCTACAACCCTCGAGACCAAAAAAAAAAGAGAATACTTGTGAAAATAAAGATCAAAAGAAGAAAGTTCCAAAAGGCCCAAGAGACCGAGGTCCCCACGAGACCGACAACTCACAAGACTAATAAAACAAAGAAATACATAAGGGAAGATACACAAATAATATCTTGGTACTAAAAAAATTCAATATGGCACGAAAAAGACACATGATAACGAAGCTATAAATAATAAATGATAATATTATAACAAAGATGAGGGAAGATAGGAATGTCGGCTGTCGGTCTCGGGAACCTTCAAAATACATGTAGTTGTCAGAAGGCCTGCTTGTAGTCTGTAGCCTGTAATTTCCCACTTTCTGACCGAAAATGAAGTGTGTTTAGTTCTAATCCATATCTTTTATCATACCCAATACATTTATTTTATTACGTATGAAGAGAATATTAGGCGGAAACATTGAAAATCGTAATTTTTGGTCACTATCCACCTCTATTTTCGTTCAAAAACAGTACATGTATATTTTCAAGGGTATCACAATATAAAATCATTTAAAGAAAAGGTGGGCTGGTATTCTTAAATGCAGACTAACTAATCAGACTTAAACCTCGACAGGTGGGCAAAGTCAGTCCAAACATATATGAAGCGCTAAGTGTTACCCTTCCCTATCCATTCAGTGTACTTTAAACCCCTAACAAAATACTTCTGTTGCTACTACTACTACTACTACTAATAATAATAATTGTAATAGTAATTCATATGATTTATAATGCACCAAATCCACTCTGTAGAGCGCTCTGGGCGCAGGGTAAGATCTTTTAAAAGGGAGAAAAGTACAGAGTATAAATACAAGAGAAGAATATAATAATCAATGAGAAGCATAAAACGAGTAAGTTTTCAGACTGTTTTTGAATTAATCTGGAGAACTGAGGTTTGTGTACACACACTAGTTGAAATCCGCAGGAAGGAACATTTCCCGCATGACAGAGGTTACGAATCGACGTTATAAATAATTGTGTTTCTAGGTAACAAACAAAGCAGAAGATTTTGGGGGTTTTTTTTCAAACCAAAAAGATATTTCAGCGCAATGTTAAAAATAAACAAAACAATACAACGCAATGTGCGTCCAAAAGATAATCTTTTCGTGCGTTTACATAATTATATAATATATATATATATATATATATATATATATATATATATTGTTGTCGTTTCTTTTTACACTCTTCTTCATTATATGATGGCAGCCGTAGAATGGTGATATAATAAATTCCTTTATGCTTATATATTTTTTTTTTAATAGTGATATACATATCTGTTTCATAATATAATATATTAAAACAACTAAATTAAATAGTTAGATACATTCTTATGGTATATTTACACCTTTTAGATATAAAATGAAAATATCTCATAAACGTGAACATGAACTAGAGATGAAATGAGTAATCTATAATAGTTAGCTCTTGATAGCATTGGTGTCAAGCGGCACAAAAAAACTAGTCTGCAGGTACAGACTAAAATTTACAATATACAAAATATATACTGTGTCGAGCGTGAAGCCTAAGCAAGCTTACTATGGGCTGGAGTAGAGGGCCTACAGTTTCATATTTCAGACTCTGTGTTCATCATTGCGAGGTTTTGCCCGAAACATGCAACTAGACATGCAAACAGCAAACGATTTCTATCGATTAGTTATGCCATAAAGAACGTTAAATGTTCGGCATGTATGAACTATAACATGGATATATTTTCCAACTACTTTACTGTATGGATAACAATAGTTTATATAACCCAAGGCATTGCATTGCAGACCAGCAGGAGCAATTTTCAGACAGTGAACATAGATTCATGGCTTAATGAACTCTTAATTTATGATAAAATATGAATATGATGTGCATAATATACTTACTTATATAATGTACATGTATGATTTATGAAGGAAAATATATTACATGAATTTTGAAGCTTTGACGTTTTATTGCAAATTTGAGTGAAAGATAACGGCTCATAGCACCTTTTTTAGGCGGAAAGTTCGATGTCCGGACGCAATACTGCACTTTATCATGTAACAAGGGTGGGTGCAGGGAGGGGGGAGTTGCCTTCTTGAGTTTTAGCAAATTTGAAAGATTACGGCTTTATTGTAGCGCCTTTTTAGGCTCTTTTTTCTCACTTCCCCGCTTTTTCTCTCTCGCTTTTTGTTTTAAGGGGCTGAATAGGTGGGGCCATGCTCCCCCTGTGCCCCCCTGGCTACGCCTATGATCAATATTGATATTGATATCAACTTGAGGGCATCATTTTAAAATTACCACATGACCATTTTCTGAACGTAGATATACATATTAACACGTGTCGCTTCCTCTTATTATCTTATAAAAGTGATAGTATTTGAAAAGTATCATGTTTCAATAGTACTGCAATACAAGTATTCTGATCTAATGCATTTGGTAATTATTTAAAACATGTCTGCAACATAATTAAAAACCGTATGTCTAAATTAAAGAATGATCATCCAGTATCATAAGAAGAAAGTGCTATTCAGAAGTACGCGCGATATACGGCATTAAACACTTTACGCGAATACAGTGTGAAAATATCACTTCCATTTGACATGTTTGTGTTTACTTTACAGTTAAGGCCAAGTTAGACATGCAACAACGTAGAACAGTTGAATTAGAAAATTAATAGGACAGGTAAAGTCAGTAATTATAAAGAAAACTACAGACCTTCTTTAAAGTTGTCGTTAAGATTAGACAAGAAAGAGCAACACCAAACAAAACAGGACATGAACCCCAACATTTTAAATTATCTTCCTGATTGTATATTATTTTGGTGTCAAATTAATCATAAATATCAACATTTTCACAATCCTATAAAATGTAGATACCTTTATTCACACTTATGAATACTATAAAATGCCATAAATAGTGAACATAATCTTGAAATTAATATTTGATACCGATTGACCTTGGCATGTTATTGTGTTCCACTTTATTAAACAGTCGTCGAAGTAATAGTAAGGCCTGTAGTTGCTTTGACGCTCAGATAACTCATTGCTATTCCTTTGGTTTACTTCCTCGACATCTAATTCATGAAGTAACCTCTTGCTATCGCTGCTGCGTCCATATCCTGAATCACGTATGTGTTGCCATCTCGGGAAAAATGATCAACATTAGCATTATCGGGAAGATGAGCTTCAGAACGTGCGGCGTCTGATCTTTCTGACTCTTTTATCCTTTCACCTGTTGAAAACGGTTTCAAACCGTCAAGATATGACAGGAATCTTGGTAATTAAGTAATTATTGGTGAACATGTATATAAATATATATTTCGGCATGTGGCTCTGTTAATTCATCTGTTAATCATCATTCTAATCAAGAATCTTTTTAAAAATTATATTCATTATTGCATGAAAAATACTCCCTCGAGTAGTATGTCATAAGTAGGAATGATAGACTTGTATCCATATCTGTAAATATTGTTACCTTGCTCCTTGCTGGTGTCGATTGTTTCATTGGGGTTTATTCCAGTTTGTTCAGGTCCCTCTTCCTTTCTATCCAGCGTCTCACCTTAGGTAGTACATAATGGGCGAAAACAAAAATTAATCATACGAAAAGGGGATGACTTTCAGGGCGCCGCTCAGTGGCGACCAGCAGTGGATTATTTGTGCTCTGTCACTTATCGTCATTTTTTGTGTTTTATACCTGGAATCGTTGTTAAAATTATCAAAGTGGCTGGATTATACACATGGAATATCATACTGTCCATATGTTTTGTGTTTTTGCTGCTTTCGGTGGAATTCGGGCTTGGGATTGAATTTCAAACCTGGACCAACCTGAACGGCGTAACGTACACTAGGAATCGATTACTCAGTCTAAAAAATTGTTATATTTTACAAGTGCAAAAAAAAGAGCTTCAATATAATGAACGGTCAGCGCTGCATGCAAATGGGTTAGTGTGATTCGATTTTCTTTTCACAAAAATATCGCACTCTTTCTTATCTTATTATTATATTTCAATATTTCACTTATATAACTATAAAGGAAATTGAGCAATTAGATTTAGCAATTATGTTGGTACTTCAAATATTAGTTGTTATATGCGGTTACCTATATTAAGTCACATTGATATGAATGGAAAAAAAAAATACAGATTCGACGGAGGAAAAGCCCTTAACTTATAAATATAAAAAGGAGTGTACTGGAAAGTATAAGGTGTGAAACTAGTTACGAAATGGGAATTCGACTACATATATATACATATATATGTGATGATATTGACTTTATTTCTACTAATCGCTTTGGTTTGTGTAAAACAGAACATATGAATTCAAACCAAAGATGACGCATGGTACTCGGAGTAATTTAAACCGTTGACTACTGAATTCTCTAATTCCCATTGGATTAATACGGGTTAAGCTATTGTCTTTCGACAGTTATAAAGAGAAGATAAAATCACTGAGAAGGCATGACAAAAACTAACAAAGCAATAGGAGTGTTACAATAATTCACAAATTACAAAGAGAAGACATAATCATTCAATAATGCAGGAGAGTAATTGATGGAGTAATATAAAATGATACACTCAAATACTGAAATTACAGGTGAAATAAATGTCTGCGTTACGATATTCCATTTGTATTTCTTCTTTTTTTTTACATATTTTCTACTGAGTGTACTATTCATTACTCAAACACTTTGTTTCATGCCTTTCCAAATAATGATGTCTACCCTCTGTATTTTGTGAATTATTCTCACACAATTAGTGCTTTGTTATTTTTTGTTATACCTTTCTGAGTGATCGTATATTCTCTTTATAACTTTTTAAAAATAAGTATCTTAAGAAGGCGGCAGACGAAAGCTTAAATTACTCCGAGTATCCTGCATCATCTTCAGTTTGATTTCATCTCACAAACACATCAAGTACATCATTTTAATAATACATAAATGCATACTAAAAATAAGCAACGTTTGTTTTTAACAGAAATGTTCATGCATGGCGAAAATTAAGTTTAAGACATATTGAATAATAAATTATAATGACCAACTAACGATGGGGATTATAAATATATTCAGAACGTTGAAATTATGAAAATATGATAATTACAGTAATTAAGAGAAAGAAATGAATATGATAATTATATCAGGTAAACATATATATTTACTATACTACCTTTCTCAGAAACGAACACCCAATCTGGAAAAAACAACAACCAATACATATATATATATATATATATATATATATATATATACCCCTAAAGGGTACATTAGGAGGACAGTTTTTGTCTTATTTCTATAGACAACTGTCGACCTAATGTACCAACTGTCTACCTAACGTAGGGGTCGCTATTATGACGAAATAAACTGCATTGTTAGGTGTCGACCTAATGTACCCTTTAGTAAAATATATCTATATATATATATGCACTGACTTATACTTACATTTAAAATGTACTAATTAAATATGTTCAGGCTACATTACATTACATTCTCTCTTTGATGGGGGAAGTCCATTCTTCATTAAAGCACAAAACTAATTATATCACGAATTCTTTCATCACATTGAAAGAATATTCAAAACCCAAAATAAAAAATTGGAGCATAGTATTATGTTGTATCCAGGTAACAATATTATGTCCTTCGACAGTTAATCCTCACTTTTATGTTCTCATATTTGAGAACTAATTCAATCCGAAATGTAATTACAACGAGTTATTTTCATGCTTCAAAAAAGTATTATACAGTGCATATCAAAAAGGTACACACTTTAAAAATATTCTGCAAAAAAATAATTAGTCAATATCAATATGATTTGTTCTTATAAATTTATGGGTGAGGGTTTGTTTTATCGGACGACACTATGGGTATTGACAGTATTTTACGCATGAGTGAGTACTGGCTACTTGTGTACAACGCGCAAAAATGGTTTGCGCAGAAATGCCACAGTCTTGAATTTGATTAAAGTGATTATCAGGCAATAAGTGCATCGCATGATCTTTGTCAATTATCAATAACTGATTTGAACTATCAGTTAATCCTTAATCATATACCTAACCGCACATTCCCACACACACACACCACACACCCCACCGGAAACAATGCAGGTTATGCCTTTCGATCAGCACACAATTCTATTTTTTGACTGGAGGATGTCAAAAGGATGCTTTAAAGTCTAATTCATGCCCCTTTTCCTTTCTAATAATGCCATTTGTATTTCTGAAAATGGCCCTTTTAACCTCTGATAAATGCACTTTTTCAAATTTAATTAGTGCCCCTTTACTTCTGATTAATGCCCCTTTTCCTTCCTCATAGTACAGTTTGCCTCTTTTGATAAGTGCCCCTTTGTACTGGTAATAAATGCTTCTTTTTCTTTCTAATGCGTGCCCTATTCTTTTTCCCTTTCTTATAAGTTCTGATTTTCTTTCTCGAAAAAGTACCATTTTCCAACTTCTGATAAGTGCCCCTTTTCTGATAAGCATGACAAGTGCCCTTTTGTCTTCTGATAAGTACCCCTACATTAATTTCCCATTGTCGCTAACAATATGTGCCCTAATGTCCTCAGGGGAGCCATATACCTAGCTCCAAATAATCAGAGAGGCTTCATACAGGGTTGGAAAAAAGACTGGAATATTTTTTTGGCGATGAGTATGTCTGATTTTAAATGCTAGTTTCTACTATTGTGATGAATAATTCATCCAAATCGGATTAACTGTGTTGAATGAAGTCTATTGTTCCATCTTGTACCAAAGATTACGTAATATTGTTAAACATGTTACAATGGCTGACCAATGAACCACATGTTGTCAGATTTGCTCTATTTGTGTTTGAACATCTTGTTATACATTTCTGTACTTCACGTGGAATTTTGAAAAAGCTACGTGCAGTTTGTAGTCATTTTGAGGACTTCGGTATAGCAATTAAACTGTATCTGATTATTTAACTTTTTCGTTAGACATTTGCAAAAACAGCAAGTATACGCTTCCGAATTCCAAGTGGACCTCTGCACTGTGTGATAAGCCTGATTTTTAATGTTGTGCTTTTAAAGTTAAAAAGGGACACATATCTTTTATTTGAACCTCAAAGACAAGAAATAATTCTCGGAATAAAAATATTCCAAACTTTTTTCCAACCCTGTATATTAAGTTATTCCATTACTGATAACAGCACAAAGTGAGTTACTGGGGCAGTGGAACAGGGGCACAACGCCCCCAATTTTATAAGAAAGAGCAGTACCCCTAATTAAGGCAACTAAGGCATATTTATCTTTAAAAATTTCAAAGCTCACTCGCTACGCTCGCTTGCACTTCCTGCATGATAAAGAGATTACATCAATTATGTTCATTTCAGGTAACCTTCAAGATGGTTGAGTTCTGGTCATGAGATTTAATTGTGAAAGAGACTGTCTGAAAGCGATTGAGAAAGGTTGATTATATAGCGCATAAGCATTGGTGTACGATGTAAGGTTCAGGAATCCCCAAAATAAAAAGAAATTGACTCAATCCTGCTGAGAGTCACATGCACTACCTAGAAAAATGTGTAAAAAAGTTTTTACACAAAATGTTCTGCCCGAACATTTCAGCTGTATTTTTTTCTTTTGGGTTTTTTTTTTTTTTTTTTGGGGGGGGGTCATATTTTGAATATGAGGGCATTTGAAGAGCAATCTTTGTAAGGGGACATTTCTACCATGATAATCTTCCCAAAATAACATAAAAAGAATGAGAAAACTCAAAAATTATTTTTCACTTTTCACAGAAGTCAACCTTCCCTTTAAAGGGAATCTTGAGTTCTGGGAAAGATGAGAAAAATAATTTGTGTGCTTTCTCATTAATTTTATGTCAGTTTGGAAGAACATCATAGTACAAACATCCCCTGAAAAGGATTGCTCTTCAAATGCTCTTATATTCGAAATATGACGAAAAAAGCTGAAATGTTTCGGCCAGAACATTTATGCCACTTGCGTGTATAGTCCCATATACACATTTCTGTGTGCAGTACATGTGCTTTTTGGCGAGATAGGATCAAATTCTATTTTCATGATTCCAAAACAACACAGTCTAAAACAGTTCATCCGTAGACATGGTCAACCTTTCCCAGTTCCTTTGAGACAGTTTCTTTCACAATATAATTGCATGACCAGAACTCTACTTTATCTTTAAAGGTCTTATTCATAATTAATTATTTCTATTTACATGTATGATAAAATTGATCCTAAAACTCCATTACATGTGGTAATATTCTTGAATGAAATCTCGCAAAACCAAAGGAAAATTATTGCTGAGAAAATGAAAAGAAAATCGACACAATCTATTGTCGCTCGCTCGCCAACGAATAATCAGACCATAACCCACACTCTAGAAAAATGCATGCAAGGATAGAAACAAAAATCATTCTTGATAAAGTAATGTCAATACTCATAGTTTCATCCGATGAAACAGACCCTCACCCATAATTGCATAAGAAAAATCGCATCGTTGTTGTGAAATTATGATTTTGGAGGATTTTTTCAAAGTGTGTACATTCTCTGATACGCACTGTATATGTCATGGGTGCATGGACTCAAACATGAAACACTGTCGCGTCATGGAAACCTGCCTGCGTAATCATGAAACTGTCCCATCAATCTTGTGATCATGGGAACAATAATCGCGACTTAGCTTGGCCACGTGAAATGTTGAAAGGACCCGATGGGAATTACGTTCCCGTCAAGTGATTCCATTAATTATGAGGGGATTAAAAAGTGGACATCCTAAGAGATTTAACTTACTATTAGCAAATCTCCCTTTGTCTTTCTAATATATATTTTTTTTTCTAATTTATGTCTTCATTCTTTTATATATGTAGCTGGTATATCTATAAGAGTATTTCCGTATTGATATGAGTTGGCCCATTCATAGTTACCTTCCACATTAGTTCTAGTGTTGTCTTCATTAGTTGCATTTCCAATGGTATCTGCCTCTTCCCCCGAAGCTTCCTTGTACTCTTTATCACGTTTTTTACCTTTGAAAAATATCAGATCAATGTGTGAACCAAAGCTAATTAATCAAGGATAAATTGGTATATAGAAGCCCTTTTTGGCGTATACTTTATTTGTAACCAAATTGACCATTTCCATTCCGGCTGCATATCATATATTCAGTCATGTTATCCTTCTTTCTCTAAAAATCCTTTCCCCTTTCTCAAAATTGCATCTATCAAATAGGTGAACACAAAACCATGAGCTGCATGATATGTCGTTAAATGCCTAGCTATTTTCATAATATTTCATTATTTGTGTAAAACGAAGAACAGCCTGTATGTTTATAGAAACCATTTCAACGATACCTTCCTCCTTCGTACTATCGTTGACTTTTTCGGTTATGTCTGTTGCCACTTTGTTAACTTCTTTCCCTGACGACTTCGTGTCCTCTTTATTCTGACTTGTACCTATAAAATCAATGCACAACGTAATTTTTTTTTATAAACAAATATCAACTACAAACAGTTTACTTGGATCATCCGAACAATCTTATTATTAGATTATAAGCTGATTACATCTGATGTAATGTTAAGTACTCATGATAACAGTACCATCCACTGGTTTAGGAAAAATGTCATTAAATAATGAAGCATTGAAGTGGATATACATGTATCATGAAGGTAATAACCTTCTCTCTTTTTTTTTTCTCTTTTTTTTTCGTCATTAATGACAAAGAGCATAGGCTTAATGAAAAATGCCTAGATACATTGGCTTTGCAAGCGTTATAATTCATCTGAGCGTTTGTTTTTAGAAGGATTGGGACCTAATTTGGCTCATTGCGGAAGACCAAAAAATCCCCACACTGTCGGATAATTCACCATTTTATTTTACAAGGGTTTGCCCACGTGACTATAAAAATAAGAAAGCATGTCCTGACTGGGAATTCATCGTGTTTGTGTGTGAGAGAATCATTAAGTTTCCATAAAATGTAAATGTATGTCAATATTACCTTCCCCACTAGTGTTGGCTTCATGTTTATCCACAGTTGCCATGGTTTCAGTGTCATTTGGTACTGTCTGTGTCATCTCTGTCTTGTCCTCCTTATCCTTCATTGGGCCTGTAAGAAAGGTGAACAAATTAAGTAAAATGGATCAGTTGCACGCAATGCCCATGCACACCGCGAGGGGTCATTTGCCTGACTTAGGACTACATCAGCGACTAACGCGGACTTTGACCTGCCAGGTGAGAGTGATATTGTACAAACAGTGAATGTGCATGTTTGATCGGCGCAAGCAAAACGCAATCAAAATGACGTCTTGTGTGAAACGGTAATACAGTAGCAAAAGTAGGGACGTCACATTCACGCACAAGAGTACTATTTACTAAAAAAAAAATACGTATTTATGTTAGGTGCATTTCATTGTACTGGAAGTGTAGCGAATAGAAGGAAGCTGAGGGGGAAGATGTGGTTTTTTCACTACCCCTGGTGTTTCTTTTCTTCTTCTTCTTCTTCTTCTTCTTCTTCTTCTTCTTCTTCTCCTCCTCCTCCTTCTCCCCCTCCCTTTCCTTCTCTTTCTTTTCCATCTGGTGAGTATGCCACGTGCCGATTATGCCATCCCACCCCTTCCTTGATCCGCCAATAGTATTTCCCTGATAGCAGAAAGTGTTAAAAAATAACGTGATATTTACGTCGTGGTTTTCGTCTTTTTTACGTCCTGTAATTACGTCAATAAGACGACAACTTGCACCAACGCAAGACGTCAAGAGGACGTCTTATTTTGACGTCATCTCCACGTCTTCATTCGTCAATAAGACGACAACTTGCAACAACTCAAGACGTCAAGAGGACGTCTTGTTTTGATGTCATCTCTACGTCTAGTACACTGTAAAAACTAAAGTGCTACTTTTAGGGGCATGTATAGTGACTGCACCTGAAATGCTGTTTATAGCACTTGTAGTGTGCTAATTTACCAACAAAAAAAAAATGTGACCGTGGCGAGCCTCGAACCAGGTTCCGCTGATTGAGAGGCGCTGACGTTACCGATAGACTAACGAATGCTTCTTGCAATCCAGTTTAGTCATGGGAGTCAAGTAGATAACATGAACTATGTGGTGTCGTAAATTCACTATGTAACAATATGATCTGCTCTAAATCGTACAATGTGAGTTAGTCTAGCGGTAATGCCAGCAATTCTCGATCAGCGGACCCTGGTTCGAAGCTCGCCCAAATCATTTTTTTTAATGAATGTTTAGCAGTTTAAAGGGAAATTAACCTCAGCGTATGAATTAGCTTATTTTGAATGGTGTAGTATATGCCTCTTATTTGATACATGCAATTTCATGTAAAAACACAGGATATAGATATAAATCACTATTTTCCAGCCAAGTTATCGTCTGCTAGCAATAATAAGGGGGCTGCCATTACTTTATGTGTACACGAACATATTTTTCATCCCAAGTAAAATTTCCTTCATCGTTAACTTGTAATTGATTTTTAGAGGACAAATATATATTAGATAAAGTCACATATTCTGAAATGTAAGTTTAGTTTTATATATTTTTTAAAAGGTCTTAATTTGTTCATAAAAAATATACTTCATAAAAAATATACGTCAAGGACGGAGAATTGACGTCAAGGACGGAGACAATCGTAACAATACCAAAACAAAGCGAGGAATCTGCTTTACAGGATGGCTATTAGAACTCATGGGTCGTCAATTATCTAGGCCCATGGCCAATAACAATCGTAATACAATCAGAACAAAGCGACGTATCTGTTGTAAAGGTAGGCTATTATCAATGCATATGGTACCTAATGATCCGTGTCATGCACAAAATGGCAGCCTCCATGGAAAGACGTAGCAGACAATAGGTGCATCTAGAATATCACGTGGGGTTACTTGTCCTTTAAGGAGCCGTCCAGCTCCCGTGAAAGTGCTGAAATAGCACGCTGTGTGCATTCAATAGCACTCTGAGTCCAGTCCCTATGCATGCCCTCAAAAAGTGCTATATACAGCACTTCAGTTTTTACAGTGTACAGATGACGTCAAAATAAGACGTCCTCTTGACGTCTTGCGTTGGTGCAAGTTGTCGTCTTATTGACGTAATTACAGGCCCTTAAAAAGACGAAAACCACGACGTAATTATCACGTAATTTTTACCACTTTGTGCTATCAGGGTTGTTGTTGTGATTGTTGTTTTTACCTTCTTTGACAGTGTTGCTCGTGAGCGTATCGTCGTTTGAGTCTTTTTCCATAACTTCCTTTTCCTCTTTACCCTGCTTTTCACCTAAATGACGATCAGATTAATACAAAAAATGTAAAGAGATGATTAGTACAACAAAAATAGGTGAATTGGTTAATTGCTTTAAATAAAACCAAATATATATATAACATATAAAAGGAGAATGAAACCCTGGGGAAATATCCATTTTTAAGAAAAGAGAGGATAGAGAGAAAGCAATTTTTTAAAAAGTTCCACCAAAATCGGTTACCAAATGGAAAAGTTATGAAAGTTTGAAAAGTCTCAATTTACTTTCTATGGCGATCCTCAAATGTTGCTTCAAAGTGACAGGTTTAGTACTAATAGTAGTACAACTCTCCATATGTTTTGTACACAAAATGTGATATTTTCCCCATTATCTCTGAAGGTGCAGCTTGTCTCCTTCTTAGCTCAAGATGTATCATTGGAAAATGTATTTGACACAACAAATGTCGATTTCACAAAAAGACAAGCATCATCTTTAGAGATAATAGAGAAAATATGCAATTTTGTGTACAGAACATATGAAGAGTTGTATTGTACTACTAAACCTGTCACTTTGAAGCATCATTGCCAATACTAGGATCGCCATAGAAAGTACATTGAGACTTTTCAAACTTTCATAACTTTTTCATTTCGTAACCGATTTTGATGGAACTTTTTTTAATCGCTTCTCTCTATCCTCTCTTTTCATTCAAATTGATTTTCCCCAGGGTTTCATTCTCATTTAAGTACTTCCCCATATGTCTTAGACGAGGCATCATAAATCAGCCTATCAGCTGGCTGCAGCCAGCTGCACTTATGCGTCCGGCTGCATTTTTAAAATTAGCTCAGCTGGCTGCAGCCGGCGGCAGATCAGCAAGTATGCGCCGGCCGCTGCCTCCCGGATGGAAGCCGAGCCTCAGAAAAAGCGAGAAAACATTAGCTCAGCCGGCTGCAGCTGGCCGCAGATCAGCAAGTATGCGCCGGCCGCTGCCTCCCGAATGGAAGTCGAGCGTCATAAAGCTTTGGCTCAATTAGGTCGTCCGGCCGCGGCCGGCCTAAACGAAACAGACACCCGCCGCCTGCTGCATCGCTAAACCCGGCCAGACGATACATTATACATCATACATTATTCTTTCCAGACTAGACTATTGTAATGGGCTTCTTTCCTCTATACCAAAATCTCATGTAAACCGTCTACAGCGCCTCCAGAATTAGGCTGCACGTCTTGTTTTTGAGGCTGGCAGAAGTCATTCTTCCCAATCTTTACTTCGCTCCCTTCACTAGCTGCCCATTCAAAAACGTATCATCTTCAAATTAGTTCTTTATGTTTATACATCTCTCAATAACAAGGCTCCAGGGTACATATCTGAATGCTTAATCCAAGGGATTCATAGCGGCATTTATTGACAAAAGGGTTCAAGAAAAGTTTTTGAACTATCCATCCTTTTTCTCGTGCAAAAGTCAGACTTAAAAAAGATATGAAATATCAAGAAAAAATGAGACATCTTTTCACGTGTTATTATCTATGGCGAACGTATTTTTCCGAGTCTGTTTTTAATACAGCAATTTACGCCTCCAAAATATACTACGGAAGTAGGTGAGAGTAATCTGTCTTGATACTATAATATTCTTTGGCTTAAGTACGCTGCAGCCAGCTGCAACTTCAAGAATCTCCGTCTGGCTGCAGCCAGCTGCAACTTCTAGCATCTCCGTCCGGCTGCAGCTGGCTGAGCAAATTTAGGAGTACATGGGCAGGCAGGGGGAGGATGGGCCAATTAAGATTCTGGGTTCCAGCTCAGAGCCCCAGATTGCCACAGCTGGCTGGGCTAATGCAAATTAATTGCCCCGTCCGGCTTCAACTGGCTTTGCAGTCCCAGTCAGCCTTCGCGTGAGGCAGCAGCCAGCTGATAGGCTGATTTATGATGCCTCGCCTTATATCATATATCAAATAATTTGACACAAGAACAAATTATATACTATACCGTATACATTATAAATATACATTATATATATATATATATATATATATATATATATATATGCAATCTGCTATCTGAAATTTATATGGAATTACATGTGTCTTATAACATAGCCGCAGCACTAGCGTTATTTGGAGAGACGTTAATCTGCATTTGCCACTCTCTACCCAGGTGTTAAATGGGTACCCGGTAGGATGCGAAAGTTTTAATGTCGTTTGCTTGGCAATGAGAGCGTCACTGTATTGCCCATTGCTGGAATACTCCCCAGGGAGCGGAGAATGTGCGGGCATGCCAGAATCGGATGACCGGGGTAATAATATATCTGTAAAGCGCTAATGGAGACATCACCGATGTATTAGCCGCTATATAAAAACGGAATAGTATTATTATTATTTAGTTAGGAAATCAGATACACAATTATTTCAATACTTTATATATGTGTATCCATAAATACATGTGAGGGCGGGTGGAAGTTTTTCTTGTTCTTTTTTTTTTGGGGGGGGGTTGTTTTGGTTGTGTGTGTGTGTGTGTGTGTGTGTGTGTATTTCTGCTTCTCTCTCTCTCTCTCCCTGTCGCTCTCTATGTCATTAAGATAATTACATTCTCAACTCGTGTTATTCCAAATGTTAACCGTGTTGACGATAACATAGATTTGTTTTTTTTTTAATATAAGAATAAAAGAATGAATGGATAATACTCATTTAGCAGGAGTGATGAAATGTTCAGTATCAATCTAATGCTGTATGGATATTCAAAGGAACAGTGTTTGAATTTGAATCGTGTTTCCTACCTTGCTCGCCTGCAGAGGCGTTGCCGTCATGGCTCTGGTCCTCAGTGACCACTTTTCCCATCTCCTTTGCTTCTTTCTGTACAGCCTTCTTGTCTTTTTTACCCCGAAATGCACCTACAAAAATTAGACATTAGACACACAATATGAACCTAGCGGACGACACAGAACACGACCAGATTGACGAATAAATTCAAGGTTGCTTTACAATAAGTGTATTTATTCAAATAATACAACCATGGGAACATGGGGTGCACATCCATAATATTAATTCTCATTATTATAATCATAAGATTGGTTCAAGCTATTTTTTTTTTTAATTTACTACTTCTCAGCGGTTGGCTGTTCGCATTAAACAACACGTCCCCTCGACTATTCGGAACTGTACAACCAATCAGCGTACGCAGCCTGTCCGTGCCTGCAAATCTGAAATGCACGCTAACAGACCAAAGATAGCCTAATGCGATTCAGCGATTGGTCTCCACTTGCTGAACAATCCAGCTATGCCGACGATCAATTCTCAATTATGTCCCAGGCCAGAAGCTCAGCGCATTTACGCTTTCTGGAAGCCGCCTACATTCAATCGCGCGAACCCCTTCTGTGCAGACAAAAGGAGTTCGTCCAAGCTTTGCGATTGTTCTGAAATTACGGCGTCTGGGTTGCGTCCGGGTTCATCGAGTATAGTATAGTTGATTTCAAGTAATTTGTTATATACCTGCGTGAACTCCCCTATTGCGGGCTCGCGCAGGCTTTTCCTGCCTTGGAGACCCCCCCCCCCCCCCCCCAATTCAGAACACTGCTCAATGTACCCCCTATCTCAGGTGAGCTCTCATTCCAACCCCATATCTCAGTACAGACACCAATCCCCCTCCCAAGT
The DNA here is from genome assembly GCA_025617745.1 of Heliocidaris erythrogramma. Lineage (NCBI taxonomy): Eukaryota > Metazoa > Echinodermata > Echinoidea > Camarodonta > Echinometridae > Heliocidaris > Heliocidaris erythrogramma. The sequence continues at coordinate 56,614,372 of CM046854.1, forward strand.
AAGCTGTCATTACAATACCTTGGAAGAGATGGGGGCCAGTGTTTCTACTTTTCAAAATGAAATAATCCTGGCTGAATGAGCTATCAAAACTAGCAGGAATTTCAGGAATTTGATCCTGGGATTTGATCAATTTTTCAAGATATTTCATAACCCCCCTTTTTTATTTCTCAGGTGTCGAAAAGAGAGAGAGAAAGAAAAACACCCCTTTTTTTAATGAAATATCCGGGTGAAAGATTTAAAAAAACACCCCTTTTTTTACAATTCACGGGCCGGATTGTGTCGCCCAAAAATACTCCTTTACCGGAGATTTCGGGAACATGCATGCGGTCCTTTCGACCTCCGAGGGGGGGGGCGGGAGTGCAGGTCGAAAAGCTTCGTTATCATGTCTCTTTTTCGTGCCATATTGGAATTTGCTATTTGTGAATAGGCACCGCACAACCACAAAAAAGTCGCACTGTGTGACTTTCATTTAGCGCTCAATAAATGTGTTTTTGGTTGGCATGATTCAATTTTAGGAGGGGGTCCTAAAAGAGTATACTTTTTTTCGAAGTAATTTAAAAATTTGGAGAAACAATGGAGAAGTGATATTTTACATATTTTAGTAGATCTATGTTTATTTTTCTGGATTTTGTGGCATTATTTCTTCTTTTTTTTTTTGGGGGGGGGGGTTACGACCCTGAATACTGGTCTCATTTTGATCTTCCATAACTTTTCAAAAGAGTAATATCTTATATTGATACGTGTCTACTACATGTATAATAAGCGGGATGTGCTCAATTAGTATGCCAAATTTTAGGACAATCTAATAATCCCTTTAAATAAATTTTAGTTGAGTTCTAATTCTTCTTTTGGCCCCTCTGCACAATAACTCGCGAGTCAGAATGATTCCAGAGTCTGCAAGCTCTGATTAATACTCATAATGAACATGATATGGGATTGGGAATTCTATTCTTTCTTCAGTGGGTTGGGAAAATTCAATGTTAATGAAGTATATATCATTTGAAAGCTAAGGATCTGCTCCTTCAGAATCAGACCTGAACTAAAAATTCATATCTGGCAACATTTTGGTGGTTTTGTGGTGCCTGCTCATATATCAGGCGCGGATCCAGAGGGGGGCGCAAGGGGCGTGCGCCCCCCCCCCCCCCCCCGTTTTGTCCGACAAAGTATGCCCCCGGACCCCCTAGATGGCCGTTTGGCTTCGTCATACGGAGGGCTCCTCAGTGTGCGCCCCCCCCCCCCTTCTGAGAATCCTGTATCCGCCCCTGCATATACTACTTTTACTACTGTAAAATATAGATTTGCTTGCCTCTCATATGCTTGACAGTGACTTATATGGATATCACTTATAAAGACGGGAAGAAGCATTGCGTTTCCTTATAAATTACAGTTAACAGTGCTCTTCGAAGTGTCATGACTACTGGCAATAAGAACGATAGACCATAAAAAGAATAAGATGGTAAGCCTATATGTTGTGATATTCCGGGTTACTAATATACTACAGAACCATATCTCAGTATTATGGATTTACCTGTCATAATCTCATGTGCAAAGTGATAGAATCCGGCACCAAGTAGCTGGTTGCTCAACTTCATGGGCTTCTTCTCAAAAATCTTTAGAAACTTCTCTTCACCTGCCCAGGCCGTTATAACATCCTGACAGTTTTGACCCTTTTTCTTCTTCGTGTCCAAAACTTTACTCAGTTCAGGCAATCGTTCCACGGGAATGGTACTCGCTAACAGTTCTGATACTGAATTATTCATCACTCGTTTTCTATACAGTCCTAATAATGACAAAGCAAAATAATGTTATAACTATTAGCGTTCATGTTCATTCATCACACCTTGACGCTCCTGGTGCTCCAGCATATTTACCCCCCTCATACCCGAACGGCCAAATATGTGAATAAGTAAAGCTCTAGCATATAAGGTACACCTGAGTAGCAATGCCGATTAATGTCTGACAAAAGGATATTAGTGCCGGATAGGAATGAACCACTCTACCACGACACATCCACAAATCGAAGCATAACTGTATGATTTTATTTTTAACTTGAAAATACCAATTTGAAGTATGGCCATTATATTCCACATTGAAACATGCTTACTGCTTACTTTGAAATAAGTTTACACAATTCTATGGCAGGAAATTTTCAGTGATACTACTCCATAGTTTGTTTAATAGGTCTATGATTTTTTGAAATGACCCACTGAGTAACTCTGCAATGACATGTCCTGGAAATAGCCCAGCTATAAAATTTCAACTTCTGACAGAGTTTAAATATTTTGTTTTGTTTTTGGTCTAGATTGATTCATGCGTTCTGAAGATCAGAGGCTTTTTGTACTGATCCTATGCGAATCAAGCCGAAAAGAGACGCTAAACCGCGGAATACCCCAACCAAGAATCTTCTGGAATGTACATGTATTAGGGTTAGGGTCTGGGATATGCCCTTGGGTCAGGGTGAGGATCGGAATTTAGGGTTTGGGTTACTTGTATGGTGGGACATTCAGCAGTGATTCAACTTTCGTTAATAATACCTGATATTATGTCTAGTGCAAGTTGCTTCTCTTCCATGCTGAATAATGCATCGGCTAATACCAAGCGATGGTTGAATGTTGAAGAACGCACAACGTCCTTCCATCCCAGGAGTACCGACTTCTGACCTTCATCGCCAGTAATATGGTTGTGCGGACTCAGCGCTTGGATGTCATCGGGAACACCGAGTTTTTTCGCCAGTTGTACCTTGTCAACTCGATTCTCAACTTCTACTACATCTCCAAGGCTGATTTCAAATCCTGCAACATTTGCAAAAGGAAAATAAATTATGATGATGTGAATTCATCTTATATTTCCGTGTTACATAATATATTGCCAGTATGTTCATTTACGAATATTATTATTATTACGAAGATTGAAGAAACTTTTATTTTTGAGGTACACTTATCATTTCATCCCTTTCATTGCACATATTTGTGTCTGTCACAAATAAGCAAAATGTATCTACGACACAATTTGGCGCTAAAATCAATGACGATGCACAACCAACATTTACCGCTCAGTGAAATTTTTCTACAGAATTATAAAAATTGTAAGAGACGATGTTCAGGGCCTTCATAAAGCATCTACATGAAAGACGATTGACATGCATGAACAATTATGTAGCCATCATGCTGTCAATTTTGCTGCATTAATGACCTTTTTACATTAGTGTCCTTTTAAACTTGTAACAAATTTCGTGACTTACCAAAATATATTGCCTTTGCCTCTTCAGGATACCCTGCCTGTTTCAATGGCTTGACCATTTGGAATCGATTACCAGCTTTTGCCGTCTGTAGGATCTTGACGGTGCCTTTGGCCAAACTAGTAGGTCCAAAGTTGCGTCTGCACGAGGTAAGCCGTTGGTCGCTTATGGCGAGAGCTTTGGCAAATGGGTAAAGGTCTGCCATGACCAGGCGAAACGCGAATTCGATTAGCTCTACATTGAAGATTTCGTCATCAGAGTCTTTCACCCGGGGAAGAAGGCAGGCTAGGAAAGAGAATATGACGCTTTGTGTTTTACTTGTATGATCTGTTTACCTATCACACTTCTCAAATGTAAATGATCCCTTTGCAAATGATCACTTGACTTAATACAGAAGAATGTGCCTTTTGTTAGATACAACTGAATAACTAAACCATGTAAACACTATCCTTTCACACTTCAACATATCTTGTACTAAAATTGATTAGTTGGAGTGAATACTATTAGGAGAGATTGGCTTTCACCCTATAATTTTTTTTCTCGAAAGTCCAACAGACTGGATGCCATCCGGCATATTTTAATAAAGTGCTTTACCATAACATGGTTGTTCGTCCTGAAGAAGCTGTCTCAGAACATTTCTCGGGGTATCTTCACTTTTAACACTATCAACTCTTTCATGTTCGGAGTCTAACGTTGGTTTCAGCACGCTGATTATTTTGGTTACGAGAGGCAGTTCTATTCCTTCCGGTGACTGCTGTTGTGGGATTTCTGTAATGCCGTATCTCTGACAAAAGCTAAGGAGAGTTTCTGGCCCAGCGTAACGACCAATACGATCGAGTTCATCTAATGAAATAGCCGTCACTGTAAGTAAAGTAAATCCAAGAAAATATTTGTCATGAAGATTTCAAAGGATATTGATTAAACGATTAGTACGTTTAGTTTGATGGTTGATATTACCTGATTGCTAAGAAAGCAAGTAGGTTTGTAAGTAAGGAACCAGGGGCACCTAGGGCTTTAAAATCCTATCTGAGGGACTTGGAAATGAGGATTACTGAGTTACTAAGAAGCTCTTCCACACTGATTTTGCTCCGAACCCAAGCCAAGAACTCTCAGTTACGAGGACACTGCTCTCCCAATGAACCATCGCGACTCCCAATGTTTGAACTGCTTTGTTTAGTATGTCCGTGTAAAAGTTTCGAACAGACATTTCTAAGCAATAACCTACAGGTCATTTCATAATGTCTGAAAAAGATTCTTAGCCCAAAACGTTTACTTGTAAACAGAAAAGCGTAAAGCCCACCGCACACTATACGATCGGATTTCGGAAGAAAGTGAAAAAGCATTAATATAGAGATGTAATCACATAAAATATTTTTGATGGAGATTCTCAATAGTCATGTAGATTGTAAAGTCGAAAATACGGCCTATTGCGAGCTTTCTAGTCGGAGGAAAGGCTAAATCGGCTCCGAGTCGTAGTGACGTCAGAGCAGTCCTATGATTTGAAACTGATTTGACCCATATTCCGGGTATAAGGCCGACAGCGCCCCTAAACCTGATATGTCGTATTGGTATTATTACTCAGATGCTGAATCAGTTAGATTTTATTTGCTAAGATGCCCATATTTAATGCTATTGCGATTTATTTCCCAACTCGGATGGCAATCGATTGTACAGTGTGCGGCGGGCTTAAGAGGACTGGAAATAGCATATGATCAACTGGCCGTCTTTTTGAAAAACAATGAATGTCAATAATCATGATAATGTATAAATGTACATGTATGTATGTGTTAAAGATTACAATGTAAGTCTTGAAGAGATGCTTGGTACTGCAGAATCGAAGGGTAAAGTTGAAAAGAGACATACTAAAGCTTTTCGTCTTGCACTGCAAGATTTGTTGGATAATTATTTTGAAGTATACGGTTCATCCCTCTCTCTCTTTAATAATGAGTATGAATAGAAATTATTGAAGATTCTCCACATACCAAAGGTAACTTCAGATTCAGCAACATCAGCTGTTGTTTGAGAAACATTTTGTTGCGTCTCTTCCATGTCTCTACCTCCATGGTATGGCACAGATTGCGAAGGAGTGCCATTGCCAACTTTATCTTCGATGAAGTTAGAATCAAAATAAAGGAAGTTAGAATCAAAATAAAGGAAGGAGTCACAATGTTACTCGATAAATATGATACATGTAATAGATATATTACTCCAGTTAATACAGAACTAACATTTTTTAGCAAAAGAAGTTGAATATTCTTTATTCATAATTTATTGCTTCGGCATTACCATATAATTAAGAACATTTGTTGGTGTTTCCTTTTTTTATTTCCTGGCAATAGTTTGTCGAAACATACCAAGGGAAAGCATAGAATTATGAAGCGAGAATATAATTTGTCTAATACGTCCTCTAAAAAAAATAGGAAATATATAGCAGCTTCTAAAAATTAATTATACCTCGTTAAAGCAGGATCAAAGTTAAATTGAAACGAGAAACGAATGTAAAAATAATATTGAATGTCTAACTCTTTCTTCTTATAGGCAGCATTATAGGACAATCATTAATTCCAAAATCATCTCCTTGTGCCAAAGACAAAGTACTGTTCAGAAGACATGCTGGGCTTTGCAACAAAATTGATACAGGATCAACTGAACGTATTCAATCTCATTTTTTATAAGTGAAAACACAACCGTACATTACTACATATATCAAGTCTAAACAGTTAAGTAAGATAGACTGAAAACTAGCTACTCAAGCTTATTTGAACGAGCAATTGGTCAAATATAATAACTACATTGGCGGTTCTGGTAATGTAAATTACTCACTGATTTCTGATGCACCGCTTGATTGACTCTGCTTTTCATTCGTAAGTGTCACAGAGGCTGACAGCATCACGTTGGATGGCATGACTTCATTCTGGTCCTTGCTAATGAAATCGTCTGTTGAAGAAAGTCATCATTTCATTTACATGAACTTATTTGTACCCTAGCTCGACATACAGTGCGTCCCAGAAAAACGAAACCCTAAAACAAAGGGTTATTGTGACCACAATATGTTCTCTATGACAATAATTAATGATCTATTTTCCATAAACTAGAAACGTTATGTTTATAAACGATACCATGATGGCATCCATCCATACATGCTTTACCAAGCAGCAGCATTTTGAAATTGACATGTAATAACTCAGTTGTGCCAGATCTAGGCAAAACCGTAAAAACGTTAGTATCACATGCGAAAATGACTACAGGGAAAATGGATGGATAATTATTGTTATAGAGCACATAGTCTGGTCACTATAAACCTTTGTTTAATTGGGGGCGGGGGGTTCTAGGACGCACTGTAGTTTGGCTTGTGTTATGAATGTATTAATGTATATGTCTATAACAATGTCGGCTACATGTAAATGTATTTGCATCAGGTATAATAGTTGTCAATGTACTTATACGGTATACGTAATGGGATTATAAAAGAGGTAAAGATATATTGAGGAAAACGATGTCTTGAAGAATGAATGCATAACCGAGATACGAGATTCGAAAGAGGACAACGCAAAGTAATCATAATTTATAAGATGGCTTCATATATCGAAAAAACCCATATGAAAAAGCTTTCATCCGGAGTCTCCAAAGATAGAATTATCCCTTTAACAAAATTAATGACGACATAATAATTTTAAAAAGGAAATGTCATCCAGTTCACCATGGTAACCAGGTGGAAATTATTTCAATGATTGAGCGCCTTATCAGGCTAGCTCAGCTATGCCCTGATTACCACAGTTTTCAGCAGTGGCGTAATGAGCCAACGATTTAGAGGGGGCTAAGCACAGGCGTGCGGGGCACAATTTCTGAATACTAGTGGGCGAGCAAAACAAATTACTGTTTAAAATGAAAATGTAACTTTGTCATAAATCCATTAGATAATTTTCTTCTTTTTCCCCCTTTTTTTTTGGGGGGGGGGCATAGAACTTTAGGGGCCGCAGCTAATCTCTAATCAGCTATATAGGATTGTATGTACCTGCTACCTCATGACGGTTACATCGTTCAGCTGCTCGTCTCAGTCTGCGCCTAATTTCGTAGTTACTGCACTTTTGATCCAACATCCACTCCTGGAGCATGATATCCGTCTGGAACATCACATCGAGGTCTTCTTCATTGCTAGCAGCAATTGCTTTTTCAGGAAGTTTAAAGATCTTTCCAAGTCTCTGGCAGTGTCGTTTTGTGATGCTATGAGCAAACTCTTTCAAGATCTCATCCGTCAGGGCACTCTTGTACTTATCTTGTACTAAAAAATCAAAAGCCCCATACGCATTTTTTTTAGATCCGGATGATCAGTAGATAATGTTTTATATGATTGAACTGATGATTAATAATCATCAGCTCAATCATATAAAACGGCAGTGCTCGGGGCTAAATTTTCGTGATAATACTTTTTGCTACATTTACATGTACTTTGTATTTTTATTGCAGTTTTTCTTAAATTACCTTTGAGCTGAAAAAATAACACATTAAAAAGATTTAATAATATTGGCATGAATTTGTCAATAGCAATATCATTTTCTTCCTTCTTTTGTTTTCCCCTTTCGGGAACAACACCAAATATTGTCTCCAAAAGACAAATTTGGGGTCACATCATAGATGTGAATATTACCCTTTGAAATGATCATTAGTTTGTAAGAATGTCCAACATATCTTTCGGTCAAGTTCTATATCTTCGAGGGTAAATATATATTAAATTATGCCCCTCATAAGTATCTGCCTTTAGAAAAAGAGATCATTTCGTACTTTGGAAATATGTCTTGGCCAGTTCGTGGTACACGTGCCGATCGCTTTCGATTGCATTTCTCCCTGCTTCCTCTAATGCTAGGCAAACTCGGACCATTTGATTTGGTGGCAAAGGTTTCGCTTCCATGTCTACCTTTTCTGAATCAGCAAGATACATAGGTGTTTGTTCATAATGGTTTGTTGGCGGCTTCACATTACGAAATGCTACTTCATCCAGATTCGATGCCATTGGTTGTGCCTTCCACCTCTTCATCAATTTGAGATCATCGCTGATATCATCACATCTTCCGTTTCCTTCACTTGGAATGTCATCTGTGAGATTTTTCTTGGGGTGGTAATGTAATGCTTGTAATATGGGCTTGACCGTCTCCTTGCACTGGTGAACTTGCCAGCAAATGTGTTCCAAGTCATCGTCAGAGATCATTCTGTGTGTACGTGCACGGAAATCTGACAAGAGAAGAACAGAAATCGGGGATGGTTACACAGGCGGCGCTCCCGGGGGCAGGGGGCACAGTACCCCCCCCCCCCCCCCCACCCACACACACACACACTTTTTCAAGTACCCCAAAGGTGCCCCTTTTCTCTCTAATAAGTGCCCTTTTTATCTTCTGATAAGTGCCCCCTTTAACCTCAGACATTACTGCCCCATATGAGATATAATTGTCCCTTCTTCGTCTAATCATTGCCCATTTCCCGTTTTGAAAGTGCAATTTTTCCTTGTTATAAGTGCCTTTTTCACTTCTGATAAGTGCCCTTTTTCCTTCGCATAATTGCGCACTTTCTTCTTTCTGATAAATGCCCTTTTCACCTTCAGTGCCCCCTTTAACTTCAGACATTACTGCCCCTTTTGAAATCTGTGCCTTTGTTTTTCGTCTGATTATTGCCCATTTTCCGTTCTAAGGTGGTATATTACGTCTTTATTAGAGATCATGCATGCTTATAGATAATAAACCCACCCCCGGCAGCTAAAATATTTTTTTCCCACGAACTTTCCACGAACTGTCCTCCCTAGCGCATGCGCACCTGATCCTTTCCGATCTAAATCAATTTCGCAATCATAAGGTTTATTCCGTAAGCGATATAATGACGGTCGCTCCCAGCTTCTTGCAGTGGCGAGATGCGTTAGCCCTCGGACATTTAACCCGAGGTATGTGGGTTCGACTCTCATTTTGGACATTACAAAAATAACGTTTTGTATTTTTATTATTAATAAAAGTAGGATGAAAATTTGAAATCCCATCCAACTCCAAGCATTGTAGGGCTATTTAAAAGTTGCGCATGCATCAAGGGCGATAGTGACAAAAAGTTCGTGGGAAAAAAGTTCGCCCCCGGCAACCCATTGGGTTAGCCGGCATGTTATGATATCAACAAAACAATGAACACGATAAGAACTACTTTCGAAAAGTAGAATTCAGGTTCGGATTATGTAATACACCATTGCAATGTTCGCACATTTCTAAATGTGATAGGCAGGGCTATTAAAATTGTCTTGAGTTTATTTTTCAAAAGTAGTTTGTATCGTGTTAATGGTACAATACAATTACAACAATATACAATAATACAATACAATATATTAAAAAACGGGTTCAAGAATGTAGCCATCCTGATTGGTGAAATAACACCATGTGACCGTGCAAAAAAAAAAAGCACTAACGCACAGCAAAAAGGCTCTAAAGCACCGTTGAGCTGCGCGTACGCGTACCTCTGGTGCGTGCAAACTTAAAACGCAATGAAATCGCGTAGTTTGTCATTTTAGCGCAGGGATTACATGCGCGCACTGAAAAGCGCATGACTTTTGCTGGCTGCGCTTATGTGATGTCATCCGGGAAAAAAAATGGCAGCCTCCATGACTGTTCGTAACCATTTCTATAGACTTCATAATCATATTGCCGACCAGTTTTATTAAACTATTAATACATGGTTGTGAGTTCGTGCGTTAGTGCGATCCTGCGACACGCAGGTTTTTATTGTGGTGTCCAACACACTCGGCTTGCGCATCGTATAGTACACCACGATAAAAACCTTAGTGTTGCCAGATCGCACCAACGCACTCCCAACCATGTATTAATAGTATAATAATATACGGCAATATCATGAAATTGGCGCGCCTCCACTTTTTTATTTTGTTTTGTTGTTGTTTTTGTATTTGATTATGGTTAAGGTTAGGGCTAGGGTTTAGGATTAGGATTAAGTTTTAGGGTTTAGGATTAGGGTTAAGGGTTAGAGTAGGGTTTATGATTAGGTTTAGGGTTAGGGTATGGTGGGCCTGTGTCACTAGTATGCCCAACATACTGTAATGCAATGCAAATACATATGATGTGGTAAAGAGGAGCAACGGTTAGAGAGAGAGAATGCATATGTGTTTGAAGAAAAAGAAGATAGAACCATACTACCATAACTCTATTGTTAAACAGGATATTCAGCTATACTTAGCTAATTTTATCACCAGACTGAGTAAATTCTGGTATAGTGATATATTTGGGATAAATTCTATTATAATATATTTGGAATAATTCTATTATAATAAAAATACATTTAGAGGAATTCAATTATAGTAATAAACCACTCAAAAAAAGGTCTGCAATTCAAATTTGAGCCTTGATATCTTTTTAACGGCTTTTTAATCATTCTTGATTTTTAGATCATTGGAAAGTTCATTTATCCCCATTCACATCCATGCTCCATTTGTAATCGTTATGTCATCCTTGAATACACAGCACCCCTGAATAGGGGGCAAAGTCAAAAGTGAAAAGTTGCAAATTGAATGGCTATCTTGGCTATTGTCTATTGCTTTTGTTGCAATGTCGGGTGTGTGTGAATGATGTTGAATGGGTCATGAATGATTCAACAAGTTTATTTCCTGTTTGGTAGATGAAGTGTGCCTTGCACAAGCTTTATGCTTGGCAGTGCTTACTTTTAAAGAGTAGCTGTTCGCGTATGTTAACATGCCACGTCTATCAAATGTTGAGAAGGCTCGAGCAATCGGTCAAATCGAAGCCGGTATTCCCAAAAGAGAAGTTGCTGCTCAATTTGGAGTGAGTCCCAGTACCATCTCCATATTATTGGCAAAGTTACGGGAAACTGGGGATGTCAAGGACAGACCAAGGAGTGGTCGTCCAAAGAAGACAACCCAACAAGAAGACCGCTTCCTGACCCTTTCTGCCCTGCGGAATCGAAGGTTATCTTCCAGGAACCTGCAAGGACGATTTGCTCGAAGATTTGCCAAGCGACTCTCCGACCAGACCATCAGGAACAGACTTCACCGCAGCCAATTTAAGAGCTCACAAGGCAGCAAGAAGACCTGCACTTTCGGCCTTTCATCGTCATTCCCGTCAACGCTGGTGTTTGCAACATCTTCGATGGAACCGGGAAATGTGGCAGAATGTCCTTTTTACAGATGAATCCAGATTCTGCTTGAGGAAACTGGACGGAAGGGTGAAAGTGTGGCGTCGCCGTGGGGAACGCTTCGCTGACTGCTGCATCGACCGGGTAACAGCGTTTGGAGGAGGCAGCGTTATGGTGTGGGGTGGCATATCTGCTGAGGGAAAGACACAGCTTATCATCGTTGATGGAAACCTGACAGCAGAGAGATACCGAGACAACATTCTTCGGCCAGAGGTCATCCCATACATGCGCAATCTTGGACCAAACGCCATCTTCCAAGATGACAACACCCGCCCACACAGAGCAAGGATCATCACCGAATACCTGCAGGAAGAGGCAGCGACGAGGATGGATTGGCCTGCGAACAGCCCTGACTTGAACCCAATCGAGCACCTGTGGGACCAGCTTGGCCGTGCTGTACGCGCCAGAGTGACAGATCACACTACACTGGCTGAGTTGCGACAGATCCTTATCGAAGAGTGGAACCTCATCCCACAGCAACGCATCACCAGGCTGGTGACAAGCATGAGGAGGAGATGCCAGGCCGTCGTAGCTGTATTCGAATCTTCTACTCGCTACTGAACTTCTGATCCTTTGCTATTCCACATTTGATGTGCATGTTACTCAATAAAAAGTGCCAAACATTTTGTCATTTGCAAATTTGCATATTTGTGTTTGTTTTTGTTTCGTTAGAGAGGGGAGAGAGAGTTAAAGAACATGAGTTCACATCAAGAAAGGGGAATGTGTTTGTTGAAGTGAAAAGCAATCCAAGAGAAGAGGAGAGTTTGTGTTGCTTCTGTGATAGGGTTACATGGCTGAAAATGAGATAATTTGCGGAGGGGAGACTTTTTCCCCCACCGCAGTTGTGTACTGCTAAGGTGGAAACTTGCAATATTCTGCATGAAACCAAAACACAATATTAATGTTATCACAATCAGTTGCTGATTAAAACACATTCCATCTTAAAACAAAAGAATAATTCCACTTCAAAATCACTGAAAACAATATTTGTCAACAAGGGATTACAGCAGAAACATGCACACCTAATACAAAATTAAACAAACCAAAAGGAACAAAAACAAAGAAACAAAACCTTTCATTCCAGTTAAGAACTCAGTGTGAACAATAACAATGCATTCTGCAACTTTTCACTTTTGACTTTGCCCTATATTTAGGTGCACTGCACATTCCGTGATTACATAATCAATACAAATGTGGTATCATTGTGAAGGTGAATAAACATGCTTTACAATGATATCAAACTTGATGATGATCATACAGTTACTAGAGAGATATAAATGCTTAAACTTGAATTGCAGAACTTTTTTTGAGGGGCTTATATTTAGACAGTTTACAAAACTTTCGTATTTCTATCAACGTGATCAAATGAATTAAACTCTCTTGTATAAAAGAAGATATTCATTTAGAATCGATCAGCTAATTATAATCAAGTAGGTAATTCTGTTATAATAATATTGGGGTAGTCTTATTGAAATAATATAGTTAGAACAATTCTATAATAATAATACATTCCAACTTCATAGGTCCATTAGCATAATCAGATTAATTACACTTTAAGGTATTGATCAATTTGCCATGCTGGCTCACATCTTCCTTGGAATATTATATAATTATGAACTGAACGGTCTTAACTATTTCGGCCCTAAAGTCTGGATATCTAGTTAAATGATTACTGAATTTGAGTAGTTCTTTTAGGCGACAGTTATTTTGTGGGATTAAGAGCCCACGTGAGCCAATTTCAATGCACAGTACATTGCTCTTCCACCCTGTTGCCGTAATGCCATATGTGAGGCTTGCGTATCTGTCTTGTTTAGGTTGATGTGCGTTGTCAATGTTTGTTTCGAATGGTATTGTGAGTTCGATGATAGTGGTGGGTTTGTGTTTGTTGTAATGTGACAGTCTGGTTTTTGCTATGTTAGTATTATGTTTGGTGGTATAGTGCCCCCATTGATGCTCTCCCTTTCGATGTCTGCGCAAACTTTTGTGGTATTGTTTGAAGTGGGTTTAATGTTTTTGAGCATGATGTGTACTATGTTGTTGTGGTGCCACTTATAACGGTCAAGCATTTTTTCACGAAAGAAAAAATTGCCCTTTTTCACCTCCGATAAGTGACCCTTTTTCTTCGAATGACTGCCCCTTCTTCTAATAAGTGCTCTTTTACGTTCTGATAAGTGCCCCTTTTAAGTTCAGAGAAGTGTCCCCTTTGAACTCGGACAAGTGTCCCTGTTTTCGTCTGATAGGTGCCATTTTCCGTTCTAATAGTGCAATTTTTCCTTATGATAAGTGCCCTTTTCACCTCTGATAAATGCGTCTTTTTAATTGCCCCTGTTACTTCTGATCTTTCTTATAGTATTATTTCCCCTTTTGATAAGTGCCCCCTTTGTTGGTGCCCCAACTTTGAAAAACGCTCCGCCGCCCCTGGATGGTTAGACATGATGATGTTTTATACAGTTCTGAATGATAATATAGCATTGATTTCTTTAATTACATTACCATTTTAATAATAGGTTCTTGTTTAGCGCACATGTCTGTCAGACTTGACATTCCTGGCGCTCCACAATTTAATAATTTTGTTGCTTGCAATGGAGAAAACTGACATTGTATACTATGTGATGCCCAATACACACGAGACTCCAGTTTGGTTGTGTTATTACATGCGCTAATGGAGTATGTGAAGGCAACAAATCCGAACACCAATAATAATAATCATCATTTAAAATAAATCAAAAAAAGAATGTAAGCAAAGCGAGTTCTCTCTTATCAGGATGTATTACCAAAATATATTTCAAAACTACGATTTTGAAGACAGGCCTACCTCTGATTAAGTTTAGTTCAGCATAAAGTCCAATTTCTCCCATGGCTCCATAAAGCGTCCCGACATCTCCAGATCTCGTCTCCTTCCATTCGAACAATTCTCTGCAGAGATCTGCCTTTGAGCGTACGAAGTCATATTCCGATTCTCTTTCCGGATTTCCCACCAACTTGCTCACAATACTGTCTGCTACAACGATGTTGCACATTTCGACAAGTTCCCATAGCTCGAAATATGAAACAGGCCCTGTGATAAAATCATGTAGGCCTTTGTTATCATAATATAATCAAAAAGGAAAATTTGCCATTTTACTGAGTAGATCATTGTGTCCGCAAAGATTTCAAGTTTATCCAGAAATTAAATGTACCATTTTGTACATTAGCCTGTTTCGTAAGGGGCTTCTAAAGCTCATGTGTTGTTCACTAATACTGATCAACTGATCTTGCATAACGCTTCCTAGAAGGTTAGGATACCCTAGATTTCCTACCCCTTTCTAATCATGTTTTACAAGTAATTATCCACTTTATCGGGCGTGTCTGAAGCTTTTTATTACAAAGACTTTGAAGGTAAGCTTATACCGGCCCTTCAAAATTTCATTTTAAGCTATTTTTAAGAATATGTAGAGCGATGGAAATGAAAAATAACTGCTATACTGATACTGCTTACTTATGGATTAAAATGGGCTATATATATGGAGAAATAAACATATTTAAAGACTCAATCAAGTTTAGTAGTCAAAACTTTTGAATAGTACTTTTAGTAGAAACGTTCTCTTCAAATTTGTCGAGATGTATGAACTGATGATATATTAAATTTCATTCTTTTAAAAGCACATTTTTTTGTTGTCTGTCATGGTAGTGTGTTCTAGGACCATGATCAATTGTTCTTCAATTATGAATGGTGGTGCGTGAAGTTGGAGTGTTAATCACAACAGATGACTATATGAAGAAGAAATCATAGCGTTCAAGAAAATCTTTACTTTATTATTGGAAATTGGAATAGTGAAAATACGAGTTGGTATGACATCCCTAGGAAGCAGTTATAACTGTATACTCCTATAGGTATAACGCCATCAATACATATTGGCATTATTAAAAGTCTACACCGGATGGTGGACTAAGAAGAGAGAACTCACATTCTGCACTTCTTCAACTATATACTCTGTACCCAGTAGGGGAACACAGATTTAGCTCTGTGTATGTGGGTGTGTGTACATGTATACTCATTCAAACCGATGACATCGAACAAAGAGAACAATGGGTCATCGGTAGTAATTCAATAGGTCATCGGCTGTCAACAATTGGTGAGGTTTATTCCGTCAATGAATTTTGTGACGCAATTCAATAGAGTCATCGGTTGAAATTCGAATAATAGCTTACAAACGTGTGCGTGTGTGTGTCCAGAGAGGAATTGAGTGGTCTGAAGGAATGTAAATAAGAGGACCACCTGTACCTCATTAATATAGGTTTTCCCGCTCGATTTCATATTTTTGTCAGTCAAATTAATTTAGATGCATTCAAATTCAGACACTATCGTCTAACGATCGATAACGGTCTTTCAAATTTTAAATGGAGTCATTGAAGTTCTTTTCGACACAAGGGGATTAATTTTTAAACACTGAAATTCATTTATGGACAAGATTATTTCAATTAACATCTTTCCATTTTTTCTTTATCCGCATTCGATTTATTTTCAGGGCATTCAAAATTAGCGATCGTTCTTACGAATTCGTTTTAGTACTATACGGTTTCAAATTTCGTGCATTAGATTTCAATGTTCACGCATTCAAATTAAGAAAGTACCCCAGAGAGGTTTGTTTGGGCATTCACTTTCATTTTAAGGAATTCATTTTAAAATCATAGATTCGTTGATCAACTTTCACGGATTTCGTGGTTTTTAATGATGTGCATGCCTGTGCCACTTTGTCTTTGTATACATTTATGTCTTTTTGCCTCTATTTAAGAAATAGACTTGCTATTTATTTAGCTTCATACGTCATACATTTTAATATCTCTTCATATATTAATGAATGGGAATTATTTTTGACTCATGACATATATATATCAAATTCTATTCAAAACTTTCACAGTTTATGTAATGACAGAATGATTGATTTCTATGTTTTCTTCAGTATTGATTTTTAACGTTGTGGAATGTCTTTCTTTTCATAGAAGGGTATGTTAGGATGTATGCCTCAATTAGCCTTCTCCTATCCTCGTTTGAATTTTTCCTGTAGCAAACTGGGTGATAATCTGCCATTTTTTCAATGTGAAGCGGATAGTAGGTAAACATTGTACTCATAAGCGCAACATGCAGAATGACCGAGGGCTTCCTAGCTCACAATTTATAAGGTTTTTCAAAAACTTACAATACACATTAAATCGAATGCACTTATTTAAAACTTGCCCGCAGTTTGATGAAATTGAATGACTGAAGAGTAACAGAAGCCGGTTGCATGTGAAATTGGATGCTTCGATTTCAAACTTTTGCGTGTAAGTCAAATTTGAATAAAGAATTTTAAGCATCTGTTGCACAAAAGTTAATTTGCTCGTGTATAAATGAAATTGGATGCTCACTGGTTAAATCGTTCGCACTTTCTTCAGATGAGAATGAACCATTTGAAGAATTTGTTGCACGAATAGTGAATTTGGGCGAATCAAAGTGAAATTGATTGCTCTTTCCTTAAAGTAGAACTTTAATGATTTTAAATATTGGCTTAAAACTTATTATTGCATAGATGGCATAAATTAAACAAGGTTATCCAAATTCAACGCTTGGAAACATTTGAAGTAATGATTATTATCAATTATAAAACGGTAAAATATAGCCCCCGATATAGCAGCTAAAGAGCTCCTCGAACGCTGCTGAGATATGTGACGACACACCATGGACCAGTCCTGTCTAAGCAGACGATGTCCCATAACATTTTACACATTTTTCAGAGCCTATTTTGTCATCTCCTCTTCACTTATTTCTCTTCCTTCACTAGCGTCAGTCTTAATGTTAGTCTGTTGCCTCACTCTTAACTTCGTGTATGGTATTATTTTGATGAAAAATGCAGCGTTAAAAAAATAAAGGAATCAGTCACTTTTGAGAAGGTAGGGGATGATCTTGCATGCAGCCCTGGAAATAATTATTAGACCAAGCTTCTGTAATAAATGTTCAATATGCATGTACGTACAAACTAACGAAAATGATTTGTCTTTGTATTTTAATGAATGAGAAACAAATTGTTCCTTGCTTTTATGATACTAGACTTACTCGTATTTTATTTCCTTCCCTGATAGCAGAAAGTGGTAAAAAATTACGTGATATTTACGTCGTGGTTTTCGTCTTTTTTACGTCCTGTAATTACGTCAATAAGACGACAACTTGCACCAACGCAAGACGTCAAGAGGACGTCTTATTTTGACGTCATCTGTACACTGTAAAAACTGAAGTGCTGTATATTTTTAAGGGGAATGCATAGGGACTGCACTCAGAGTGCTATTGAATGCACACAGCGTGCTATTTCAGCACTTTCACGGGAGTTTGACCGGCTCCTTAAACTGCTAAACATTCATTAAAAAAAAGATTTGGGCGAGCTTCGAACCAGGGTCCCCTGATCGAGAATTGCTGACATTACCGCTAGACTAACTCACATTGTACGATTTAGAGCAGATCATATTGTTTACATAGTGAATTTACGACACAACATAGTTCATGTTATCTACTTGACTCCCATGACTAAACTGGATTGCAAGAAGCATTCGTTAGTCCATCGGTAACGTCAGCGCCACTCAATCAGCGGAACTGGTTCGAGGCTCGCCACGGTCACATTTTTTTTGCTGGTAAATTAGCACACTACAAGTGCTATAAACAGCATTTCAGGTGCAGTCACTATACATGCCCCTAAAAGTCGCACTTTAGTTTTTACAGTGTACATCGACGAAAACCACGACGTAAATATCACGTCATTTTGTAACACTTTCTGCTATCAGGGTTCTTACCACAAAAATAACACTATCAGTAACCACTCTTGGTCTAATAATTTTTTTTCCATGGCTGTATACTGATGGATAATTATTATACAAATTTTACCTCTTACATTCGTCCTATCTTTCCACAAGAAACGTCCTCGTTTCAAAATAATACAATGATTTTCATCTGTTAGGCAAATGTGTCCAGAGAAAAATTGGGGAGGAGCAATTATTCCTATTTGTAGAACAGAAATTTATACAACAATTGCTATACTGTAGCAAAAAGAAAAAAACGCATAACATATTCTGACATAAGCTACTGTAAATTAGGATGGGCTGACCAGTACACATTCCTGGCCAGACCATGATAAAATGGTCAGCATTACAACAGCTGCTGGGACTTTCATTGGAAATTGAAATGTGAAATTTCCAAAGAAGCATTACTAGGTGGACGACATGAGCTCCTATGAACTTTTAAGGATTATGGGTAACAGTATCTACTTGTTCAATTTAGAAAGTGAAAGTTCGATTATGCAGAAATGTTGGGTGATAGACCAATAAACCAAAACACTGAACCGAACCTTTAACCGATCAAAAATAAAGGGGAGATAGTAGAATAACGTAACAGATCAAAAATATACTCAAAAGATACTACACTACATGGATTATAATTGGTATATAAGCAAATAAACAAATCTAAGACCAATCAATACATGGAAAACTTATCAAAACATCTTAATATATCTAACTTGCTACAAGAAACGTAGAATACCAAGAAACATTGAAAACAAATGAACAGAAAATATAGATAACACTGATCATGTACATATAGGCCCATATGTAGTTGACGTAAAACAAGTGAGATTCCAGCAAGATGAAAAAAAAAAGAAAGCCTTCTTGGAATAAATATGTGAAACATGATATTAAGTCTCACTTCCTGTCCGAAAAAAAAAAATAATTATGTAGCAATTAATAGTAAAAATAAAACTAAAGTAAAAGTATCAAGTATTTGGCTCAAAAAACCTAAATAAGGCAACGAAAATAGTCAAATCATGTGCACACTGAGCTATATGCAATGTACAAAAATTTCGAAAATATTCATGACTTTATTACCAAGCATATAAACGTTAATTTGTCAATATATGGATTCAGCGAAACCTGGATACATCCATTGACACCAAAGGAATTATTTCATCTGGAAAATTATACATTTTTTCATTGTGACAGAACAAAAAGTAGAGGTGGTGGAGTAGCCATGTTAATCCACAATTCATTAAATATAACAGAAAGAGCAGATATAACTCTTGCCCAAAATTTATGCGAGTCTCTCTTTGTTGAAATTAATACATGTAATCAGAAAAAAATATTAGTCGGAATTATTTATCGTGATCCTAGTTCAACTGTAAGTGATTTTAATAATGATGTAAATACATGCCTTAGTAAATTGATGAATGAAAACAAGGACATATATTTTATGGGTGACTGGAATATAAACTTATTAAATAACTCATCAGTTGCAAACGTCAATGAATTTCTGAATATTATGTATAACAATTCTTTCTGACCGTTAATTAACAGGCCAACACGAATAACATTATGCTCAACAACTTTAATTGACAATATATTCACCAATGTATGTGAAAAACAAGTTTCTTCAGGAATATTGTATGACGATACAACTGACCATTTGCCCATTTTTTCAATTACCCATAATACAAGGTCCTACCCTAAAGCTGATGCCAATGAGAATTTTTCTAAGATGTGTGTAAACAAAGAAAATATTGACAGTTTTAACAAAATGTTAATCTCTTTTGATTGGAATAATGTATTATCAGTAAGTAGCGCAGATGATGCATATAATAAATTTCTTGAAGTATTCAAAACGGCATTTAACATTAATTGTCAAGTTAAAAAAAAACACCAAGACTTCGGCCAAAAAGCCTTGGGGAACAATCGGATTGTTAAAAAGTATTAATAAGAAAAATCGTCTTCATAAACTTTTTTGCCAAAAACGTACTATATTAGCTGAAATTAAATATAAGAAATATCGACATAAATTAAATCGACTCCTAAGATCAGCTCGTATTATTAATGTGACTTATTATTCAAGAATAAACATAATCTTAGAAAAGTTTGGCAAATCATTACCGATTTGATGTTTAAGAAAAATAACCAAAACTTTCCTTTATATTTTATGAAAAATAATATCAAAGTTTGTAATAATGAAGAAATCGTAAATGAATTTCATAATTTCTTTTCAAATATTGCTGTAAATACTTTAAAGAAAGCCGTCCATACCCCAAATAATCATTTTAGTCATTACCTTAAAAATCCTTGTCAATCCTCTATATATTTTTATCCGACCAATGAATCAGAAATCATTAAAATTGTTAAGGAATTAAAAATGAGTTATAGCACTGTCTTTGATGATATCAGTACTTTTATTATTAAAAAGTAATCTATTCCATATTAACTCCTCTAGTCGATATATTTAATATATCCTTATGTTCTGGAATAGTACCTAATAGTTTAAAAATTGGTAAGATCATCCCAGTTTTCAAAAAAGGCGATAAACATTCCTTTTCTAACTATCGACCAATCACATTATTATCATGCTTCTCTAAAATCCTGGAAAAAATTGTTTACAAAAGATTAATTTCTCATTTGGATAGTAACAAAATATTAAACGAGTATCAGTATGGTTTTAGAAGAGGTCATTCCTGTGAACATGCATTAATTGATTTAAATAATACTATTTTAACGAATATGAATAATAACTATCACTCATTTGGTATATTTTTAGACCTATCAAAAGCCTTCGACCTCATAGATCATAATATACTTTTAAATAAATTATTCCATTATGGTATTAGGGGTACAGTGTGGGAATGGTTCCAGAGCTACTTAGTAGATCGACGTAATTACACTTCATTTAACAACCATAATTCTCAATATTCGACAGCCCAGCCCAAGGCTCCATACTGGGCCCGCTCCTCTTCCTTATTTATATAAATGATTTATGTTCAGCATCTTCATTCTTTAGTTATGTTTTATTTGCAGACGATACAACTATAATTTCAACCCACAGCAACTTTACCTACTTACTAGAAAAAAACAAACAATGAATTATGCAAAGTATGTGATTGGTTCGATGCTAACAAACTCATTGTCAATTATGATAAAACAAATTATATGTATTTACGAAAACCCCATATATCGAAGAATGTATCTTTTAACTTCCATATCAAAATTAGAGATGTAAATTTAAATTTGGTCAGTTCTGTCAAATTCTTAGGATTTATACTTGATGATAAATTATCTTTCAATGAACACCGGTTTTTTGTCAGTAATAAGATTTCAAAGAATATAGGTATACTAGCTAAATTACGTACTACTCTTACTGAAAAACATCTGTTTATGCTTTATAATTCCTTATTACTTCCTTATATTTATTATGGCAATATTACTTGGGCAAGTTGTGGACTACAAAATTAAACCCCATACACATACTCCAAAAAAGGGCTTTACGTATTTGTTCGAATTCCCCCTACTTAGCTCCGTCACGCCCAATATTTGCTAAATTAAACACGTTGACTATTTTCGATATTCATAAAATTCAAATTTCGATTCTGATGTTCCATGTTAAACATAAGTTAGCACCCCTTAATATAACTAATTTATTTCAGTATAATAAAGACTACCATCAATATAATACTCGTTCCCACTCTAAATTCCATCATCCCTTAGCACTCAACCAGCCATCTCTTTACGCATTTAAATCTGCTGGTCCTCGAATATGGAATTCATTACCTTCTAATGTAATTTCAAGTACTAATGTCACTTCATTCAAAACCAAGCAATATCTACTTATGCAAAATAACTATTATAAGCTCGACCTCCACCCCCTCCCCTTCCCCATTCCCTGTTGAATTATCAGTTTTTTTTCTTTACCTTTTAAGTTGTTGATTTGTTTTCTTTAAGAATTATTTTATAGTTATATGCTATGCATTTATGTACTTTATCTTTTATGTATTGGGTGCCCCATTTATCAAGCATGTGCTTTTAGGGGCATCCTAATCATTTAAACTGCATTTGCAATGTTTGTAACATGTATGATTTGTATATTTGATTTGATTTTAAATGATTGAATAAACCAAACTGAAACTGAACTAAAACTTAAACTAAAAATGAAAAACAAATATAATTTTTGCCAATACGTACTTTGCATTTAAAGTGATTGGGTAACATTGTGGAGGCTTGATAAAATGTGAGCTGTCTGGCATTACATGCTATCAGTGTATGTAATATGGTGTAAAAATGAAGCCCATGTGAAAAAAGCACTAAAATGGGAGTATTCAGTCCCAGATATCTTAATAATAGCATTATATATGTAAAAACCTATCTATGCCTGCATATTTATTTATGGTTCTGAACATCATTATACAAGACAGATATCAAAATTCAACAATTTATAAAATAAAGCCTCCACAAAGTTACCGAATGCCTTTAACAAAAATATCACAAATAAAATGTGATCATAAAGAATAATGGTGTATACTATTGCATTAAAAATTTTGGGAAAAGACTGCCACAAAAGCCTAAACCCTTTACGGGAAGTTTGAGATAACTAGTGTTAACAATACAGTATTATTTATCAGGAGCATACAAATACGTTCCAACGATTCTCAAACAATGATAATGCTCATGATACTAGGCATGGAGCTAAACTTTGTCAGGACGGGTGCCATTTTATACTATTTTAATCTTTTACAAAAATCATAATAGTGAAAATAAAAGAAAAAAAAGATATTTCAATAGTATTATATTTTTACCCACGCCGATGAAATCGGCAGGGTTATGTAAAGGGCTCCGTATGTTTGTTTTTTTGTCAAGATAACAAGAGAACGGGTGAACGGATTTGCACCAAATTTTCAGGGAATGTTCAGAAAGTGAAGGAAAGAATCGATTAGATTTTGGTGATGATTGGTTGACCCCTGCACATTCTGTGTGACCTTGAAGTTTTGACCCTGTAGTAAAGTATAGGAACTTCAGTTCAGATAGTGACAGGAAAGAAACTAGAAAGATTGATGACCCCAAACTTCGCCTGCAGATGCAGAAATATTTTGGCCAATCAAAACACTCATTACTTCGTCTCACCAAAAGTCTATTTCAGGTTTATGAATTTTAGAAGTCTTTTAGACCCATTATTTGCCATTTCACTTCAAATCCGTACGAGCCTGCAATGAATATTCAAAGCCAACGTATCCCAGCAACAAGGGATTGCGCGCGATACCTTTTTTAACTACAAATTCATTTAGATTCAGGCTACCCTACCCCTACGGCTTCTCCTCTATTTCTTATCTTCTGTGCATTTCTGTTTATTTTCCCCGGTTCTTTCCACTTTGTTGTGGAAGTTTTTGTGATTTATTTTATCCTGGTGGACGTGTAGTACGTGATTTTAATAGTTTTCGGTGAAAATCTGGTGAGTTTGTTCGACGTGAGTGAGTCTATCGCACTCGCGAGCGTTCGCGTGTGTTGATCTGAGTGAGTGGGCTGTGTAGCTAGCTGTACGTACATAACTATACACAGCGCTGTCGCGAAGTGACGGCGATCTGGTCGGGCTAGGGAGTACATAACCCCAGGGAGTACAGTGCCTGTGCCTTACTGACTGTAGTAGGATTGAACTTTTTTCTTTGGGTTATAACGGTCCTGTCATTTGAGATTTGAGTTAGTTTATAACTCATTTATGTCTGTTTGAGTGGATTTCGTAGTTGTAAAATATATACAAACACTGTATTTCTTTTTAATTTGTGTGGATTTGCAAAATTTGGTGGCTGATCGAGGTTCGCCGAATACATGCACGCCAGTATCCACTTTGACTTTGTTGATGGGTGGTGACTGAGCTGAGTGAGTAAGCTCTGTGCCTCGCATGCATTTTGAAGTCGAGATCCAACTTATTTTGTCGTCATATTTATTTTATCCAAGCCCGATGAAAAAAAAACAACAACCCCAATTGCAATGTAATTTAAAGATAGAACATGAATACATTTACTAACACTGAATACAAATTGCTAACATTTTTTTTTCTCACCACGCCACGCTCTCTGACATGTCTAATCAATTACTTTTAGGGGAGGGATGTTTCAATAATAAAATATCTTTTTCAGAAGAATTTTTTCAAGGGTGGGGACACACAAAGCTATGACCTGGATATGGCAAAATTTATTGGGGGGGCGGGGAGATGTGCCTCTTGTTATCCCCTTTGAATGGCTACTGCTTACAAAAATAATCGCAACAAAACAAAACCTATTGGGTTAAGGCGTGGGTCTGCCGCCTTTGACGGCCTTTCTAGTTTCATTTTGTTTTTTGGATTAAAATCTCTTTGTGAAAAGAAAATATTAAAGAAATAACTAAAATTCTTTGGTGATAATATTTAACTCATTGCCATTTAACACGAAGCAACAACAAAAGTACAGATTTAAACATTGAATTATCTATTTATCATGAAACAGTAGACGATAAGCTATAGGACGAGAAGATTCAGAGCCAACACATCGAGCGAAATTGAATAATTCAAAAAAAAAAAAAATCTCACCATAGCATTGAAACTTGCTATAACTGTTAGTATTGCATGAAAAAATATAAATTTGCATATTATATATACTGAAGTTATAGACAATTACTCAAAAGCCTAAACTGTTCTGGCAAATTGAAAGGGAGTGGGGAAAACCGAGGAAGGCAAAAGTAATTCAAATGGTAGCCAGCCATTTAAATAAGCTGTACCTTTTAGCATGCTTCGAACAAAAGATAAATTTCATATAAATGTTAAATACGAGTGCGCAGCTAGTTATCACAGAAAAGGAAAATACATCCGAAGCCACCATTGAATCAGAAAAGACTCATGAGCATGGATTTCGAGTAGAGGGGGGGGGGGGGGGGGGGGGGGGGGGGGGGTCGAGCATAATCAGGGCCCTTAACCGGATGTAGCCATTCTATTATGATAAGATTTTACAAATGGGGGACCTGGACCATGAGGTGCGGGATGGAATGTACTATCATCCGCCTCCCCCCCCCCCCCCGTCCAATATTTTGGACAAAATAAATAAGAATTATGATACATTTACTTAAAACTAATGCTTATCCAAAAGGATTAAGTTTTATCTTAAAATATCATCACATTAATGATTAGAAGTAAGGAAATAAGGAATGCCAAATTTCAATGCGAAAATGCAAGTTTTATAGACAGATTTTGAAAAAGCCCTGTGGTAGCAGAATACCCCTTCCAACACCCTCCCCCGGCTCGGTCGCTTTGCTCAGTTGCGTATCTAGGGGGCAGGGGCACGTGCCCTGGCGGCACTGGGAGGGGCGCAAAGGAGATATACATTTTGGCACTCGGGGGTGTAACTTCATTGGTTGCCTCTGGCGCCATAATCCCTAGATACGCTACTGTCTTTTCTCCCTCGCCGGCTGGTCATCCCCCCCCCCCCCCCCCCCAAAGTCATGAACACGGATCGACACCCCTGCACATGGAGGTCAGAAAGGATGGAGGGGTGGGTAGAAGTCAAGATCAGGAAAAAAAATGATAAGTTTTCCACAAGACTATCGCTAATTAGAGTGCGCGGGGGGGGGGGGGGGAGTGGAACCCAACGCAGCTGGGATCGGCGTAGAAGAGTTAGGAAAGAAGATGGGGATGTGTGGAACAGAAGGAAATGAAGCAGAGGAAACTGGGCGAGAGTACATGTCATATTTCAATTTAAATCATGCTAAACAAGAAATGTGAAATACTAGGGCAGCAACAGAGGTGAAATTGAATCAAAAGGTAGGGTGCACGGATATGGAATAATGCGGAAATAGAGACAAAGAATATCGAACGAAACTTAAAGGATTACAGACATTAAAAATCAGGGATAATAAAGTCGAATGTGTAACATGGTGAGAAATCAAGAAGGGAAAACTTATACTCAGCTGCACAGGTCGTAATGCAGGCATACATGTAACAAAATAAACAAATTGACGAAAATTTAATGTCCAAAACTTGTTCACATCTTTTGAGTAGCCGAGAGGTTGAGAGCAGGAACCAACAACCATCCCTCATGAAAACAGGAGGGTATAATTTAAGCGAGACAGTCACACTATGAACACGATGACAAAAGAGAGGGGACAAAATATACAGCTCCTCATTGTATCCTCCACAGTTGTTCTGGTAAACAAAAGAACATTCCTTCATTGCTATTATGTAAAATAAGTAGAACAGGTTAATATGCATGTGACACCTGTTCTACATATTTTTACATAATAGCAATGAAGGGATGTTCTTTTGTCTACCAGAGCAAGTGTAGAAGGTACATTGAGGAGATGTATATTTTGTCCGCTTCTTTGTTCGCCATGTTCATAGTGTCAGCGAGCCAAAAGGGAGGTAGATCTGTGTTGAGTGTTTTGTTGTCCATAGAATAGTTGACGGCAAATCATGCAGGAAGTTGTGAGAAACAATCGTAGAGTTCGCAAAAACAGATAAAAACTGAAATCGAACGTCAATGAAACATCCAGGCAGGAGGGAAGCCAGAAGGAGGGAAGCCAGAAGGAGGGAAGCCAGAAGGAGAAAATATCGAAGAAAAAAAATCGATGATAAGAATAGTTGGGAAGCCAGCCAGAAGTGAAGAAGCAAGGAGGACAGAAAGGTGGAGTCGTGCACCAACCAGCTGACCAGCAACGATGGCGATGATGATGACGATAACGATGACGATGACAATTAACGTGGGCGCTGACTCCGAGCCAACCAGGAGGATGACAGGCAGGGCCGGATAGGGCAGAAACAGGTTCAGTCAGAAATCAAACATGAACGGAAAACGGGACATCCAGGAACATTAAAGAAGTATTGTAGCAATTTAACAAAAATCAGGATCAGGAATAGTATACTATGCAAATGCTTTATTATAAATTCCATGCAGGATAGGTAACCAACAGATGGGTGATGAGAGCTATACTTGTACAGCAATGATCATGAAGGAAAAATAGCTGTAACTGTTCATAAAATTAGTGGGCACTCCAATTCCCACTCTCGAAATCAGCACAAAGAATCCATCAAAAAATAGAAAGTCTCCAGAAGAGTAGATCATAGACCACAGTTAGCATCAGCAGGAAAATCAGCAAAATATAACAATGACGATGAAACGAGCGGGATGGCGTCAACCGCTTATACCGCTGCTACCACTGCTACCGTACTGTAACACTCTAGAATAAGTGTTCTTCAATGATGAATGCATGGTGGTGCGTGGAGGTGGAGTGTTAATCACAACAGATGACTATATGAAGACGAAATCATAGTGTTCAAGATAATCTTTAATTTATTATTGGAATATTCAAGTTCCCTAGGAAGCAGTTCTAACTTTGTACTCCTATAGACCTAGGTATAACTCCATCAATATAGATTGGCAGAGTATTAAAAGTCTACACCGCTTGGTGGACTAAGAAGAGAGAACTCACATTCTGAAATTCTTCAACTACGTATATATATATCTATATATGTTTATATATATATATATATATATATATATATACTCTGTACCCAGTAGGGGAACAAAGAGTTGGCTGTGTGTGTCCAGAGAGGAAGTGAGTGGTCAGAAGGAATGTAAACAAGAACACCACCTGTACCTCGTAAATAAACTCTTCTGAGAAGGTGGGGGACTTGCATATACTGATGGTTAATTATCAATTTTCCCTCGTACAGTATTTTAACAACACTGTTAAACAAAAAAACAGGTTTAACGTTGGATTTTGCACAGACAGAACTCCTTTCCTGACACCCCCCCCCCCCCTTACCGAAAAAGAGGGAGAAAAACGAGTTGGATAAAATATCGAGTCTTGTGGAGACTGATTTTAGCCATATCGCACCCCTCCCTCTGTTTCTGTCTTTGTCTCCCCCTCTCTCTCTCTCTCTGCCATTTACATTACACGTCTACTGAAAAAACATGTTAAGATACATAAAACAAATAGCAACCACTTTTACCTTCGTCCTTTCTCTCGTCTGTTTTCAGTAGTTGATAAATCCCCTTTCGTCTTCTCCAAATGAAGACTACAATTACTTTGAGAGAAAGAAATATCAAAGACTTAGATCATATGGACATGGATGCTGTCTTCTTCTTTTTATTTTCTTAAAAATGTCTTAGTAATTAAAGGCGTTACCATTGTTTAAACTACAGGTTAAAACATATTATCATAATCCCTTACGATATCCCTCTTTCATTTAGCAATAGAAAAAACGGAAAAGGGGTGACGAACATTTTCAATATTGTACTTAAATTTCAGGTCAAGTGCGTATTGAACTCTGCCATTTAAGACAAAATATGTGTGGCAGCCTTCGATACCCTGAGTGAATTTCTACACCATCAGCATTACCCGCCCTCTCTCGTATATCAACTCCTGGATATACCATTGTTATCTTATGTTATGATGTATAATGCTTGTGTTTTTATTACTCAATAAAATTATTTAAACTTACCGATAATGATGGATATTAGGACAAAGGCACATAGGCCTATGGAAAGGATGATATCCACTGCAAACAAGAAAGATTTAAATTAAAAGTATGGGCAAAATATTGTTTTAATACAATTACTGTGATTATGAAACGAATATTTTGGATTGGGGGGCAAAGTTCTAAACAGTCAAAATTGACACAGTAATCAAATAATGACTACCGTGTTACGAATCATTTAGAATATTTCGCTGTCTTTCAAAATATAGGGCAAGAGCCTGTTCAATTTCCCAGCACTTCATTTTCAGAAGAAAAAAATACTGCTTCTTATTTCCTAAAAGTGAATGGCATTCCCCCTACCCCCCCCCCCCCAAAAACAAATAATAATCAATCAATCAATCCATAAAATAAAAAATAAAATTAAAAAAAAAATAATGTTTAATCACCTCCTCCTTCATCATTAATGTTTGCCTTTGAGAAAAATAGCTACTGCTGATGTTAATTCACCCGTAATAGTTTAAGAGGAGGTGCCTCTCTCTATCTATAACCGTATAATATGATTTTGAATACAGCACCTGCCAAATTACTGCCTCCAGGTTTAGGCAAGAAGCCTGTGACATTTGTTGTCATAGCAGCTTCTGGAGTTGTAACAATTGGCATTGCAGTCACGGTGACACTTGTAGTTGACTCTCGTGTTGTAGCGGACAGTGTGGCAACACAAACATACGGGTCAGCGCTCTGTATTGCAGTAATAGACGCCCTTACATCTTCTGTGACGCCATCCGGGTTGGTTGATCTTTGGAGTACCTGGGAGGTGATGGGAGTTCCCCTATGGGTCCAAGAAAGTGAGACAACCCCCCTGGTAGCACCCTTTGTTCGGCATGTCAGATTGGTGGACCCGAGTGGCAGGGTGCATAGTTCAGTTATGCATTGGTCTATAGTTGGGAAGGAGCCTTGAGGTGGAACTGTATAGCAGATGAACAGAACACCAAGAACAAAAGTGAGAGAACATTAATGTGCACTCAAAACAAAAACTGCGTAAAGTCAAGTACTCGGAACTTTGTTACTTTTTTTAACTTGACAATAATAATCAAAACCTAAAAATTAGAAATGGAATGTTTTACTTAAATGAAACAAAACCATTCCATAAGGAACTGTTTATGTACTTATTTCAAAAGCAGAATAGACAGAATGTTATGGAGTTCCTATTTTAGGTAGCACAATGTCATGTATTTAATCATGTGTGGACTTGCTCCTGGAAATTACTAAGTTTGTATCTTTAAACATGTTAAATGTACATGTTTTGAATCTTTTGGATTACAAGCTCTCGGAAACGGAAGAATTTGCGTTTGCGCATGGGTTCAATTTTTGCATACCCAAACCTCACATTAGCCGCAAAGAGGTGTTTGCGGAATTTGAACTCCTCTTTTGACAGCTTATGTGGCACAATCCTACTTGCAAGGATGACGCAGCTTCAGCCAAGGTGCGTTTGGCTGATCTCGTGCACTCGTATTGTGGCATACCTAACGACATGTCCGATTTCCATATGACGCTTGAATGTATGACGGCTGTGCGTGGTCTTAGGTCTAACAAAGACATTCATATTTGTAAACCCGACAAAGGCACCAGTGTTGTTCTTTTGAATAAGCGTGATTATGTTGGTAAGATGATGGATGTTCTTGATGATGATTCCAAATTTCGGTGCATTGGTCCTGCATGTAATCACGATCGGACCAGTTGCCTCAAGGGTAGGTTGCAGCGCTACCTGCTAGATTTGCATAAGGATGATCAGCTACCCCATAATAATTATGATAGCATCCGCCCGCATGGCTCTCAGGGCCCCCGTATATAATGGTTTACCGAAGACGCATAAAGCCAATACTCCGCTCCGCCGGATTCTTTCCATGACTGGTTCAGCGCAGCATGAACTGGCTAGGTGCTTGAGCGATACTCAGACTATGCAATTAAGGACTCTTTTACATTTGCTCGGTCGGTTCGTTAGATGGTAATTAGTGAATCTGTCTCTTTATGTTCATTTGATGTCTGTAGATTGTTCACCAACGTGCCACTTAAGGAGACCATTGATATCTGTGTCTCTGCCCTCTACCATGGTGATTTGGATGAACCTCCGAATCTGTGTTTGCTGAACTAATGAAACATGCTACAAGTGCTGTCGAGTTTAGCTTTAATGATATCATGTATTCGCAGATCGATGGTGTTGCTATGGGTTCCCCGTTGGACCCCGTGCTTGCTAATATCTTTGTTGGCTTTCATGAAGCCCGCCTACATGAAAACATCACTGATCCCTGCCTTATTCCGCTCGCCTATTTTCGTCAAGCGCTGCGTGCAAGGAATTTCTTGCACAACTCAACTCGCTTCATCCGGCGCTTCGGTTTAGATGTGAGATGGAGTAGTCTAACGCCATTCCATTTTTGGATGTACTGGTTCAGAAGAGTGACGGCAAACTTCTCACGTCCGTATATCGTAAACCTACGTTTACGGGCCAGTACGCGCGATGGGACTCGTACAGTGCTACATCGTATAAAACTGGTTTGATTAATAACTTAGTTTGTCGCGCCTTGCAAATTTGTTTTCCGTGTAAGCTCAACCCCGAACTTCTTTGCATCAAGCAAATTCTGCGAGACAATGGTTATCCGGAGCTTGTCATTGGTCGCGTTGTGCAGCGTACCATTGATTCGCGGCTTGCCCTGTGTATGGGCCTAATAAATGTCAAGTCTACCTCAAATTACCATGGCGAGGTAAAGTGTCTGATAAGTATGTGTGCGATATTAAGCATACAGTGTCGCGCTGTTACTTTGCCGTGGCTACGCGTTTCGTGTTCTCTACTAATAGAATGCTACCCGCAGTTCGCAAGGATATACTGCCTTCCCCCCAAATGAGCAATGTCGTTTATAAGTATCATTGTCGGTGTGAAGCCGTCTACGTTGGCCGTACATCTCATCGTCTAGCGGACCGCATTAAACAGCACGTACCCTCCGTGGTACGACAGACAGCAGCTGGTAGCCGAGCACAGCCGAAACCCTGCTCAGTTCACTATTGTTGCCCGAGCACGCAGCTCTCAGCATCTTCGCTTCTGAGAGGCGTTGTTAATTCAGTCGAGAAATCCGCTATTGTGCCGACAAAAGGAGTTTGTGCAGGCTCTTCGATTATTTAAGCGTGCCCGGATCATATCCGGGTCGCTGTACACTCCCTTCCTTGACTTTCGTATTTTCTTGTATTCTCTCATTCCCGCGTTGTGACCCGATGAGTGCAGATCGAAAAGCTTCGTCACTATGAATTTGTTAAATGTTATATGTAGTACCAATCGTCTGTTTGTTAAAAATATGCTTACAAAACCTTATAACAAAAAAACATTGAGTCAGTCAACCTCGTCTTAGATAATTTCCTGTGTTACAGTTAATTTCTGAATCTTGAAAGTCTTACTTTTAACCGTTGCCTCTGTAAAATTCCGGAGAATGAAGCCTTTGAAGTTGGAGATTCGGCATATGTATTTTCCTGTGTCATCGTCATCGACGTCGTTGATCACCAGAGAGAAGTCTTCTGTAAGGTTGTACTTGCCATATTCGTAACCAGACCCACTGACTCCGCGTGGAGGTGGGTACCAAGTGACTAGGTTTGTACCTGTCGCTAGGTCAGGACCTATGGCACAGTGTTGTTTGAAGATAAAACATGAAAGGCTAAGTTTATGGTACGAGTAAGAATGCGTCAACTTTATCGTATCCGCATTAGGCTTACAAATTAATACTATCCACAAATTACCTTTACCGGGAATCCATTAACAACATCCTGGGGACCTACTATGACTGTGCCCAGAAAAATCAGGCTTTTACAACTTATCATATTCCTTCTTGATACCTACTGCACACCTTTGTACTTGACATTATTTTTTATTAAGTTGTATTTTAACGAGTCGCTGCGGCAAAGAACACAGTGTCACACTTATTTGACCACAGAAGAAATGTGGAAACTTTCATAGAGCCTATTCCGTTAAAACACTGTCAGACATTGAGTGACACACTGTTACCACATAAGATTTACCACACAATTAAAACCATAGGTGTATCCAGGGGGTCCAAGGGGATCATCCCCCTCCCTTGTCCATCCGCTTCAAAAAGCTATAAAAAAGCCAGTTCATCCATGGGACTTAGGGTCAAAACATGAAAAGGGAGGCCTACCCTAATATAAAGTTGGTTTTAAAACAAGCAGAAACATAAATAAACAGATCAATGAAATTTGATCAAAATCCGATAAGAATTAAAAGTTATGAACTGTTGAAGTTGTAACCAATCAAACACAAATAGGCAACTCAGTGATATATTATCTCCCATTTGCTCTGGGGTAAAAAAAATCCTGAATTTCCATTTTCTCTCTCTAAAAAATAATCATACATGCATCCTAGATATAATCATTGCAAATAATATATGTTTTTACACATAACCCATATGAAACAATCTATTGCTTTATCAATGTAAAGTATTTTGTTCAAGCTTTCAGTATTTTGTCTCTCTCATTTTAATTTTCTGCTTTCATTCAAATCAACTGATTACCGGGGTCGACTTCCCCTTTAATCCACGCAAAAGTGACGTTAATTTTTGGATTTATGCCTCACGCAGCCGTTCCAAACCGACTGATTCTTGGGGATCTGGTGTAGCTTTTTGGGGGGCTGTTTTTTTTTGTGTGTGTTTTTTGTATTTTTTTGTTTGTTTGTTTTTTGTTTTCTTTTGTTTTTTGTTTGTTTATTGTTTTTTTGGGGGATGTTTTGTTTTTTTTTTTTTTTGTTTTTTTTTTTTTTTGGGGGGGGGTCCGGTCTATTGTCGATCTGATGTATATCTCGTTGGGGCGACTAGGGTATGAGGATGATGTTATTTTTGTTCGGTCTGTTGTCGGTCTAAGGTCGGTCTTTCTGGTGTGACTGCAAAGAGTTACACATACCTTTGAGCCAGAAGACAGCTAATGGTTCTCCCTTGAACTGACACTTCAGCATCCCGTCATATCCTCGAAGAAACACGGGCCTGACATCGACGATCACCAAATCCTCAGGTATTTCTAGAAAGTGGTAGATGTTAACATTCATATTGAATCCTATTATTTTATATAAAAAATGACAGTTGAACATAATATGACACAATTATCATAACGGCTTGTGGAAATGAATAATAACCACATCCTGATAGAAAAAAATAAGAGTTGAGACTGGAAGGTCATGACAGTATTAAGACTAAAAATGCTGATCTATGCGTGTAAGCATCACTACACATTACAGGTACATGTATATATCCTATGTCTGTCCGATAGAAAATTCATATTCAGACAGTTACATGCTCTACTATAAGTCAACACTATATACCGAAGACACTCAAATTCAATTTTCTATGTAGAAGAGTCTACGGTAAAATATCTTAGTCGGGCTTGATAAGGCCTTCTAATAATACTTTTGAAGTCACGTGTCGGAAATAACGAAAGGTTTGTTTTAGGGTACATGACCGAACCGAGCAAACCAACGATTGATTTTAATCCTGATATCGGTTTGAAATGTAGAGGCACACATTTTTGCCAAAAGGATTTAGGCCACCATTTAATAATTATTTAATAGTTTGGATCTCTTTAGATATGTAGGCGCTAGGCCAGTCAAAGTATCAATGTCTGGCAGAAAAATCGGTTTAGAAAGTGGGTAAACAAGAACAGAACGTTTATTCACACAGAAATAGGGTGAAATTTTAATAGTTATGTTCACACGAAGTACATAGCATCGATGCTATGTAAGTTTCAAACTATTTCCAGTACGTTCAGACAGGCCATTATCGACTTGCTTCTATCACCCACTCGTGACTATTCATCGCTCACTCGCTGCCAAAACAATAATTACTGCGCCACACAGAGTGACCAAAGTATAACTGGTAAGCATGGTCAAACGCACGGAAGTTTGTGCACAGGGGTCATATCATGCGAAGCTTTTGTTTTGAATATTTTATTTGTCTTCATAAATCAACATAATAACACAATAACAATTAATTTGTAATATCGATAATATAGGTTTTCCCGGTCAATTTCGCAGATTTGTCATTCAATTTGATAAGGGAGTCATTCAAATTCGCGAAAAAGATCTGTGCCATGAAATTTATCATTCAAATTCATTTTGAGGTCATTCAAATTCGCACTTCGGTCAAGACATTTAGCGTTTACATCATTCAAATTCAAATATGCGTGGAGAGCATTCAAATTCGCTACCTCGCTTGGAAGCGTCTTTTCGAGCATTCAAATTCGCACGTGGGCATTCGAATTCGTAATGAGTTCATTCAATTTAGCATGTATTTAGCGTTTGTGTGTTTTTGCCCAACATGACATAGGCCTACTATACAAAGGAATCATTATATATATAACATAATTCATGATAACTACATGTACGTTATGAATAACATTTTTCAGAGTATACATTGACAGCCAACACAGTGACACACTCACTATATATATATATATAGTTAGACATGAAAAAAAAACAGATTATGAAAAAGAATAAAAATCAATCAAGAAAATAAATGAAAAAAGAAAAGATTATGAAAAAGAATAAAAATCAATCAAGAAAATCTGGAATTCTGCAGGCACTATAAACGTTAGAAATGAAGAACAAAAATTCCTAGAACTAAATTTCAAAATGATGATAAATCAGAAGAAAATAAAATAAAAATAATAAATCAGAATAAAAATAAAAGAATGTTATTGGTAATAGAAAAACACACCCATGTGTGCAGAAAACTCATAAGGAAAGAATGAAAATACCAAATAATTATCAAATGACAAAATTTACTGGAACTACATTTGATTTTGAATGCTCAACGTGTTAAGTTGAATGATCCGAAATGAAATTGAATGCTGGAATAACAGTATTGCGCAATTCCCTTGCCATTCTTTGCTAAATTGAATGAACGTTTTGCGAACTAGGTGCATTTAGTGCGAATTTGATTGACAAAAACTTAGATTCAAATGACATAAATACAAATTCGAATGATATGAAAATGAATTTGAATTACAAATCGGCTGTGCGCGATCTAAATCCTTGAAATTGAATGCACGCAAAATGAAATTGACTGACGATCTTACGAAATTGACCGGGAAAACTTATACAATCAACTATCAAATACATGTGTTATAATATTTAATTTTAAATAAACCTTGTACATGTCAAAATTGACTGAACTCCAATCTTATACCAAAATAAAACACATGCACACTATTCTCTGGAAAGCACACGTAAATCAATATCTAAAGACCACATCATATATGTGACCAGCAGGCACCACAAAACCACAAAAAAGTTGCCAGATATATTTATTTTTAGTTAAGGTATGATTCTGAAAGAGCAGATTCTATTCTCAGCTTTAAATTGATATATAGCTCATTAGCATTGGACGTTCATAACTCAATGTTCAAAGAGAAGAATGCACAGTCCCTACGCCACCGGGCGGCCGTGGGAAAAGTCAGGATTGCATAAGCCCCATTCACTCGTACACAAAGTTTGTGCGTCGAACGCGTCCGCTGGACTAAGTGGGATTACATTCCGAATGCACGAAGCCGACCGAATCTCGCACGAGAGCTCGAGCTCAGGTGGAGCGTACATGTTTGTGCAGCGACCAGTCTATCCGAGGTTTGCGCCCCGAGGGGCAACGGCATGATCAGGTAACGATCACGGTGCCCTCTCGCGGCATTAAAACGTCCACAATCTGCGGTTGAGTATCCCTTTAATAAGGGTTTAAAGTTTGCAGTCTATTGAAGCACTCTGACTTGCAAAGTGTTGCGCTAAGGTGTATTTGCTATATTTGTTTGCAGATGCTTTTCTGCATTTATTCCATAATCAATGTAAACAACAGTTGCTTTCAAACGTAACATATAATGGATGAGGCGATAAACTTACATAGAAATAACTGAGTGTTACATCATGAATGCAAACCATCTTTCAGTGATAATAATATTATATACACGTACCAATAATACAGTGAGTATGGATATTTATTTATTTATTTATTTATTTATTTATTTTTGATATTTATACAGGGTGGCTCATATCACCAATTTGGTGGTCTTCCATGAGGCCCTGTTTGGTAACAATAAAACAAATAACATCAACAATAATCAATATATATAAATACACAAGCATAAACACGTATAATACACATTAATCGGTATCCTCATTAGCTAAGTAATCATTCAGTAATATTCATTGACTATTTACAAGAATGTTCGAATTTTAAATTAAAAATTATTAGCATTGTAAACTGAAATATCAAATTAAAATATGGATGATAACCACACATCAAAATGAGGGGAAAATAACTGATTAACAACACATATACCAAAGAAGTTGCTATGCATAATATCCCCATATAGTTCACAGCTTACATCTCCTCTGCAGATAGCAGAGCTTTTAGAGTGTATTTGAAACTGTTTAAAGTAGGCAACATTTTGATAGAAGTTTCAAGTTGGTTCCATACTGCAATTCAGTTATTAGGGGACTATGTTTGTATGTGTCCGTCCTAAATTTAGGTACACGCAATGTTTCTCTTACAGCATGTCTTGTGCTGTGATCATGTAGAGAGCTGACATGTTGTAAATCTTTTTTTTTTATAATTCTGGTGCCACGCCATGCATTGCTTTATACATCATCACTGAACGTCCAAACTGGAAACGTGTCTGAATAGGCATTCCACCTAACCGACTAAACATATCTTTTGAGGATATAATTCTATATAAAACATTTGATGATATAGGTACAATTATTTACAAAATGCAGAGGGCAAAACTATCATAAGCAAATGCTTAAGACGATAGCAACCCAGAATTGCATGCGTATAGATGAGGATTCAGGAAATATATATAGAAAGAATTTGCCATATTGTAAATTCAAGAAAATTGCATACATTGAGATTCACTTATAACTCGCCATATTGTAATTTTAAGGGAATTGCATATATCTGTGTCGTGAGTGCGCAGGTGCAAAGTGCATATAGCTGGGGATTATGGTTTTGCAGAGAATGTAATTGTATGGAGGGAAATTGAGTTTGGTTTAAGGATAACAAGGAATACAGGACAATCAGGGGTCGATATTCAAAGCAATCATTTATGGTTGTAATGTAGCAGCAGATGTTTCTTCATTAGAGTTTTAAAAGAAGGTGACAAAAGGAGGATTAGAACTCAATGAAAATTTCTATGAAGGGTTTATCAGATTGTCCTAAAACTTGGCATACTAACTAGACATATCCTGTTCATCATAGTGCACAAGTATCAATGCAAGAACTTACTCCGGTTAAAATTTATGGGAGATTAAAATGAGACAAGTATTCAGGGTCGTGAAAAAGAAAAGTAATACAACAAAATCCAGAGAAGACACACATAAGTCTGATAAAAACTGTAAAAAAAAACACTTTTAGATTGTTTGGTGCCTCCAAATTTTTAGATTACTTAGAAAAATGTATACTTTTTCAGGAAATACCCAAACTA
This sequence comes from Heliocidaris erythrogramma, assembly GCA_025617745.1. Taxonomy (NCBI): domain Eukaryota; kingdom Metazoa; phylum Echinodermata; class Echinoidea; order Camarodonta; family Echinometridae; genus Heliocidaris; species Heliocidaris erythrogramma. The sequence goes on from CM046854.1 coordinate 56,652,555, forward strand.
AAATTTGACCATGCCAACCGAAACACATTGATTGAGCTCTAACTGAAATCACACAGTGCGACTTTTTGGTGGTTTTGTGGTGCCTGGTCACAAATATAAAAAAGAAAAAGATAAAAAGAAGGAACCCCCCCCCCCCCCCAAAAAAAAAAAAAAAAAAAAATTCCTTACCACACAGTATACACAGTAGCCTACTTACCCCTACATCACATACATTACATTACAGTACCAGATGAAATAGAATGATAATAGAAAAAGTAGGGAAGAGGGTACATCACATGAATACATGCATTGCCTTATATTATAGCACCACATGAAACAGACAGAATTATAATAGTAGCGAGTGAAGATAGCAGCGATTGCGCTCACATTACAAATAGTCACAAGCGCGGTGGGTGGTCTACCGCAAAGCGTCGATGCTTTGTTGCTGGATCCTGAGATTTACTCCTGCTAAACTCGCTGCCAGAATAGTTTGGAAACCTAGCTCCAACTCGCTTCTATCTCGTGACTATCTGCGTTCAGACAGCGTTTGGTCTTAAAACTATCTGGTCATCACCAAAATAGTCTCGAAACCTAGATAGCATCGATGATATCGCTCTACGTGTGAACGTACCTAATGATATTGAATTAGGGGATCGGTCAATGGGTTAGTCATAACTGTATAAATCCTCAGCTGCATTTCCATTTCTTTGGAGACGGTCCCTGACCGTATTGTTCGGATTAATGAAATTCATACAGGTGTCCCGTCTGGTATGCAAACAGTTCCAATATTAGTATTTGTAGCTATGTCTGGCAAGCCTGCGGCAAGCTTTCAGGCTGTCAAGAACAACCTTTGTTTGAAAGGTATGCATAAAATTTGCATACATTACCGAAGCGGTCTATTCAACAAGCGTTTCTTTGGGGGCCTGAATTACTCGTATGTGCCCCAGTGCCGTATATAGATAGAGTCTGGCCAACTCGGCTCCAGTTGGGTAACAGCATGGCGCATATTCCTTTGTTGCAAGCTTACATAACAAATAAACGCCATGTTGCTACCCAACTGAAACCGAGTTGGCCAGACTCTGTCTATATACGGCACTGATGTGCCCTATAAAGCACCCCCTCCAGTGTTCAGGATGTGATTTGATCTATAGTGGTACAGGCCACTGACCTCTACCACCTGGACGGGTCATCGCCCATTCCCACGCGTGCGAGCACTTGAAGTGGACGCGGCCATGTTACTCTTCCGAGAGTGATGTGGTTTATTACACGTTACGCACTGAACATCTGTACTTGCCTGCGCGTTTTGACCATGGGCGTCCGCATGATTCTACACAAATCTGTATTCCAGCTTTCTCGCGCGTTGATTTTTCAGAAGTGCAACATGGCGGACCACGACTTCACTTCTCTGAGCCAATGAAACGTCCAGGTCGTAGAGGTAAGTGGTACAGGCTCTCTGGTGTATACATGCACAGACCCAGGGGTTGATCTTAGGCTTCTTACGGAAAGTTTTGTCACCGTTTTCACCGCGGCCAAAGTTAAAAAGGCCGATTAGCGGGATTTACTCCCGGATCTTGTCATATCCATCGGCGACTCTATAAGTCGCGTCTATGGTATAGCGACATTAAGGGAGGTTCCTAAACGTAATGAGACTTAAATTGTTACTCATCAATAAAAACCAGATAAACGTAAACACACAAGCGTACACGAATGCACACCCACGCACACGTACCGCCACCCATACACCCTCTTAGTATATACATGTACAATATGACACACTTGGCCTCCTTTTATTTCAAAATCCTTGGTCCGCTGATGATAGTTGTCCGTGTGATAATAGATTGGTCAAATTCTGACCGGTAAAAGGTTGAATTTTCAAGGCAGAAGGAATAATCTTTTCCGAAGCGCCATGTCTTCGCTAGTCTTATGCTAGTCTTAAGACAAAATCCGATTTCAGTGCGCTCAAAAGCAGCACTTTTGGTTGTGAAGCTTGATTAGGGTATATAAAATGATTTTAGCTACGGAGCTCTCTCGAAATATGTCCGTAACCATGGTAACACGCAAATATTCATTTCATAACTCTTTATTACAGAATTATTTCTATTTTTTCGACTCAAATTATGAAAGACCTCTTTGTTTCAGTTTTAACCAAAGAAAAAAAATAAAGAGTTCTCGTGGCAATACTAAGTTCATTTTCGCTGTTTTCGGCATATGGGTGCTGGTTTTCGGCCACATGCACAATCTCAATGGGGCGGTCTCGCGCTGAGCAATAGGTCAATATTGTGCATCATATTTTTAAAATTTTACTTGTGCCATATCTATGGAAAACATTGTTATATTTTGTTATTATTGTATTCATATTATATAATGCACTAGAGTATTATGTAAATTATGTTAATATAATCAAAAACAGCAATAAAATCTGAATCTGAATCTGAAAATGCCAGCGGTCCAAGCAAGTGTTAATGACTTTTATTACTGTTTGCAGAGGTTTATTACTGAACATTCATTCACAAACTGAACAAAAATGTATTTTTTCAGATTCATGTCACTCGGTAATTTATTAGACAGGGAAGGCCTACCAAGAGGGAAAGATTGTAATATCATTCTTATTCCCCGATGCAATCGTACAGTGAGTCTGTGATCCTTTATTACATGAGGACAAATTTATTTGTTTCGGAGAAGTATTTCGATTTTAAATATAAGATATGTCATATCTAAGTTAGTCACATGGTAACCTTAAATAAAATGTACTCGCAGTCTGTTTGCTTATTAGCCAATCCCTTCTATTTTGCGGCGGCAAATCAATTGTTAGAAGCATGAAGACTGATGGAGAAAACAGGAGAGTAAAAATATATGTCATTCGTGACTGTAAAAACACCTAGGAATGAGTAGAACGCAGTGGCGGATCTACGGGGGCGGATCTACGGGGGGTTTAGGGGGTTTAAATCCCCCCTTGGGCTGCCAAGTAATTTTTTTTTGTTTTTATGGTCTCCATTGCGTTAGTATATGCCAGGAAAACATCACTTACGGGGGTTCAAAATAGCAACAAAAAAAAATCGGCTCGCCGCTACGCGGCTCGCGGGTTAGGTTAGGGTTAGTCGATGCCAGGAAATGCCAGGAAAACATCATTTACGGGGGTTCAAAATAGCAAAAAAATCGGCTCGCAGACATCGCCGCTTCGCGGCTTGTGGAAGATGCTCCGCATCGTCGTTGGGTCAAACCACCCCCCCCCCCCCTAGGAAAAAAGATAGATCCGCGCCTGGAACGCTTTACCAACGATTCGGCTGCGTTTTTCATTTGATTTTCTGGCTGAAATGCAGCTCCTTTTACAGTGACTGTTATCCAAGCAAGTTATGGCCCCTTATTATATTATTTAAAAAATCATTTGATGTACCTATAAACAGGCCCTGTATTTTTTAAATTATAAGTGATGATATGATCTCGATAATTTCATCTGACAACAAATTTATGCTTCGTAGGAAATTATATAACCCGAAAAGATTGTTTATATCATATTGGATGACGGCCATTTTGGATTTTTGCATTTTACGCGACCACCTTTAAAAATTCGCTAGGGCTCCTCGACTAATATTGATAAGTAGGCCAAAAGGAGTGTTCATGCCAAATTTGGTGCTTTTGTCCGCTCTATCAGGAAAATTTCCTTAAGTGACCCTACTATGCCGACTTAACTTAATGTTAGCGGAATTTAACAGAAGGCTCTGCCGACTTAACTTACAGTTACAGTAAACTGAAGCTCCTAATGGCCCCATCTTTTAACAGGATTTGAAAAGTGCCTGTGCCTCTCATTTTCCCATCATGCCCCATTCTAGTTTGTAGAAGCTTAGATTGTGCCTGTAGGCAATGGCCACATTTGCAAAGTCAAAAATAATAATTTGAAATATAAAATGTGCCTATTGTCCAAACAAGCTGTTTGTCAAAATGCAAATAAAATGTAATTCAACTGTATGGCGCTGTTCAAGTTCTACCAGTTTAATGCCACTTTAACAGCGAAAATGAACAGAATCCTAATGCCTCCCCGATTTTATAAGTCTTAACAACCAATACACCGCAATCTTCTAAAACCTATTTTTCTCGTATCTTATCTCTGACCAAAAGTCTTTTCTATAACAGAATCATTACCTCAACCTCTCCGAGCAAGTAAATAAATTTCAAATACAAAATAGGCACATGGTTTCTGTCCTCTCAAATGGACGTGGCTAACAACCCAATAAATAGTCCGGGGGCGTCAAATGAAATATTCACAAGAATCTATAAGTTCCAAAATCCTGAACTGATTGCAAAAACATCTCTTGTTAACACGGATGTCACTAATAATGTATGCAAACTGGATTCCAAGAGGTGTTGTGGTCTAATGGATAAGTCACCGGACTGCAGATCACGGGGCTCAAGTCCCTGCCACGGCACTAACGTCCTTTGGCAAGACATTAATCTACATTTGCCACACTCGACCCAGGTGTAGTAAGTGGGTACCTGGTAGGATTTATTCCTTGAATGTACTGAGCGCTACGGTTGCCATGCTAAAGCCGGGGTAAAAATATGCAGGGCCCTCAGGGAGAACAGTATTTATTACTGATAAGGCTACCCTGGGTATTATAAGCATTGAGGCTCATTTATAAAAAGGCAGGTGCATGGAATAGCTCGTCACTAGGTGCTCAGAGAATATATGTGCATAAATTTGTATATATTACAGAAGCAGTCTATTGAAAGACATAAAAAATTCATATTTGAATAATCTTTCTACAAAAATCGTTTTAGCTCACAGAGTAGCAACTACACTTATAGTACTACAAATTTAGATACTTTATTTGACTACAACAAATACTATGATGGTTGAAACGAGGATAATTATGAACTGCGACTTTCCACTGCTGTGAACAGTGAAAATGCACTGCAGATCATGGGCGTCAATCCTCACAGGAATTCTATTGAAGTGGGGGGACACACCTGGATGCAACAATAGGGTGCCCACCCCCTCCCCCCCCCCCCCCCCCCTTGAATAGAATTCCTGTGAGGTTTGACGCCCATGCTGCAGATCAAATAATTCCTCTAAAATACACCAAGACGTCCAAGCTCCAAACATATATGGTGAAATATGAAAGAATGTAACTTCCAAACACCATTTCTCTTGAATAGATTTACAGGCGACAAGTATTCAATTTTATACAATTTTTTTTATCAGATACAGTACCATAATCTTACTTACGCCTGTCCAAAATGCATCGCGAGCGGATGAATTACTCATGTGTGCCCTTGTCGCAATGTGACTTCATTCCCCTTTTTTGTAATTAGGGTAGATGAACTCTCATAAACAGCAGCTTGCAACTTGAATGGATTTGGTTGTTAAGTAAACTGACCCCGATTTCTGTAGGGAAATCTCTAAACCAGGTGTGTGTTCATTTGTTTGATGAGAGATGAATTGGATGTGGTAAGGTTTTGCTATAGAAGAGAGGTTAGAGCATACTGATAGTATGAGAGGAGAGTTCAGATGCTACTCAATTTTGGAGAAGGAAGGTTGTGTGTGGTTTGGGGAGGAAGAGAGAAGGCAACAGAGGTGAAATTGCAAACTTAGCCACCTGTATTTTGGCAGCCATGTTAAGCAATGCTCTGCACCTTGGAGTTGCAGGCAGCACAGGTCAGGAGAAGCCTTCACCACCCCCTACTTGCTGACTGTTTTATGAACTGGACGAGCTGGGCTCGTATCGTAGATCGTATGTACCTCGTATCGACTGGTATCTACTCGTACCAATCATCGCCGGTTTCTTCGTGTACGTAGTACCATGCAACAGCTGATGGTATCACACGTATGTTCGTTGAATACACGACCAGTAGGCGCTTCGTGGGTGCCGACATTTGACAGAATGTGCGGGCGCTGGCGCGAGAGGCCGCTGATTATTTGCCGATTCTACTTAATAAGGTCACATGAGGGCGCAAACAACATGTTTTGTATTTTTACTTTCCAGTGCTTCAAAAAATGGTTTAAAATTCCAAATTAAGTAGTTGAAATGGGTTAGGCATGTTATAGTTCAGGATGCGTGTATTTCTGTGACCAAACCTTCAATATAATAAATTTAAATCATCCATGTCGCACATTTAAGCTCATTTCCCGATCATCACTCGTGAGGGAAGGTCATTAACATCTCCATTGTCATAATACTAAACATTAATACTCCATAATTCATGAAAGCAATTTTTTTCACAAAGGGGCAAAATATTTGATTTCTAGGGATATATACCATTCTGAGGGAGAAATTGTGCTAGACATTTTTCATTCGGCGCACGTCTTTCGAATTAAACCCTTTTTATGTATCATGAGTGCACGTAATTGTAATGCCAAATGCATCGCCAATAAGAGATGAAGATGAGCCATCCCTCGTCAGAGAAGATGAGCCACCCCCCTTCAGAGTGGAAAATGAGCCAACCCTCATCAGAGATGAACCACCGCTCATCACAGATGAAGATGAGCCATCCCTCATCAGAGAAATGAGCCACCCCCTTCAGCGTTGAAAATGAGCCACCTCTCCAAATAGAGGAAGATGAGCCATCCCCCATCCGAGGTGAAGATGTGTCAACCCTCATCATAGATGGAGGTGAGCCAACCCTCATCAGAGATGAAGATGGGCCAACCCTCATCAGAGATGTAGATAAACCACCCCTCATCACAGATAAAGATGAGCCAGCCCTCATCAGAGATGGAGATAAGCCACCCCCCCCCCCCTTGACGGCATTCCCCTTACCCAAAGCCCCAAATCATGTGGCATATATTTTTTTCTTGACTTGATTTATCAACTCAATTACTCTTACTAACTTAGCATGGACTACTAGCATGGACCTAGTACTAGTAGGTCCATGCTCTAGTAATACAATAAAAGTTTTTTCTTCTCCTTATCAGCAAACTTTTGGACCTCAGGTTTGGGGTTTCCATGAGGGTCTATCTAGTGTCTGAGTAGTGGATAATATTAGTAGGCCTCATGCCTTTTCGGTCACAAGATCTAAATATTGTACATAGCTGGAGTTAGAATAGATTGGAAGCAATCATATAATACTGATTTAAGTAATACTAAGTTGTAGGGAATCTATCTCGTCCATCAAATCGACTGTACAATTAAATATGTCTGTGGTGAGTGATCTGGCAAGTCTTGTTGTAGTTGTATGATCTATTTTCTCTCTCTCACTGTAATGATTTATCTCTACCGTATATGTAGTTATATGTACGCTCTATGCCGCAGGTATGGAACGGTACGCAGTACCGTACCTGGATGGATTGGTTTTGCCTTTAAAAAAAACATGAAAGAGTCGATATCGAAATAAAAACATATATATTTTTTAATAAAAATTTGTATCCCATTGTTGCTCATTTTACAGCATGTAAAATACGGTATAGATATGTAACGAACGGATACATGGTCAGCACACTTGAACTTTTCTGAAAAATTAACTTGTTTTCCCGTGCTGGCTACGTCAATGTCGTACTTGCCCCTCGGCTAAAAATGGTGAAAATATCTAGATTACATATCCATCGATCACAGAAATAAAAAAAATACAAATATTATCCGATGAAAATGGGCACACAATTAATTCATGATTATTCATAAAGTTTGAAAACATTTATACATTCCAAAATTAAAGTTATTTTTGATATATTTATGTGACATAATAATTCTGTATGTTTATGACCACATATGACTACATGTTCATAACTTGTGTAATTTTGTTTATTTATATGAATGTTATGTACTTTTGTAAGCCAACAAAGCAAATTTTCTTAATTGGACGAATAAAATTATCTATTATCTATCTATCTATCTATATAAGTTAGCTTCAATGAAATAGCTTGATTCATACATTTTTATAAATATTCATACATCTATGACATTTGTCGGGGTATTAATTGGCTGAATCATATTTCGAGGGGTGTACTGGCTCATTATCGCATGGAAGGTGGTAATTATAGATGTAAGTCTGTCCGGCAGTGCTCACTGAACCGGTTCAGTGATTCCCTCATTAAAGGGAAAAACCAACCTTAATAGCAAGTTGCTTTGAAAGAAAGAGGAAAAATCAGAGAAGTAGATTGATGAAAGTTTGAACGAAATCGGACAAGCAGTAAGAAAGTTATGAATTTTTGAAAGTTGTAATCACTATACATATGGGAATTTCAAATTGGCTGAATAGGTAATGTCACCATGATGTAGCTGTGGACAACTCCCCCATTCGCTTCAACACACAAAATGACTAAAATGTCACTTTTTTGAAAATGTATTACTCAGTCGGACCTTTTTTTTCATGAGGACCTATAGCAATATGCTATCTCCAATATATTGTGAGCCCTGCCCTGAGGGTAAAAGCGCCTTGAAGAAAACCACAAATTAATGATATTTTTGTGTACGACAAACAGGAGAGTTGTCCACAAAAATGTCACCATCGACTCACCAAATTGCCAATTTGAGATTCGCATAGAAGTAGTGATCTCATTTTTCAAACATCCATAACTTTCTTAGTCCTTGTCCGATTTCATTCAAACTTTCACCATCCTGTTTTTCATATTTTTTCTGCTTTCACACAAATCATCGTATTACCAAGGTTGGATTGCCCTTTTTAACATTTCAAAATGGCCCATCCCACGAAGTGAGCGGTGCAAACATACGTGATCATCTGCCTGCTTCTCACATCGATCTCTACCCAGTGGATAAAGCAACGCCCTCAACGTTCGATGTGATCCGAGGCGACGCGTCGCCATGTTTGGGCTCGCAGAAAAACACCGCTGCAGTACAATTTCAATACAATTTTATGCATTTTTAGAATCGAATAATTCAGGACTGTGAAGTTTTTTCCAAGAATAAACTGCTAAATTAAGCTTTACAAGTGTACCCTTACAAATTCTAGAGGCGATTTAATATGTAACAATTTAATGTAACTTTTTTTAAAGAAAAAACTCAAATCACGTATCTTTCGAATAGAAGTTCACTGTAACCGTACACAGCAGACGATATGTCCCATGCTATGTCTCACGCGGTCCCGCGTACTGCGTTTGAGTGAGGGCTCCTAAATTTGGTCCCGCGGTTGCATCAACTGCTCGCATAGAGCCGTTCGTAGTACTATGCTTTATCCACGTGAGGTAGCCTTCACATCGTCTGACTATATAGCAAATTAAGTGCCCAAATAATTAAAGCAGGCCCCTACCTAATTTTGTAGTACCATCAAATCAAAACGATTTGTGTAGAGATATTATTTTTTTTTTTTTGATATATGATATTTTTTTTGTATGCTTCAATTCAACTGTTTCTATGAGGCCCGAATTACTCGTGTGTGCCATGGGGGTAGGCCCGCGATTCACACATTTAGATTGGTCAGTGACAGTCGGGGTGACATCTGTCTGCGTCTTTTTTTTCTGTCAGGTGTTGCGCCACCGACATGAGAGGGCAATATTACAGCCTCAGGAGCAGTGAAAAACACAATGTATATCCGAATGCACCACACAAAGAATTTTATTATATCCCTACAATTTGTTTTTCATGAATATTCATGCCGACTAGTGTCGACGGAATAAACCGTATTGTCACCCCTCTTGATAGAGTAGCTTTATATAGAGAGTAGCGACATAGACGTCTGACTTTTCGGGAAACAAAATGGCGTTTGAATTCCTTCTATTGAGAACACCCAGGTGCTCATCGGAATTGAACAGAAATGTTGCATAGCAGAGGAAACAAAATGGCGTTCAAATCATGAGTTGTCGCTACTCTCTTTATGTACATGTAGGTACTCTACCTCTTGACGCTCAATACTGCCCTCTCTCGTCGATGGCGCAAGTCCTGACAGAAAAAAATATCGCCACTCGCCTGGCTAGTCAATGGGTGGTGCGGGGTAACCACCATTCAGTGGCTAGTTACTCGGGTTTTCGAGGATCTGATGTGTTATTGGGGCTGCGGAGAAACGATGTGGGATAACTGGGGCAAGAATTTTTATAGACTTTTTATAGATCAGTAACCTTATGCCTCATCAAACCTTCTGTACAAAAGTAATAACAAGAAAAAGAATTGTGATACACAAAATAATGTGCTGTATACATCTGATCATACAGTTATATATGGAATTATGATAAGCATGCACGTAAAAATAATAAGGAAAAGGAGGAAAGGGAAAAGATAGGAGATATAACTCTTCAAAGTTCTGGATGCCAAGGTTGTGATAATTAAAGTGAGCAGCCACAGGTAATCCAGTCGTGTTGAGTCGTATGGACCTCAAATGCTCTGTCACGCGATCAGCTAGTCTGCGCTTAGTTTCTCCTATGTAGAGCTGGATGGCCCATTGAGACTTGGGACCTCTAATGGTGGTAGTGGCAGTGGTTACTTTGCAGGTGTTGCATCTGGGTCTGCCACAGCGATAGGTACCACTCTGGGAGAGGTCAGGAGTAGTAAGCAGTCGGGAAGATACCAAGGCTTGTCGAAACGAGTGATCCTTACGATACGCTATGAGAGGCGGCTCCTTGAACTCCCTGCGGTAGTTTGGTCATCTCGCAAGACAGAGCATTTGAGGTCCATACGACTCAACACGACTGGATTACCTGTGGCTGCTCACTTTAATTCTCACAACCATGGCATCCAGAACTTTGAAGTGTCCATAGTACGCAGTTTTTTCAACGACCGCTCCGACGAGCTACGCAAGCAGGGACAGGAACGTATGATTTTTCGCCTTGGCTGCCTCCAACCAAGAGGAATTAATGTTTCTTTCCGCTCATTTCCCATCACGTAATTTTCTTTATTTTCTTTCTTTTCTTTCTTTTCTTTTCTTTTTCTTTTTCTTGTCCCTTTCTCTTTTCTCTTTCCCTCTCTTTCTTTTTTTTTCTCTCTCTCTCTCTTAGCTTTTCTTCGTTATTCTTCTTTTGATGTATTGTTACGTCACTTATGGGGCGTTCTTACATGTTGTTTCTCCGCGACCATCTTGCGCGTCTTTTACATATTGTTTCTACGCGACCATTTTGCACGTCTTTTATTTGCCCTTTTTTGTTTGACGCTTAATAAATTTGTCATTCCTTGACAAAGGGCTATGCCCGAAATATCGGATTATTGACATCTCTACGGTTTTTTTATTTATATTTGTCTTTTCTATTTGTATTTTACCAAAACCGACGCAGAACACTTTCCTTACATATATATATATATATATATTTCGCTGTATTCCATTCCACAACTATGAGTGACCGCCAGTGTTTTGCTCTTGGAAATTTCTTCCACTATATATATATATATATATATATATATATATATATACAAATTATGTATAACAATGCGCCCTCCCGGCTATTACCATAATGGCTTTATGGCAACACAAGGACTTGGGACCCTTATATATACTCATTTTTTTTCAATTATTCTTTTCCTTTGAAAGGAGAAAGAGAAAGAGGAAGTATTTCTTATTGGGAAAAGGAGCTAGAATAAGATTATTGGAATTCTACTAGGTTATAAAGGCCTACTATTGTTATAGTGTTGTTGTTGCTAATGTTATTGCTGTTCATGCTTATTATTATAGATATTCATCACCATATAATAGCCCACAATAACTTGTTACTAACTTTTGACCTTTCATCTCTTCTTTTTTAATACATTTTTGGCAAAGCATTTCGGTGATCGCCCCCATGAACATATGTTTACTAACACCCCATCCCTTACCAATTCCGGAGTGACCTAGGGGTTGTTTTTGTTTTGTTTTTTTTAACCGAAAACCTGTGAGAAGCACTTCAGTGGCTGGTAAGATGGTGTGTCAAAAAGGGTGTGGGGAGTGTGAAGTGTGGGCTAAGGCAATATACCTTTGGGGCGTGTAATACGCATTCATCTCTATACATCCGAACAAACTGATTTTCCCGTACATGAAAATGACAGGAAAATCTATATAAAAAATAGATTTGGAAAAGAAAAATATTCACTCAGGAATTTGTCATTTTTATGATAAAATAAAAGTAAATTTGTGGCGAAGACAGTCAACTTTATTTGCCAAATAAAACCAAACTAAGAAGAGAAGAGGGGGCTGCGACTAAAGCTGGATCCGCAACTGAGACGTTGACGTCTAAGGTTGTCACATTAGGGACTTTTAGAAGCAGTGGACTAGTACTTCGTCCCAGTGGACTAATTCGCGCATGTCAACGTCGTCGACTGCCCATGTTGACTACAGTTCTGATCATTTTAGATTTCACTCGACGTGTACGTACCGTCGACGTCAACCGGAAGTACACACTCAACGGATGAGCATAATAATTGAGCTGTTCTGATGACGTCATATACGTGAACCTCGTCGAAGATTTCGGAGCACCGCAAAAACGAAGTGAACACGTTCTCGATTTTGCAAGTCAGGGAGGAGGACAGGGAGAGGGCGAGTGCCGCATGCGCAGTGGCGTAGAATGATGTCCTTGCGTACCAGTTGACTATTAAAGTGGACGTGCAATTCTAAAAGTCCCTATTGTCAACAATGCTTTGCCTACTAGTATATTACGAGTACACCTCCGGTCTATCATCTGATCATATACGTATTGGTCCATGTAATGCAAGTCAAACTTCTTACAAACTTCTTTTTTTTCTTTTTGGAATCGTTCCAAAAAGTACTGCGTTCCTTTCAACTTTGGTGATTCACTGTGTGAAGGTGTGCACTCGCCCATATGGCAGAATGGTGTTTACCCAACTAGGAAGGTTCATGAAATATAACTATGGTGTGCTCATGCAGAAAGAGCACGGTGCACCATGCATTGCTTCATAATGAGTGTAAGAACAGCCTGCAAACATTACCGTCCTGTAACAGAATGTATTGCATACCATTTTAAAGTAATGCGTTACCTTCAAAAAACTGCTGCCAATATACACCCCTACCCCGCCTTTTGATTAAAATTCTCTCTCTCTCTCTCTCCCTCCCCCCCCCCCCCCCCCCCATAGCACTCTATCTCTCTCTCTCTCTTCCTCTTTCTTTCTCACTCTTCCTCTTTAACTTTTCTGTTAGATTTATGCAGCCATATATGAACATCTGGCATTCTTAATGTCAACAAATTTAGGCATATCATTAGTCATGCATGGGCTTTGTGGGGTTTAGGATGAATGCAATTTCATGTAAAGCTGTAGGGCCTACGTACAAAACGTAATTCACAGACAAGATGGTAATTCAAAATGTGCAGGGTAAGGACAAACTCGAATGTTATATTACCATAATGCACTGTTCCATAACTGCACAGTAAAAGAAAAAAAGAACCCGTAAAAATTCACTACCGTAAGGCTGGACTGATACATTGCTGTGGTAGTATTATTTCGAATCCTGATGGATTGTATCCAGGCATTGCATGCTTGAAATAAACTTACAATACAAAGGTCACTTGATACATAATAATCTCGGTTAGAAACGAGCTATGATATACGTAGAGGAAAGTGTATTAGGTTTGCACAGATCACATGTATACAAACGAATCTCGTGATATTGTTATGATAAGTAATCAAAAGCTCTGGCAGAGCACACAATGTATCAAATATAATTTGTGGAACAGTGTTAATGCATAGTTGGGCCGTGCAATGGCAAACTCAACGTTTGCTTAGCAAATATGATGTCAATGATACAAATAAAATACCATACTGTGTACGACATCAGTTTATAACATGGGTATGGTGATAATTATATTCTTTCTGATTATGTTTCAATTTCCTGAATCCTATTTGCACGATTGGTCAACCTCATTATTTCGCAATTCACGTACGTGTATATTCAATCATGAACTTTAGATCATTCAGTTGAAGTCATATCCAGAAATGCATGAATACGTCATTTACGCGTGTCACATGCACTCGATCGTTATAAACTGGTTGCTTTTTAAATGATCAGTTCCATTAAACATGCTAAGCATGGAATATACTGTAAAGGCGTGTCTGTATAATTTACATTGTAAATGATATCTGTATAAACATGTTGCTGCTGTCGAAACGATTAATAAATAGCTAGCTGCGGGCGCCCCCCCCCCCCCCCCCCCCCCCGGCTGCCAGGCCCCTGGCTAGCTGTATTTCGAACAAGTTCGATAATGACATTCGAAAATGAATATGGCTATTAAAAAAAACAAGGGTATGAAGTTCAGGTGTCCCAACCTGTTAGTCACATGTACCCTCTAATAAAGGGATTCCAGGAGAGTTTTTGTTTTTGTTTTTGTTTTTTTTTGTTTAAGTGAGTGCGCTTAGGACTTAGACCTAGGGAGTCCCGGGGTGCCCCGAGACTGGCCTCGGGTAGGTTCCAAATCCGGTGTAAACGGACGAAACCTACCCGAGACCACTTCTGAGCAAACCAGTTTCGGACTACCTAGTGATGTGGTCCGAGAATCCTCAGGATCCGGTGTAAACCCTAACCTACCCGAGACTGGTTTGTGCGCTGCAAGCATGTTTGGAGTGATTGCGTCATCGCAAACATATCGCGCGCTAAGTACAGTATGAGATCCCGCCCCCCCCCCCCACTCAGTATTATTTAGGGTACGCGTATGCTTGTTCACTCCCTTTGAAAGCACCCCCCTATCTCAGGGCTGCCAAAATTTCTGACCCCCCCCCCCCCCTCCTATCGCGGGCTTTGCGCGGGTTTTTCCTGCCTTGGAGACCCCCCTAAATTCAGAACACTGCTCAATGTACCCCCCCCCCCTATCTCAGGTGAGCTCTCATTGCAACCCCATATCTCAGGACAGACACCAACCCCCTCCCAAGTAAGCTGTCATTACAATAACTTGGAAGAGATGTTTTTTTATTATCTCAGAACTCAATGCAGTCATAAGAAACCAAACAAAAATGAAAATCTCTCATTTTTAATGGTAAGTCCTGTTAATAGCAGTTTCAACTTATGTTACTTTCCATGAAAGAAAAACACCCCCTTTTTTAATGAAATCTCCGGGTGAAAAATAAAAAACACCCCCTTTTTTTACAATTCACGGGCCGGATTGTGTCGCCCAAAAAGTACCCCTTTACCGGAAATTTTGGGAACACGCATGCGGTCTCTTCGACCTCCGAGTGGGGGGGGGGGGGGGGCTAGGTATGAGGTGTTAGTTTTGTTCGGACTGATAGGAGTTCAATCGTTTGTGACTTGGTATTTTATCGTCAAAAAGTATCCTTTTGCTAGATTCTTTTCAAATCTGTCCATTTTTTTCTAAACTAACCCTTGATAGGTTTGTTTACATCGAGGAAGCCCACAACGTCTGCAAACAGAAAGCCTCACTCGAAACCTGTCTCGGGTATAGCTTTGCGTATGTCGGTGTAAACGCTCAAAAAGCAGTCTCGGGGCGCCCCTAGACTCCTTACGATTTTGGTGTAACAGGGATTCAAAAATTTGGGTCAGCTTTTTAGAAACCAGTCTCGGGGCGCCCCAAGACTCGTCTCGGGTAGGTATCCCGGTTTAATAGTCTTACCAGAGCACTTCTAGGATTTTTTCGCGAAAGTGTCAGTAACAGTACATGTTTGATAAACACCACGTCATGGAGGTATCATAATATCATTCTTACTTACCAGAATCTATTGGGACGAACATTGTCATGAAGAGCAGGGCTATGACCAACCCTTGTAGCTCTGTAATCCTCAAAGGCATTCTTGTCTCCATAGTATCTATGTATAATATTATGAACCGAAATTATATGGAAATGACAGTTTATATACATGTAGATTCATGATGATCGTTTCAAATGCAA
Source organism: Heliocidaris erythrogramma (assembly GCA_025617745.1). NCBI lineage: Eukaryota > Metazoa > Echinodermata > Echinoidea > Camarodonta > Echinometridae > Heliocidaris > Heliocidaris erythrogramma. Next base: position 56,668,228 of record CM046854.1, read on the forward strand.
CCCTATATATGATCCGCCTGAAATAATAACATGATTCACAATAATAAGGAAGTATTGTAATTATTGTTTATCACAACTTGATTTACATTAAACAGTGAACGTCTGAGATTTATACATGTATAGGTCATAAGTCTACTCAGCTGCGGAGCCAGTAGGGGTACGTGCCCCCCCCCCCCCTTCCCACACACACATTTTAATTCAAAATCAAATTTATTGAAATAGAATCCTAACATAATAGGATTATCACACACACAAACGGTACGCACAATCGATAGGCAAAGAAAAGGGAGAATAAAATGACATAGAAAGGAACGGAGAGGGGGAAAGTAAGGCAAAAAGATGATACCACGCCCTTCAATGCCCCCATCCCACCCCCATGAATTCGAGGGTGAACGCTTAGTCCAAATGACAATTATTGTGCGTATGTGCTACGAGTATAATATTAATCTACATGGACATAACAGTTACATAGCTATCTTGTTATTGAAATGAAAGTAATTAGTCACATGATTGATTTGGGGCTTGGGGAAACGTGTTTGGCTAACAATGGGGAGCAGGGACCTTAAAAGCGAGATTGGCAATTAAAGAAAAGTAAAGTTTTAAATCACCGCATATATAAAAAGGGTGGGGAGTGACAGCGCTTTCAATATGGTAGATTAACTTTTAACATGCGGGATCGAACACTGTACTGTACCCAGCTGTTGATCTGCCATTGTAAAAACAGTTGTCCCTCCTTTGCACTTAACCCGTTGACTACTGAATTCTTTAACTCTCATAGGCTTAATACAGGAGCCATCCGGTTCCCGTAGTCTGTGGGTTGATGGACAGGTGATTTAACACTTTGTTTCTCAGGATGAAAAACAATCAGGGGCCTGGGAGCCGGGGGTGCGGGGAAAAAATCAGGGGGTGCGCAGCACCCCTTGCACCCCCTAGAGGGCTAAGGATGCTGGGGGTGCTGTAGCTAAAAAGTAGTTAAAAAGAGATCCTAAAACTTGAACGCTGAGGACCCTTTTTTTTTTTTTTTGCTTGTCAGAGACACTAAAATGCTGAGGACCTTTTTTTTTTGCTCACAGCAGCTCCAGTAACAAAATCGTTCCCAGGCCCCTGAAAACAGTGAAAGTGAAAGTAGGATTGGAGGCGTGATGTCACGTTTGATAGACAAACTTTCTTTTTAAAACCATTGTTAATTCTATCACATGCATTATTTATAACACTTTTTATAAACCGCAATCCATACGGGGATTCAGCATTCCCGCCCCCTGAGATGAGGAATTCCACTAAGGAATACACACTGGAAACAAACAAATACCCAAAAGGAAATTTACTTATTTGCCCCATTAAAACGATGATCTTTTAAGGGCTCAGTGTTCCTCAAGCAGTTTGAAATAGCTTTATGCACAATACCACATTCATGTTTAGTTTCAATATTCTTAAACGTTTACTTGCCACAAGCTTCGGAATATTGAGCTAATGCCTTGTATTTATTAGCACAGGTGGCCATCGGGGGAGGGGTGGCGGACAGAGAAATTTTAAAGACTAATATAAGATGTATAGCAAATAATGAGTAAAGGCTAGTCGCCCCCCCCCCCCCCCCCCCCCCCCCCGCTCTGTGAAAAGAACACTCCTGTTTAGTATAACAATATTGATTTTATGTGTATCTTTGTGCTAAGTAAATTATCATTCCCATGTCGAAAATGTGACCCATCGATTTCTGCTTCCTTATTAGGTTATTTTGTTTTAGACTGGGTTTAAGCTCGATCTACAGTGTCTTACTGTAACTGTTTAACTGGTAGTTCAACAAAGGAATCCCTGCTTCCGAAACGGAGAAGGGGTGCCTTCCCAAGCTCATGACTTCACACCCTCTTCCCTTAAACGCAACTCTCGGTCTCTTCTAAAGCAAACAATGCACGCTTTTCCTCACTTCCGAATATGACATGTTAGGTTCATGAAGAAAGGGTAGAAAATGCCCCTTATAACCTTCTCATTTCTACACCAGATACCAGTCATATGTTTCATACTGTAACGTGATCAGTTACATCCTTCCCACGTGTTCCGATTTAACCACAGAATAGCTTTATCAGCTCATAATCACTAACTAGTACTGATATGGGAGCGTAATAAATAATTAATAGGCCCTAATGTTTAAACATTTATTCAATGTTCGATGATGATAGGTGTAATAAATAGACCTAATATTGGCGTGCCTCAACATGTTTTTGCAAACTATGTTAACCCATAGACTACGGGAACCGGGTGGCTTCTGTATTATGCCTATGAGATTTAAAGAACTCAGTAGTCAACGGGTTAAACCTGTGCCGATCACTGGCTTCCACAGACCTTCTTGTTCAAAACCATATCCATGGGTATTGATTGTAGCCTATCTCACAGCTGCAGATTGACGACATTCAATCTACAGCCCCACACAACCGAAACAATAAGCCCAGCCACAACCCTAAAAAAGGGGGGGGTGGATTCCACCCCCCGCCCCGAGATCTCGACCGTCGACCGCGCGCTCGCGCCAAAAATCTGCACGCTCGTCATCCACAATGTAATCTACAAAACTGTATAATGCTCCGGAAAAAAAAATCACATTGATTAATTATGCATGAAATCAAAATTTTGCTTTAAATCATTAAATAAAGCTCCAAAAATGCTAAGTTTTGGTCTAGACACTCTTTCCACTATTCTTAGCAAATATACTTGAACAAAATTCGGTATCAAAATTGATTTATTATGTATTTTATGGTATTTAAAATTTCTTATGTATTTCTTTGGGTTTTTTTACCTTGTTATTTATTGTTTTTTGGATGAAATTTGTCGGACAATTTTGCAAACATAAACATCATAAAATTAATGAATTGTAATCAGCAAATGTACAAATATTCATAGATTTCAAGATGTTGGCTAAAAACACATTTTGTATTGAAATTGAGCAATTTGTGGTCTGACGTGCAAGTACGAAACGTTGAGTAACTTCAGAACCTCGTGCCAGGACATCGCGAATTTGGTCTCAAAAGATGCGTGGGATTCGAAAGAAAAAAGTCATGAAACGCTGCGGCGACTGCTTTGCGCGTTGCGGACATATCGCGAGAAACGTCTAGGGGGTGGATTCCACCCCCGGCCCTTTTAGGGTTAAGTTACAGAGAGCACGAGCTGAGAGGAGTCACGTATTGTCATCAAACACCCGGGACTGAAGAAGAAGAGGGCAACCAGGGGCGGATCAAGGATTTTGTATAACAGGGGGCACACAAATGCAGGTTTGTCAACTTTTGGAAAAGGTAGACCCGTATTTTTTGGTCTTGCCAGCTCTCGAAAAGTCGCTCAGTCGGTGACAAAATTGTTTTTTTCGCCAGACCTCCAAAATTTGCTCAGTGGGGGGGGGGGGGGGGGGGGGGGTTATGGGGTCCAGTTTCCCTCCATAATTCCCTGACAAGCAAAAAAAAAGGTTGGGGGCAACATCCAGGGGGGTTTTTTAATTTGGTTGGGGAATCCCCATACTCCAAAAAACAATAATAACCTCTTGCACACATAACGGTTAGTAGTTTCATTTTAAAGGCCACAAACTTATATGGCAGCCAACATTTTTTCTCTCTGTATTTTTTTTTTGGGGGGGGATAGCATGCAAATTCCTTGTGATTTACGCAGGTTTTATTTGACTAGTTGAGCTATGATTTAGGCCTATACCTTTAGAGAGCAAGTCACAAATATCAAAATTAACGACAGGCCTATGTGGCTACGGGAATTAAAATTATTCCAAGATCCCTATTTCCACCTATGACAGCTGAAAGGCCAAAAGCATGCATATAGTCCTTAGGATTTATGAGGGGGTTTTGTGTGTGTTTTCTGTGTTTTATTTATTTTTTAGCCTTCATAATACAAGCTTTCCCAGAGTCTCAATTTACATGTAAGTCTCATTTTTCATATGTTCAAACAAAAACTACCGGTACCAGTACCTTCCTTTTTTCACGTGCAAAAAATATCGCAGACGACGCCTTTTTGGGTCAAAAGCTTGCATAGTCCCAGGGATTTATGCGGGGTTTATTTGTTATAGGCCTATCGTTTCTGAGCTATAGATTTTTATCATTTCAAATAGATTCTTGGGGACTGAATTAAAATCATTAAAAAATCCTAGTTGCGTGTTAAGCTTAGCAGCTAGCTGGAAGGCCAAAACCATGCATAATCCCTGGGATTACACGGGTTTATTCCACTTCATTTAAGTCCGACTCGAATTATATTATGTCTAATTCACAAGAAATTCCAGGCACTGGGGAACTATATCATTCTTTAAATCCCTGTTTTCACGTGTTTACCGTATGCGGCAGCAGTCAAAAAACAGGAGAGGCGGCGCTCCCGGGGTGGGGTTGGCTGGGGGAACTACAGTGCCCCCCCCCCCTTCAAGTACCCCCAAAATTTCCCTTTTTGTCTATGAAATGTACCCTTTTTATAGCGGATGAGTGCCCCCTTTTCTTCGTATAGTGGAACTTTCTTCTAGCAATTGCCATTTTAACCTTCTGATAAGTGCCCCATAAGAATTAGTACCTCTTTTGAAATCTGATAAGTACCCGTTTTCGTTAGATTTCTAATTGTGCAATTTTCCTTTTCACCTCTGATATGTGCTCCTTTTTAAGTGCCCCCTTTTACTTCAAATTGGCAGTGTCCCCTTTCCTTTTAATAGCAATATTTTTCCGTTTGATAATGCCGCTTTGGTCTTCTGATAAGTGTCCCTTTCTTACCTCTACGTCCTAATTTCCCATTTTCCGTTTTAATAGTGCAATTTTCCCTTCCGTTAATTATTATCATTATTAGAAAAATACTGTTAATAATTAAATACCCGTTGCTTTCATAATTAGAAATATGTAGATTTTTTTGCTCACAAAGAAATAATCAGACCATTCAGACCATTGATACACACCACTGGAAAGTAGTTTCATCCTGAACAATATTAACATAAAAAAAATTGTGTCGAAAATGATCATCGATAATGTATTAATCGGAATGCAGCGGTATAGGCCCACTAATGTCTCAAAGTGGCATTCTCCGCCTTGTTTTCACCCTTTTGAAGGTCCCCCTTTTTCCCCACAAGTGCCACTTGTTTTGGAGACTCCCCCCCCCCCCCCCCTTTGAACATCTTATCGCCTCCCCTGAAAAAAACAGACATACTTCCCGGGTTTTGTATTGAAACTATAGGTTCAAGACATATTTGTCCAACTATCCATCCTTCCTCGGACACTATCCATCCTCCCTCAGATTTGAACATTACATATATATATATATATATGGCAAACGTATCTTATTGAGTCTTTTTTACACAGCAATTTACGCTTGCACTGATTGTCTGGGCACCCTTAACGTACCTCTCGACAGACTCGAGTTCAAATACCGAAATAAATATAAAATTTATACCATATAGTTTTCAACATGTAGCCTTAGCAGTACTCGCTTTATATTGGTATTACTGGACTGTAGGCCTATCGACCTCCCGGACCAGTGTTGCCGGCGACAAAAATTCTATTCTGCTAAAGCGAGCAGCAAAAATTTCTGTTCAACTTTTTTACTCAAAAATACTCCAAAATTCTCTGACAAGCAAAAAAAAATACCAGAATTCTGATAAAATTCTGCTAGAATAAGTCGAATTCTGCTAAGAATAAATGCTAAATGCTAAAGCGGTCAAAATTCTTCTAAAAGCAGAATTCTGCTAACTCTGGCAACTATTTCCCGGACGCGTATTTTTTTTTTCTGGCAGGACTTCCGCCATTTATGTAGGGCTCTGGTCAAGAGGCCCCGTTTGAAGACTTTGAGAGACTACAACTTTAACAGGGGCCGCGGAACGTCTTGGAAAGTGGAGGGGCTGAGTTGGGGGGGGGGGGGCTGCGTGTATACCACATTTTTGCACTGCCATACGTTTGCACGTGTTTACTGAAAAAAGTGGGGGCTGCAGCCCCCCCCCCCCCCCCCCCCCCGGTTCCGCGGTCCCTTTTTAAGACTTCTATTTTCCCAAAGTTCGCTCTATTTTTATTTCAGCAAAAGAAATTTTTGTCAATGTATTTGACACAACATATGTTGAGTTCACAAAAAGATAAGCAGGTTCTTTGGAGATAATGGAGAAAATATGAAATTTTGTGTACAAAACATTATGAGAGTTGTACTACTGAACCACTCTGCTTTAAATTGCTTCTACCTCTTCATTAAAATGGATATTTCTCCAGGGTTTCATTCTCCAAGGTTTCATTCTCCTTTAAGTTTAGTTTCATAAAACTGTGTTTCACTACGTTCGCATATCCAGCACGTACGGGTATTAAACTTATTTTCACAATACTCACCCTTTGACCTACAAGACTAGACTCCGAACTTCGATTCCTCCATGTAGTTAGTACACGTACACTAAACTAACAGCTGATATGTCACCACACAAATTCACTCCTCTGTTGAATTATTTTATTGACACTCCGACTCAAAGTGTGTTGCCCACAGTCAATAAAAGCAGGCTACTTGTTTTACAAATTTAAATTCATGAAACAATAATGAACACAGAATTTGTCAGCCGATTAATTTTTGCGCAATAATACGTATGCCTATTACAAAGTACATGTATGCTATTCAGCAGTCACGGGACATCGGCCCGGCCGGGGATTCCCCCAAATAGTGTGGCTTAGCGTTTGAGGTGAATAAAATACCATTTTTGGTACGGAGCTTCCTTATGGACTATCTTTTGATGAAGGGTGGCCACCCAAAACGGGTTCGGGAACAGGGTAAGAGGAGCATGGTGGGGGTGACCCGCTTCCATGGTCCAGAAATGTGGATTTTATGCACATGATTGTATCATATGTGTGAGCTGTATGATGGAAAATTATGCACAAATATATTAATTTACGACGTGATATATAATCCCGGTGTGATATATTCTAAAACAGGAAGGGGAGCCACCCAAACCGGGTTCGGGATCAGAGTCGGGGGGAGGGGGGGTGGGGGTGATCCCCTTCCATGGTCCATATAAATGTGGATTTTATTCACATTGTATCATGTGAGCTGGAAATTCTGGACAAATGTATTAGATTATGATGTGATATATTTTAAAACAGGACAGGAAGACCCCGGGTGTAACCCTCCCCCAGTTCCCCTCCCCCCCCCCCCCCCCACCATGCCCCAAGAGGTCAAGAGACCCCCCCCCCCCTCCCCCCCCCCCCCCCACCTTGGCCATGTAGATAGGTGTCTAGCCAAAATAAATATCAATTTTTAAGGTAACAATCAAACATCTGATAATACACAGAGCATGAGGGTGGAGAGGACATGAATAGGGTTCATGGAGGGAGGAGGCGGGTCGCACTACCATTGGGGGATATAAAAAATTTCCCCAGACAGATGAAAAAAAATTATTTAATGAATTGAAAAACCAAACTATCGGAAATCGAAGATTAGACTAGCAAAGGGTGGGGGTGTTACAGCGATAGGGGAAGCAGAGGCAGCACTGCTTGGGGGCAGTGCCCATTTTACATAAGATAGTGTTCCTTTTACATAAAAGTGCCTTTTTAGATATGGAAGTGCCCCGTTATGCAAAGGTAAAATGCATCTTTTTACAAAGTGACGGGACCCTTTCAAATAGGAAAAGTGCACTTTTTACATAGAAGAGTGCCCCCATTTATATAAAAAGGGCTCCTCCAATGATGCTGATGGATCCTCAGTCTGAGACCTTCCAAATGTTGGAGAGACCAGGGGGTCTCAACTCCGCTTCTGCACCCGGCTTTCCATGGGGGCATTTCCGGCGGGCGTCTTTTTTTTTTTGTAACCAAGCCTAGGCAGAAACCCCTTTTTGAAGACTTTGAAACAGACTACAAGTATCGGACTTGTATTTTCTAAACCCTAACCCTAACCCTAACCCTAATAAGCAAAAGAAAATTTCGTAATAATCTTCTGCCGAGGTTCGAACTCGTGGTTCCTTCACCAAGAGAGGACTGGATTATCCGATTGCGCCACACAGAACAGCTGCTCGATGTCCTTGCTCGTTTTATTATATAGCTAAAATTCGTTTTCATGAATATTCATGCCGATTAGTCTTGACGGAATAAACCGTATTAGTATGAAAAAATGCGAAATCTGCCTAGCTTGGTTACCAAAAAATTACACACGGCGAGTCAAAGTGCACACTGCTCCCACTGTTCATGTATTAGCCTATGAAGCCAACTTTTTTTCAGTGTACCAGCGAAAACCAGATTTTAGCCGGCGCGCAGCGCGTAAAGTTATTGAAATTATATATTTGAATATTCATGAGCTTTTATAATTAATTAACATAAAACTAAACTAAACTTAGGCGTATACTGTACTTTTGCAGCAAAAATGTGCAGAAGATGATGAAGAACTAGAAGACAAAGATAAAGAAGAAGAAAAAAAGAAGAGGAAGAAGATGAAATAGAAGATGAAGAAGAAAAAAGAAGAGGACGAGGAAAAGGAAGAAGAGGAAGAAGAAAAGGAAGATGAAGAAAAGAAGACGAAAAAGAAGATGAAGATGAAAAGGAAGTGCAAGAGGAAGAAGAAAAAAAAGATGAAGAAAAAAATGAAGAGGAAGAGGAGGAAGAAGAGGAAGAGGAGGAAGAAGAAGAACAAGAAGAAAAGGAAGATGAAGAAAAGAAGACGAAAAAGAAGATGAAGATGAAAAGGAAGTGCAAGAGGAAGAAGAAAAGAAGAAGAAGAAGAAGAAGAGGAGGAGGAGGAAGAAGAAGCCCTCCTTCGATATTGAATTTCCCTTCATTGAACGCTTTTTTGTGCCTTGCAGATCTGGCATATCATATCTCAAGTAAAAGTACAAAGGGAAAATTTGCTCCCCATGACCTCATATAAATTATGTACCACCATGTACCAAGGTTGCATAAGGCTGTATTTACACCAATCCACCTTCACACTTCAGAATACATGCCATATTGTGCCTGCATCATCATCAGCATCACCACCACATCTTTCACAAGTTTATGGGGAAAAAAAACAAAATAGAAGTTTCTCAGTGTGAAATGATGTTTATTAAACTAACTCACTTATCAACATAAAAGTTAATGCTCTCTTGAAATGCAATATACAGATTACAACATATTGTTTATGGACAACAAATCACGGAGCAGGTGAGGGGGCGGCATACCAATTGCTATTTTATTTCAGTTTATAAGCAAACAAGTTTAAATCTAGTGACATCCGATATATAGGTGGATTATAATGTATATCCATGTACATCCCTTCAATCTATCATCAGAATATACAAGACATAAAAGTCCAAAGAGACCACCTTACTGCCCAAAATGATGAGACGATGTTTGTCCAAATATTGGTAGTTTTGAAAATTTCGGCGTGGGCTGAAACTCCCAAGCGCAAGATTCGTCTGCTTAGAAACATGCCCCAGATTGATGGCACAACCATTGCACAGATGATAAAAAGGAAGAAATTACAGATTATAGAACCATTTGCGTTTCAAGAAAAATTATCATAGCTATCGCAGGATAGCTTCAAGAATTTGAATTCAATGAAAGGGATTATCACTTAAGGTTGAAGATCAAATAAATATGATTACATCTTAATGCACTACTTATGCATACAATTATAAACACACGTTGCATTAAAGATGATGAACTAAAATCATATTTCATAATGTAGTCATGCCACATTTTTCTAACTCTATTTCTAAATTACAATGGAATTAAAAGGAAAATTATTTGATTTTGAAAATTTATTGGTTATAGTTTAAATTTAAATTACTGCATTATTCTGAGATGACATGATAACTAACTGTACTTAAAAGGTTTTTATCAAATATTTTTTGAAGTGTGAAAAGAATTTAGAATTAGGCTCAAGATTAATCACTTTCTCATAATCATGTTTCAAATGGGCCAATCGTACCAAATGCAATATATTTTTAATTACGTGTACATGGAGATGTACACCTACAAAAGGTAAATCCGATGTAAAATTTAGTCTTTGCTTTTATTTCAAAATTACGAATTAGGGGGTGTATCTATAAATCATCTTGAAGTGAAATGTCAAGTGATTGCAATAAGGGCCATTCAACCCTGAACCACCCCCCCCCCCAAAAAAAAAAAAACCAAAAAAATGAAAAAATGAAAAAAAATAATGAAAAAAAAAATGGAAAAATAAATAAAAGTTACAAATCTGTTTGTTTTCCCTTTGAATAATATGTTAGCTCTTTCTTAACTTTGACATTCAATTTCCAGCTCAGAAATAGCATTCCTGACATTTAGAATAAATGTAATTGCCATTATGTAAATTAGCAATAAATCTCGAGAGAAATTAATTAATTAAACTTTATGTTTAAATGATAATAAATATAAAAATACTTCGATCCTTAATGACTCCGTTACTTGACACGTAACAAGCAATGTAACTGATGAGCTTCCTTGGACAACCTGCATTATAAAAACAAAAAGAAAGGACAAACAAAAATTAAACTTCTTGTAGACTGTGGACTGGATTTTAAAGAAGGAAACAAAAATGGGTACATCTATCCAGGGGCGGATCCAGGATTTTGTATAATAAGGGGGGGGGGAGGAGGGGCATACAAATGCTGGATTGTCAACTTTGGGAAACTGCTAGGAGGGAGATCTGTATATTGTTTGGTCTTGCCAGCCCTCCAAATATCGCTCAGTGGGGGAGGGGGGTTATGGGGTCCTGTTTCCCTCCATAAATATCTGACACGAAAACTAAACAAGAACAAAAACAAAAACAAAAAAGGTTTTCCGTTCCAAAAGGGGGGCACAATGCATACTGTTGTTTGAAAGGGGGCACGGGCCGGGATTGTCCCCCCCCCCCCCCCCCCCCCCAAAAAAAAACCCAAAAAAAACAACAACAAACAAACAAACAAACAAAAAACCCACCACTGCATTTGTTCTTCCTTCTTAATTATAGAAATGTAAATCTAAGTTTAAATCATTTAACAGACGTACATATTTTCATCTTCCATTCCAAATTTGATCCTAGACCAAGGCATTTAGTAAACTTTAAAACGGCTAAATCAAAATAATTTACTGGACTTTAGAATTTTGATTTTGACTGCACTGACTATGTCGGTAGAAATCTAAGTCTATTAATAATAAGATCTAATCTTACAGAACTACTACTAAGACTAAGCAATGGAATATTGAAATTTACACCAATTATGTGGGCTTAGAGGTCTACATTTTCAAAAAACAATTTACCTTTCCAGTTCAACTTGGGTTTCCTGCAGTGAGTGGATGACAATAATCTACAGCCCAGCCCCAGGTAGGGTCTATCAGTTTTTAGTATCACGATACTGAATGATCTGGTCCTGGTCCCCCTGTGTTTCTCTACTTCGGTCCAAGGCAATAGCTCTGCAATCAAAAGAGAACAAGAGGTTAGAATCATAGTAGTAATTAAAAGCATGCCACAAATCTGTTTAAATTAATAATATTACGCGCACATGAAGGCCCTATGTACTCTCTCGTCTCAGTGACAATGGTGACTCGTCATGGTTGTCACTACAGAGTACAGTAGTACACAAAATAAATTGGGACACCTCTCTGAGTAGCAGCATAAGGTTTAGACCGAAATTTTCTGTCTCTCGTTCGTTAGCCTCTTATTTGGATAGGGTCGGCCACGGCCATTCTGTGGCCGACCCTATCCAAATAAGAGGCTAACGAACGAGAGACAGAAAATTTCGGTCTACATAAGGTTATACTGACTGTATATAATAAAGAACATTTTAATCTGGTCCAGCATGATTCAGGACATTATCATTCAAATTCTAAGTTGATCTTTCTAGACCCTCCTTAAACCAAGTTCAAGGCGAGGCCGAGGGCCTAACTCTAAGTCTAAGGCAGGCCTAGAATAGACCCAGGCTATCGTAGCCGTAGGCAAAGCGCAGTTAGCCGGCCAGGCTCGGCGCACCCAAAACTAACAGACCGCTGGGCAAGATCTTACCCGGCGCGGCCCAGCTCACCAGAGTGAGGATCTTGCACATTCAGTGTCATGATCAATCTTGAACAGGTCCACATCTACCGCAGATTGTCGGTAATGAAGCCATGCACTTTACTTTTCAATTCAATTGAATTCAATTCAATTCAATTCAATCTACCGCAGATTGTCGGTAATGAAGCCATGCACTTTACTTTTTAAGCTTGAGCACTATCATAATATACAGATCTTCGGAAAATATCTGATCTTCTCAAAAAATATTACAAGTAGACTATTCAAAATGACCGTTTTAGAGTTCAATCAAAGATAATAATTTTGTTTTGTCATGGCTCATGCATGAGAAGGGGGGCTGGGTGGGATGTGGGATAATACGTTTTGTACAGTGAACTCACTAGCAGCCACGACGAACACATCCCAATTATTAAGAGGAATGTTAAACAAAAATACATATTTACTTACATTTCATGGCATCATACGGCATTACTTTGATGAGAATGTCCACCGGAGAATTTTCTGCTTTCGTGAGACTTACAAGACAAACTCCTTCTAAAACAGAAAATTCTCAAAAACAAAGTTTTTTTGAGATTTGTGTTGAAATGGCACAAAAGTAGCACTACCCGCACGGCCGCCATTTTCTCTATTTCGTGTCCAAATCGTAGGGAATTGTGGGAATTAAAAAAATGAATTATGTATGATCTTATACATAAATCATTATGTTAATATGAGCAACTAACCAATCATCGAACAGTATTTGACGAGTTTTTGACGTCATTCCTCATGAATAAACATTTATTGAAATTGACCCTCCTAGCTCACGGTTCAAATTGGCCAAAGCTCCCACAATGCATCCAATGCAAAGCCTATGGAATGTCAAAGGTCAGATTTTAGCTGGCCCTCTAGCCCTCCTTCGGAGGGCATACTGTGTATGATCGAATCTCTTTGGGAGAGACTAACTGTAGTCCTGTATGAAAAATGTAGTCCTCTGAGTCAAGTCAATGACGTAAGGAAACATCTCTTCTGTCACATGAATCGGACAATATAAACTGCCTCCCACAAAGAATACACTACTTCAGCATATTTGAATTAGAGCCATATATCAAGCAGGAATCTGGGCAACAAGTACTCGGTCTCAACAAGTGATACCATCTCCAGAAGACTATCGGTGGACCATGAATGGAGGATCTTGGATTCCAGTATGGATGACAATTACGGAGGTCTTCGAAGCATGCCGGGAACTGATCAAATGTTCACTCAGCGGCATGAAATACTGATTTGCAAGGTTGAATAGTCAAGCAGTTATTTTCATAATAGACCTGATTTAACATGCCAAGAGTATTCGGTGAGTCTTGTTTACCTCTTTAAAAAAATATCATGATTTATGTCGAAGAATGTTGGACAAGATAATATTTGTTTTGATGTTTACATGGTGCAAGATAATTTATAACTAAATCATAGTACGTTGCAGTCGGGTGTTGGATAGAAGGGGCTGATAGTTAAAAGGAAAATAAAGGGGCAAGTGTCAAAGTAATAGTGGCACTTTCAGATTGAATACTGGCAAATGTCAGATATGATGACAGGACACTTCTGAGGGTCACAGGGGTACTTTCTTTCCCCTAAAAATGGGCATTCACCAATCATGAAAATAGACCCGAAAGAATGGAAAAGAGGCACTGATCACAATCAAAAGGGGCACTTAGAAAGGAAAGGGGTACTAACAGCGGTGATAAGGGGACTTATCACAAGGAAGTGGGACATTTGAGACATGGTAATAGGGCACTCATTAGAAAGGAAAATGACATTACCAACAAGAGAAAAGGGGGTACTTGCCTTAATAGGAGGGGCACACTTTATTTAAAAGGGGTATTTTCCTAATAGGTACACTTCACTTTACAGACGGGCATTTTTTATATAAATGGGGCACTCTCCTATGTAAAAAGTGCTCCTTTTCTATTTGAAAGGGTCACTTCCCTTTGTAAAAAAAATGCATTTTACCTTTGCACAAAGGGGCACTTCCGTATCTAAAAGGGCACTTTTATGTAAAAGGGACACTTTCTTATGTAAAATGGGCACCCCCCCCCCTCATCCTGCTAGCAATTTCAATTTATAAAAAAATAATTTTTTTTTTCATCTGTCTCGGGAAATTAGGTTTTATACCCCCTCCCCCAATTGTAGTGCGACCCCCTCCCCCCCCCCCCCCCCCCCCGCTCCCATCCCTCCATGAACCCTATTCATGTCATTTCCATCCTGCTCAGGGCATTATCAGATTTTTGAATGTTACCTTAAAAATTGATATTTATTCTGGCTAGACATCTATCTACATGCATGGCCAAGGTGGGGGCGGTGTGTCTTGGGGCACGTGAGGGGGCAGAAAGGGGAACTGGGGTAGGTTACACGCCGGGGTCTTCCTGTCCTGTTTTTTAATATATCACATCATAAATTAATATATTTGTGCATAATTTCCATTGCACATCTCACAAATAATTATGATACAATGTGCATAAAATCCACATTTCTGGACCATGGGAGGGGGTCAACCCAACTATCCCCCCCCCCCCCCCCCCCCCCCCGACCCTGATCCCAAACCCACATTTGGTGGCTCCCCTTCCTGGTTTTTAATTATATCACATCATAAATTAATATATTTGTGCAGAATTTCCATTATACAGCTCACATATATACAATGTGCATAAAATCCACATTTCTGGACCATGGAAAGGGGTCACCCCCACCATGACCCCCTGACCCTGATCCCGAACCCGGTTTGGGTAGCTCCCTTTCTAAAATCAAAATTTAGTCCGTAAGAAAGTTCTGTACGGTAAGGAGGTGGGGGTAGTGAGAATTTCCCACCAGCCCTCCGAAACTCGCTCAGTGGGGAGGGGGTAGAAGATTTTATGGTGTCCAATTCTCTGAGAAGCCTAAAATAAGAATTCTAAAAGAAAGGGAGGGGGAATATATCCTTTTGGGGGGGTCAAAAGTTGTCAGGGAGTAGTCTGCCCCTTTGCCCCCCCCCCCCCCCCCCCCTTCCAATAATTGTGAAGTTCATAGATAGCGTTGTAAAATATCTCTCTGTATACCGTAATCACCCAAGAGAGAATGGGCGGGAAGAGATCGAAGGGTGAAAGTAAATCAGTTTCGCCGCCCCAACCCTCCACAAGACATGTTTTCGGGAACAGTATGTGTACAAAGTTCTCTAGATGGCAATATTTCAATACTAAATTACAAAGAGATCATATTTATCTCCCAATCGCTTCTCTCTCTCTCTCTCTCTCTCTCTCTCTCTGCAAAGGCCAGCCTACCTATGCTCTATCTTCTGTCTATTGATAAGTTTGAAGTGGGGAGCAATTCGCCTTTGTGTTTAAAAGTATTCTTGAATGCAAAAATGTCAACATCACTTGCAGGATTTTGTTCTGTCGTTCCACTCCTGATAATTGATATTCTATTTTGATTTGTTGAGTGTTGTTTTGACTAGTAAATCGTGTTTCTTATCGGCAGTTTGGTACGGCATTAATACACTTTTAAATTGTTTGGGTACTGTTGGCCCGGGGGGCCCGGGAGCTACGTAGATTAAATGTATCAAAAAGTACTGATCTAGACATGATTCCGGCTGAATGATGGTGTGAAGATTTTATATAAGCCTTTACGCTATTTAATCAACCTATCTTTCCTGACGAGTACTTTTCCAGAGGACTCGAAAATAGCAAAAGTGACTCCACTTTATAAAAAAGAGAGACAAAACGGATGTTATAGCAATATTATAGACCTTTCAGTGTTTAAGCGTAGCTTTAAAGATTCTTGAAATATCGGTCTGTGTTCAAATTGAAAGATATTTCAACAAAAATGATATCTGGCTTTCGGTATGACTATTCGACTGAACATGTCTAATTCATTTAACCGATTATTTGAGGACAGAAACTTCCCAAGGGCACTTTATGGTGCTACTTGATCTGCAAAAAACTTTTGATACAGTTAATCATGACTTCTTATTAAAAAAGTTTTTTATAAACTGTATTAAAATCCAAATCCAAAATTTCTTGAGAAAAAACTCAAAGGGCTGTCTACCTGTTTCGATAGGATGACTGATAATAAGCTTTCTTTACACTTGAGTAAAACAGAAAACATTTTTTTGTTCTAAAAGTAAATTTAAAAATCACTTGAATTCAAAGTGACACACAATAATCAAGTAATCCAGAGAAAGGGATCTGTAAAATATTTAGGCATCGAGTTGGCTAGCAAAGTTTCATTTTCTTCATTAGTAGAATCAGTTGTTAAAAAAAACTAATTCTCGTTTGAAGTTTTTTGTACAGATATAAGTTGTATGCATTTAAAAGCAAGACGTATGACTATGTTTTGCTGTCATTCAATGTTTGTTTGACTATATGTTAATCATGCATGGTACAGTAACAAATCAGATTATAAGAACTTGAAAATTATACAGAACAAAATGGTGAGATTTATCATTAACTGTTCTGGTTCAAGAGCTGGTCTTCTTGAATTCAATCAAAGATCGAAACAAGTCGTATTGCATCACGTACATAACATATATCATACTAAGACAAATAATTATTATGTAAACGAAGAAGCTTGACTGGGGAGGAATTTTTAATTTGTAAACAAATCTTTCGGCATATTACTCCCAGTCGCTGGTTAAGTCGCTGCCCGGCAAGCAGTAGATGACAGGTTCGAATCCCG
Source organism: Heliocidaris erythrogramma (assembly GCA_025617745.1). NCBI lineage: Eukaryota > Metazoa > Echinodermata > Echinoidea > Camarodonta > Echinometridae > Heliocidaris > Heliocidaris erythrogramma. The sequence goes on from CM046854.1 coordinate 56,684,842, forward strand.
CTGGTTCCAATTTTTTCTGACTTGTGTTTTTCATTACAGATCGAGCATACGATCTTTAACACTGGGAGTAATATGCCGAAAGATTTGTTTACAAATTAATTATTATGTAGTAGAGCAGTATAACAGAGCGAGTGTAACCGCGATATCAACCACAGAATATAATTATGACAAGCATATATTACAGATCGAGCATACGATCTTTAACACTGGGAGTAATATGCCGAAAGATTTGTTTACAAATTAATTATTATGTAGTAGAGCAGTATAACAGAGCGAGTGTAACCGCGATATCAACCACAGAATATATGACAAGCATATTAAATAAAGACAAAACCTCATCAAAACATTATACGATCAAGTTATGTCAAAACACTAATACATCAAATGACACTCGATGTTACAAAGTTATGGAAAGGACAATGATTATAATTATTATTATTATTATTATTATCATTGCTGTTGTTGTTATTATGTATTTCTTATTTTAATTGTATTATTTTTTTAATTGTTTTTTTTTAAACCGTGATTCAATCTTTCTGTGTACATATAGCTAAGTCCAATTACACAAAGTTTACTTTGTGTATATCCATATCGTTACTACCCAATCTTAAATGAAATTTATTTTCCTCATTTATGCTTTAAAAAGCCGGGAACACACTCTATACCGTACCTTGTTCTATCATAAGTTTACTCTTGCTTATTCTTAGTTTTGCAAAGTTTGTAATGTGTGTGTTTTCGGCGTCTATAGAAAGAGGTAGTTTTCAATCTTATAGTTATTTTTCAGTTTTTTTTTATAAGTTATCAAGTTATTACCATTTTCAGCGATACCTTTTTTCCAGGATATTATATACCGTTCATTTAATTTATTTGTTATTGCATTCAAAAGTGCTCTCTTTGAGAAAGTGCCTTGGTGTTCCCACACATGGAAGAAAGCAATATGTCGTAGTAACATTTTTATATATTTCTTAAATCCGTTAATGGTATATTGTGAAGCAGCATATCCGCTTTTTATAAGACTCTTTTTTGTGGTAATGATATGATGCCATGTATACTATGCTTGGTTTTAGAGCTGATATTATACTGTATATAACGGGTAGCGACTAAACTCAGCCAAAATAGCACTATTGGTTGATGGCCTGTGTACTCCGAGAACAGTTTTCAGGAACTGGTTCTGATGATTTTTTTCAGGAAGAAAATAAGAATTAACACTGGGAGTAAAATGCCTAAAAAATTTGTTTACAAATTCAAATTCCTCCCATCAAGCTTCTTCGTTTACTAACCATTGTCTACGGCGGACCGTTTGAATATTAATGAGTCAGAAAGAAGAGGATCTTGGGTATTTGATTCCAGTTCATCGTGACTTGGCCGTGAACCAGAATAGCCTGGTGGTTAAGTCGCTGCCCGGCAAGCAGTAGATGACAGGTTCGAATCCCGCTGGTTCCAATTTTTTCTGACTTGTGTTTTTCATTACAGATCGAGCATACGATTTTTAACACTGGGAGTAAAATGACTAAAAAATTTGTTTATACACACTTAGAAATAAAGGTACAAAGTTGCACCTTTTAGGGTGCAAATAAATGCAACACTGGGAGCACCTTTTTGGGTGCAATATTGCACCTTTCTGAAAGGTGCAATTTTGCACCATTTTTAGGGTGCAATGTTGCACCATTTAGGGTTCAATATTGAACCCTTTTTTCCGATAAAAAGGGTGCAATTTTGCACCCTAAAGGGTGCAAATAAATGCAACACTGGGAGCACCTTTTTGGGTGCAATATTGTACCTTTCAGAAAGGTGCAATTTTGCACCATTTTTAGGGTGCAATGTTGCACCATTTAGGGTTCAATATTGAACCCTTTTTTCCGATAAAAAGGGTGCAATTTTGCACCCTAAAGGGTGCAAATAAATGCAACACTGGGAGCACCTTTTAGGGTGCAATATTGTACCTTTCAGAAAGGTGCAATGTTGCACCATAATTGAACCTATAAAAAGGGTGCAATTGTGCACCCTAAAGGGTGCAAACTATTGCAACATTGGCAGCACATTTTTCGGTGCAATATTGTACATTTCCAGAAGGTGCAGTTTTGCACCTCACAGGGTGCAACATTAAGCCCTTTACCCCGATAAAAAAGGGTGCAATTTTGCGCCTTACAGGGACCCTTTTGGGCACAAACTTGAACCCTTCCAAACCTTCCATTTCGTTTGCAAACACAGATACTGAAGAAAAAAAACACATTTATACTTTTCCATGTTAAGTTAAAACAAAACTGAACGAGCTGTATTTAATAAGGCATATAAGCATGCATTGGAGCATCTGGTCTTTGATATTTTATATACATGTTCATGCGCAGTACTGTAGTTGTAATGACAATACATGAGGTTAAGATGCACTTTGAATGACAATCCCAACTTAGCAAGCCCTTTTTTTACAATAATAAAAAAGTGAATAGTTCTATATACATGTAAGCTGGCTTTAAAATAGTTCACAAACAGTGACAAGCAAAAAGCTTTGTTTCATCACTACATTATCAGGTAATAATATTCTCAAATTTGATTAGCATTTTTGGTGGATGGGATAAATATTTCTGTACAGTCCCACATATAAAAAATGCATAGCAAATTGCTATGTGACACCAGGAATTGATTGTTAAGATTATCATTCTCAGTGGCCTATACACTATAATGGCCAGTGAGTACAACATAAGCAAGCAGGATTACATACCTTCATCTCAGTTAAAATTTAACAATAAAAGGTATATGAATTGTACCAAGTACAACAAATCATTAATCATCACTCAGACACATTATGATACATTCGCAAACGAGTGATGCACTAAGAAAGGAAAAAAACAGTCATAACAGAAACAGTGTATATAAAATTCAGTAAACTTCAGCTCTCCATTTCTAAAAACATACCAGTATTTCTGTACTATATCTGCAAGTATGATATATTACATACATGTATGGTGTATACACGTGATATACTTTTCATTATACATGTACATGTGTATTTCTTTTACAAGATATATTTTGCGTGTGTTTAGCTGTACATTGCTTCAGAAAAGAAGACAAATTGAGTGAATACTGACTCCACGAAACAGAATTCTAACCAATGAATACATAGTCATTAAGGTAATCTAAAACAGATTGTTCCATGTATACTTCTTCCATTAACAATTATGAAATGCATTATGCTTTTTAACCCTAAATGGGCCGGGGGTGGAATCCCCCCCCTAGACGTTTCTCGCGATATGTCCGCAACGCGCAAAGCAATTTCATGACTTTTTTTCCCGAATCTCACGCATCTTTTGAGACCAAATTCGTGATGTCAGGGCACGCAACAATTCGTACTTGCACGTCAGACCGAAAATTGCTCAGAAACGTGATTTCATGTATAATTTCAATACAAAATGTGTTTTCAGCCAAAATTTACAAATCTATATTTTTACATTTGCTGATTGAAATTAATTTATTTTATGCTGTTTATGTTTGCGAAAGTGTCCCCGACAAATTTCATCCAAAAAACAAAAAAAAAGTAAAAAAACAAAGAAATACATAAATTTTAAATACAATAAAATACATAATAAATTTTGATATCAAATTTTTTTCAAGTATATTTGCTAAGAATACTGTAAAGAGTGTCTAGACCAAAAATTAGCATATTTTGAGCTTTACTTAATGATTTAGAGCAAAATTTCGATTTCATGCATAAATTTGCATAATTAATGAATGTGAAATTTTTCGGAGCATTAAACTATATATAGCTTTGTAGATTACGTTGTGGACGATGTGCGTGCCGATCGGGGGGAAGGGGGGTGGATTCCACCCCACCGGCTGTGGCATAGCCAACATATCCTGGCCATTTTAGGGTTAATTGATACACATCTTGAAATTCAAACCTAGAAAGTAAAAATATATATTTATAGGCATTCAAAAGGTAAGTGATGTGCATGTTGGTGGTGCAGTCCTTTATTTTACAGTCTCTTTTTCTATTTTACGGCATTCAAATAACAAATGTGCATGTCCAGTTGTTGCAGTGCCAGTAATCTCAGGTACCGTAAAGAGGCATGTATGTTGTACATAACTTATATAACATTTTCAGTAGGAACGAAACTACTAAACACATAGTACATGTACTGTGTATATTTGGTCTGTTATGATTAAAGCCACACATACATTGTACAAGAGGTGTGGATCTGGGGGGGGGGGGGGGAGAGCAGCCCCTCCCTGTAAAAAATTTTTTTTTTTAATCTTTCAGAGGCCAGAAGCAATGAGGTTTCAAGAGGGCTTTAAATGCCCCGTTTGTGTCATTTTATGAAAAAAAATAAAATTCGGCCCACACTTCACACTGAAATATAATGGGTTATAATTATTTCCAGGATTTTAAAAAATTAAGGCTTTACACAAATTGCACTTCATGACCACATGGCTTTTTTGTTGTTTGGGGGGCATTAAAATAACCAACTACATGTAATAAAAACAGGCTTCAAATGCCTTGTTTATGGTTCAGTATATTGACAAAAACTTGGGCTCCTGTTTATTTTTTGCTTTGTTCAACTGATTTTTTTTATTTTTTCAATTTGCCCACCACCTCCCCCCCAATAGAAATCCTAAATCCGCCACTATTGTAAAATATATATGTGTCCTTTATGCCAAACAAGGAAGGAGTCAAGGAACAAGTAGTATATATTATCTGCAGAAGAATACCCTGTCCCAACAGGGGCTGACACCCATTGTACCACAAAAATATTGCACGCATCATGTACCTTGACATACAATATAAGACATCATTTAGATAGTGACCGGGGCAAGTGGTGCTGCAGAGTGAACGCTCCAAAAAGTGAACTCCAAAAAGTGAACTCCAAAAAGTGAACTCCAAAAAGTGAACTCCAAAAAGTGAACTCTCCAAGAAGATCCCCAAGAAGAAGCCGGCAACACACCCACCTGCTTCCGAAATGATAACTTCTTGGATTTCTTGTTGTCACGGGCAGCGTTGCCAGCGAGCTCCAAGATTTCGGCAGTCAAGTACTCGAGGACAGCAGCCATGTAAACAGGGGCTCCACCGCAAGTGGTGCTGCAGAGTGAACTCTCCAAAATGTACTAGACCCCATGTGAGTGCTCCAGAGCAGTGGCACATCTTGCCCCCTTCAATCCAAACTTCAGCTACAAGCTTTCCTCTAAACACTGCAGCTGGTGTTGGTGTCACAGGTTCCTAAGAAGTAAAAGGAAAGAAATTTACCAGGTCACTGGGCATGATAAAGTACAATCATCTTATGATTCCTCCTTAGAACTACAGAAGTACATGTATGTAGGAAAAAGGGTAGAGGAAATGAGAAAAAAATTGAGCTAAATCTAGTGTCATACTCTAAACTTTAACCCCATGTAATTTAGGTGAACAATTTCCTGCATCAGATTCAGACCACTCCCCCCACTTATGTTACATCATCTCTTAATAGTATCTTTATGGTAGAATGGAATAGTGGTTGCAACATGTTTTGGGAAGAAAAGGTTTAAATTGTCATTTACCTTGTCTACAACATACATCATGTCCTTCTCGCCAAGCAGGTGTGGTATGGCCAGAAGGGAGTGTCAGATCTGGAAGTTAATCAGACAAATTATATTAAATCTATGAAAGTTCTGGCATTCACATAACAAACAATTGATATGGAGTAGCTTTTTAAAGCAACTTGATGTACATGCCTGTTATTAACACATGTACAGACATATAAAACATGAGAGTTCTGTGACAGAGTCTACATAAGTAAAGAAGAAAATTAAATATTTTATTTTGAAGACAAAATCTTCAAGCCCTCCTCCTGTTTGGAATGGTAAACATGAAGACCATTTGCAAAATGCATTCAAAACTTTTAAACAAATACTGACCTTTCATTTGGTCTTTCTCAATACACTCCTGGATGAGGGCATTGTATTCCTTGAAGAGACAGCTTGTGGAACCAAGGGTCGAATTCCTCCAAACGTGGATTCCATCTCTTTCAGAATCTGTAAATTCAAAAAAAATATATCACAGCATTATTCTTGTTTTGTTCTGTTAGAGAAAGTATAAGACATGAAATTTATCGAAAATAATCCTAAGAATGGACAATATTTTTAAAAGCTGATTACTAAAGCTGACATCCATAATGAATTTGTATGCATGCTTTGAACATCATAAAAACAAGGTAGAGGGAATCAAATTAAAACATCCTTTTGCCTGAAAAATTGTGTACATGTATACAACTACATGTATTATCTGTTTCTGATAATTAAGTCCAGATTTTTTATAAACATCTAATTACCCAAAACTCCAAGTCTCCAACTTCAGGATGGGGAACTCCTGCACCTCAAAAGAAACTTGGTTGGTTCTATATTGAGCTCGGTGAGTCCTAGTGCGCCTCATGATACATGTATCTCCTATGACACCTTTATCTGGGTTGCGCCTCCTCACAAGCACTTTAACTCTTTTCTTCTTCTCCTTGGATATCATCCTTCAAAGTGAAAACAGAATATGCGAAAATAATTCTAAGAGTTTGAAACTCAATTCTTCCTGTGGACAAAAATAAATCACCCACACTTTACCTTACCAAATAGCAATAGTCTAGGTGTACAGTGCATAATGTCTTTATTAATTGCATACTTAGATATCAGAATGGAGATTCAGCCCACCTCACACAATGTGATTAGATGCGTTCAGATCAGAATTAAACCATTGCCCACTTATGCATGTACTGTACAAGCTTATCTGAAGATAGATTTTGTGTGTATTAGTGGGAAGTGGTACATTCTAGATCATTCATACATGAGAAGAAAATATTTAAAATTTCATTTTCAACTCTGAAACGTCAAATTTTTAGCATATATAGTGCGAGTTGACAAGTTCCTGAATCAGGTAAAATAGCAAATTCAAGAATATCAAATCTTGCTTGGATCAAATTTGTTGTCTGTTACTACTGCAACAGTGAATGTTTGACACAGTCCCACATATGCAAGGGACAAATAGTATGAGTGACGATTGCCTAAGACCGCATTCAACACCCTTGATCATTGATCATTGGACAGGATCACTCATAGCGGCATCGTGTCATGGTCTAGTGGATACGTCACCGGACTGGGGATCTCATGGTTTGTGGTTCGAGTCCCGCCGCGGCACTAATGTCCTTTGGCAAAACATTCATTTACATTTGCCACTCTCCAGCCAGGTGTAGTAAATGGGTACCTGGTAGGAATTTATTCCTTGAATGCTTAGGGCAGCTGAGCTAAAGCCAGGGTAATAATACTCCTTTGTAGGTGCCTTGAGCATCCTCTGGGATGGATACGTGCGCAATATACATGTAATAAATGTAGCTATTATTATTGTTATAATATACCCTCGGACGGTCGTACACCTCAACACTTTCAAATGCCACTGCACAAAAATTCACTCAAAATCAGCATTTAATTTACAAATATAAACACTAAGTAACATATCCATGAAATACAATAAATTCAGCTCACTGATGTTGGAAAATATTTATTTAAAAAATTAAATTTACGGGGTATCGAAGTCATTGTATTTCTTGGTCACCGCGAGCGCCGACATCTCCCCCAAAACATTAAGTTGGCAAAAATTTGGTCCCTGTTGCACATACGTAAAAGTCCCGGTTTTCTGTGTGCGCAATTGTAGAGATCGATATCGGTGTGATATGGAGTTTCTTTGTGAACAAAATTTTATTGGCTAAGTTTAGTCTAAAACATTGGCAGAATGAAAACAACATCATGTGATGGCGAAAAAAAAAAAATCAGGGATTTCTTCAGGGAATTCTTCCTAAGACCTAACGGCCATTCGAGGTAAGAATTACATTTTAAGAGCTGAATTTGAAAGGAAGTATATTTATCTTATTCCCCCCCCCCCCCCCATACAGCTTGCGATAGAAAATGCAGCAGTAAACTTTTTTGGCATTGTTCGTTCTTACTGGGTCAACGACCACGATTACTTACATTGTTTTTTGTCCATCCCATCCACACCAAATAACTTGGTGTGGATGGGATGGACAAAAAACAATGTACCTCAAGTGATTACCTCAAAGCCTTCTTTACAGGAAAGGCCATCTTCTTTAACAACATGTTTAGACTTTGCGCTAGCCTAGGACCTGGTGCTTGCCACTCATAGCTACATTATTGTAAAAGAGTTGGTATTTTCTATCACATGTACTAAAGGTATGGGGGGAAAATAAGATAAATATTTTAAATACCTTGCTTTCAAATTCAGCCCTTAAAAATCTCACTCCTACCATGCCTACATCAAATGGCCGTTATGAAGAACTTTCCATATTTCCAGCAAAATCCAAAGTCAAAATCATGCCCGCGTGTTGTTTACATACCGACGATGTTTTAGACTAAAATCGGCCAATAAAATTTTTGTCCATGAAGAAACTCGGGATCGCAAGCGCAAATCGTTCTCTACGATCGCGGACACAGAAAATCGGGACTTTTCCGTGTACGGGATAGGGACCAAATTTTTAACGCAGCGACCAGGAAATGTACACAATGACTCCGATAGCTCGTATCGCGAGAATCGACAGTAAATTACGGATTTCATTTTTGGATCATCTTTTCCAACATCGTCATCGGTGAGCATGGTGAGTTGAATTTATTGTATTTCTTGGAATATATTGGGGTCGGTTTTTGTAAATTAAATGCTGATTTTGAGTGAATGTTGGTGACTTTTGTGCAGTGGTGTTTGAAAAAGTTGAGCCGTATGACTGCCTTAGATTCTACACACGAAGTATAGGAATGTAGCGGGGATGTAGTATGAGTGGTCATGGTGGTGGTGCTTGCCTTTTGGCTTTTCCAATTCCAGCAATCAGCATGTCCAGCCAAAAACATGAAAAAGCAAAAAGATAACCCTTTTTTCTTTAGTTTGGGGGACTCCTTCCATGCGTCCTGTTGGCTAGATGTATACCAGAAACAATATTGTGCCCTATTACTGATAATAATTTCGGTACAATAACAATAAATGGGCAAGAAAACGTGAAATTTGGTAGACAGATCAGATCAAAACTGGTCTAAGGCTGCCAATGACAAAAACGTTACACAAAATTGAACAGATGGGACTGGGTTATTGACATGCGTAAATATTGTTGCTCGATCTTGTTTACACTGTTATTTTGTGTTTAAATTAGTGAAATATATATTAAAATGCACATGATGTCATGCCATGACTTTATCACACAGAGGTTATATTCTACAAGACATAAAAGCATATTTTACGCTTACTGTTAACGCTGAAAGCTCACCAGAGAGAAATGATATCGTGCGGCTGATTTGAATTTCGTGCGAATCGCAAGCGCAGCGCAGCGCTAGCACGGATGCTCATGCAATGCAGCTCAGAGATTGATCGGCCAATCGCGGCGCACGTATTAAAGCGATACGAATACGGCATTTTTTTTTTTTTTTTTTTCAATAATTTATGAAACAAATAATTTACGTTTGAATAAAATACAGCTTAAAATGGGTTATAATGAAATAAAATGCAATTCTAAAAGATATACTATGGCAGAAACTGTAACACTTACCCTGTTTAACTTCATGTTCAGCATTTTCGTGGGCATTTTCTGTCTATCGATTTCATTGGCCAATGATGTTTAGACGGGCGAAGTTGACGTAGTCTTTCGGCCAAAACGTTCAAAATTGTCTCGAAAGTACAGTTCATTTATGAGACTAAATAGTTTGCAGATGAACATGTTACTACAAAAGTATGTCATAATATAACCGATGAAATATTAAATTTAATGACAAACTTGAATAATTACTAAAACAGGACACCAAACAAAAGACTACACGTTATAGCGCAGCATACTTTTGAGACTAACAAAAGGTACAAGTTTGCACCCTCTTCCGATTTATCATTGAAATTACTCAAAATGGTACAATATTGCACCATTTACGAAGTTTGCTGCACATTGCACCTTTTTTCGAATGTTTGCACCATTTGTGCACCTTTAATTCTAAGTGTGTAAATTAAAATTCCTCCCATCAAGCTTCTTCGTTTACTAAGAATTATATAGTTGTTCTGATTTCTTGTCTTCTCGTATAAGCGTTGACAGACTCCAGATTTCGGAGCAATATAACAAAATAGGTTTTATACATGCGTCAAATAGTTTTATATTCAAGTTTCAAGTTTATTTTATTCAAATGTTTACCTTCAAAAAGCAAAGGTACGTGAACTCATCAGTAATTACCCAATATATGCAGACAGCATGACATATTCCAACATCAAAATACTCAGGTTAATAACAACAGCAGCAAAATTGATAAAATATGCCCCCCCCCCCCTAAAAAAAATAATAATAATAAATAAATAAATACAAAATAAAATTAAAAAGATTTAAAAAAACAAGAATAAAACAATATATACATGCATGGGAAGAAGAATTTACATAGTTTAATTTTTAAAGAAATCAATTTCTATTTTTAGTTCATGACTATCTTTTATGCATCTATTTTTGCTATGATTTTTTGCAGTGAATAACCTCTTTCTCTGTTGTTCACATTCATCACTAAACCAGTGTTTATTATCTGATTTCCTTTTGGATGTTCTACATATATTTTCTGGCATACTTTTGCTTTACCATTTTACACCCATCACTACTGGTACAAAACACTTCACCAATCATGTCCATTATTAGTGTGTCAATATTGTCTTGACAAATATCTGTATTTTACATTTCTTGTAGCCGATCGAAAACCTGTTCAATATATTTAACAGCACTAATATCAATGTTTTTAACAAAGTTATCCTTCTTATCAGAAGACCATGTAGCTCTAGTGTTGCTGTTAAAAAATTCAACACCATCACAAGTCTCAAAATTATCCTGAGGATACAAAATAGTCCTATAGGCTATAGACACTATTTTTATAGGTTATTTAACTTGGTATAGCAGTGTGCACTTTCGACCCGCCAGAAATGCCCCCAAGGAAAGCCGGATGCAAGGACAATGACAATGACAATGACAATGATATTATTTTATTCCCATATCACACATTGACAGGGTATAGGAGAATGCAATTATACATGAACATAATTATAATCATTATTGTATTCAATCAAATAATTTACATAGCATTTGAAGTATATCGTTTGCAAATACATATTCAGCAAATTAAAAAGAAAAAAGAAAAAATAACAATCGAACACAAAGGCAAATAACAAACAATATTCAATTGAGTAAGTAAATTAATACATAATCCATGAATAACAGAAATAATTCTACAATATCCCAAAGAATTGATTGATTGATTGATGCAAAATTTATTTCATCTCATTTTTCCATATATACAAATAACAATATATAACAAAACAATATGATAACAATGTACAGAATCATGAAATGAAAAAGGAACCTACTGGAAAGCATAGCTTGTTTGTGTAGGTTCCCAAGAATAAATATAACATTAACATAATTATCTTTATAACATGGGAAATTGGAAGTGAAATGCATATTTGAGAAAAAATATATATACATATACATGCACATGTGTATACACATACATTGGCGTATCTCTCAAAATTGCATAATTAATCAAGTAGTCATGAATCCTGTATATAATTATAATGAAATTTTCATAACAAGATGCTTCACGCCGAAAAACAAATGATAAGACAGGACTCAGAGGACAAGACAATACAAGACAAAACGGGACAAAACAAGACAGAAAAAGAAAGAAAAGGGAAAAAAGGTGGGAAAAGGGGAAAGAAGACAAACGTCAAGAAAAACAAGAAACTGACAGGATAATACAAGACAAAACAAGATAAAGACAGAAAGAAAGAGGGAAAACGGGGAAAGCAAGAAAAACAAGAGACAGAACAAAGACAAAACTGCACTAGAAGAGGGGGGAGTAACTTTAACTCGTAGATGAATTGTACTTTTGAAGTAAAAGTTTTTTAAACCCTCTACTGAAACTAAAGTGTGTGACTTTATTTCTAATTGGATCCGGAAGAGATCAGTTCCACAGTTTTGACCCAGTAAATATAAACGTTTTATTTGAAATCAATGTTCTTGTTCTTGGTAGATGAAAAAGCCCGGCAGACCTAGTAGGGTAATCATATCATGAATATTGAGATTCTTTGAAAATATTGAATAAAATATATTGGGCAATTCGTTTCTATATAAATCGCTTATCTTTAGTATCTTATGTTTATGAAAGAGTGCATCGGTGTGCGCTCGGTAGTCCGAATGACATGTAACACGCAGCGCTTTTTTTCTGTAAAAGTAAAACTCTATTTAATTGATAGTCAGCACAACTGCCCCATACTACTATACCATAGTTTAAATGTGGAAGGATCAGTGTGGAATACAGATTTAAGAGTATACGGGTTGGGAAGTAAAATTTAACCTTGTTTATTATACCAATATTTCTAGAAACGACTTTACAAATGTTATCTATGTGATCTTTCCATGATAGCTTATCGTCAATGGTGATTCCCAGAAATTTAGTGTTTGAAACCCTTTTTATATTTGTATGATCAAAAACTACATTACCTGGAAGCTCATTTATGATGTCACTAAAAACCATGTAGTAGGTCTTTTGTAGATTGAGTGATAATTTGTTGGCTTTGATCCATTCAGAAACTCGATCTAATTCTTGGTTAATTGTGGCAATCAAAACGTGTGGGTCTTTGTGGGAAAAGAAAATATGTGCATTATGGCAAAGGCATATCATTGGCTGTTATGCCGCAAATATACCGGTACTTTACTGATTAAAATCTGAGATTCAAAATTCGAATGCGAAATAAAGAAGTCAGTTAAAGACGAAACATAATTTTCTTGCAGAATTTTACGAGGCTGGAACGGTTTCTGATTTTTTCACAATATTTTAAAGAGCTGTTACATTATGAGGGCATTTGGTCACTCGGTGTAATATTTTTGAAGATGGATTTTTGAATTTGACGAAGCTGGAACAGGTTTCTGATTTTTCACAATTAAACAGCTGTTTCATTTTCAGTGTATTTGGTCGCTCGGCGTAATATTTTGATGATGGATTATTGAAGATAGATTTTTTTTTTCTTTCCGCAGAAGCGGAGTTGAGATCTATAATTCAGAGCTGTACATACAGAGAGTCGCGATACCGAATATCGCTTGTGGTTGGTCAGTCAGTTCAAATATTTCCCTCCCATAGATAATGTGTGTGGGAGGTTGTAGGAACTATTGGCAGCTCCACGATCCGCCATGTTTATAACTTAGACCGCTACAAACTTACGAGCATTATGCCCGTGTCACAACTCTCTTTCTTTCATGTGCTCTGCTTTGATTAAGTTTGTTTGGGTTTTAACGCCATCTGCGACCAATTTCATACATGTTGCTAAGAAACACAAAAAATGAAAAGAGGAACTCGGGAAGAAGTAGAATTAATCGTTTGGAGCATGGAGGAAAATACAATTAATTGACAAGATGGCGATGGAAAAACAGAGTGTCCTGAAAGAGACACACCACAGATCAGTGACTGCCCTCGGATACCACCCTTTACGTCGTGAAATTGTGGCAGGATTTGAAGGTAACGCATAACGGTCCCAGAAATAGCATTTTGTGTTAGCGGGTAACATCGGCGGTAGACATCACTGTCGGCTAGCGACAGACGGGTTGCCATTCTCTGATTGGTCAGTTAAGACAGTGCGATACACGTGTGCGCTGTGTGTGTACGTGAGCCGTGGTGTGTGCTATGATATATTACGTACATGCTCTACACGCTGTATAATGTTGTTTTTGTGAAGTTTCTTCAAACTCTTTGACTTTTGCCAGTTTGTTGCTGTTTGTATTTCTAATCCTATGTTATCTCTTATGTTTTCTCTGTTTATTGGTTCTCCCATCAACATCTCAAATCTAAATTACTCTTTCATTTCTGTCTCTAGAAAAATATTCTCTCCCTTAATGCTCTCCATCTCACCATCTCTCGATTTTTCTATCTATCTCTAATGATTTAGATGCCAGTCAATGTACCGGTACCTATCTACCTGAAAATGGCAACATGCCGGTCAATATACCTATCTACCTGAAAATGGCAACATGCCGGTTAATATACCTATCTACCTGAAAATGGCAACATGCCAGTCTATTCTACCTGTATGTATTGGAAATCATATCACACACCTATGGCACACACCACGGCTCACGTACGCACACACAGCACACACGTATACTACATCGCACTGTGCACTGTCTTGGTCTTAACTGACCAATCAGAGAATGGCAACCCGTCTGTCGCTAGCCGACAGTGTAACATCGGCGGTAGACATCACAGAACTCCAAAAGACGTAGAAGGCTCATACCCATTCACAACGCACAGATCGCCGTATCGCCGTAATACCCGGTGTAGGATTCGCTCGAGTGCACACGCCGCCATGTTGCTTAGTCCTCGATCTTTTCAACTAACCCACCAGACCGTGTGCTTCTCAATGCTTATTTATATATCGGATCTTCTTTATCGAAATAAATGGACTTGTGCCTTCATCACTTGAAATTTTGAAGTTGGCTTTTCCACTGAAGTTCAGCTGCTCTTTCATACATTATAAGTAACGTCAACTAAGAGTAAGATCATGTAGGCCTACATTTATTTTTAGGGGAAAGGGGTCTCTTTCGGACACAAAGACGGTTAAAATTGTATTCTCGCAAGTTCAAGAAAATATCAAACAGTTGTTTTTTTTATCACTATTATCATTTTAGTTCCCTTTCAAGAAAGCATCCCGAGTTCGTTTGTTCACCTTCATCCTAACGTCAACTAATATCGTCAACTAATATCATGTAGGCCTACATTTTAGAGGAAAGGGGTCTCTTTCGGACCGTCACAAAGACGGTTAAAATTGTATTCTCGCAAATTCAAGAAAAGCAGCCCGAGTTCGTTTGTTCACCTTCATCCTTCTTGACACCCTCTCGGAAAAAGCAACACAAAATATACTTGCTTTTTTGGAACCATGTAGGCCTACATGACTTGTAAAACGTTATACTTTTTGTAAAGTTTCATCTGATATTTATTTATTTATTGATTTGATTTCAGGCAAAAGAAACAAATATACAAAGAAAATTGAAAATACCATCGACTATAGTGGCCAGGGATAGCCAAAGGCCATATATATAAAGGCCAACAACTTTGTTGTTTTTCGCACTGTTTTATTTCTGCATTTTTCAAGTACAAAGTAAAGTATATTCAGAATCATAATAACATAATATACATAATCTACGTAATAAACATAATATAATTACTTTTGACAAACAGATAAAAATCTACTTGATCGTTTAACAAAATAAGATATAAATATAATAACAAGAATATAGTGGGGCGATTCTATGCTAAGGAGAGTGACATGATGCAGGAGACCGACATCGTAAGCATAAGCTCGAGATGATGACGGCCTCGGGATAGGAAATGAAAGAAGAAAAATAAAAGAAAGAGAAGAGAAAGAAGGATGAATATGAATTGAAGGGTAATGTGCAGGTGGCCGTGCAATATGTGAAATGAGTGATTGCACAAAGCCTCTGCTTAATTTGCAATTTAATTTGATGCCTCAATAAATGGTTAATTTTTCTCTAACAATATTAAATAGTAACTTTAATTGCTGTATTGATTAAGAAGGTGTTTTTTGTAATGGCTTTAAAAGAAAAAAGTGAAGTCCGTAACTTAAGCGAATCAGGTGAAGGAGTTCCATATGTCGGGGCCGTGATGCCTCATTGATTTTTTGAATTAAGGATGTGTTCAACATACTCTGCCATGTTTCTTTTTATCTTTGACGATAATCCTTATATAAGTCAGGACTTTATTGATGAACTTTTTTAAATTGTGGATTAATCAGATTGGCAGGGGAACGGGGAGGGGGTTAAGTCTGGAGCCCTCCTCCCACTTTCTGAGTAGACGCATTGCTTAGCCGCCGCTTGAATCAATTTTTATTCACCTGGTTTTTTTTTTAACTTTGAAGAAACGTTTGTATTTTTACAAGCCAGGCTCAAGATTCCCCTTTCATTGTCTTTAGGAGTTCTGTGGTAGACATCGGCAGCACACCACGAATAGTGCCTAGTGGTCATATTGACCACTACGAATACAACATGCAAAAATAGTTGGTATTTTCTGTCGCGTGTAGTAAAGGTATGGGGGGAAAATAAGATAAATATTTTAAATACTTGCTTTCAAATTCAGCCCTTAAAAATCTCACTCCTACCTCAAATGGCCGTTACTCGTTAGGAAGAACTTTTGATATTTTCAGCAAAATCCAAAGTCAAAATCTTGTCCAAAACCGGAGAAATCCCCGCCGATTTGTTTCGCGATCGCGTGTTGTTTACATACTGCCGATGTCTTAGACTAAAATCGGCCAATAAAATTTTTGTCCACGAAGAAACTCGGGATCGCAAGCGCACATCGATCTTTACGATCGCGCACACAGAAAATCAGGACTTTTCCTTGTATGCCACAGGGACCGAATTTTTAAGGACAAAACTCTTTTGGGGAGATGTCAGCGCCTGCGGCGACCAGGAAATGTACACAATGACTCCGATAGCTCGTTTCGCGAGAATCAACAGTAAATTACGGATTTGATTTTTGGAAATATCTTTTCCAACATCGGTGAGTTGAATTTATTGTATTTCTTGGATATTTTGTGGTCGGTTTTTGTAAATTAAATTCCGATTTTGAGTGAATGTTTGTGCAGTGGTGTTTTAAAAAGTTGAGGTGTATGAGTGCCTACATTATACACACAAAGTATAGGAATGTAGCTATGAGTGATCGGCAGTATGTAAACAACACGCGATTGCGAAACAAATCGGCGGGGATTTCTCCAGTTTTGGACAAGATTTTGACTTTTCTGATTTTGCTGAAAATATCAAAAGTTCTTCCTAACGGCCATTTGAGGTAGGAGTGAGATTTTTAAGGGCTGAATATGAAAGCAAGTATTTAAAATATAAATATTTATCTTATTTTCCCCCCATACCTTTTAGTACATGTGACAGAAAATATGGGGTATTTTGAAAACCCATGGACATGCATGTGTACACCCATATATCTGAGTGGGCCCCCCGAGAATTCATAGTACACCTAAAGTCTCCTTAGGAGAAGCTACATGTATACGGTGAAGAACCTTTCAGTAGCATGAGCTACATGTAATGGGAAAGTGATTTTTCAAAAAGTGAGAACCTTCCTCAATTAGAAAGTACATGTACCATGTTCATTTCTGTAACCCTTTTGGGGATAGTTTTATTCTTTCGTTTTAAAATGTTTGCTCCAGCTTAATAGTTCATTTCTAGAAATTCTATTTCACTTGTTTCTCTTTGTGTTTATCATGCAGATGGCTATATTATTAAACATGTAAGAGGTAGAAGGCTACAACCTCTTGGTGTCTCGACCAATGAACACATAGGCTAGGTCACAGGTTCAATGACAAGGTCATAAGCTGGGGTGCCACAAGGCACCATTTATGCTCCAGTTTAGTTCATTTCTAGAAAATCTATTTCACTTGTATTCATGTACATGTATGTTTATCTTGCAGATGGCTTTATTAAGATGTGGGAGGTGGAAGGTTACAAGCTCTCTGTTTCTCTTCATGAACACCAAGGCTGGGTCACAGATTTCTTGTACTGGTAAACTGCATCATTTTATCTTGGCAAGGTGCACAAAAATGCTAGTAGGCAGGCAGTAAATATGTCAAATAACTGAGTTAAATTAATATTTTAGTTATTTTCTCCTTTTTCTTTCCTATTATCCCAAAGATTTGCTTCTTTTCTTTTACTTCTTCTTTTTTTCTTTTTGGATACAGAAGCAAAAAAGATCATTGACATTGGCGTCAATGCAATGAGACCATTATGGTAAATGGGATGGGTAGGATCTGTAGGGTGAAGGAAATCAACAATTTTAAAGACAATTGGAAAGACAATTCAGATGAAATCCTGAAATGAAATTGGATCGAAGAAAGGAAAATTTTATGGTAAAACAGGGTGAACAGGAACTCTGAGGTGAATAAGAATTAAAAATGGGGGAAATATCTCCAGGATTGTTTTGGGTTTTTTTTTAAATATGAATTTTCCTCCTTTGTGACAAAAATAAAATGAAAAGAGTCTGTTTTATTACTGGGACGAAGGGATATTTTCATTAGCAAGTACAGTATATATGACATTGAAATACAAAAGGTGTTTAATAGTTTATGATACTACTGGAGGTCTGCAGCTCTGCACTAAGGTCCATTTAGTTTTAGTATGGATCCATCACCTCAAAGTGATTCTGTTGCTATCATTCTCTTTCTGTACAGGCCTGAAGCCAAAGTAATGTTTTCATCTTCCAACGATGGTACCATCATTGCTTGGTCTACAGCAGCAGCTGTGCATGATCACATCTCAGTAAGTCAAATACTTCAGCTTCTTCCAGCTTCTGGTTTCCATAATCATTAGTGGATCGGCGGTGAATTTATGAAGATGC
Source organism: Heliocidaris erythrogramma (assembly GCA_025617745.1). Taxonomy (NCBI): domain Eukaryota; kingdom Metazoa; phylum Echinodermata; class Echinoidea; order Camarodonta; family Echinometridae; genus Heliocidaris; species Heliocidaris erythrogramma. The sequence goes on from CM046854.1 coordinate 56,703,265, forward strand.
TTGACTGTGCCCCTACTAAAGTGACTTTACCTATTCAAGAATAATAACCACTAATAACCACCATCATGGTAGATGATGGCCTCAGATATAGATAATGATTGTACTGGATGGTTAAATTTCATAATTAATTGTGGGGGGGGGGCAGAAAAACTTACTGCCCTGTAGGCATCAAAACTTTTTTCTGGTCGTAAGACACCTTAGAAAATAATCACTTGAGAGAATGAAATATGCCTTTGGCACACTGTGCTAGAGGAATGAAATATTCACCTAGCATAGTGTGCCATTTTCTATAGACCAAATGTATATACATGTACATGTATTCATGTACATGTATATGGGAAATTCGTAATTATGCGTTACTGAAACGATTGATGTTGGTGAACAGATTACAATCGAGTTGGTGAACAAATTACATTCCAATTTCTGTTATCTGTTAAGGCAGAGTTTCTTCCATCTCTTGTAATGTCTTTCAGTACTTCTTAGTTCCTTTGACTCACAGAGGACCTTGCGTGGTAAGATAAAATGCTACCACACAAACCTGAATCATTCATTGTCATTTTATGTATATTCCTTTATTCTGCTTTCCCCTGCAGTGTTAGGTGCAAAGATATAGATTAAAGGTATGTGTGTCTACCATGATTTCACTGCATTTCTTAACAGTTTGGTTCCCCTGTCTACACCATGGCCTTGAATCTGCGGAGGCATCAGCTTGTCTGTGGCTTCAATGCTTGTATCAGAGTCTTCAGTTTAGATGAAAGTAAGTCTCACAACCACATTCTCTGATTTGATTTGATTTCATTTCATTTATTTGAATACGGCATAAAAAAAAAACATGCCTTCAGCCGCAAGGCTGTTTTTCATTAAGTCAGTACATATTTTAAACAATACAGAAAAGGAGAGATAAGGAAAATAAGAAAAAGAGACGGAGAGAAAAAAAAAATAGAATGATTTATGAACAAAAGGTGTCATGATCAAGCCTTAGAATTATTATCATCATTTATCTTTATCTAGTTTTCGTTTGTTGCTGTTTTAATGCATCTATGTACTCTTGTTATAGTGCTAATGATTAATGGTTTAGTTTGGCAAAGTTTATAGTACCTACAGATGTATGAGCCTTCATAGATTTGACATGTTCACCTATAGATGAGTAAAATGAATTTTGCATTCGAACTTGATCTTCTTGGCAATAGGTAATGTGTTCCCTCAATTTATATAGCATGCACATATAGTACTTAGACATATAGAACATTGTATTGGTGTGAAGCTGTTTGGAGATAGTGACTAGGAAAAGGTGGCTTTACTGAAGTTGAAACTACTAGTATCATTTGTCTTAGTCTTTGAATGGACTGTTATGAAACTTATTTTGACATCTAAATAATAGATTAGTATATTGTTAGACAACTGGGAGATCTTCAGATGTCTACAATTTTGAATCCCCCCACCCTCCAATTAAATCTGTCAATCTAAGTTATGATTTTGTATCTCTCACTTTTTCTCATCCAACCCTGCATGACCATCCTCCCCCTCCCCTCTCTCTTTCTTTCTTTCTTTCTTTCTCTCTCTCTCTCTCTCTTTCTCCTCTCTCTCTCTCTCTTTCTTCTCTCTCTCTCTTTCTTCTCTCTCTCTCTCTTCTCTCTCTCTCTTTCTCTGTCAATCTCTCTATCTTTTGTTTCCTTTGTCTCTCTTTCTCTCTTTTCTCTTTCTCTCTCTTTCTCTCTCCCATTTCTCTTTCTATCTATCTGCCTCTTCTGCTTTCTCTGTCTTCCTCTCTTTATCTCTCTCCCCCTGTATTATTTTCTCTTGACACAGATCGAGAGAGTGGTCACCTGATAGATCTCAAGTATTCCTACAACTCAAAGGAACATACAGACATTGTCAAGTGCATTGTGTGTCTGGAGTCGAGAGTTTACTCAGCTGGGTAAGAGTATGAAACCAATATGTGAACAATATTTCCACGAATGCAGTAAAGACACATGCCATGTTTTATGTTATAGCAGTGATTGGTACTTTTGTTTTTGAATAGTGTAAAGGCATATGAACCATTATCTGAGCAGCAGCAAACCAATAGACTGCTTCGGTAATGTATGCAAATTTTATGCATACCGTTCAAACAAAGCTTGTTCTTGACAACCTGAAAGCTTGCCGGAGGCTTGCCAGGCAAACAAATAATGTATGCAAACTGATTCCAAGCATTGAGGCTCATTTATAAAAAGCATGTTCATGGAATACCTCGTCACTAGGTGCTCAGAGAATATATGTGCATAAATTTGTATACATTATAGAAGCGGTCTATTTGAGTGGCCTATCCAGGAATCTCCTTATAGGGACTGCTGTCTTGCCCAGCTGTCAACAGTTATTTGTTGATATCTGAAGTGGCTATTGTTTGCCATTGCATAATATGTTTTTTTTTTTTATAAAAACACCATGTCAACAGTAGCGCTGCAGTCAACTTCTATTAAAGGGAAATTAACCTCAGCGTATGAATTAGCTTATTTTGAATGGTGTAGTATATGCCTCTTATTTGATACATGCAATTTCATGTAAAAACACAGGATATAGATATAAATCACTATTTTCCAGCCAAGTTATCGTCTGCTAGCAATAATAAGGGGGCTGCCATTACTTTATGTGTACACGAACATATTTTTCATCCCAAGTAAAATTTCCTTCATCGTTAACTTGTAATTGATTTTTAGAGGACAAATATATATTAGATAAAGTCACATATTCTGAAATGTAAGTTTAGTTTTATATATTTTTTAAAAGGTCTTAATTTGTTCATAAAAAATATACTTCATAAAAAATATACGTCAAGGACGGAGAATTGACGTCAAGGACGGAGACAATCGTAACAATACCAAAACAAAGCGAGGAATCTGCTTTACAGGATGGCTATTAGAACTCATGGGTCGTCAATTTTCTAGGCCCATGGCCAATAACAATCGTAATACAATCAGAACAAAGCGACGTATCTGTTGTAAAGGTAGGCTATTATCAATGCATATGGTACCTAATGATCCGTGTCATGCACAAAATGGCAGCCTCCATGGAAAGACGTAGCAGACAATAGGTGCATCTAGAATATCACGTGGGGTTAATTGTCCTTTAAACACTTAGACAATTCTTATCTGCAACCCTGGACCCAATAGACCGCTTCTGTAATGCATACAAATTTATGCACATATATTCCCTGAGCACCTAGTGACGAGCTATTCCATTAACCTGCTGTTTATAAATGAGCCTCAATGCTTGGAATCCAGTTTGCATACATTATTTGTTGCTATGTCTGGCAAGCTTTCAGGTTGTCAAGAACAACCTTTGTTTGAAAGGTATGTATAAAATTTGCATATATTACCGAAGCAGTCTATTGGTTTTGCTGCTGCTCAGATAATGGTTCATATGCCTTTACACTATTCAAAAACAAAAGTACCAAATCACTGCTATAACATAAAACATTGCGGTCTATTCTAAATATAACCATAACCCTAAACCTAACCTCATACTCTATTGCTACCCAAACCCTAACAATATAAATTTGACAAAAGAAAGCTCAGAGCAAATGTCCTTGGAGCATATGTGGGATCATAATTTTATGGTTTCATTGTTCCTTCTTTTGTATTGAACTTGTAGATGCACAAATTCATTTTGAGAGTTTAAAAACATAGCCACAAAGCCAGACAGTAGAGAAATAACACCTGGGGGTGTTTCATAAAGCTGTTCGTAAAGTTACGCATGGCTTTATGAACAACGTGAATATGGAGTGCTAGATAGGATGCTCAAAGTTTTTCCTGATCTTTTAACAAAGTGTGACTGTATTTCCAATAACCTCAATTAAAAAATGGCAACAAAGATACTTTGTATTAAAAATGTTTGTTATAACAAGAATGTTAATCTACATCTGCACATTTTAACTTTGGTTGATGCAGTTAAAAAAACGATTGAGCATCCCGTTTGGCTTGTCATATACAAGTCATTTGTAAAGTATTGCAAATTGAATACAGGGGAGCATTTCATCAAGCATTTTGTCAGTGAATTTTACCGACAACTGTTATAAGCTACTGAAATCCTTGTATCTGATTGTCCGAGGGCAAATTTGTCAGTAAAAATCACTGACAAAACGCTTGATGAAACGCTGCCCTGATATCATGATTGGATATAAAGAATTGAAGTGTTCATGTATGAATGAATTTTGAAGGGGAAGAAACAGTCAGTTCAGAAACTATTGGAGGTCCTTTACTTGTATTCTATTTCACAGGTTTGATCAGAAGCTGATCATATATGACTCCTCTTCTTACCCGGGCAATAGAGGGCTCAATCCAGTTTTCTGGTAAGCATCACCTTTATCTCCAGAAATTTATTGTGTGTGATTGCACTTCTCTGTTTTTATATTAAAATTTGATATTAATAATCATGCTTTTATGTTTACCTTCATATTTGTTTCCACCTAATATATGGATTTCTTGAATGATACCCTTAACCAATTGGCAACGAACCAACAACAATGATTATCTGATTGAAGATTATGATTTATGAGGTCCAAAATTTGGCTAGATTATTTTACATTGCAACAAAATATAGAGATACATGGTATGAGTCCACGAAAATCAATTATAATTGGGCATGGTCAATGTGTTATGACAATAGATTGGAAATTCTTACAAACGTAAGAAAAAATGAACATTTATCAGTTTGTACTGTTCCAATATTGGATTCAGATGATATTTTAAAAATAAAATGGACATCAACATGTATGGCCCCGTCTATGGGTACCTGAAATCATGGTAAAAAGCACTCTATCGCTCTAGTTTTCAGTTTTCATAATACATTTGAGAATGCCTGAAGTGTATAACATTTAGAACTGTCTGTGCACATTCGGTAACATTTTGTTTGTGATTGAACTAACGAATGCTGTGTGTTTTAATCCTCAAGCATGCTTGAAAGTCATTTTGAGTGTGGATACATCCAGGTATATGTATATAACTAACTTGCAGACAGTGATACTCTCTATCTCTCTCTCTCTCTCTCTCTCTATCTTTAGGTGCCATATTATCTATTGACTTTAGCGAACATGTTATTCCACAACCCTTTATTTCTAATGTAACCTTCTCTATTAGCATCACTCCCTGGGGGGCGTTTCATCAAGTGTCTTGTCAGTGATTTTTACTGACAAATTTGCCCTCACCTAATCAGATGCAAAGATTTCAGTAGCTTATAACAGTTGTCGGTAGAAATCACTGACAAAACACTTGATGAAACTTGATGCTCCCCTGGTATTTTACTCCTCTCTCTCTCTCTCTCTCTTTTAAACCATTACTGCAGACTGTCCCTCCAATGTAGTATGCTCTTTCCGCTCACTCCCCTTCCGCTCACTCTTTCCTGTCAGTGCTAGGTTCTTTACCTACCAAATGCCCCATAAATTTCATCCGTCTACTCATTAGCTCGCATATCACTTTCATTTTCACTCCAGCTCGGCTCAGAACTTCCTCATTACTCACACTGATACTGTGTGATATAGAGTTATCATTGAACGTAGTGTGGTGAGAGCATTTAGACTATGATTTTGCATTTTGCTTCACTGGCCCTTGTAGTAGAATGTAGCAAAGAAACCGTTTTGTATTGTCCTTTTATTTTGAAAATGTATGCTCATGCACTTGACCAGAGTGGCGTACATGTAGAGTAGAAAAGTAACGCTGCTTGTGTCAAATTACATTACTACAGTTGACTTTATGTTTGTCTATGAATGAAGAACTAGATGTTTGTTTAACCCCTACCATGCCGTGGGAGCAAATCCTGCCCAAATGTTGGAGTGTTGAACATAAATGTTTAGGCTCAGAATAGCTTGAAAATTCTTCCTCATACAGAAACCTGTGCCTTCAATATATTATTTATTCCTATGCAATATATCTTTGCCCAGTTTTCTCAAGAAAAAATCATTAAAGTTAATATTTAATTACTAAAAGTTCCTTTTTGACAATTGCTCAAAAATCTGGTGGCATGGAAGGGGTTAAGGAAGTTTTTTTCCATTTAGAGAGACAGCACATGTCATGTTATGAATTTAACAAAAAAATTATATCTCTGCCGATTTGACTGCATGAACATGATGGAGTATATCTTATTGTGAATGAGTGTTTCAAGTTAGTACAAACTTCCATCTGTGATGAGCTGATAACAAAACAAATCTTCATTTTTTAGTAAATATCTTAATGTAGTTGGAAATTTATTCAAATGTGTACCAATTCAATTGGACAATACTACAAATCATGACTCCTTATCAAAAAATATTTTACTATGTAAAGTGCTCTTTTTTTATGTGGTCTTGCTTATTCTTTTTTTCTGCTCATGACTTCCTTTCCGCAGAATCCCTACACTTTGGCTGCTGTTTCTCCGTACTACTTGTGTTTTGTTTTCTTATTCCATCACTGCAAATCCCATATGGAATACTTTGTGTACATATACGTGTTTAGCATGACAATAATGATATACTAGTATCAAACTGTTGTAAAATTATAAATGTATTTGTCAGTACTCTCCGTTTCTTAATCCTACTATGCCGTGCCATTTAGGCGCAGAATGGTTTGAATATCCTTCCTCATACAGAAACCTGTGCCTTCAATATAATGTTTATTCCTATGCAATGTATCTTTGCCCAGTTTGCTAAAGAAAAAACTCATTGAAAGTTAATATTCAACTATTGAAAATTCATTTTTGACATTTGCTCAAAAATCTGGTGGCATGGAAGTGGTTAATTATCATACTGGCATCACCAGTACCATCATTCCCATGGTTTCCTTTCTGTTTGTTTTGCAGCAATCCCAAGGCCCATGATGCCGGGATCTCATGCCTAGTGCTCATCAGAGATTCAGAAAACAACACATGGTAAGTAGTACGATTATTATATTATAAAGTGCAATACATGTACATGTTCATGCTGATTATTTTTCTTTTCGTGTATCCTCTTCAAATAAAGTCACAATCCAAAAGTATATCAGTACTTCCTATTCACACACTGCCTTGAGAGTTGAGACAATCTAGTTCTGTAGTCTTTCGGGTTTAAGTTTGATCACATGTGCGCTCTTGCCCAATCCATTCACAAGACATTTTTCTATGAGGGATATAGAACAAATATGGCATCTTTTTCTTTTTTGGTTTACTTATCATGCTTTATATTGCTCACCTTGTCTTGCTCTCCATTCATGGACACAATACTTTCATGCTCCATTTTTCATTGAAGATAAAGGGTTAGGGCTGGGGTGCAACTAGGTTTTAGGTTATGTTTATGGTTAAGGGTAGGGTTGACTGTAGTATTAGGCCCAGGGTTGAAGTTGAGAATGTGACTTGTGCTAGAAATTAACCATGGAGCAACTTTGGTGGAGCTTGTGTCGTACAGTCCCACTCATATACAAACTTGTTCTCTTCTCACAGGCTTGTGACAGGGTCGTTTGACAAGGTGGTCAAGATCTGGTCTCAGGACGGCAAGCTGACCCACAGACTGGACGGCTTCTTAGGAACCATCACTGACCTGTGCTATGTACCAAAGAACAAGACACTATGGATCTCGTCTGGGACGTCACCGGTCGCTGCTCTTTATGACCCCAAGTCAGGCGAAAATGTAAGAACAATGTTCAGTCCTTTGGCGATAGGGTTAGATGGAAAATACAAAGAGGCAGAGGGTTGCAAGGCAGAGCAAAGAGCAAAAGAAAGAAATTTCAGTTTTGAAACAGGGAGGTAATTAATATAATAATAAGAAAGAGAGAGGGGAATAGAGAAAGAGATCAATAAGCAGAGAGAGAGAGAGAGAGGTAGAGTAAGAGAGAAAATAAATACTTAGTTATATGGACACTAAAAGGATATAAAGAAAGAAAGAGGGAGTCATATGAAGGGTCTAAGTAGACTAGGTTTTGAGGAGCCTGCAGAGTTCTTCAGATTTTAGTTCTAGGCTCGACATAATTTTGGAATGGTGTTCCTGCATTCCTTATCATAAGATGTATGCGTGACTTGACTTCAAACCCCCCCCCCCACCAAAAAAAAAAAAAAAATATAAAGAAGTCTAAGTGAAGTTCATTATCTGTTCTTCAGTCAATCTTTGACTTGGTTCTCTCACCAGGTATCTGACTTCATAGGTACTTTCCAAGATGAAGAGAATGAGAAATACCATCTTCAGCACATGAAGTATTTCCCAGAGCTAAGCCAAGCTATTGGTAAGTTTGCGTAAATACACAATTAGTTTCATGAGTGGGGTAGCCTCAATTAATCCAATTTAGGAAAATTGCTCACATTTTGTGGTTGGTCTCAATAACTCATAGCCCTATCTAATGATACCAGATTTATGAGCAGAAGAGAGACTTTCAGTTTCTGAACAAACTGTATCCAATTTTGTTCTTTTACCATTTGGCGTTTTAATCCAGGAATAAAAAAAATTAGGCATTGAAATCCCCAAATTAGCAATATTTTCTTAGTTCAAAATCAGTGTTCTTCAAAGAAATGGGCTTTTTTTTTTCTTATTCTTATTTTAACTTAAAAAAAAACAAACTTAAAAAACTTTTACCATAGTTTATCGCATATAGTATATTCTTCTCAGAAGCATCAATTTCTGATATCAAAATATATCACTGAAATACTAGCTTTGTTCTCATTTACTGGTTTCATAAATCAAGCTGTTTTAGTGCGCTTTTTTAATTCTCTGTTTTTTTCTGTTTTGTTTTGTTTATTGACTAACAGCAAGCAGTAGCAGAAGATACATCTTAATGTGGAAGTACAACCCCCAGGGTTGCATCACAACTCTCAAGTGTAAACATGCCGTAGAATGCCTTACCTACAGTAAGTTCTATTGTAATTTCTCCTCAATTTGTGTAATCAATGTGTCGACACATCGCAGAATGTTCTGTTGCACAGTGCAATAGAATACAATAACACCCAAGTGTGAACATGCTGTAGAATGCCTTACCTACAGTAAGTTCTAATGTAATTTCTCCTAATTTGTGTAATTAATGTGTAATAGAATACAATGTAACACCAAGTGTGAACATGCCGTACCTTCACTGAGTTACAAGACATGTGAGATACAATGTAATTCTCTCTTCATTAGGCCACATCTACGGTATAAGTTCCCTACACCATTCAATGTAATTCTAAGTATGGACATCCTTTCATAGGCCTCACCCACAGTAAGTTACTACAAGATACAATGTAATTCTCTCTTCATTAGGCCACATCTGCGGTATAAGTTCCCTACACCATTCAATGTAATTCTAAGTATGGACATCCTTTCATAGGCCTCACCCACAGTAAGTTACTACAAGATACAATGTAATTCTCTCCTCATTAGGCCACATCTGCGGTATAAGTTCCCTACACCATTCAATGTAATTCTAAGTATGGACATCCTTTCATAGGCCTCACCCACAGTAAGTTACTACAAGATACAATGTAATTCTCTCCTCATTAGGCCACATCTGCGGTATAAGTTCCCTACACCATTCAATGTAATTCTAAGTATGGACATCCTTTCATAGGCCTCACCCACAGTAAGTTACTACAAGATACAATGTAATTCTCTCCTCATTAGGCCACATCTGCGGTATAAGTTCCCTACACCATTCAATGTAATTCTAAGTATGGACATCCTTTCATAGGCCTTACCTACAGTAAGTTACTACAAGATACAATGTAATTCCAGAGTGTGAACATGCCATAGAATGCCTCATGTACAAGTTCACTTCAATTCAATTCAAAGTTATTCCACTCAAACATACATAAACTAAAAAAATATAATAAAATAAGTTATGCTTGCACATGTCTACTGTGTGAATTCACAATCTTGCATCTGCCCCAGTGCTTCTTATGCTATAGCATTTAAGAACTGCTTTGAATTTACCTTTTTATTATTTATTATGTATTAATTCTTTCTTCCTACAGCTAGAAAAGACCCTATTCTTTTCTTTGATGGTGGCAGTGATGGTCAAGCGAACAACTGGGAAAGATTACAAACCAACCACTTCATGTATAGGTAAGAATCAGTCTGTCTCTTTCTTCCTCTGTCTCTCTGTCTCTCTGTCTCTCTCTCTCTCTCTTTCTTTCTCTTTCTCTATCTCTCTACATGTGTCTTGCATTCTTGTTTCTTTGTCCTCCTTTATTAAAACTTAAATTATTTATTGTTAGAAGAAATAAACTCATACACAAAAGCAGTGTGACATTCGAAAGAGCATAAAGAGAATATATTTTTATTTAGGACTGCATGGAAGTTTGCCAAGTTTATAGGGTTAATGACCAGTTTTATAGTAGAAAACTAGAAATCACTTCCCCTTTATTTAGAAGGCAATTTGATGTGAAAAATAATTCATTGTGAGCTTTCTTATTCCTTTTATGTCAGTTTGGAAGAACATAGTAGATACCGTATGTCCCCTGAAAAAAGATTTCTCTTTGAATGCCCCTATATTCGAAATATGATGAAAAATAGTGTTCAGGCCTAACATGCATGCCACGTCTACATGTATGTGCAGTCCCATATACCCATTTCTGTGTGCGGTGCATATGGGTCTGTTCACAAAGTTGGGCACCTTTTGAGGCATCTTTTCTTTAATCCCCTGTAATTCGATGAAAAAGTCTAGTTAGAATTTTCTTACTTGGCCATTCTATCTCTGGTGAAAATAAAAAGCATCTGAGAATCATAAACATGTTGTTCCACAATGTATTTTGGAAATAATTATGAAAAACCAGCGTGTGGATGTAACTGGACATCGTGTCCGTGTTACATCCGCAAAGTCTCATTTTGAGACATAATGGCACATCCATAATGCTCTTGATGATAAGTATTTGCCTGGTTACTTTAGGCTCTCTATTTAATTCAATGCAACAACAACTGCAATGAGAGTATACTGACTTCAAGAGTTATTGATGAAAGTTGCAGATATTCTTTGGTGTCCCGTTCATCCACAACTTGTGACATTTGATTGGAAACCGTTACACCCACAACATTCATGATAAATTCAGGGAAGATAGTTATTCTTTTGTTAAAAATTTTGCTTCATTAACCCTAAAAGGGCCGGGGGGGTGGAATCCACCCCCCCTGGACGTTTCTCGCGATATGTCCGCAACGCGCAAAGCAGTCGCCGCAGCGTTTCATGACTTTTTTCTTTCGAATCTAACGCAACTTTTGAGACCAAATTCGCGATCTCCGGTCATGCGGTGCCGAAGTTACGCAACAGTATATTTGCTAAGAATACGGAAAAGAGAGTCTAGACCAAAAATTAGCATATTTTGAGCTTTATTTAATGATTTAGAGCAAACTTTTGATTTCATGCATAAATTTGCATAATTAATGTGAAAATTTTTCGGAGCATTTAACTATACAGTTTGGTAGATTACATTGTGGACTAATGTACGCGCAATCGCGCGATCGACGGTCGAGATATCGGGGGGGGTGGATTCCACCCCTGAGGTCTTTAACCCTAAAAAGGCCGGGATATTTTGGCTATGCAACAGCCGGGGGGGGGTGGAATCCACCAAAATATCCCGGCCTATATAGATTTAAAGACCTCAGCCTGACCCAAAACAACCATATATTGACGTAAAGCTTAGTAAACAAAGAATATAATTACCCTGGGTATTCATAAATTTTCGTCTCCGTTTATCCATAAAAAATTAAAAAGATAATTTTTTTTGGTCCGCCCCCTCCCTATGACGTAACAACAGAGGAAACTGCAGGGGGTCGCTAGACGTGTGACGACATGTCATGTATACAGCTCCGAGTGCGTCTACACGATATGTCGTCATCAAATTTTCACCCCCCGCAAAGTAGCGTTCCTCAGAGACGGGGCCTTCGTCAGAAAAACCACCGGGGCTCAACATTCGGGACGCTGTTACTCATTCCACAGGAAACGGAATCTCATGAAGTTGGTTTCAATTTGTTCAGAAAATATATAGCTCCCCGTGGATGAATAAAGGGTATATTTCAAAATTCGGTCAGGCTGAGGTCTTTAAGTCAGCATCATAACACATTGTACCCATTAGCATTTAGCTATGTAAGGTATCATGCATGTAGATATGCTGGTAAATAATCTAAAAAAAGGGTGGTTGTGGATGTAACATGGGACACCAGTATGTTTTTGTCAATATTTTGAAAATGACTCTCAAAACAATTTGTCTTGTGTTCTTCAAAAGCTTCCTGGAGGCACCAAGTACATTCATATAAAACAACTTAATGGTGTAAGTCATAGTGTTAAAACTACAATGTTTTTACAATAAAATGTCACGTTTTGGTGCTCCAACTTTGTGAACAGACCCGTATGCCTTTGAGCGAGTTTGGGTTGATTTCTTATCCTGTTGATGATTCCAAAACTTCAGAGTATAATCAACCATTCCCAATTGCCTTTAGACAGTTTCTTTCACAATGTAATCGCATGACCAGAACCCAACTTCTCTTTAAGCTTGCAGTATCTCTTCACAGAAGTACTATTTGAAACTGTTACCTTTTAATATTGTAGTATTGAACCTATTGGCCAGAATTCGCAAGGTATAGTACGCTTGATTTAGCGTGTACACTTAGAGCGGTCCAATAATGAACGCACGTTTTTGAGCAAAGGGCACTAAATTCATGTTAGTTGCTACGGTTTAGACCACGGTGTTTATTCAAATTAACTCACTGTTTATTTAATTAATTCCGCCCTTTATATTTTGGTGGTGGATTGCCTTTTACCTTCAGCCAAGAGACATTCCTACTAACGGAAGCCAAGACCAAGCTTGCCCAGTTGAAGAACCAGAAGTGTGAGGACCGTCGCCCCATGGTCAGCGCCTTTGTCCAAAGCCTGCACAACCCCACTCCAAGCAACTACTCCTACAATAAATCCAGCCAGGGTTCCACGTCAGCCTACAAACACAGCAACTCAGCACTACTCAAAGCACTCTTTGTGGAATCCTTGGACTTACTTCTACTTGGGTCAGAAGATGGTAATATCTGGCTCTATTATATCCTGTATCAAAAGTACATTTTGGGTTCCAGTATCAGCTTCAAATACATGTATTACATGTATATCCAGACGTTGTGTGTCCGGACAGGTCACTTTTCAACTGTAAATTGAACATCTTTACATGCAATTATCATAAGTCTTTTACAACATAGGTTTACAGTGGTATGAACCGCACATATTCACTGATTTTAGTCATACTTGATGCATATTTTTCGTAAAAACTGACGACAAACTTGACAGGTTAATTTGTGTTAAAATGCGTTAGGACACAACCACCCCCCCCCCCCCCTCCCCCATCATACTTCTATTAGAAGATATTGAAACTCTAAATTCCAAATTACAAGGTAAAAGCTACTTCCAGTTTGACTATTCAGTGTACAACGTACATGCATGAAGGTGCTACATGTATGAAATCTTTTTTTTTTTTTTGTTCTAGTTGCAATATGCTCATAGAGTTTGCTAGGGTTATTTATATCGTCTGATGAGATACACATTAGACACTAAGGATAAAGCATTATAATTAAGATGGGGCAAAGATTATTTAAATGTCCAAGGTTGCATATTATTAGAACATAAACAGATTTAGTATCAGGTCATCAATATTATGAACTCACTGGATCTTTTATTGCAAGATAATTTGTTCTCTTAGTGTTAATGGTACCAGATAAAAAGAAGAGAATGAAAATCCTTCTGATGTTCAGATTTTCTGATGCAATTTTTCTTGCAGCTTTAATTATATTGTAAAGTAATCTGGAAAAGTTGTCATCCTATTGACACTTTCTTGTGCAAAACTGTCATTTTCATCAGTGGAAATCAAAAGATTTAGACTTCCCATAGACCTTGGGGAGCGTTTCATCAAGCGTTTTGTCAGTGATGTTTACTGACAGATTTGCTCTCAGCCAATCAGATGTAAGGATTTCAGTAGCTTATAACAGTTGTCGGTAAAAATCACTGACAAAACGCTTGATGAAACGCTCCCCAGTCCTAAGGTACATGTAGCTTAGCGAAACTTAATAGCGCGTAAAAACACGGGAAAGACGAACATGACAAAATCATTATTTTATTCTGCAGAGGCAGAACCAAAATAATAGGTTGTAAAATTAGTATTTGACTATATTAACACTTTTAAGCAAAATAATATGAAAACTTTTATTCACAGAAGTCCGATTGTAATTTTAGATGCACCTGTAGACAAGACTAGCAATTATTCTCGTTGCGTCTTTCCTGGGAGTTTATGCGCCATTATGTTTCCTAAATCATAATCTTTTCATAATTATCAGACCTGTGGGGTTTTGACGATGCGGCAGTCAATGCCCTGCGGAACATGAAACCCTCAAGCGACGACGATCTCCTCAAGAAATACCGCATCCTCCTTGCAAACAACTCACCAGAATCAGGATCAGACAACTCATCAGAATTCGAGGAGAGAATTTCACTTAACCCAGAGGTAAGTAGTATTTGGGGGGTGGGGTATTTCATTTTATTGGATTTCCAGGTAGAAATAAATGGTTGCCTTTAAAAAAAAAGATTATTTTTCCCAAGGATATAAAATATTATTGTAACTTCAGCATGAGTGGAGCCACTATGATAAGGCGCGCAAACATATAGGAAATTTCCCACTATCTGGTTACCAATTTTTCTTTACCTGGGGGGAGAGTGGCAAATGTAGATTAATGTCTTTCCAAAGGTCATTAGTGCTGTGGCAGGGATTTAAATCCATTTATTGAAACAAAGCAAGTAAAAAACCAGAGAATACAGAAAGAATAAACCACAGGACAGTGCTACACCTTGAGTGTGGCTCTCTTCAAAATAAATGTTCCCCTGGGGCCGTATTCTGAAAACGATGTTATCTTTTATGTTAGTAGAACATGTTAGTTGTCATCAAAATCAAAATCAGGACAAGTCATTGGTTAATGATTTCGCAAAGATGGCTACCCTTAAGTTAACAGAGACATCTGCGCAAGCACCATGATTAGAATTTATTGCGCTCAATTTCAGTTTGTTATGACTATTAACATAGTTTTCCTTAAAATGAAATGAAACGGCCCCTGATTTTCAGCTTGTATGACACATACACTGGGGACAGTTGCTCCACAGTCATTTTCTAACATGAGTCAAATTCCTACCTTCACCCCTGGGCCCCTGTAGTAGGAAGAGTTGCCATTGATCTGAACTGAACGCAGCTTCACTTCAAATTGATATTAATTGCAACTATGTACACAGGAGATAGATGATTGTAAGTTTGTGATTGATTGTAGGACTTGCAACCAATGTTATTCTATTAGGATGCAACAATAAACATACCTCAGTCCATCTGTGACAAAATAAAGACTGTAGCAAACATTGCTAAAAAACATGTCGGACCACTGATGATCAAAAGTTGTACTACATCTAACTCATTGTTCTTGTTTCAGACTGATTCTATGAAAAACCAGGTACATTGTAGCAGCTTTCACAGTTCATATCTAATACTAATGGGGTGTTGCAAGAAAGTTGCGATTGATTGCAAGTTGCAACTGATCGGTACTGACCAATCAAAATCATTGTTGCAAGCGCATCTTCTTGAATGGGCAGACCCTGAACCAATCAGAATGGTTGTTCTAATTTGCTGTACAATTTGCAATTGATTGCAACTTTCTTGCAACCCCCCATAAGTCTGAGTTATAACTTAAACCCTGGAACTATCAACTATACCTAACCCTAAATCTAAATTAAATCCTATTCACAAACCTAACCTTTGATTAAAAAAAAAACCTGTCGCAAAAAGCGGTCTCCGATGCAAATGTTAGATCACCACTTTTCACTGGTTGTTCCAACTCACTATTTTATCCGTGTTTCAGACTGATTCAGTGACAAACAGAGTAGCAGGCTTCGTATGTAAGAACGTCCTGTCAGGTCACAGCAGCTGTGTGACGAGCATGTTTCTTGTAGGGAGACAACAAGGCTTTGGAACTACATACCTGGTAAGAGCTCACTTCAGTCAAACTCATTGTGAAAAAATGGAGAACACTCCTTGTTCTTCTTTCCTTTTTCTACTTTTCCTCCTACCACTCTTTCTTTTGATCTCTTGCACCTCTTTCATGTATTTTTTAATGTCTTATAATTCTGTATTCTCATTAACTTTCTGTAACATATTGTGGGGGGGGGGGTATATATAGATCTCTCTGTTTTAATTTTTTCCATTTTTGTATTGCCTTGGACTTCAGTATATTTTATTTATATACAGTAAGAGTTCTTTGATCAAAGTGCATGTGCATCATACAAAGTATTTTCTGTTACCCCAAATTTGTATTCTGAGGGAATATCTCAAGCCATTAATGGCCACACCACAACCAGTGTGTGATGTTACATGCAATATAGGGACAATCAAGTTTAATAGCAACCTAGTTTTATGTGTTTCAAAAAGGAATTTGAGAAACTCATCACCTGCAAATAGTTTTATCCCTATTACATAAATACTCTTTGATACACCCATACAATAACAAACTGCAATAATCTACTCATGCATTCCTGTAAAATCAATCCTTGATACAGACTTGAAGCAATACAAACAATTTGCTAAAACTCTGCTCTCTTTGCGTAAACAACAAGGTATCTTATCCTACCCATCTGACCCCTTCTAGCGGTGATAGGCAGTACTTGCACTGCCTATACAAAAAAAGAGGAGAAAAGAAAATAGTATTATTTGATGGCTTACACAAGCAACTGAAGATAAATAGTAAATCATGAATTTTATGATTTTTGTTTAGGTAAGCTCTGGCTGGGACAGAAGAATATGCATTTGGGACTTGGAGAGTGGAAGGTATGTTTGAGATCAATTTCTTTATAACTGATCGAGTCACACCAATCGGACCTACCCTAGACCCAACAAAAAGTTTGTTACATTACTCCAAACGGCCAAAAGTCGGTCAGTTTGGAGTCTGTGTGTGGAGACGGTTTGGCAGTGTGAATTTGGTACAAAGTATTAGATTTAAACGGTTGGTATTACATCAAAGAATAAATGTGCACATGCATGCTTTTTTTAGTGTTTTGTGGGCAGCTCTACTAGATTTAGCCAGGTTGATGATGATAATGATGACTTCTATGATATTTCCTTTGGCTTATTCGATGTTTAATCTCAAATTTTACAATTTGATTATTCAAGGTTCAAGGCTGAAAGTTTATTTCACATCTCTTCACATCATGACAAAGTGTTCAAATTGCTGTACCTGATTAATATGTGTTTGTGTTATTGCAATACTTATGATTACCATTATGTTCATGTTTCTGACGACTGGTTAAACATTTCACAATATGATTATCTACGTTGTCTGTAACTGGTGAATATATTGTGTTTTTTCTTTGACTTTTTTAAAGCTTGGTGGATAGATTCAGGAATATTTCTGAGGATGGGATGGAGATTGAGGAGCTGGCTTGTGATGGTATAGTTATCGACATGGACTACAGTCACGCGAGGTAGGTACAAACCTCCTGAAAGATCATAGGCATAATTACAAAAGATAACACATATGATGTACATAAAAGTAAGGCTATCAAGTTTTTATAGGGCAGCTATTATATAAATTTACTCTACTGCACTTAAGTGAAAAGTGTTTGTGCATTACTGGAGCATAGTCAGTTTATTTGGAGGCTCCGGCAAAGATGTGAGTCTTCAATAAAACTTCGAAGACAGTGACAGGCCAGGCTTTTTCTTGTGACAAGTGGAAGACTGCGCCAAAGCTTGGAGCAGCATTATATCTAAACGTTGCATGTACTTTTTTGTACAGTGAGGCAGTTGTATCCACTTATCATCATCTTCATTGAGTCCCATAACCTCCCGCACATTAGCATGTGCTTTAGGACTAATTCTAAAAGTAGTTTGAATCCCAGTTGTCTGATACAAAATGAACTACTAACCAGGGCCCCTTTTCATTAAACTTTTTATTCATAACAATTGCAACAGATCTATGACAAATTTGCTCTCAACCAACCAGATGCAAGGATTTCAGTAGCTTATAACAGTCACTGTGGCTTGTAATTTGTACAAGTTTTATGAACAGGGCCCTTGTTTATTTTTTGAAACACATTTCTTGAAAAACTACATTTTATGATACTATCAAACCAGAAACTTTCACAACACTGAACTTTTAAGGGTTGTAAACGATGGCCATTTGCAAGGTAAGACAGCTTCAAGAATCATGAAAATTGAGCGTTGCGTCACTTTTGATCAAATTGTTTTACACGGTGAACTTTCGCAAATCTGAAATACATGCTAAAATCGCGAAAAGTTTCATGCACAGGAGAGTCTCTGCTTTTACAGTAGTCTATCATATTTACATGTTCATGCAAGATAGTTTCCCTTTATGTTTTCAGGAACGAGTTTGCATGTGCATCGGGAGACAAGATGGTCTACATCAGACAATTCAGCAAGGTGGGAACTGAGATGACCTTGAAGAACACTCTGCAAGGTCACGAAGGGGAGGTCACGCAGGTCAGATGGAGTGACTTCTCTGACAACTGGATCACTGCATCAGAAGATGGTACAATAAGACTCTGGGTAGGTGACGATAAAACATCCTCGAAATGATACCCATCAAGCCTGCTCACACACGGTGCTTTAAACCTCTCAAAAGAAATAGCTCCTGGGACAAATAAAATTACATCAACATGTAGAGGTGTCGTGATCTAGTGGATACATCACCGGACTGTGGATCAGTGGTTCGAATCCTGCCGCGGCCCTAAGGTCCTTTGGCAAGCATTGATCTACATTTGCCACTCTCCACCCAGGAGAAGTACATGGGTACCCGGTAGGAAGAAATTCCTTGAATGCCTTAGCGCCTATCATGGCAGCTCGGCTAAAGCCGGGGTAATAATGTGATACTCTGTATAGTAGCTGTGCTATATAAATGGACATATTATTATTATTATAACATGCTGGATATTTCTGCATTTTGTGACACTGAAAAGTGATTAAATTTCAGGGCCTTTTTTGCGCAAAGCAAACCTTTTTTTCATCCTGACTTGCCATTCATTTTCATGTAAAATGGTTCTATTTTGCTTCGCCGTCTTTTGGAGGTGGTTTACCACGTTGAATGCGACCGAGACTTAAAGGACAATCTTTAGCTCTGGTAGCAAACAGAAAATTGGACTGAAACTTCTTTTTTTTCTGTTAAAATTTGAAAGAAACTTGTTGAACATGTGCTTATATTGTCCAACCTGTACATAAAGAAATCTGACCGAAAAAAAATTGTGGCCTTACCAAAATTATGCAACGGCTTATACATCTTCTCTAGTTTCTTTTTTCTTTTTATCTAATCATTTAGTCAAGTTTTAAATTTTCCACTGTGTATATATATATTACAATATTTGATTAATATGATTAAAATATGTTCATATCTTTCCCTCTTTAATCTCCAGAGCGGTGATGGAATGACATGTGAACAGGTGATTAATGCCCATGGCCCAGTGTCAGCTATCTGTCTAGATAATGTATCACAGTGCATCGTAGCAGGAGTTCACAATGTTATCAAGTAAGTTAGGTATTGTTTTTCACACAGGTAGAGGAATACAGGAGACTTGGTCACATTCATCTAAAGTGCATTTTTAATCTTGATACAAACGTTCCATGGCATGTAATTGCACCATCCAAGAACCCATTTTGAATTTCAAGAAAAAAAAGACAAATTCAATTTTCTCTGTTCATAAAATATTAAATACATGTAAATGTATTATATTTTCGGAGGTTGAAATCACTTTGACACTGGAAAGGCTAGAAATGTAATATTTGAGTAAATTATTAACTATTCATATATCTCATTCTAGTAGAGTCAAGCTATTCTGTCTACTGTGGTTGTCATAGCCACGCTCTTTTTTGTTCGCTGATGATGAGGAGGTCCTGTAAGGAGGAGGAGGTGGGGGAAGGGAAGTGCAACACAGGCATTGATAATGTTGTGTTGCTACTGGTATCTACTGTCCTGCTGCATACATTCATGCTCATAATGGTTCCCCCTAATGATTCTTGTGTCATTGAATCCTGCTTTATGTATTACAATACTTCGCCTTTGCTTCTTACTTTCCCTTCCACTCTGAAGAATAAGTACAGTGAAACCTGTCTATGAAGAAAGTGGTCTTTATGAGCAGGTGGTCTTTATGTACAGGTTCATTTAATACATGTTTCAATGACAAACAGTTTTCAAGGGAAACAAATATTGCGGTCTTAATAGACAGGTGGTCTCTCTATACAGGTGGTCGCTAAAACAGGTTTGACTGTATTCGCCATCTTGCTTTTTCTTGTGCTTTCCAGTGATCAAACACATACAATGTACTACCATCTAGAGTTGGCAACTAAAGATATTGTTTCTGTATTCCTTAGGGTGTATAATCCGAGCAAGAACAAGCTTCTTCAGACCAACCTTGGTCACACAGACTCCATCCGTTCCATCATACACGTACCTGAGAGGAGCCAGGTAAAATATTGTGATCTGTACATACATCATAGCCCCATTGCTCTTTCGGTGCCCTTTGTAAGGCGCATAAACTGCCCAAACTTTGAGATTATACATAATCATAAAGAATAGCCTGGAAAATTGAATGACGGTGAATTTTGGAAAATTATTTTTCAAGGAACATTTGTTTTCATGAATATTAAGATTGTAAAATAAAGATATGAATGAAAATAGTTGGCTCACAAAAACTATAGAGGTTTAAGAACCAAGGTTAGTCTTCAATCATGTTTAAGCCCACTTTTTGTGACAAATCTATTACCAAGGTGTAATGTAAATCAAAGTTTCATTAAAAATAGTAATGTTTTTGTTTTCCTACTTTTCCATAGTACATATCTGGATCCTGGGATGGGACTCTGAGAGTATGGAATGCATACCGCGTAGCTACCCGAAAGAAGAAGACTGCTCGTATGGAGGAGAAGAGAGAAAGCATCTCCAACTTCAAGAACAAGAATCAGCCCAATTATCTTATTGAAGATGAGCAAGAAGTATAGCTCTTCTCCTAGCCATATAACATAGAAGGAAAGGAATTCTCTTGGATCCTGTTCTGCCTTAACCCATAGACTACAGGAACCGGATGGCTCCTGTATTAAGCCTATGAGAGTTAAAGAATTCGGTAGTCAACGGGTTAACACCAAAAATCAGCCTGAAAACACTGTCACTGCAAAGCTTTACGTGGAAATGACTGGTAAGATTTGTGGTGTAAAAAAAAATCATATCTGTGTGCACAAATGTGCTGTATGCAGAGTTACTGATCTCTATGTTATAAAACAGTATGGAATGCATACCGCATAGCTCCCTGGAAAAAGAAGACTGCTCGTATGGAGGAGAAGAGAGAAAACATCTCCAACTTCAAGAACAAGAATCAACCAAGTTATCTCATTGAAGATGAACAAGAAATATAGCTTTATTGTTAGGGGTAAGACTTTTAAGCCCCTTTCATACATGCTCTGTTTTTTGTTTGGTTTGTTTTTTGTTTATGTTGGGTTTTTTTTTTTCAAGCGGAGTAGCATCTCATGTTTGAATGGGCCTTGACGAGAGGAGAGGGTTTCACACAGGTCTGCAAGGTAGCGAGATGGAGAAAAGGAGAGCAACAATAGGTCGGAAGTGGATAACCTGGGAGAAGCAGAAAGAATGTAGCGAAGAAAGAGAGAAAGAGGAAGGAGATGCGGTTTGAAAGGCAGTGAGAGAGAGAAAAGGAGAGCAACAATAGGTCGGAAGTGAATAACCTGGGAGGAGCAGAAAGAATGTAGCGAAGAAAGAGAGAAAGAGGAAGGAGATGCGGTTTGAAAGGTAGTGAGAGAGAGAAAAGAAGAGCAACAATAGGTCGGAAGTGAATAACCTGGGAGGAGCAGAAAGAATGTAGCGAAGAAAGAGAGAAAGAGGAAGGAGATGCGGTTTGAAAGGTAGTGAGAGAGAGAAAAGGAGAGCAACAATAGGTCGGAAGTGAATAACCTGGGAGAAGCAGAAAGAATGTAGCGAAGAAAGAGAGAAAGAGACATGAATAGAGATAGGGGAAGGAGATGCGGTTTGAAAGGTAGTGAGAGAGAGAGACGGAACGATTGAGAAGCAGCTGATAATAACGATGGAGAAAGTGCAGTGAAAGTTTAATGCAGTCAAACCTGCTTTAGCGACCACCTGTCTATAAAGACCACAATTTTTGTTTCCCTTGAACAACGTTTCTCATTGAAATGTGTATTGAAGGAACCTGTACATAAAGACCACCTGCTCATAAAGACCGCTTTTCTTGTCTCCCTTGAGGTCTTTATAGACAGGTGTGAGTGTGGTGAGGAAAAAGAAAGGAAAAGAAAGATACAGGAAATTAAAGATGGATGTGGGTCGTGCTAAATATTTGTACAAGGCCTAGGCTCACCCAAAGTTGTAGCATTGGAAAATGATTATCAGAAGAATTATATGCATAATGTATGTACATGTAAGCTAGATATTTTAAGAAACTTTGCTACCAAAATCAATCACCACTTTGATTGATTGATGAAAGTACAACTCACAGGCTTTACTGCAATATTTTTAGATATTTATCCACATCTGCAATTGCTTGAGTTGCTGTATCTTAACACTTATAATGCACTGTATTTGTGCACTTTATCAAAACAGTTTGAATCATTTTACCCCCACGTAATGAGGATCTAGGGAGTAAGATTATATATTTACATGATGATAGCAAGAAGGTAAGAGGGTAATAATGATGAAGCATATGCAGTGAAACCTCTACAGAAAGACCACTGTTGGTACATCATGTGTACATAGGGGATCTTTATACACAGGTTACCTTTAACACATGCTTGAACGAGAAGCATTGTTTCAAATAATATATAATATAATATTCCGTTTTTATATAGCGCCTAATACATCCATGATGTCTCTAAGCGCTTTACAGATATATTATTACCCCGGTCATCGGATTCTGGCATGCCCGCACACAATGTATGCACATTCTCCGCTCCCTGGGGAATATTCCAGCAAGGGCATTACAGTGACGCTCTCATTGCTAAGCAAACTACATTAACTTTCACATCCTACCGGGTACCCATTTAACACCTGGGTGGAGAGGAGAGGAATGAACAAAAAATGCGGTCTTTATAGTTAAACCATTGTTTAAACGCCCTCCTGGGCTTTTGAAGCCTACGTGCGCACTGAATCCGCTCCAATCATATACTTTCCTTGAGAGCGCGCATGGGCAATGTGCGCTTATTTACGCTTATTTTAGGACGCTTACGGAGGTTAAACCTTAAAGACCTCAGCCTGACCCAAAACAACCATATATTGACGAAAAGCTTAGTAAACAAAGAATATAATTACCCTGGGTATTAATAAATTTTTGTCTCCGTTTATCCATAAAAAATAAAAAAGATTTTTTTGGGTCCGCCCCCTCCCTATGGCGTAACAACAGAGGAAACTGCAGGGGGTCGCTAGACGTGTGACGACATGTCATGTATACAGCTCCGAGTGCGTCTACACGATATGTCGTCATCAAATTTTCACCCCCCGCAAAGTAGCGTTCCTCAGAGACGGGGGCCCTCGTCAGAAAAACCACCGGGGCTCAACATTCGGGACGCTGTTACTCATTCCACAGGAAACGGAATCTCATGAAGTTGGTTTCAATTTGTTCAGAAAATATATAGCTCCCCGTGGATGAATAAAGTGTATATTTCAAAATTCGGTCAGGCTGAGGTCTTTAACCCATGGTTTAAACCTTTGTGAATTCGGGCCTTGGTCTTTCTATATATGTGGTTACTATTAAAACAGGGTATGGCTGTAATAGTAATACGAAGAAGAAACATATCACTCCATATTATTTTCTATTGTGTATTCCTTGATATTGCCTCTATGTATTACAATAAGAAGAAAGGAAAGAACTGCAGAAAAATACAAAATAAGTCATTTTCAGTGCGCTTCTTAAATAACCAGTTTGCTCTGACTAGCATTTCTATTAAGAGAGATGTTTTGTGATGTGCCCGATTTGACAGTAATAGACAGTTAGTAACATATATATTGGCTTTCTGGAGTAGCATTGATGTATTTTCGCATTTGAATGAATTTCACATAATTACAGTTGACAATAGTTTACATTTTAGAGATTTTTGTTACAGAACATAAGAAAAATCAGAAAAATATGGAATTGTTTGAGAGTACTATTGTATCCTCCTCTTGGATATTTTTACCGCTTTTAAAAATAAAGTAGAGTTCTGGTCATGCAATTACGTTGTGAAAGAAACTGTCTACATAAGACTTGTTTTATACTGCGTTGTTTTGGAATCATCAAAATAGATAGGAAATTGACCCAATCTCGCTGAAAATCACATGTACTGCACACAAAAATGGGTATATGGGACTGCACACAGATGTGGCATGAATGCTTGGTCCGAACACTTCAGGTATTTGTCGTCATATTTCGAATATAAAGGCATTTGAAGAGAAATCCTTTTCAGGGGAAATTTCAACTATAATGTTCTTCTAAATTGACATAAAAAGAATGAGAAAGATCAAATTATTTTCACCTTTCCCAGAACTTAAGTGTCCTTTTTATATGTATGAATATGTCGAATTCTGAGCAGTATTGTAAGGGTACTTTTGCTGTGATAGTACAGTGACTCGTTAAACAATTATCTTGTTATATAAAATACAAAGGAGTGGGACCAGTGGAATTAACTTGTTCTAACACGACTTTGATCTATCAATGTTCTCTATACCAAGGTGCCACTGTAATCTAAATTTCTAGCTTTTAAAGTGCTGTAATATATATATGGTAAAATATTCATTACTTTTATTACCTGGAGCTATGCAAACATTTCCACACAAAAAAAAACTATTCCCTTTTTCCTTCTTTTCTGCACTCATTTGTGCAAGTACTAGTATACATGTTTTACCTATCTTATGCCTTGCTATTTGTATGTGATATTATGCACAGATATTCTTTTCATTCATATGGGACTCTAATGGGGTGTTGCAAGAAAGTTGCGATTGATCGGTACTGACCAATCAAAATCATTGTTGCAAGCGCATCTTCTTGAATGGGCAGACCCTGAACCAATCAGAATGGATGTTCTAATTTGCTTTACAATTTGCATTCGATTGCAACTTTCTTGCAACACCATTAGACAAGTATTATTCTGGTCCTTCAAGAGAAATGCTTTTAGTAAAAAATTGTGACACTATTTCAAGGAATTAAAGAGCTTTTTCTAAGAATTATATATGAACTTTTCTGTACAATATGAGTAATATCTTCCTCTGTATTGAGGACAATTTTCACTCACTGGCTGTAAAATTTCAAGAGAAACAATATTTTGTGCGCATTTATCTGACAGACCGATGTCTACTTTCCACTATCGCTCAAAACAACATCCTTGTGCTATTGTGAGACTCATTGAAATAATCTAGCCTGAACATGGACTAAAAAAAAAGAATTTGTTTGATGTAATATTTCCTATTGCCACAACACGTGGTTACACATGCTGTGTATGCAACCCCTGTCAGCAGGGGCTGGGCCAGTAGCAACAACCTATTTTTGGTGATAGTGGAAAGTCGACATTGGTCTTGCCTGTTTATCAGGTTTTTGTTATGATGCTTTCAAGGAGAACCCAGAAATGACTGGAAGCCACTTGCTTTCTCAATTTTTTTCACTCGGAGAAGGTATACTTGCTTGTAGGATTCACTTTTTTATAGGTATAGCAGAAAGTATAAATCAGGGATAACACTTTTCAGACAAAAGTAGGAATTCCTACTTAACATTTTTAGCTATAGAAAAACCACTTTATGTACACAAGGGCCCATTCTAGACGATTTTTCCTACTTTATCAATTCTAAGTGGCATCCCTGATAAATTCATTTACTGACTAAATGGTGTGTTAGATTGAAATGGTTGGTTTTGCATAAAATCTAAATTTACTCAAAATACTATTACTAACAAAGGCAGTTACACTATTTTGTTAGTGGAGCTTTAGGTCCAGGGGGAACAAATGTGAAAATATCGAAAGTTTTTTGGAGGGTTTTTGTTTCTTTTGGGGGGAGGGGCCGTTTCTTTTATTTCAGACCCCCCCTAAAACAAATGGGATGAGCATGCTTTTGGGCAAATCATAGAACCCCCCCCCCCCCACCAATGCTACCCCCTAATTCACAGATGTTCAGCATTGTGTGGACGAGATGAGCATATCTATTCAAGAAAAAAATTGATGTGTATATAAATATGTTTAGATTTGAACAGGAAACTTCCAACCAAAGCAATTGACAATGGTGTATTGTCTTGTTCAACTCTTTTAAACTTGCCAATATAATACGTGTAAAGTTTTGTTTTTGATGTGGATGCTGGCTTATGACTATCATTTCTGTCTCCGTAACTACTCTCATTTGCATAAAACTGCATGAATTTACAAAGTGGGTTCTTTGTTAGATGTGTAGTTAAGAACTTAACCTTGAACCTTGTTAAATTGTTTATATTTTGTATTTGAAATATTTATGGATAAGTATATTTTGCATGGTTGTAAATAAAATATAAACACTATTTTAATTCAAGTGGAGGTATACATGTAATTTTATCAATGTAAGCTTCAGTCGAGTGGTGTATTCCAGTGATCGTATATACACACGGGGGCCTGGGAGCCAAGGGTGCTGCAGCACTCCCTGCAATTTTTTGAGGGGGTTTATAGCACCCCCTAGAAGGCCGAGGATGCTGTAGCTAAAAAAGACCCTAAAATGCTGAGGACATTTCTTTGCTCACAGCACCCCCAGTATTGTAACAAAATCGTTCCCGGGTGCCTGCATACACATGCATTTTTTTAATTACTGATTCTTATTTACTATATAAATCTATATACCTACCTATTATGCCAGTAGTCTTGACTACGGGACCCCTTCGAGAATTTAACACACATGAGTCACAATATTGTCCCCTTTGCCACTCGCGCGCGTCAACACGCTACGGCCATCTTCCTCTTTTGCGAGCAACCCCAAGTAGAAACATGTTGCTTGCAAGGTGAGGGGAAGGAGGGTCATAGGTAGGTATATAGATTTATATAGTAAACAAGAAAATCAGTGCTGATTTTACAAATTTACTGCAATAATATATACCTACCTATTATGCCAGACCAGCGCCAACTCAAAGACCGGGAGGCAGGTTTCAAGCAGAAAGGAATAGGATTACACCGAAGATTACAAAGACACAGCGGCCTTCAAGGTGGCTGACGCAAACATAGCCTCACCTGCGGGAACATCCCTAAGGCTAAGGTAGCAAGAAATGAAGGAATTGGGCGAACGCCAATAAGCAGCCTTCAAAATATCATCAAGCGCCACACCTTGAAACAGAGCCCAAGAAGTGCTGACACTACGAGTGTCATGAGCACGAGGCTTACTGTCGGATAAAAGAGCCTCTGTGCCAGCAGCCCTAATAGCCTCGACGATCCATCTAGAAATGGAATCAAGAGAAAAAGGCTCTCTAGTGATCAGGAACAACTGATCATCCTTACGATAAGACTTAGTCTTATCAATATACCATTTGAGAGCCCTCACAGGACACCTAACTTTGTCCTCGCGCACTGACGAAAAGTCAGAAAGCGGACAAAGAAAAATCTCAACAGGGCCAAAGGCAGCTGTCTGATTCTTGGCAATAAAAGAAGCCTTAGGAATCGATCTAACGCCTTTTCTCTCCCAGCGAACATGACCAGGAGTAAAGCAGAGAGCATAAAGAGTACTGCGCCTCTGCCCAGAGGCAATAGCTACCAAAAAGAGCGTCTTAACCGTAAGATGAAGCGAAGCTTCACCTAACGGTTCGAAAGGGGGTTTCGCCAAGGCCTCCAGGACCTTAGGCAGACTCCAAGACGGCACTAACCTAGAACAAGGAGGTCGCTTCAGAAAGAACGACCAAATCAAACCACTTAACAGCGGGGAATTGGAAATCCCCGAACCATCTGAGAAACCCGAATGATTGGCCCCGATCGCCGAACGGTAGCCTCGGATAGTAGAGATAGATCTCCCTTTGTCAAATAACGAGATTAAGAAATCCGCAATTGAACCAATAGGAGCCTTAGAAGGGGTTTGATTTCTCTCTTTACACCAAAGGAAAAAGACAGACGGGAATTGTAAATTTCCCTAGTAGAAACCCTACGACTGGACATTAAAAAGTCCGCGGCTCTATCAGAGAGATCCGACTGTCTTGCAGATTCCCTGACAGGGGCCAAGCAGTCAAATGAAGGGACTCCGGTGAAGAATCCGAGAGGGGCTGCAACACCAGATCCGCTCTTAACGGGAGAACGAACGGTTGAGCCCCTAGGAGGCTCATTAGCTCCGGAAACCAATTCCTCCTGGGCCAAAAGGGAGCTATCACAAGTACCCGAGCCCGATCTTCCCTGATTTTCCGCAAGACTCGCGGAATCAGTTGGAAGGGAGGAAAGGCGAATCCTTGAAGGTTCTCCCAGCCGAGGGAGAAAGCATCGAGAGCCCATGCTCCCTGATCGCGAACACGGGAGCAATACTTCGGCAGCTGGTGGTTTAGCACCGACGCAAATAGATCCACTTCCAGTGGACCTAGGCAACTGCGAATGCGGCAAAAGACCTCCGGATGAAGCATCCATTCTGATGGAAGACACCTGCCCCGAGACAGAAAATCCGCAATGAGGTTTTCCCGACCGGGGATGAAAGAGGCCACGGGTGTCATCGCCATGCGACGACACCACCTTCACAGCCGAGCTGCTAGGGCATTCAGGGCAGCCGAACGAGTGCCTCCCTGCCGATTGATATATGCCGCCACAGTGACATTGTCCGTGAGAATCAGAACCGAACGACTGAGAAGTCGACTTCTGAAATGGAGCAGGGTCAACAGAACTGCCATAAACTCCAGGACATTGATATGGGGAAGAGTCCCAAGATGAGACCAATAAGCCACTTCGGGGATGCAATCTGAGCATGAGCAGATAAAGGTCATCTGTACCAAATTCTAAAACTCACTGACACTAATATTCGATATGTGCTCATGAATGTCATCATTATTCAATTATGCACTAATGGTGCATTCCATGATATCCAGGTGGAAGTATTATTTTTAAAGGGGGAAACAAAAGCTATTAATGAGGCACCTCTATCACTCCCAGAGTTATTTTTCTGAAGTGCACATAAAGGGACCCTCCATGTCTAAAATATGTGGATATTTGGGGTCATTTGTACAATCTCAGTACCATGCGCTAACCCCGAACTGGCTTATCCCCCGCAACCGTGCTGCCGTTGCAGTGTCCTCCCCCACCCCAACCGAGAGGCGTCCGTCGAAACCGAGATCGACGAGAGAGGGGTACTGAAGGACCTGCCTCGCGCGAGAAACTCTTCGCTCGTCCAACAAGAGAGAAGAGACTTGACCCTTACTGGTACTGGAATCCAGACCAAAAGAGAGTCTTTTCCCGGCTTGAAAAACCTGATGAGATGTCTCTGAGGAGCCGGCAGTCCTCTAGAACATCGACTAGACTGGCTAGATAACCTAGAAACTGAAGCCAGCAAGAGCTTGCGAGCCGCAGAGACAATGGTGAGAATCCTGTCTCGACTGGGCCGAGCCAACTGATTCCGTATGTCTAACACCGCCCCCAGAAAAACTGGGCTGCGAGTAGGGACTTTTCCCAATTTATTAGGAAACCTTGAGTAAGAGAGACGAGCAAACGAGTCTCGTCTAGCAAACGATCGCGCGACTCCGCAAGAAGAAGCCAATCGTCCAGGTAACAAAATAACCGAAGGCCGCGTCGCCTCAGAGAGGCCGCCAGCACAGCTACAACTTGAGTAAAAACCCGAGGGGCCGGGCGCAGCCCGAAGGGAAGAGCACGAAAACGATAAGTCTCGAGAGGAAGGAGAACCCCAGAAGATCGCGCGAAGCGCGATGAATGGGAATGTGAAAATACGCGTCCTGGAGATCTATAGCGTAGTCCTTCCTCTTGATCAACGGAAGAATGGAGGCGAGAGTCTGCATCCGAAAATGTACTGGAGGATCGAATTTGTTTATTCTTTTCAGGTTCAGTATCAAACGAAGTTTTCCCGAGCGCTTGGGAATAACAAAAATTGGAGAAAGGGAAAGACGGCCTGTCCTTTCTATAGCCCTCTTTTCCAACAGACTCGATCTCCTTTGAAGCATGAGATCGAGCCAGGGCAGACATGGGAGGTGATTGAATTCTTATAGCCCCTCCGGGGAGCGAAGCGGAAAGATCTATGAAGAATCCGTCTCCGCCGGACAGGGGCCCGCGTCGACTTAGAGTATGAAACTGCTTAGTCATATCCGAGACCTGCTTTCGCGCATCGATCTCTCTGAAAAACCGTAGCGAATTTACCACCAAAAAGCGAAGGACCCCGAGACGGGACATCCCGGAGAAGTTGAGCAATGCCCGACTCTAACACCCAGTGCCGAAAGAGCCAGGGTCCTGCGACGGAACGTAACCGAAGCAGCTGCAGTGGAAAGCTGCGACCACTGCAAACAAAAAAAAAGTATGCAGCAAGTCATCAATAACCAGCTTGTCACCATCAGTAACGTTCAACT
The DNA here is from genome assembly GCA_025617745.1 of Heliocidaris erythrogramma. Lineage (NCBI taxonomy): Eukaryota > Metazoa > Echinodermata > Echinoidea > Camarodonta > Echinometridae > Heliocidaris > Heliocidaris erythrogramma. The sequence goes on from CM046854.1 coordinate 56,733,729, forward strand.
CCTCCGCCCTGGAGCTAAGGAGCTAAGGTCGGAGAGAAACCCTTGAAAAGCCGCCAAACGCATACCTGACCTAACCTGGTTTTCAACATTAAACCAAAGCTTATCCTCCGTCTTATAAGCAGCGGAGGTAAGCGGATTAGTCGCCCGCAAGCGACGACCAACTTCTAAAATCTCCGGAGAAAGAGTATTAGCTTTGAAAAAGCTGTCTTGATCCTGAGAACCGAACGCAAAGGCCTTACCCTTAACCGCAACAGGGCGCTTAACCAACAGCGCAGCCTCAATGCGGTCATGCTCCAGCTTGAAATCCTCGAGAGAAATACCCTCGGAGGAATCCTGCTGCCTGAACCAAGGCGAAGTCGAACCCTGCGCGCGGGCTGACTGAAATTCAGGGAGATATTTAGACAACAAAGCAATAGCTTCCATCCCACACAGGGCGAGCGATTGAGGCTCCGACTGCCCAAGCGATTCAGAAACCGAGGCTTGAGAGGCCGCCTCTAAGTCTAGTTCCACCTGAGTGGAATGAGACAAAGGACCGCAAACAAAGGACTCAGCAGGTGGAGGACTGTCCTCGCCAGGCGGCGCCCCAAGGGCCGCTGGAATAGGAGGCACATGCGAACCCGACTCCGACAAAGACGAGTCAATCACAAAAGGCCGATTAGTCTGAAAGTCAGACCCCTGAATAGGGACAGAAGCCAGGGTTGAAGTAGCCGGTACAAAGCCTTGCCACTTGCCTTTTTCTTGGCTGGCTTGACAAGAGTCGTAGCCGAAACCCTTTTCTTAGAGCGCTTATTCGGATTCGTTCGGATCCCCGAAGCCGCTTTGGAAAAACGAACCCTCCGCTGAGGGACGCTCACCTCCCTCAAAGGGAGTAGTGCGCTGAGGGTATGAACCCAAAGTCTCGCACAAATTACCCATATTGGCTGAGCAAGAAGATGCGGTAGCCATGGGTCGGTAGCCATGGGTTGGGAGCTAAAAGCACCCAGTGCGGGGGCAGACCGAGATGACTCGGTATGTGCCCGTTGTCTACCAGGCGTGTGAACCCGCTATTGAACCGCTAGGGAGCGGCAATAGGGGAGCACTAGTAGTCACGCACTCGGGTGAAAACACCCGTTGCTCCGAAGAGCGTCCATAATTGTTAGCTCGAGCATTCCCATCAGCTGGCAATGTAGACAGCCCGGGAAGTACTCGTTCCCCCATATGGGCCTCGGAGTTGACAATCCAGAATCAGTTAACGCCACCCGTCCCGAAGCCGCAAGCTCCGAGACTGGCAACTCTGCAAGGAAACACCACTAGGCAACTTACCCGTAGTCCTCCTCCCTCCCCCATGTACCGAAGTACTCGGGAGAGTTCTGGAAGGCAGAGTCGTCTTGCTAGACGACTCTTCGGAAGAAGCAGGTCTCCGTGACCTAACTGCTTCTTCCGAATTCATACCACTGCAATAAAACAGACAATAAAGTTTATTTGGGAGATACGGTTTTTTTATGCGTAAGAACAAACACCGAACCCAAAGGCTCGGTGACAAACGGAAACACCCGCAAACACACAGAAAAATCTACGTGGGGCTGACCGTGAAAGCGAAAAGGAATCAAAAATCCCTTGCAATCGGCAAGAGTGACTACTAAAACACAAAGTAGTATAATCTAAGAGAATATAGGTACCTAAAAGTGCTTTAAAGATGCGAAAAAGCGCGCCTAAAAGATACTAAAAAGACCCGATTTCAGGAGCGCTGTGACTAGATGTCCTAACTCGTCGGGGCGAGCAAGAAAGAGGAAGATGGCCGTAGCGTGTTGACGCGCGTGAGTGGCGAAGGGGACAATAGGATCACGGGGGGTGCGCACAATATTGTGACTCATGTGTTTTAAATTCTCGAAGGGGTCCCGTAGTCAAGACTTCGTCACTATGAATTTGTTAAATGTTATCTTTAAGTTTTGTAGTACCAATCGTCTGTTTAGAACACATATTGTTACATATTACACACTACGCACACACTGTTCTGCTTTCACTGTATTTCTTACCTCTCTCCACGCCTAAATTCATCTTTCTTTACTTGATCGGCATTTTTAATTGTAAATAGAAAACACGCCACAAGATGAAATACCCATAATCATTTTAATAGTGACATAAATCGAAAGAATTCACAAATTGAGCTTTGGGAACATCCATATGAAATTGGTATGCAATACGATTCAATATCCATCTTCGTTATTGATTAAACAGTGTTGTCGTGTTGAAATAAAAAAATGAAATGACCGGCCCGTGGGGAAAAAACTGCTCCAACTCCCCATGGCCAGTCGTCCTATCATATCTATCATAGACATACTTGCCAACTCCATAAAGAGAAATTTATATTCCATAACCTTTTATCGACGCCAAGAAGAGTGTAAAACACATGCTGCATTTAAACAGTATTCGTATCTGTCGTTACCGCACATAACTTGAATTAAATGAAAAGAAAACAAACAAAATAAACACGCAGAACATAACATACCTCAGTCACACCAACACCCGAGAATAGATCAAGGAGGTACCTGCTATAGCTAGGCAAGCCTAGTAAATCCTTGATATTAAAGACCGACAACAGACATGAAAAAAAAAATTACCCCCAATGGTAAATAAAAACGGTCTGTGTGGAGTCAGATTGGCGGGGTGAGTGAAGTATTACTCAGGATAGTCGTGGATCTGCCGATTTCGAGTCGTTTTGACGTTATGACAGTTATTGTGGTTGGTAGTAACAGAAATAGATCCTCATATTGTGAGCGTTGTTCTGTACACCTTCAAAGGGATGAACTGCCGACTGTGCATCTCTGTTGTTATCATCTTCGTTGTCCCATCGGAAAAATTCCTTTGTGACAGTCATTCCGTTGACCTACAATGATGAGTAAACAAACGGCTTTGTGTTATGAGATTTTAAGATAGGAAGAGGACTGCGGCATACTCTGAATAGGGAAATTTCACTCTATATTCACTCCCATGGGTGTCCGGTTAGTGATCTGTGATCATATCTTAAGGAGTGAATTAAGAATGTTCTCTATTAAGAATAGAGTGAATTTTCATTCTATATTTCAATTCTCCAGGAAATGACTTCAGTAATCACTGGAATTGTTTTTCTTCATAGTTTAGAAAGGTTAGTTAAGATTAAACCCACCTGTTGGCAATGCTGAAAGCGCGGGAAAAGGAAGAAGCTATGGTCGGTTGGCAGGTAGATTCCTCGGTCTGTCACGCCATCGTTACGACAACAGTAGTAGATCCTGGTGTTTGCGTTATAATCGCCACTGGGTAACGTACCCCAAGCGTTGTTGGCATTGCTGTCGTCCTCGTCATCCCAGTACAAATTTCCCTCTGTGAAGTCTACGGGAGAAACGAGCGGACCCAAGAGATACTTATGTATTCTTATTCTACTCTTATTTAGAAGAAATAAGAATGAATCTTAAAGGGTAATTAAACCTTGGTAATATGATTTGTGTGGAAGGCAGAAAAATAAGAACTACAGTTACAGTGACTTCCCCCGGAATCACGTCAGCGATCACTTGTTTAGGAGTGTAATTTTAAGTGCTCTTTAAAGAAAGCGAGTTCTTTTTACTATATCGTCTCTCCCCCTGGGAGTGACGAGATTTTATTTATTTTACACAAGTATGACCAACTGATATTGACAATGATTCCGACAATGGACAAGGAAAAAAATTACCCCGCAAAACCTTTGAAAAGGTTTTTATCGTGGTGTACTATACGCACGAACTCACAACCATGTATTAATAGTTTTAATAAAACGGGTCGGTAATATGATTATGAATTCCATAAAAATGGTTACGAACTCCATAACGCCAAGAGTCGCACAGTCATGGAGGCTGGCTGCCATTTGCTTTCCTGGATGAGATCACATAAGCTGAACTAAAATGACAAACTACGCGATTTTATTGTGTTTTAAGTTTGCACGCACCAGAGGTACGCGTAGCTCAGCCCTGTGTTAGTACCTTTTTGCCGTGCGTTAGTACTTTTTGCACGGTCACGTGTTGTTATTTGACCAATCAGGATGGCCTCATTCTTGAACGTTTTATAATATAAATTATATCACGCCCATACATGTTACTAGCGAATAGGCCAGTGATTTCACGTTTGCACTGTTGATATTGCATTATCAAATTCGTGTACGATGACACATTCAAAGGGCGCGTCAAACACCGTGCCAGTCATTGACGCAGTCCAACGTGAGCAAAATGACCCTTCGAGTGCAACGGGCATTACGGTTACGTTACTCCCATAGCTCACAACCACACCCTCAGCATCGATTGCTAAAGCCCGACTCACAAGAGCCGTCATTTTGCTTGCGTTATAGGACCGTGTCTGTGATGAGCGCTATTCTTGGAAAAGTGATTTCCTTTCAAAGTGATTGTAGAATGAACCGTACAACCAATACCTTAAAAACTTGGTTGCTTAATTTGAAAAGCTCGATTAGGGTAGGTACCGACGCGATAGAAATGAAATGACGCCTCTTGTGAGTCGCCGTTTTAAGGTCTTGTCAACAGGATCGATGTAGTCTGTATATACCTGTTGGGCAACTCTCATATTTGTAGATACAGTAGCTTCCTGGCTGCCAGACCCAATGTGAGTTTTCATCAACGATGTCGACTGTCTTAATGCAGAAGAAGTATTTCATGTTGTTTCTGCCAAACGAGCCGACCAGATGAAGAGGGCTACTCCACTGGTTGCTGCCGTTATCATCTTCTGTGTCGTGATAACGCCAGCCTTCGTTCCAGGTAAACTCGCTGTTGGGGCACCCGTTGGTAGGCTTGGGCAGTCCGTACGTGCCATCGGGCCAGGTGAGGGGGATGATGATTGGTGGGTCTGGGAGAGAGGGAGGAGGTAGGATTTATTCATTAATGTATGTCTTCACTCATTATGAAAGAAAGCACCTCCGCAGTGATGCAAATAATGGTCCAATTTTTCCATAAAATTGCGAGAAGTTCTGTGGAAAGAAAGAAAAGTATGGAACAATGCCTACATTCCTCGGGCAGTGGCGGATTTAGGGTGAACTACCTGCCCGTGCCCCCCCCCCCCTTTAGAACAAAAAAATCTGATTGTCAAAGAATTATGGAGGCAAACTGGACCTCAGACAATGAGGTTTTTTTCACAGAAAAGTATTTTTCCTAAAAACCTTTTCGTTAAAAAGTTACGCCATTTGGATTAAGGCAGAGCTACTTTTTCTGTTTAATTAAATTTGAATTACAAAAAACCCCAGTCATTCTATAAGTTAACAGCTAAGGAGAATGACAGAATAAGGGATAACCTTTTAAATGAAACACGTAATCAAAGTCGATCTTGGGTTCCGTGCCCTTCTGGTTTTACAGATACCAAATATATTAAGAGCAAAAAAACTCTTGGTGAATGGATTGATTGAATCCAGAGCAATCCCTACAGTTTGGCCAACTCGATTCCAGTTGGGCTGGGCACAGCATCATGTGCATATTCCTTTGCGGCATTATTATTAGGGCCACCTGTGTAGAGATACAGGCTCTGGTTAAGTCAACATTGCGTTTTTCGAAGGCTCTTAATTCCAAAAGTTCCGTTTTTTCCGATGGTTCGTACTCCGATGTTTAATTCCGGAAATTATATACGGTTCATAATTAAAAAAAATGAAAAAGGTTCATATTTCCGAAGGTTCTTTATTCCGAAAACTAATGTAGGGGTTTTTCGGAATAACGAATCTGAGTAATTGCATCAAATGTTCGGAATCATTAATCCTATTTCATATACGAAATTACGAACCCTTGGATAACTAATCTGACTGATTAACTTCAAATGTTCGGACTTACGGATTATATTCAATTTTCGAAATTTATGAACTCCCTGCTATGGGAACCTTGTGTTTCAGAATTGATCATTTGGAGAACGAGTACCAAGTTTAAAGTCTGCATGTGCATTTTCAAACTAGAATCTTACCATTACTTGCGGCTATACGTTTCCAACTAGCGTATCCCTCCATGGCCCTCAGGACGTTACTTTTAACGGTGGACAGCTGGAAAGAGTTGCTGCAACGGCCATTGCTGATATAAGTTGATAGCAGGGTCCAGTAGCTATCATCAAACACCTCATGCATGCCGAGTAACTGTATACCGATGGGCTCTGCATGAAAAGCCAAATGGAGGATATGATTTTACGTTTGCACAATCCATGGAAATAGGTTCCTTGTTGCTCAGTCTTAAAGGATAAAGAGCAGGTGGAGTTCTCGTAAAGGTAGTATATGTCCTAGAAGAAATGTCTACTGAAAAGGACTGCACTTCCAGAATGCTTATGCTTGAAATATGAGAATACCAAATTTTCATGCTACATGTTTGGTTCCATATACTAGGTGTTAAAAAAGAACGGTGGACACGTTTAATCTTACTCAGAAATACATTGTATTAGACTGAGATTTTTACATTGTAACGTTTGAAGGGTGTAAAATATATTGAGATCAAGTACTTTTTTTTAATTTTTGCTCTGAATATTCAATTATCTTTCACTTTTTGAAAAATCATGACGATTAATTCAGTAATTCAGAATACATTTATTGCGCATTGCAGCTGAAATTCCAAACCTTTTTTTTTAACCATGATTAATGAAAGAACAAAAAGTTGGCAGATAGCTGCAACACACAATGGCGATTGCTCTGTTCTAAATTACCGAGTTTGCGGCCTTGATATTATTTTCAAAAAGTGAAATCCAATTAAATATTCAGAGCAAGTGGAATATTTCGCGCGGCATGGAATTTGCGCGAAAATAAAAACGAGAATATTTCCGTATGTATTTTTGGCCCATGAGCCTAGCGCGTCTACGAAATTAAAATCACGTGAAATTAACCTTACTCTGCCGAGTGCGAAAAAATATGGAAATTCACTTTACAGTATTTTGAAGTATTGAATTGTAATAAAACTTTTTAATGTAAAATCCTCCGTCTGATAAGAGGTACATTTTTTTAGTCATTAACATCAAAAGTGTCCTGTTTGTATTTTAACACCTACTACATATGTGTGAAGCATGACTTTCAGCAAGACTAAATTTCCTATCGGATTTTGTGATTCCAAAACCTCACGGTATACACCGAATCGTAGGGTATTACCTGATCAACCTTTCTCATTACTTGTAATTTTCACAATGTAATCATCGCATGACAAGAAATCGGCTCTTTTAATGCCGAATAATTCCAAGTAAACACTTAACCTAAAACCACCATCAACATCTTTAGTCCGCTGTCATTGCACCATGTATCATTCAAGACAAACCTTATTACATACATCTTGTTTGTCTCTTCTTTCTAGAGCAATTGGGAGCAGCCAGTGTTTAATCCATTTATTTTCTTTCATGTAATTGAACTTTTTTGCGAAATGAAAACAAATTATGAAATGTCAGTGGCGGATCCAGGGGGGCACAGGGGGCACGTGCCCCCCCCCCCCCCGCCAAAAAAAAAGCCCTTTTTTTTCTTGTCAGGGAATTCTGGAGAACTTAAACCCCCCCCCCCCCCCCCACTGAGCGAATTTTGAAGGTCTGGCGAAATATTTTTTTGCTCCCCCCCCCCCCCCACCAAACTGAGCGACTTTTCGAGAAGCTGGCGAGACCAAAAAAATACGGGTCTACCTTTTCTAAAAGTTGACAAACCTTCATGGCCCCCGGTCATGAAATCCTGGATCTGGCCACTGTATGTATAAAATCGTTGCTGCTGTTCTTTTAATTACTATAAATCAGAGAAAAGTTTAGTTTCGTATTGTTATCACTTGGCTTTATGACTACATATGGGGTTAATGTTAATTTGTCTTTTCAAGACGTTATCTACCCATTTTTGGTTCTCTTCATTTTTTTATTTATTTTTCAAATTAGATCAAGTAGTTACACATCTGCTTTCATTATTTGCTAATCGATTTTGTTCTAATATTCTTTAATTCTAACATTCTTATATTTTAATATTCGTTTTTCAAAGTTGAATGGAAATTGTAGCTGTGCTTTTTTTTTCCTGTAAAAGATATTACCAGTAATCCATTATTTTTATTATCACATTGTAACTTTCCCTTTTGAACACTAGTAATGACTTATGTTACGGGCCGCTCCTTGCCCGTATCCCAGGTTCCGTCTTTTACCTGCGAAGACAGAATAAAAGATTACTGGTTGTAAGTTACTAAAACGCCATGTTGAATCTCCTCGATCTTCGAAACATCGTCCTGAGAACGTTCACATGAAAACATCGTTCAATTATAACATCTACAGCCTGTCATACTTACAACCCAATAACTCCACGAAAGACATGGATACCTATATACTCTGCCACTACTGTTATTTATATTGATGCTTACTCATGGTGACTATAATTACTATGTATTTATTTTTTATGTAAATGAATCTCAAAGAGTTTTACCTGTAACGATTTTTGTACTCAAACCATGTCAATCAAATGAATACATATGGGGGCACGTAGCGCCTCCGTGGCTACGCACCAGACTTACCGTTCATATTGTCACTTCCAACCCTGTACGATGAGTAACTGCTACCAAAACTCGTTCCACTCTCCATTCCACTGTTAAATGAGTCCATATTAACGGCAATTGAACCGCTGTATCCCATATAGGAAGCACCAGCACTGACACTGGCGGTCACCTGTATGATAATGATATAACACGATATTAATTTTAATTATAAATAAAAATAGTAATATAATTATAACACTAGCGACGGTAATATTATAGTAAAGATGTTTTAAATACTACAGCTTTAAAACTAAAGATAGTGATAAATTACACGGATTCTCACAATTTCTACTGAATGAATAAATTTTGACACACTGAAACATTTGTTCTGTTTTGTTTTTTGGTACAACAGTTATATCGAAACCTACATTATAGAATAGGGAGCGAGAATCAAACCTTCTAATCCGCATCATTTATCTGCTGGCCGAGACTGAACCTAACAATTCTGTACTAGGTTCCAGTATCATTCTGTAAGAATACCTTTAAATATTTACATATTGTAATCTTCACTTATATCTTGCCATTGTACTGTTACACATGCGTGCTATGCGACTCCAATTGCTAAAATATTCCACCCCTTTCCTCCTAGTTCCTCATCCTTCCCGCCCTTTTTGACTGTCCCTGCCTCCTTTCTTCTATTTATATTTTGTGTTTTCAGGTGTACGTTACAAAGTGCAAAGTGTAAGTTTACTGGGATTCTTGTATTTAAAGTTACTTTACACTAAATGTTACTTTATATCACATTGTACTATGTGAACAAATGTTAGATTTCCATAAGAAAGATGGTTTAAATTGACACAACACACAAAAACGCTGGAAGAAAATAAATGTTAATTTGACGATATGTCATATCCTTACATGTGTTGATGCGTAAGTGACAAACGCAGACCTGTCCTCTTCATAGTTTTCGCCTTCCCTGCTTCCAATATCCACCTCGATCACAACATGCTATAGAGAGAACAAAACACTCACTTTACAGAAAAACTTGATTATCTATAGAACAGAAATAGCAAAACTGCACCGCATGGAATCCTTTCAGATAAAAGGCAATGTTTATAAAACATGAAAGGGAATGAAAAATATCATGGCATCCGAAAGTTGCAACATGTACGACATAAGAACGACTGAAAACAGACAAAATTGTTGGTAATTTTTAGGTAGGTCTATAGGGCCTATCGTGTATTCAAATGTGATGTACCATTACTAGGAATTATAGTACAGAGATCAAGATCTCTTCATATTTCCTTCTTTTTTTGTATGTGCTCCTCTGCAGATGCCAGCATCGAGATTTTACTCGACGATATTCTTTGAAGTTTTTGCTTTCCTGCTTGCTTTTTCGTACCATCTGTCTTCCAAGTTTGCAACTATTTGTTAATTTTATGAATTTCATAGTTTAACATTTTAATTTATTGTAAATATAATATTGGCACCTTTTTTCATTCCTTTAGTAATGAAAAATCCAATCTATGGTTAATTAAATGAAAGATTGGATTTATTTCTTCAGTTTGTTTCTTTTCTATCAGTATATTCCCTGCGTTCAATGTGAAATATGTTATAGAAATTTGCACTAACAAGTGATATCGCATACATGACCGTTGTAATGTAATGATTTAGTATTCATAGGGCGCCTACGTATTTTCCTGCGTAGTACGAAATAGTCCCTTTATAGAGAGTTACGTCATGGACGTTATATTATTTAACAAAATGGCGTTCAAATTATTTCCATTCTCGGGTGCTCATTGGAATTATGTTACGTAATAGCGGAAACAGAAATGGATTCTGATGTATTATACAAGAGTAACGCAATATAGCGAAAACGGGATATGATGGGAAATGATTTATTCATTCATACACCTCAAACTCAATTTGTTTAACCCACATTAAGCAATGTGATCAACCCTTTTAATCTTACCGTCCCCCAATCATCGAGAAATTGCATGTAGGAGGCTTCGTTGTAAGAGTTGGGAAGTCGGCAAGCGTCGGCAACGAAACCGTTGCTCAGAGCGTAATTGTCTGTTTCGGCAAGTTCCGTTAGGAAACGTGCACTACCCAGGTTCGAGATCGTTTCCGTGGCAAAGAAAACAGATCCGTGACTGGATGTCCTTGAAGCGACTCGTTGGTAACCTATAAGACAATTGGTGCAATCATTAATTCAGTCAATTATATGACTTGAATTGAAAAATAACCATGTTTACTAATGTATTTCAATTTTTGCATGTCCTTTCCAGCTTTTTTATTGATTACATAATTAATCTGCTGTCCACAATGGCATCATTTGGATGGAATCCAGTTTGCATATGACGATGTTGTTGCTATGTCTGACAAGGCTCCATCTAGCTCTTAAGTAGTCACAAAAAACTTTTCAAGTATGCGTAATATTAGTAAACGGGTCTATTATTAGCTATGAAGTCTGCATTCTCAATGCGAAAAGACCCACTAGGGATTGAGTGAAGGCAAATGATGCTCATAACGATGGTGATTATTATTTTAGAATATTAATGAAACCATCCCCAAGTCATTTTGTAGGTCAGCCTTCTCCGATATATGGTAATGAACCTCCCTGATTTTATCGTGTGGGAATTGCTTGGCAATCGGATTTCTCTCAGGACAGAACTCGCCCGATATTTCTGACAGCCAATCGTTGTTCCGAGGTGACGTTCGTTCAGAAGAATATTGTGGGCAGTGTCAATCGTGCTTGACTAACAGAACCGATTTATCAGGCCAGTGTAACCACTTTTATCGTCATCCTTAGCTACATTTTATATTGTTATCTGACAAATTGTGACTAGCCAGTAGAATGCAAAATCATTTCCAGACAATTCCTTGAATTGGAGAACTATTTACCCGTCAAGTGAAATTCAGGCCTTTGTTGGCCTATGGTACAAACAGGTTTCTCATAATTATAATGTACAGAGCAGGACTGATACTTTATACTATCATTATCTTTAGTAGTAGGAATAGTATTTTTATGCAGTTGATAAAACAATCGAGAAAATATGTAGAGAAGACTTACGTGTGCTTGCTGCAAATTCCACGCTGGCAAAGAGATTGCTATATGAACCTGGAAAAGAAAGGAGAATGCGGAAACTATGAAGGCGCAATTTCAATTTTGTTTCAGAAATTGGGAGGGCAACAAGTCCGAATATTTTCTTACAAGAGGGTAAAAAGGGTTTTCAAATAAATTATATGGCCTTGCATTTTTCACATGAAAATTCTCTTGACAAGCAAACATTCAAGGTCAACATATATTTAAGGTGCGTTTCATTTAGAAATTATGATTACAAAGCTTGATTTCATATTTAGAAGAAATGTTGCCCAACATTATCTTAAACCTACTCACCAGAAATATCAACTTGTGCTGACAGTTTCGATGCGTAACTGGAAGTTCCGTAAAAAGTTGTAGTCGAGGACGAAGTATATTCGCTGCTTCTGTGGATGAAATACACCTCATCGGGAACCCGGTATAGGTTGTCACTGGACATTTTCCCCTCGTCATACGTGAGTTTGAAAACCCGTCGATTGACCAAGAGGCCGGGGTCTACCCCTCCATTGCTCAGTTCGCCTCCCTCCGGGTTACCACTGAGGACGTTGTAGCCGATACCAATGAAGTTAACTCCGCTGGGTGTTGGGAGCAGTGCAAAACAATGGTGCACCTCGAATGCCAAGACCGCCATCACCTGCAGGATGACCACGTGTTTGCATGCGCCGAACATTTTGGCTCTCTGGTGGACAAACATTGCAGACAACCATAACAGAGCCTATCATTGAGAAACTTTTTTTTTATTTAAAACTTGCATTACGTTTCTATTGACAAAAAATGCGATATTATGTTTGGCAAAAGAAACTGATCATTGCAAAGGAGGCAAATACCTGACGGGCGAACCTTGTACAGGGAACATCAACAAGAACGAATATGGCATTATGCTTCAGAATAAGCGCGCACTCCTTCAACATGGGTTAACAAGTGCATTTTTAAAAAGAATTAAGCGGAAAAGGACCATGATTAAAACGCAGAATTGATAATGTAGCGCTTCGTAGTTGTACAGTAAGTTAACAATGAAAACTCTCAAAAGCGGTGCAATTCAAATGGCCAATTATTGTAGACATGGAAAATCTCATCTCGTACAAGGAAAGATTGCAAGATGTGCAGGTACTTCGTTGAATGATCTTCCTTAGTATGAAACAGACAGATTTAACATGTTTCAGAATGCTTACCGTGTAGCTTGCTAACATCGAGGAGATTCCACGTAAAGTGACGCCTCAAGTGACGTGGGTGAACCCTTAAATATTGATTTTGTTCGAACCGTATAAACTTTAGGGTCACACATACATGCATGTATTTCTCAAGGCCCAATCACAGGCCATTATTTCCCAAGGCCCCCCCCCCCCCACTAATTGCCAATAGATCAATAGCCCCAATGCAATGTAGACCAATGTCCAATCCACGCCAAGCTATTTTCTAAATGACCAATAAACCGCTTCTGTAATGTATACAAATTTATGCACATAATATTATATTCTTTGACTGAGCACCTAGTGACGAGCTATTCCATGAACTTGCTTTTTATAAATGAGCCTCAATGCTTGGAATCAACTTTGCATACATTATTTGTTGTTATGTCTGGAAAGCTTTCAGGTTGTCAAGAACGACCTTTGTTTGAAAGGTATGCATAAAATTTGCATACATTACCGAAGCGGTCTTTTAGACCAAATTTAAGATAAGAAGTCTCCTTCGTAACACCTCCTGATGTTGCCAATACATGGGCCAACACACGGTTGCATAGCGAGGGGGGCTTACTTTCTCTTGTTACTAATTATTGTACTTCAGTAGACCCAGGGAGTTCCACCTCCTTGATACATCTGTTCACAAATATATTTAAATTTTATGCATACTTAAAAAACAAAGGTTGTTCTTGACAACCTGAAAGCTTTTCAGAGTCTTGTCAGACATAGCAACAAGTAATGTCTGCAAACTGGGTTCCAGGTATTGTAGTTCATTCATTAATAACGGGATAATAGAATACCTCGTTACTAAATCTCGAGGAAAGAAACATTCAAAATTTGAATAACTTTGTGAATAGGTCTATAGTCATAATGCGCATTATATACCTTTTGACTTGCCCAAGCTGGGGGAAAAGGAAAATTGAATAAGAAATAGACCGCTTCGGTTATTTTATGCATACCTTTCAAAAAAAGGTTATTCTTGACAACCTGAAAGCTTGCCGGAGGCTTGCCGGACATAGCTACAAATAATGTATGCAAACTGGATTCCAAGCATTGAGGCTCATTTATAAAAAGCAGGTTCATGGAATAGCTCGTAACTAGGTGCTCAGAGAATATATGTGCATAAATGTGTATATATTACAGGAGCGGTCTATTGGAAAGGACATTTTTAGCCCATAATTGACATGAGTATGCGTGACTATCCTGATATATTCAAACCAATATTACTATTACTATTACAAAGAGTTAAGTTTGACTTAAAGTCATGCGTAAGTACCAATGCGCATACGGTATTAAACGCGTAATCTCATTGGTACATGTAGATTACCCAAGAGCGTGCGTCCCCTGAACATGATCTGACCAATGCGGTGATGCGTAATATACAGCGCGCAACTAGGAATTTAAGTGCGACTTTAAGTCAAACTGAACTCTTTGTGAAACAACCCCCTGGTATGGATGTGAGTGACTCAAATTGTGATCTGGGGGTGTTTCACAAAGAGTTAAGTTTGACTTAAAGTCATGTGTTAGTGCCAATGCGCATCCGGTATTAAACGCGTAATCTTTGGTTGTTTGGTTCAACATACAGACGTATGACAATAACTGTTATGAAACACTGAAATCGCTGCATTTCTTATAGAAATCTGACAGTTGTTATTGATAAAACGTTATATGAACTTCTCTGATATGCTGTTTTGACCAAAAAAAAACAGGATTTCCTATGATTCTTATCCCGAAGAAATTTCTTTGGAAAAAATTTTTTTTTAAGAATGTATATCTTTTTTATGGTTGCATTTTTTACAGGAATACAATACTCTTTTTTTTTCTCTCTTGTAAATATATCGTGCTTAGAAAAGCCTGGTTAAAAAAAAATATTCTTGGTGCTCTTTTTATAATAATGGTGCGTTTGTAGAGAGAGATGTGGTTTTTATTTCATCCTTCTGTATTGAAATAATAATGACTCATATCCAGCGCCAATTATACACTTACTTCCAATTTCAAAACTAAACACAACAATAAAGTAACTTCCTCATAATCAAAACCTTTTAACGAAAAGGTTTTGAGCAAAATAACTTGGCAGGAGAGTTCCTACATTTATTGAGTAACTTTTCCGTGAAAATGAGATTGATCCACAGAGTCATGCATGAGTGCGCAAACATTAAAGGCAAAATTGTCACTTTTCAAAAGTCACAAGGGTCATTTTGGGGATTCCGTGAAAGGAGATTTTAGCGAATTGGGTTTCTGATGCATATTTATGTGTCGTTGTTGTTTAACATCCATCGCTTGACCCCCTCACACCTATCCCGACACTTTTCTAATTATTATGGTTGGGTGAGCACTATTTTTTTTTTTAATCAACCCTCCTGAATTTGAAATTACAAAATCCATTCAGCTTATTGAAAAAAAATAACTCCAGATATTTTTAGCAAACTGTATCATTACATGCTGTGTGAACATAAGAGGTTGTAATCGTGTCATGGTTGAGTGAGCACAATTTAAAAATCGCACAAGAAATGCTAAAATATACTCTTAATACAGTATAAAAATGACCCTTATGACTTTTGAAAAGTGACATTTTTTTAAATTTAATGTTTGCCCACTCATGCATGACATGATGAATGAATCTCATTTTTACAGGGAAGTAAGTAAGAACACTCCTGCCAAGTTATTTTGCTCACAACTTTTTCGTTAAGAAGTTTGATTATTAAAGGGGGAGTTACTTTTTTGTTGAGTTTATATGAAACTTCAGTTTATATGCTGTAACTATGGGTGTGGCTTCCTAGGACATATGAATCGAGACCAGCTATCAGTCAATCATGTCATCATAAATGGTCATTTCATCAATCTTTTAGTCCCTTTAGTTCTATAAGTATTCTAAAAAGAAGCTCACAGTAATAACTTTGGATTTACATTATACTTCCTCATGTCAATATGTAATCAATATGTAGTATCAGTTTCTATGCTGTAAGTATGGACGTGGTTTCATAAGACAAACGAAACAAGAACAGCTGTCAATCAATCATGTCATTATAAATGGTCATTTCATTTCATTTCATTTCATTTCATTTACAATTCTTTTAACTCAGATCAAGCTTTCGGTTATTTCAGTTCTAAAAGTGTTCATGATGATTGTAAGGTATTTTAACACTTATTATACTAATATACTTCTAGAAGAATTTATTTATGTGGTTATAACAAAGGGTTAAGATTGGGCATTATTGATGAAAATGTGTCCCAAAATCAAAGTTATTGTGAGGAATTAAACACACGAAAATATGCAATGCAAATGGTCGATGCGGTGAGTGTCATGCTCGGCACCGGTTGGGCCTGTCGGGGCCTGTCGGGGCCTGTCGGGGCCTGTCGGGGCCTGCGAGCGCGTACGGTCTATAGGTTGGTGGAATATTTTCCTTTACTTTTCGTCACAGATCACAGATATCTCTTCGATTGGTTTTTTTAGGGGCGGGGCTTATGAATGTGTAAATCAGTAAAAATGTACTTTTTCAAATGATTATGAAATACGACTGAATGCATAAAAAAGTTTGCGATAGATATTTGTTGGCTCCTGATGACTCCTTCCTACCAAAATTGGGCAGTTAACTTTCTATTTTAGTAATCCATTAAAACAACAAATACGGTAAAAATACTGTTTACATAAAGTCTAGTAAACAACAACTCAAGGTTTGTGTGTGTAGATCATCGGTAAAAGGATATCAAATTATATAGCAGCGTATGTTTATAAATTGATAATAAAACTAAATGAAACATGAGTGAGTGCAAGGATGTGCAAGCAGTCCCATGATTACTCACACAAACTCTCTTACACTCAGTCTGAAACCTGTTCGTACACGCCCTTACTCACAACTTACACATAAACATTCAACAATACACTATAAACTCCAGAGGCGTCATTCGCTAGAAACAATCCCCGCCCCTCCAATGCTCTACCCACACCGAACGAATCGACGCCCCTGGTACTACTCCCTTCCTGTGCGCAAACTACTTATCCTACTCGTATGACACTTAAAAGAAGGGGGAAAAGGGTGAATGCCCGCCCATCCCTGGACTCACCCTTACATCATTATGTTAAACAAAAGAAGTGAAACAAACAAGCTAAAAACCGATGATCTCCTACTGAATCTTCACATAAGAACTTAAGAATACATCAATTAAAAACGAAAACACCGTCTGAATTTTTGTTAGCATTCAGAATGAATCACCGGAAAACCTTATTCAATATAAACATTATTTTAAACGAGACATTACAAGTGACAAAATTATAAGAATTAATAAATAAAGAAAATATTTGAAAATATTTGAAGCAGACAATAAAATTTCTGACTATTCAATACTGATCAGATAAAATTAAGCAGATCAATTAAATATGGAATTGATCTGTTTTTAAAAGGTTTAGTTTTACAGTAAAATTTGCTATAGTTTGTCTTTCTCCGCAATGAAAACTATACATCAATGTTAGGAGGTAAACAGTGATTACAAATTGTGCTATTGGCAAGAGACAAGGCAAAACTAGTACACAATTGATTTGATTTGATTTATTTATTTCTGCTTGATTTCTCAATTCATAAAATATGGAATGCATACGTTATACAAATTATGCGATATACAATACAATGGAACATCGTGACATTAATATATCTTAAACTACAAGGCTAACAGTAGGATTATAGAAAGCGAAATCAAACAAGAGGGTTTTCATAATAAGCCGAGGCTTGACAGCATGAAAGCCCTTTGAGGTAAAATATAATGATAAAATAATGAGAGAGAGAAAGAGAAGAGGATACAGAGAGAAATTGTTTGAAATTGTTTGCACCTATCTGATAATAGCAGCAAAGTACAAACTTCCAGAGCTTTGTCATAGTTAGTGACCTTTAACATGATTCTATATGCACTTTTCTGAATGCGTTCTAAACATACAAATTGGTTTTGTGTTAGGTTCCATTAAAGACAGGTACACCATAATCCAATATTGGGCGAATGTATCCCTTGTAGACCGTTATTAAATCATAAAGTGGTGATCTTTATGTTTTAAGACAACGAAGCATATAAAGTGTTATGCTGCTACGACATATGAGGTCTGATATACATGTATGACTGTCCCATTTCAAATTACACTGCACAGTGATTCCTATAATATCTTCGCTTTTTGTACATTATTCAAACACACATCCCCAATAAAAAGATGTCTTTATTCAACATTCTTTGAAAAATACACATACATACATACAATGACATTTTGATGGGTTGAGAGTCATTTTGTTTCGAAGAGATCATTGGTAAATGGTTCCTTTCTTAAAGACAATATTTTTTGTAACTTCCAATTTGGATTCAGAGAAAAACAAAGCAGTTCCCACTTCCCAAGCAGTCTTAACTCTTATTAACACACTAGCCAGCGCTATCGATAAAGTATCACATACGGTTGGAATCTTCCTGGACTTCTCCAGGGCCTGTGACACTATTGATCACACTATTTTATAATATAAATTATACCATTTCGGGATTACAGGAAAGGCCTTGGAGTGGTTCTAATAGAAACTTGTAAAATCAGCACTGATTTTCTTATTTACTATATAAATCTATATACCTACCTATTATGCCTGTAGTCTTGACTACGGGACCCCTTCGAGAATTTAACACACATGAGTCACAATATTGTGCGCACCCCCCGTAATCCTATTGTCCCCTTCGCCACTCACGCGCGTCAACACGCTACGGCCATCTTCCTCTTTTGCGAGCAATCCCAAGTAAAAACATGTTGCTTGCAAGGTGAGGGGAAGGAGGGAGGGTCATAGGTAGGTATATAGATTTATATAGTAAATAAGAAAATCAGTGCTGATTTTACAAATTTACTGCAATAAATCATATATACCTACCTATTATGCCAGACCAGCGCCAACTCAAAGACCGGGAGGCATGTTTCGAGCAGAAGGGAATAGGATTACACCAAAGACTACAAAGAAGACACAGCGGCCTTCAAGGTGGCTGACGCAAACAAAGCTTCACCTGCGGGAACATCCCTAAGGTAGCAAGAAATGAAGGAATTGGGCGAACGCCAATAAGCAGCCTTCAAAATATCAACAAGCGCCACACCTTGAAACAGTGCCCAAGAAGTGCTGACACTACGAGTATCATGAGCACGAGGCTTACTGTCGGATAAAAGAGCCTCTGTGCCAGCGGCCCTAATAGCTTCAACGATCCATCTAGAGATGGAATCAAGAGAGGCAGGAGAAAAAGGCTCTCTAGTGATCAGGAACAACTGATCATCCTTACGATAAGACTTAGTCTTATCAATATACCATTTGAGAGCCCTTACAGGACACCAAACTTTGTCCTCACGCACCGAAGAAAGGTTAGAAAGCGGACAAAGAAAAATCTCAACAGGACCAGAGGCAGCTGTCTGATTCTTGGCAACAAAAGAAGCCCTAGGAATCAATCTAACGCCTTTTCTCTCCCAGCGAACATGACCAGGAGTAAGACAGAGAGCATGAAGAGTACTGCGCCTCTGCCCAGAGGCAATAGCTACCAAAAAGAGCGTCTTAACCGTAAGATGATGAAGCGAAGCTTCACCTAACGGTTCGAAAGGAGGTTTCGCCAAGGCCTCCAGGACCTTAGGCAGACTCCAAGACGGCACTAACTTAGAAAAAGAAGGTCGTTTCAGAAAGAACGAACGAATCAAACCACTTAGAAGCGGGGAATTGGAAATCCCCGAACCATCTCGTCGCTCATTTCACGAAGTGGCACAAAGGCCCAAAATCGCGTACATAGTCAATTTTGAGTTTTCTTCATTTTTACGATCTACTAGCCATGTTCTACCATTTCACTAAATTTCGAGTAATAATTATGTTTATTTATGCAAAAACACGTCGTGCTGAAAGTGACAAGAGCCATGAAATTGCAGATTCATAATTTCACGAACCGGCACAAGACGGCGCGCGCACTGCGAACCGTGTGTTTTCGTGCGCGCGCCTCGTTCTTTGTATGTATTATGAAGACGTGCGTGCTTCCTCGAGCTAATCTTATACTTTCATTTTCGGCTTGTTCATAAAAAAAATCCCAATGACCCAGAACCACAGTGTTTGTATCAGGCTGTATGTATTATAAAGACGTGCGTGCTTCCTCGAGCTAATCTTATACTTTCATTTTCGGCTTGTTCATAAGAAAAATCCCAATGACCCAGAACCACAGTGACGTATCAGGCTGGCCCTCCAAAAATCTCTCAAAGCAAATATGAAGATTTGCTAACTCTCTGTTCTGGACGCATCCCCGTCATCAATCATCCAGATAACCAAGCATTTTACCGCCAGCTTCCGCACTAAACAGGTGGTATTGTAGCAACTTCACTCATTTGTTTACATTAGACAGACAGGACTGATCAAAGCTTGATCATAGTTTGTTTATGTGGATCAGCTGGTTAAAGTTCATTCAACTGCTCACTTCCTCACTGGACAATACCAAAGACTTTCTTCTTATTCAACTCCTGCACTCAGCATTCATCTTTTGTTCTCCACTACACCAGACAAGGCACTCTACACATGTTCTACATTCTTCATTGCTTCACTCCCTTATAATAGAACTTGTTTTTGTTGCCTGGATACAAACCTTCCAATGACATGAGTTTACTGAGCACATGGACTTTCAGCTTTTCACTTAGTAGGAAGTTTTCATCTAGAGAACACGTTCTTTTTCTACTGAGTCACACATTCACAACCTAGGACTACCAACATTTGGACATCGCATCTTCATTTACTCATCCATTTTCTTTATCTGGCAAACAGCAGATTTGACTCTTATTTTATCAACATTAGACAACAGTGATCTACTTTCTTTTCGCTTGTGCTGGCCGCGGGGCCAGTGCAGTATTTGTAAATAGAGCTCTTTCGCGATCGCGAATATTCAGGATTATTATGAAAGATAGAACATTTTTGGGGGGAGATTAAGAATTATAATTTGTTTGCTCTGAAGCATTTAGAGATAGGCCCTATATTGTAACTTTTAGAGATATATAGTATGTTGAGAGGTATGTTGTATGTTGTATGTTGTATATGTTGTATTATATATGGTATGTTGAGAGATATCTTGTATGTTGTATATGCTGTATATGTTGTATTACCTTATAATTAACTTGCGTAAGAAATTGTATTTGTGATGTAGATATTTCCAACTAGAGCGTTGAGGTGATGATGATTTTCAGATCTTTTGTGGTAATATAAGTCACAAAGATATTTGTATAATAGTAATTCTGATTTGTTGATTACAAGAAAGATTGACTAAAATCAACTCACATCTCTGAGAACTTGTGCCAACATTGAAAGGGGTGGGGTGACTAATGTATGTATTCACAGACATTTACTAAGATGCTGGCGTATTTTGTCCGCACTAACACTTCCATCTTTTCTTTAAGTTGAAGCTTAGCTTATAGTAGAGATATGATAGATGTAAGTATTAACGACGAACTCATAATTATATTTTGTTAAACAAATCTTCACGATGACTGTGCATTATTTTTAATTTATGAAGGAAGCCTGTTTTAGGTATATAGATTTTTTCAATAAATTTAAGTTTATCAATTAACATGATTTTTTTTTTTTTTTTTTTTTTTTAAATGGTTGATAACCTTGAGTACAGAATAATTGTGTAACATTTTTTTTTACATTCTCTTTATAAATTGATATAGAAAACTCTCACCAATTATCTCTTATCTGTTTTCATACAGTTGCTGTGGTCAATCATTTTCCACTGTCATAATGTATAATATTCACCATTACCAGTTTATAGTAGTGGTATATAGTGAATAGTAATGCAAGTCTGAGAGTAAATTTTCCTCATATTTTGTCCCTGCAGAGGTATATGAGGTAATTGCTAATTGTAATTTGTTCGCTAGTAGCATTCTCTTGCTGACCTACAATGTGTCATTCAGAAATGTTATAAGTACGTTTGACAATGATGAAAACAAGTTGGATCTTCCAAAAAGTATATAACGGCTTTAAATATTTTATTCACTGACATAATTCGTATGAAGTTTAATGAAATCAAATAGAAAGCAAGTGTTTCAGTAAAAACCTTCATGATAGTAGTTCAAAACATATTCACAAATGTCTACTAAAAAGGACGGCACATGCAGTCCAAATCTTATGTGTTCAAACTGTAAGCACATTTGTAAGACAATGCTTAATTTGTTAAAATACTGTGGTAAATTATTGATTTTTTTTTGACGTTGTGCTTTAAAAATTAACTTTCCAAGTTAAAACTATTCAGTAAAAACCGTGAATCAACTTTAAATTCATAATATCAATATAATATTAGTAAAAATCTGTAATTAATTTGAAACTCATAATGTATTACAAATGAGTGCAGATGCAGAGTAGTGGTAACTGCTATTTTGTGTACGAAATATTAGCATGTGTAAAAATAATGATAATGTGTTGAATTATTTAATTACCCTTTTCAATTATTACTCTTCACTGACTTTTGTACTTTCAAAATGAATTTTTTTGTCGAATTTTAAATTATTCAATAAAACCTAGAATAATAGTTGAAGTCAAAATATTTATGTATTTAGAAATGCATGCACTTGTGTTCGAAATGTAAGCACACGAGATGAGGCTCGGTGAAAAATTAAAAGAGAGAGGGAGAGAGAGAGAGAGAGAGTAATACTGGGATTGAAAATTAATAATGATGAAGCATGATAAAATGAGAAGTTAGAGAAAGGATAAATGCAGTGTGCTTCATTGTGCAAAGCAATACTAATACCAAAAGGTGGGGAGTGATTTGATCAAATTATTAAAAAGCACCAACCAAACAAGTATTTCTAAACCTCCCATCTTATAATTGCTGTTTTTACTCGCGAATAAACAGCGCACACCATGCGCGCGTCCAATTGTGCCATTTCGTGAACTAAATCGCGCAGCGGATTACGCGTATGATTTCGTTCACGAAATGACACGAACGTTTGAATCCTTCCAGTATTCATGTTTTGTCTTCTTTTTTAAAAAATTGTATGTGAACAGTTAGTTGAAATTCCCCTCCTTCGTTCCATGTACAATTTATTATATCTAATTCCGAAAACCACATCAAATTAATGGTTTCCCAAATAATATCTCAATTGCGTTTTAACTCGCGAATAAACAGCGCACACCATGCGCGCGTCCAATTGTGCCATTTCGTGAACTAAATCGCGCAGCGGATTACGCGTATGATTTCGTTCACGAAATGACACGAATGTTTGAGTCCTTCCAGTATTCATGTTTTGTCTTCTTTTTTAAAAAATTGTATGTGAACAGTTAGTTGAAATTCCCCTCCTTCGTTCCATGTACAATTTATTATATCTAATTCCGAAAACCACATCAAATTAATGGTTTCCCAAATAATATCTCATCAATTGCGTTTTAACTCGCGAATAAACAGCGCACACCATGCGCGCGTCCAATTGTGCCATTTCGTGAACTAAATCGCGCAGCGGATTACGCGTATGATTTCGTTCACGAAATGACACGAATGTTTGAGTCCTTCCAGTATTCATGTTTTGTCTTCTTTTTTAAAGTATTGTATGTGATTAGTTAGTGGAAATTCTGCTCTTTCGTTTCATGTACTATTTATTATATCTAATTCCAGAAAACCCTCCATATTAATAGCTTTAAAGATTACAAATCTTTAATCGCGATTTTCTCAGAACGCACTTTTCGTGATCCGCGCGCACTTGTGCCACTTCGTGAAATGAGCGACGATCTGAGAAACCCGAATGAATGGCCCCGATCGCCGAACGGTAGCCTCGGATAGTAGAGATAGATCTCCCTTTGTCAAATAACGAGATTAAGAAATCCGCAATTGAACCAATAGGAGCCTTAGAAGGGGTTTGATTTCTCTCTTTGCATCAAAGGAAAAAGACCGAGAGACGGGAATTGTAAATTTAAAAAGTCCGCGGCTCTATCAGAGAGACCCGACTGTCTTGCAGATTCCCTGACAGGGGCCAAGCAGTCAAATGAAGAGACTCCGGACTGTGGTGCAGAATCCCCGATAGGGGCTGTAACACCAGATCCGCTCTTAACGGGAGAACGAACGGTTGAGCCCTTAAGAGGCTCATAAGTTCTGGAAACCAATTCCTCCTGGGCCAAAAGGGAGCTATTACGAGCACCCGCGCCCGATCTTCCCTGATTTTCCGCAAGACACGCGGAATCAGTTGGAAGGGAGGAAAGGCGAATCCCTGAAGGTTCTCCCAGCTGAGGGAGAAAACATCGAGAGCCCATGCTCCCTGATCGCGAACACGGGAGCAATACTTCGGCAGCTGGTGATTTAGCACCGACGCAAATAGATCCACTTCCAGTGGACCTAGGCAACTGCGAATGCGGCAAAATACCTCCGGATGGAGCGTCCATTCCGATGGAAGATACCTGCCCCGAGACAGAAAATCCGCAATGAGGTTTTCCCGACCGGGGATGAAAGAGGCCACGGGTGTGATTGCCATGCGACGACACCACCTCCACAGCTGAGCTGCTAGGGCATTCAGGGCAACCGAACGAGTGCCTCCCTGCCGATTGATATATGCCGCCACAGTAACATTGTCCGTGAGAATCAGAACCGAACGACTGAGAAGTCGACTTCTGAAATGGAGCAAGGTCAACAGAACTGCCATAAACTCCAGGACATTGATATGAGGAAGAGTCCCAAGATGAGACCAATCCCCCGCAACCGTGCTGCCGTTGCAGTGTCCTCCCCACCCAAACCGAGAGGCGTCCGTCGAAAACGATATCGACGGAAGAGGGGCACAGAAGGACCTGCCTCGCGCGAGAAACACCTCGCTCGTCCAACAAGAGAGAAGAGACTTGATCCTTACTGGTACTGGAATCCAGACCAAAAGAGAGTCCTTTCCCGGCTTGAAGAACCTGAGGAGATGTCTCTGAAAGGGTCTCATGAGGAGCCAGCAGTCCTCTAAAACATCGACTAGACTGGCTAGATAACCTAGAAACTGAAGCCACTGTCTGGCCGAGACTCTTCTGGCCAGCAAGAGCTTGCGAGCTGCAGAGACAATGGTGAGAATCCTGTCTCGACTGGGCCGAGCCAACTGATTCCTTATGTCTAACACCGCCCCCAGAAAAACTGGGCTGCGAGTGGGAACTAACTCTGACTTTTCCCAATTTATTAGGAAACCTAAGTCTTGAGTAAGATTGACGAGCAAACTAGTCTCGTCCAACAAACGATCGCGCAACTCCGCTAGGAGAAGCCAATCGTCCAGGTAGCAAAAATAGCCGAAGGCCGCATCACCTCAGAGAGGCTGCCAGCACGGCTACAACCTGAGTAAGAACCCGAGGGACTGGGCACAGCCCGAAGGGAAGAGTGCGAAAACGATAAGTCTCTGAGAGGAAGAAAAACCCCAGAAGATCGCGCAAAGCGCGATGAACGGGAAAGTGGAAATACGCATCTTCGAAAACTATCAAGACCGCGTAGTCCTTCCTCTTGATCAACGGGAGAATGGAGGCGAGAGTCTCCATCCGAAAATGTACTGAAGTTTTCCCAAGCGCTTGGGAATAACAAAAGTCGGAGAAAGGGAAAAGACAGCCTGTGAGGTGACCGAGTTCCTATATCACCTCCGGGGAGCGGGGCGGACAGATCTATGAAGAATCCGTCTCGTCCGTCAAAGAGAACAAAAGCGTCCCCGGAGATGGCCTCCCAAGCGGGGAGAAAGGAACGAAGACAGCCACCAACCAAACATGACGCTCAAAAGAAGCACCGCTTCAATGCGTCCAAAATCCAGCTAGAAATCCTCCGCAAGAGAAAAACGCTCGGAGGAATCCCGCTGCCTGAACCCAAGCAAAGTCGAACCCTGCGCGCGGGTTGACTAAAAGTCAGGGAAAGTTTAGAACAAAGCAATCGCTTCTACCCCACAAAGGGAGAGCAACTAAGGCTCTGCCTGCCCCAGCGATTCGGAAACCGAAGCCTGAGAGGCCGCTTCCAAAACTGGATCCGCCTGAAATGATTGTGACAAAGAATCACGAACAAAGGCCGAAACGGTCGGATTCACGCATGAACCGCCATAAGCCTCCTCACCCGACGGAGCCCCGAGGCTGCGAGACTAGGAGGCGCATGTGATCCCATCACAGACAAAGAAGAATAAACCATAAAAGGCTAATTAGTCTCGATGTCCGACCCAAAAAAGGGACAAGAGCAGGGGATGTGAATCCTAGTACAAGGGACCAACCCCGAGTCTTGGCAAAGCCCATCTCACACTGAACATCTCAGCTTGAGAGACCGGAGGGTTAGCTAAACCCGATGGGCAAGAGGCAGGCAAAGCCTTGCCTCTTTTAGCCCCTTTCCTAGGCTTCTGATTGGCCCAAAAAAGAGCCTAAGTCGAAACCCGCTTTTCAGAGCGTTTATTCGGTTTCGTTCGGATCCCCGAAGCCCTTCGGGAACACGAACCGAACCCTCCGCTGAGGGACGCTCACCTCCCTTTATGGGAGAAGTGCGCTGAGGGTATTGAACCCAAAGACGCGCACCAATTACCCATATCGGCCAAGCAAGGAGATGCAACAGCCATGGGCCGGACGCCAAGGCGCCCAGAGAGATATCTGGATAACAAAGCAATCGCTTCCACCCCACAGAGGGCGAGCGATTGAGACTCCGCCTGCCCAAGCGATTCAAAAACGAAGCTTGAGAGACCACCTCCAAATCTGGTTCCACCCGAGTGGAAAGAGACAAAGGAACGCTAACAAAGGCCTCAGCAGGCAGAGCCCCGCATGGTTCAACGAAAGTCTCCTCGCCCAGCGGCGCCCCAAGGGCCGCGGGGAATAGGAGGCACATGCGAAACCGACTCAGACAAAGACGAATCCAACACAAAAGGCTGATTAGTCTCAAAGTCAGACCCCTGAATAGGGACAGAAGTCAGGGTTGAAGTAGCCGGTACAAGGACCAACCCTGATTCTGAGCAAAAGCCCGCATCATGCTGAACATGTCAGCTTGAGAGGAGCTAGCTGGGTTAGCCAGGCCAGACGGGCAAGAGGCCGGCAAAGCCTTGCCACTTTTTGCCCCCTCCTTGGCCTTTTTCTTGGCTGGCTCGACAAGAGTCGTAGCCGAAACCCTTTTGTGTTAGAACGCTTAATCGGATTCATTCGGATCTCCGAAGCCACTTCGGAAACACGAACCGATCCCTCCGCGGAGGGACGTTCACTTCCCAAAAAGGGATTGGAGCGCTCATGGCGTAAGCCTAGAGAATCGCCCAAATCACCCATATTGGCTAAGCAAGAAGATGCAGTAGCCATGGGTTGGGAGCTAAAAGCTCCCAGTGCGTGGGCAGACCGAGATGACTCGGTATGTGCCCGATGACTACTAAAGGCGTGTGAACCCGCTATTGGACCGCTCGAAAGCAGCAATAGGGGAGCACTAGTAGTCACGCACTCAGGTGAAAACACCTGTTGCTCCGAAGAGCGTCCATAATTGTTAGCTCGAGCATTCCCATTAGCTGGCAATGTAGACAGCCCAGGAAGTACTCGTTCCCCCATATGGCGTTTGCCGGGGGCTAGGGTTTGAGAACCCAGACCAACATGGACTAAGCCCGTGGGTTGCCCTGCAGTAGTGGGGCGCGTCTCCCCTAACGGATCAGAGCGAGTGAACGCTACCGTACGGGAAACAACCGCCCCCCCCCCCCCCTCTGGTCTCAGCGACCGGGGGATTGGACTCGTTAGATATCCAAACCACTAGAATCTGACGCCACCCACCCCGAAACCACGGGCTTCGGAGTTGACAATCCCGATTCAGTTAACGCCACCCGTCCCGAAGCCGCAAGCTCCGAGACTGGCAAACTCTGCAAGGAAACACCACTAGGCAACTTACCCTTAGCCCTCCTCCCTCCCCCATGTACCGAAGTACTCGGGAGAGTTCTGGAAGGCCGAGTCGTCTTGCTAGACGACTCTTCGGAAGAAGCAGGTCTCCTTGACCTAGCTGCTTCTTCTTCCGAATCCATACCACTGCAATAAAACAGACAATAAAGTATACTTTTCAAAATAAGAAATACTTCAACTGAATGCAGCAAAATAAGGGTAAATTTTATTTATTTAAAGAATTTTCACAGCCAAAAAACCGTAAGAACAAACACCGAACCCAAAGGCTCGGTGACAAACGGAAACACCCGCAAACACACAGAAATATCTACGTGGGGCTGACCGTGAAAGGGAAAAATAAATGCCAAGAAAAGGATATCAAAAATCCCTTGCAATCGGCAAAAGTGACTACTAAAACACACAGTACTATAATCTAAGCGAATATAGGTACCTAAAAGTGCTTTAAATGTGCTAAAAAGCGCACCTAAAAGATACTATACGACCTGATTTCAGGAGCGCTGTGACTATACGTCCTATCTCGTCGGGGGCGAGCAAGAAAGAGGAAGATGGCCGTAGCGTGTTGACGCGCGTGAGTGGCGAAGGGGACAATAGGATTACGGGGGGTGCGCACAATATTGTGACTCATGTGTGTTAAATTCTCGAAGGGGTCCCGTAGTCAAGACTACAGGCATAATAGGTAGGTATATATGATTTATTGCAGTAAATCAATATGTATCACCAGGTATGTGTATCACTCAACGGGCACAGTTCTTCTATTAAAGCAGTACATTGTGGAGTACCACATGGATCTCTCTTTGAACCCTTGCTTTTTATCTAATACTTCAGTGACTTTTATAAACCTTCCTCCATGTTATCTTTCATATTGTTTGCTGACGATTCCAATCCCCCCCCCCTCCCCACGAAAAGCAATTTTACTTTCAACAGTTAATTCCGAACTGAAACTTGTTACGGGCTGGATAAAGGTGAAAAGGTTGTCTCTAAACCTAAAGAAATTACAGGCTCTTCAGCAATACACTTCAATCTCTGCCTGGTAATATTCTTTTTTATAACATAACCTATCGAAAAAGTGAAAACTACAAAATTCTTAGGTATAATAATTGATAAGGTTTCCTGGAAACCACATACTGATAAACTTGTCAAAATTGATTTCGAGAAACATAGGAGTAATTAATAAGCTGAAATATCAATTCCCATCATTTATCTTGTTGTCTTGTTTAAACTTATTTCTTCCACATCTAAATTATGGAATTTTAGCATGGGGAAACTACCGCGCACCTACTAAACAGATACTATTACAGTGAAACCAAGGAAGAAAAGTGGTCTTTATAAGCAGGTGGTCTTTATGGACAGGTTCCTTTAATACACATTTCAATGAGAAATGCTGTTCAAGAGAAATGAAAATAGTGGTCTTTATGGACAGGTGGTCTTTCTATGTAGGTTGTCACTAAAGCAGGTTTGACTGTACTTAAAAAAGGCCGTGATTGTATATCTTACAGGTTATCTCTCACACACTGACCAGCTCTTTCATAGTGATAAAGTTCCAAAGTGTCCGACTACCTTAAAGGAGAATTACGCTAAAAAATAAAGACGATAGTGTTCAAAGGTGTTATTTATTCCTACTTGTTAGACTATATGGCTTCGCGTCAAAATACACGAGATCGATACGAATCAAGATTTTCTGAGCAAAATTTACCATCTGCTAGCAATATGTATCGTCTGCTAGCAGCACATGGGGGCTGCCATTTTGTTTATGTGTACAAGAAAATTTTCTTAATCCAAATGCTCAATTGCCTTTTTCAAAATTAAAAACCCATTTGAGATAAAAAATATAGAATAGATATGTCAATTTATTTTTAAACTGAAGATTTCCTTATATATTTCTGTTGAAAATCGATATTCGCTTACACTGCAAAAACCAGGGTGTTAAATTCAACACCATGGGTGTTAAAAGTTATTCTTTCCCGGTATCTATATCCTGCAACACCGAAAGATTAAAAGAACACCTAGTTTCGGATTAAATTAAAATTAACACCCAGAATGGTGTTGAATATTCAACACCAATGATCAACACCACTGGTGTTATTTAAACACCAATATTGTACACCATCCATGGTATTAAAAATAATTTACACCAATAATTTACACCATAGCTGGTGTCAGATTAACGCCATGTCCTATATCATCTTGGTGCACACACAGAAATGTTTTACAAAAATTATGTAAAAAATTGTTAAATAGGAACTCCATAACTTTTTTGTAAATTTTAGCTAACAATATATTCGACGATAATTATGTAAAATGTCATGTTAAATATAGGTACTTAAAATTCATGTGTAAATTTTACCTAACAAACAATTCTACACATGTATTATGTGGTTGGGCAAATTCAGTTGCCCAATTGTTTCCTTTTTCCTCCAACCCAGGTAAAAAAAAAATAAACCTGCTTGTTATGTCTTTCTGGGTCTTAACTTATTAATCCTAACCTATCCTACTTTAAGCTATCCTATATGTATATCTTAACCTATCCTATCCTATCCTGTTGGTACAGTCTAGTGCAAGCTCTTATATACCCATTATAATTTTTTATGCATATGGTAAGAGTTATTAAAATCGGGCCACCCCAAACCATACGCTACTGAAAATTCATGAATATTTGGTGCATGCGCTGCTGCACTATGCTTAGACCAATCAGGAGCTAGCGATCCCGCGGTATTTCTGTTCATTTATTTTGCGCATGCGTGTTTTAAATAAATTACACCCGATGGTGTAATCAACCGAACTATTCCAACAGATTTGATTACGGAGCCATAACAATGATTCTCTGGGTGTTATAATAACACCATAATACATTTAATTGTACACCAACGTAGTGTTGAATATTTAACACCCTGGTTTTTGCAGTGTAATAGAAATCTATTTTCTATACTGGACGTATGGGACGGAGCAAATTAATTCAAATTTTATGGATGCTTCTTCCATGAGCATCTATAGCGGCAAACTATGCATTCACCTGCTTTCGGATAATGGACTTGAAAAGTCAGAATGCATGCTGCATATATTATGTTCTGCTCTGTTTGGCAAACCCAAGAAAATAGATTTTTGTTATGCAAAACCAGACAATTTAAAAGTATCATAAAGATTTAATTTTTGTAATACATGTAAACACCCACTTTTTATTTTTCGTCACATATGGGATTTTAGGCAATGAAGAAAATCAATTTAGGATTTGGATTCCAAATATCTTCCTGACTGGAACATTTCTCAATGGTTCATGTACAACTCCAAATCAGCAAGAAAATGGCAGCTCCCATGTAAATGAGTAGGAGACGATACCGGGTGTTGGAATATCTTTATTTATACCTTTTTCTGGTATCTTATTAGAAAATGATTTAGGCCAATAAGTAGGAATATATTACACCTTCCAATATAAGTAAATTTGTAATCAGGGGTTAATTCTCCTTTAATAATCTGGGTCAATTTATGTTCCAAATAATAACTTCCGAATACTCTCAGACCTTTCACAATACACTCCACCACAAGTACCCAACAAGACAAACTTTTTCAATCTTTCCCGCTTGAGAACGCTCTTAGCACACAAAACATTAGACTTAACATGCCCCAAATTTGGGAAGTCTCGATCAAAACCTTAACCCTAAAAAGACTGGGGCCTAAAAAGCCCCCCCCCCCCCCCCCCTCGACGTTTCGCACGATAACTCCGGAATGCGAAAAGCTTTCACCGCGCCCCTCCATGACTTTTTACTTTCAAGTCTCGCGCAACTTTTGAGATCAAATTTGTCTCGCTTGTGCGTGCCGTTTTTAAGCCACGCCCCTTTGAAAAGTTTGACAACCCCAAAATTGCTCAGAAACGAGATTTTGTGTACAAAGTCAATGCAAATTGTGTTTGTTCAATTCATTAAAAAATTCATACTTTGAATTTCAATAGATGAAATTAATTGATTTTAGCATAATGCTTCTAAAAATGTTTGCGACAAATTTCGCTAAAAAAAAAACACAAATGGTCGAAAAAACAAAGAAATACATAAGAAATAAAAAAAATTTGGTATCAAAATTAATGTTATGTACAATTGTTTGAAATGTAACAAGGAATATTTAAACCAAAAATCAGCATCCTAGAAGTTGGTGATTTAGGGCAAAAAGTAGGTTTTTACGCATAAATGAATTAAATTCAAAATAATTACTATTTTTCGAAAAATCCGAGTATGCAATTTTATAGTTTAAGCGAGGCTTTACGCGGGTGCAAAATTTTGCGATGATCGCGTAATCAGCGGCCGAGATGTCAGGGGGGCGCTTTAGGCCCCCTCCCAGTTTTTCCAGCCTCCAAAATGCCCAAGTCTTTTTAGGGTTAAGGAAATAAAAGAAAAAAAATACTAAAATCTCAATTGCTGAAACCATATGCTGCATGGTTGCTGATCTTAGCTTCTCAATCTGTTAGTTTCCATTTGATTTCCGTCCTTTCTTCCGGTTTTTTTCATCTTATCACAATTTTACTTTCCAGCTCATTTTCTTTGCTTAAAGCTCTCATGTATTCGTGGAAACATAAAATCAAACTTTTCACAATTCGATCTCGTGACCAGAACTCAACTTTCCTGGATGAATCATGAACTGCTTATAGTATGTTTCATCAGCCCCTTCGATTAAGCAATTTGGCGCTCTATAAATTTCCTGATTGGATCTCTCCACGCCTAAATTTATCTCTCCCATTACCTTTCTTCTCACTTTCTCGGATTTGTTTGTAGTAAAGAAAACACACGCCACGAAATGATATACCCATAATCATTTTAATAGTGACATGATTAATGGTCAAAAGGTTGCCATGTTGGGAACGTTCATATTAAACTTGTATGCCATAATACGATTCAATTCCATCTCCGTTATTTTTGATTTAACAAAATTGAAACCTTTTCATAAATTCTTTTCCTCGGCTACCTGCATCCAATTGTAATTTCTCCACATAAAACATATCCAGCGGTGGTTATGACTCAAAATTCTAGGAGGAATTTCGAAGCGACTGGCCCTATTTTCTTTATGACCGGCCCTTTTATACCAAAAATATTGACGGAAGAGCAGCCATTGGCTGAAGCAAGTGTTAGCGTGTTGAAATAAAATAAAGGACCCCATGGTTAGTCCCGATTATATCATTTATCTATCAGATATACTTAATTTATACATGTCTGCCAACTCCATAAGGGAACTTTTTATCAACGCCAAGAAGAGTCGTTTAACTTGATAAATGTAGAACAAATAAAGCGGCATTTTATACAGTATTCGCACATGTTGCATCGCCCTTATCTGAAATTGAATAAAAAGAAATATTCCCTTCTACCGTTCTGCATACGCCATTCCAACGAGACCAATACAAAACCGACAACACGCAGAACATTACAACGCGGTCACATCAAGACCTAATAATTAAAAAAATCTCCATTACCCCCAATGCTAAACTTCTGTTTGGAGTCAGATTGGCGGTGTGAGTGAAGTATTACTCAGGATAGTCGTGGATCGGCCGATTTAGAGTGATGGTATGACAGTTATTGTGGTTGGTAGTAACAGAAATAGATCTTCATATTGTGAGCGTTGTTCTGTACACCTTCAAAGGGATGAACTGCCGACTGCCCATCTCTGTTGTTATCATCTTCGTTGTCCCATCGGAAAAATTCCTTTGTGACTGTCATTCCGTTGACCTAAAATGGTGAGTAAACAAACTGCTTTGTGTTATGAACAGACTGCGATTTTTGGAATAGGAGGAGGGTGTTCTTCTCCTTCTCCCTACTTCTTTTTCTATTGCTTTTCTATTGTTTTTCTGGGTTTTTTTCTCAAGACTGACCGAGGTATACTCTCTGAATAGAAGGGAAATTTCACTCTCTTCACTCGCATTGGAGTATGGTTAGTGATCTGTGATCATATCTTTATGAGCGAATTTGGAGGTTCTCTATAAAGAATTCCCCGGAAAATGACGTCAGTAATCACTGAAATTGTTTTTCTTCAGTTTTTAGAGAGGTTAGTTAAGATTATACCCACCTGTTGGCAATGCTGAAAGCGCGGGAAAAGGAAGAAGCTATGGTCGGTTGGGAGGTAGATTTCTCGGTCGGTTACGCCATCGTTACGACAACAGTAGTAGATCCTGGTGTTTGCGTTATAATCACCACTGGGTAACGTACCCCAAGCGTTGTTGGCATTGCTGTCGTCCTCGTCATCCCAGTACAAATTTCCCTCTGTGAAGTCTGCGGGAGAAAGCAGCGGACCCAAGAGATACTTATGTATTCTTATTCTACTCCATTTTGAAAAAAAATAATTGAAGGGTAATCCAACCTTGGAAAGATGCAAATCTCAAATTGGCAGTTCGGTGAGTGATATGTGATTTCTTGTAGACTATTCTCAGTTTGTCGTACACAATGTTAAAGGGATACGCAACCGCAGATTGTGGACGTTTTTATGCCGCGAGAGGGCAGCGTGATCGTTACCTGATCATGCCGTTGCTTCGCGGAGCGCACACTTCGGCCAGACTGGTGGCCGCAGAACATGCACGCTCCGCCCTGAGCTCGAGCTCTCGTACGAGATTCGGTCGGCTTCGTGCAGTCGAAATGTAATCCCACTTAGTCCAACGGACGCGTTCGACGCACAAACTTTGTGTACGAGTGAACGGGGCTTACGCAATCCTGACTTTCCCCACGGCCGCCCGGTTGCGTATCCCTTTAATATGCGGTTTTCTCAGAAGCGCCTTTACTCTCGGGGCAAAATTTATCCGAGATATCATATTGTTTATTAGTCCTAATGAAAGAAAGATACTGAGTAATACATTTTGAAAAAAATAACAGTTTCGTGTTGGAGCGAACGGGGGAGTTGTTCGCAACTACAGTGACGAGGTGATTCCCTGGAATCATGTCAGCGATCACTTGTTTAGGAGTGAATTTTAAGTGCTCTCACTAGGAGCATTCTTTTACTATAATGTCTCTCCCCTGCGATTGACGTTGATTATTTTTTACACAATTATGACCAACTCATGACAATATTCCGACAATAGACCCGTTTACTGAGTGATTAAAATTTAAAGCATACTTTTTAAACAAAAGGTTGTTCTTGACAACCTGAAAGCTTGCCAGAGGCTTGTCAGACATAGCAACAAGTAATGTATGCAAACTGGATTCGAAGTATTGCAGTTCATTCATTAACAGGTTAATGGAATACCTCGTTACTAGGTCCCCAGGAAAGAAACCTCCAGGAATCCTAGAAACATTACACCGAAAAACATTTAAAAACAAATTGCCAGTAATATGGGTTGGTTTGAAAAGGATAATTGAACCCGGGCAGTCATGCTACCGACTAAGGGTTTTTCATTATTTAAAGGGGAATTAACCTTGGAATATAAATGTGCTCATAGTCAAAGATGTAATCTATTTTTTCTTGTTGCCCTACGTAGTTTTTTAATTAAAATATACGAGATGGGTATAAATCGGGATTTTCTCAGCAAGATTTATCGTCCGCTAGAAAACAGGGGGCTGCCATTCTTGAGTACATATTTTTAATCCGAATGCAAAATCGTCTTTATTCCCGATACAAAAACTCCATTTGAGATTTAAAATATTTGACAGATTATATTGTAAAAACGAAAATTTTATATTTTTTTTTTAAATTACGATTTTATTAAACATCTATTTTCTTGATACTACGTACGTGACGGAGCGAATTAATTATAGAAATGCCAAGAGTCGCACAGTCATGGAGGCTGCCATTTGCTTTTCTGGATGACATCACATAAGCCGAGCTAAAATGACAATAACTACGATTTTATTGCGTTTTAAGTTTGCACGCACCAGAGGTACGCGTACGCGTAGCTCAGCCGTGCGTTACTTTTTTGCACGGTCACGTGGTGTTATTTTGAATCAGGATGGCTACATTAATTAAGTCCACTCAAATTTTATTAACCGAAATAGAAATTTTTGCCCAATTGATCGTGGGCCCGACAGCCACTGTGCAGCGCCAGATCGAGGTTGCTCTATCCCTTCAATTGTTTAACGCCAAACAAGGAAGCAGCAACTCCATCTTTTAACGTCTTTTGGTATGACGCAGCCGAGGTTCGAACCCACGACCTCCCGATTGTGAGGCGGACGCTCTACCGACTGAGCCAACACATCGGTACTTTTGTAATGTAAATTATATCACGCCCGTACAGGTTACTAGCTAATAGGCCAGTGATTATTTCACGTTTGCACCGTTGCACCGTTGCATATTCAAAGGGCGCGTCAAACACTGGCAGTCATTGACGCAGTCCAACGTTGGCAAAATGACGCTTCGAGTGCAACAGGCATTACGGGTACGTCACTCTCATAGTTACACACCACAGAAAAGACTTAAAGCCAGACTCACACAAGAGGCGCCATTTTGCTTGCGTTAAGACCGTGTCAGTGATGAGCGGTAGTCTTTGAAGAGTGATTGCAAAATGAACCGTGCAACCAATGTTTTAAAAACTGGGTTGATTAATTTCAAAAGCTCGATTAGGGTAAGTACCGACGCGATTGAAACGAAATGACGGCTCTTGTGAGTCGCCGTTTAAGGTCTTGTCACACCAAGAGGATCGATGTAGTCTATATACCTGTTGGGCAACTCCCATATTTGTAGATACAATAGCTTCCTGGCTGCCAGACCCAATGTGAGTTTTCATCAACGATGTCGACTGTCTTAATGCAGAAGAAGTATTTCATGTTGTTTCTGCCAAACGAGCCGACCAGATGAAGAGGGCTACTCCACTGGTTGCTGCCGTTATCATCTTCTGTGTCGTGATAACGCCAGCCTTCGTTCCAGGTAAACTCGCTGTTGGGGCACCCGTTGGTAGGCTTGGGCAGTCCGTACGTGCCATCGGGCCAGGTGAGGGGGATGATGATTGGTGGGTCTGGGAGAGAGGGAGACAGGGAGGAGGTAGGATTTATTCATTAATGTATGATGTCTTCACTCATTATGAAAGAAAGCACCTCCGCAGTGATGCAAATAATGGTCCAATTTTTTCCATAAAATTGCGAGAAGTTCTGTGGAAAGAAAGAAAAGTATGGAACAATGCCTACATTCCTCGGGGCAGTGGCGGATTTAGGGGGAACTCCCTGCCCGTGCCCCCCCCCCCCCCCCTTTAGAACAAACAAAAATCTGAGAATTATGGAGGCAAACTGGACCTCAGACAATTTGTCAGGTTTTTTCACAGAAAAGTTTTTTTCCTAAAAACCTTTTCGTTAAAAAGTTACGCCATTTGGATTAAGGCAGAGCTACTTTTTCTGTTTAAATTTGAATTACAAAAAACCCAACAGTCATTCTATAAGTGAACAGCTAAGGAGAATGACAGAATAAGGGATAACTTTTTTTAAATGAAACACGTAATCAAAGTCGATCTTGGGTTCCGTGCCCTCTGGTTTTACAGATACCAAATATATTCAGAGCAAAAAAACTCTTGTGAATCCAGAGCAATCCCTACAGTTTGGCCAACTCGATTCCAGTTGGGCTGGGCACAGCATCATGTGCATATTCCTTTGCGGCATTATTATTATTAGGGCCACCTGTGTAGAGATACAGGCTCTGGTTAAGTCAACATTGCGTTTTTCGAAGGCTCTTAATTCCAAAAGTTCCGTTTTTTCCGATGGTTCGTACTCCGATGTTTAATTCCAGAAATTATATACGGTTCATAATTCAAAAAAAATTTATAAAGGTTCATATTTCCGAAGGTTCATATTTCCGAAGGTTCTTTATTCCGAAAAGTAATGTAGGGTTTTATTTCGGAATTACGTATCTCCGGAATAACGAATCTGAGTAATTGCATCAAATGTTCGGAATCATTAATCCTATTTCATATTCGAAATTATGAACCCTTGGATAACTAATCTGACTGATTAACTTCAAATGTTCGGACTTACGGATTATATTCAATTTTCGAAATTTATGAACTCCCTGCTATGGGAACCTTGTGTTTCAGAATTAATCATTTGGAGAACGAGTACCCCAAGTTTAAAGTCTGCATGTGCAGTTTCAAACTAGAATCCTACCATTACTTGCGGCTATACGTTTCCAACTAGCGTATCCCTCCATGGCCCTCAGGACGTTACTTTTAACGGTGGACAGCTGGAAAGAGTTGCTGCAACGGCCATTGCTGATATAAGTTGATAGCAGGGTCCAGTAGCTATCATCAAACACCTCATGCATGCCGAGTAACTGTATACCGATGGGCTCTGCATGAAAAGCCAAATGGAGGATATGATTTTACGTTTGCACAATCCATGGAAATAGGTTCCTTGTTGCTCAGTCTTAAAGGATAAAGAGCAGGTGGAGTTCTCGTAAAGGTAGTATATGTCCTAGAAGAAATGTCTACTGAAAAGGACTGCACTTCCAGAATGCTTATGCTTGAAATATGAGAATACCAAATTTTCATGCTACATGTTTGGTTCCATATACTAGGTGTTAAAAAAGAACGGTGGACACGTTTAATCTTACTCAGAAATACATTGTATTAGACTGAGATTTTTACATTGTAACGTTTGAAGGGTGTAAAATATATTGAGATCAAGTACTTTTTTATTTTTGCTCTGAATATTCAATTATCTTTCACTTTTTGAAAAATCATGACGATTAATTCAGTAATTCAGAATACATTTATTGCGCATTGCAGCCGAAATTCCAAACCTTTAACCATGATTAATGAAAATGAACAAAAAGTTGGCAGATAGCTGCAACACACAATGGCGATTGCTCTGTTCTAAATTACTGAGTTTGCGGCCTTGATGTTATTTTCAAAAAGTGAAATACAATTAAATATTCAGAGCAAGTGGAATATTTCGCGCGGCATGGAATTTGCGCGAAAATAAAAACGAGAATATTTCCGTATGTATTTTTGGCCCATGAGCCTAGCGCGTCTACGAAATTAAAATCACGTGAAATTAACCTTACTCTGCCGAGTGCGAAAAAATATGGAAATTCACTTTACAGTATTCAAGTATTGAAGAATTGTAATAAAACTTTTCAATGTAAAATCCTCCGTCTGATAAGAGGTACATTTTTTTAGTCATTAACATCAAAAGTGTCCTGTTTGTATTTTAACACCTACTACATATGTGTGAAGCATGACTTTCAGCAAGACTAAATTTCCTATCGGATTTTGTGATTCCAAAACCTCACGGTATACACCGAATCGTAGGGTATTACCTGATCAACCTTTCTCATTACTTGTAATTTTCACAATGTAATCATCGCATGACAAGAAATCGGCTCTTTTAATGCCGAATAATTCCAAGTAAACACTTAACCTAAAACCACCATCAACATCTTTAGTCCGCTGTCATTGCACCATGTATCATTCAAGACAAAACTTATTACAAACTTATTACAAACATCTTGTTCGTCTCTTCTTGAGCAATTGGGAGCAGCCAGTGTTTAATCCATTTATTTTCTTTCATGTAGTTGAACTTTTTTGCGAAATGAAAACAAATTATGAAATAAATGTCAGTGGCGGATCCAGGGGGGGCACAGGGGGGGACACAGGGGGCACGTGCCCCCCCCCCCCCCCCAACTGAGCGACTTTTCGAGAAGCTGGCGAGACCAAAAAAATACGGGTCTACCTTTTCCAAAAGTTGACAAACCTTCATGGCCCCCGGTCATGAAATCCTGGATCCGGCCACTGTATGTATAAAATCGATGCAGCTGTTCTTTTAATTACTATAAATCAGAGAAAAGTTTAGCTTTGTCTTGTTATCACTTGACTTTATGATTACATAAGGGGTTAATGTTAATTTGTCTTAACTTTCAAGACGTTATCTCCCCATTTTTGGTTCTCTTCGTTTTTTATTTATATTTCAAATAAGGTCAAGTAGTTACACATCTGCTTTCATTATTTGCTAATCGATTTTGTTCTAATATTCTTTAATTCTAACATTCTTATATTTTAATATTCGTTTTTCAAAGTTTGATGGAAATTGTAGCTGTGCTTTTTTTTCCTGTAAAAGATATTACCAGTAATCCATTATTTTTATTATCACATTGTAACTTTCCCTTTTGAACACTAGTAATGACTTATGTTACGGGCCGCTCCTTGCCCGTATCCCAGGTTCCGTCTTTTACCTGCGAAGACAGAATAAAAGATTACTGGTTGTAAGTTACTAAAACGCCATGTTGAATCTCCTCGATCTTCGAAACATCTCGTCCTGAGAACGTTCACATGAAAACTTCGTTCAATTATAACATCTACAGCCTGTCACACTTACAACCCAATAACTCAACGAAAGACATGGATACCTATATACTTTGCCACTACTGTTATTTATATTGATGCTTACTCATGGTGACTATAATTACTATGTATTTATTTTTTATGTAAATGAATCTCAAAGAGTTTTACCTGTAACGATTTTTGTACTCAAACCATGTCAATCAATCAAATGAATACATATGGGGGCACGTAGCGCCTCCGTGGCTACGCACCAGACTTACCGTTCATATTGTCACTTCCAACCCTGTACGATGAGTAACTGCTACCAAAACTCGTTCCACTCTCCATTCCACTGTTAAATGAGTCCATATTAACGGCAATTGAACCGCTGTATCCCATATAGGAAGCACCAGCACTGACACTGGCGGTAACCTGTATGATAATGATATAACACGATATTAATTTTAATTATAAATAAAAATAGTAATATAATTATAACACTAGCGACGGTAATATTATAGTAAAGATTTTTTAAATACTACAGCTTTAAAACTAAAGATAGTGATAAATTATACGGATTCTCACAATAACTGAATGAATAAATTGACACACTGAAACATTTGTTCTCATGTTTTGTTTTTTGGTACAACAGTTATATCTAAACCTACATTATAGAATAGGGAGAGAGAATCAAACATTCTAATCCGCATCATTTATCTGCTGGCCGAGACTGAACCTAACAATTCTGTACTAGGTTCCAGTATCATTCTGTAAGAATACCTTTAAATATTTACATATTGTAATCTTCACTTATATCTTGCCATTGTACTGTTACACATGCGTGCTATGCGACTCCAATTGCTAAAATATTCCACCCCTTTCCTCATCCTTCTCTC
This sequence comes from Heliocidaris erythrogramma, assembly GCA_025617745.1. NCBI lineage: Eukaryota > Metazoa > Echinodermata > Echinoidea > Camarodonta > Echinometridae > Heliocidaris > Heliocidaris erythrogramma. The sequence continues at coordinate 56,774,377 of CM046854.1, forward strand.
CCTTTTTGACTGTCCCTCTCTCCTTTCTTCTATTTATATTTTGTGTTTTCAGGTGTACCGTTACAAAGTGCAAAGTGTAAGCTTACTGGGATTCTTGTATTTAAAGTTACTTTATACTAAATGTTACTTTATATCATATTGTACTATGTGAACAAATGTTAGATTTCCACAAGAACGATGGATGGATGGTTTAAATTGACACAACACACAAAAACGCTGGAAGAAAATAATTGAAATTTGACGATATATGTCATATCCTTACATGTGTTGATGCGTAAGTGACAAACGCAGACCTGTCCTCTTCATAGTTTTCGCCTTCCCTGCTTCCAATATCCACCTCGATCACAACATGCTATAGAGAGAACAAAATACTCACTTTACAGAAAAACTTGATTATCTATACAACAGAAATAGCAATAACTGCACCGCATGGAATCCTTTCAGATAAAAGGCAATGTTTATATAACATGAAAGGGAATGAAAAATATCATGGCATCCGAAAGTTGCAACATGTACGACATAAGAACGACTGAAAACAGACAAAATTGTTGGTAATTTTTAGCTAGGTCTATAGGGCCTATCGTGTATTCAAATGTGATGTACCATTACTAGGAATTATAGTACAGAGATCAAGATCTCTTCATATTTCCTTCTTTTTTTGTATGTGCTCCTCTGCAGATGCCAGCATCGAGATTTTACTCGACGATATTCTTTGAAGTTTTTGCTTTCCTGCTTGCTTTTTCGTACCATCTGTCTTCCAAGTTTGCAACTATTTGGTAATTTTATGAATTTCATAGTTTAACATTTTAATTTATTGTAAATATAATATTGGCACCTTTTTTCATTCCTTTAGTAATGAAAAATCCAATCTATGGTTAATTAAATGAAAGATTGGATTTATTTCTTCAGTTTGTTTCTTTTCTATCAGTATATTCCCTGCGTTCAATGTGAAATATGTTATAGAAATTTGCACTAACAAGTGATATCGCATACATGACCGTTGTAATGTATTTAGTATTCATAAGGCGCCTACGTATTTTCCTGCGTAGTACGAAATAGTCCCTTTATAGAGAGTTAAGTCATGGACGTTACATTATTTTTAACTTATTTTATTTTTAATTTTCAAATTATTTCCATTCTCGGGGGCTCATTGGAATTATGTTACGTAATAGTGGAAACAGAATGTCGTTAAAAACATGGGTTGCCCTAACTCTTCTGTAAATGGACTGATGTATTATACAAGAGTAACGCAATATAGCGAAAACGGGATATGATGGGAAATGATTTCATACACCTCAAACTCAATTTGTTTAACCCACATTGAGCAATGTGATCAACCCTTTTAATCTTACCGTCCCCCAATCATCGAGAAATTGCATGTAGGAGGCTTCGTTGTACGAGTTGGGAAGTCGGCAAGCGTCGGCAACGAAACCGTTGCTCAGAGCGTAATTGTCTGTTTCGGCAAGTTCCGTTAGGAAACGTGCACTACCCAGGTTCGAGATCGTTTCCGTGGCAAAGAAAACAGATCCGTGACTGGATGTCCTTGAAGCGACTCGTTGGTAACCTATAAGACAATTGGTGCAATCATTAATTCAGTCAATTCTATGACCATGTTTACTAATGTATTTCAATTTTTGCATGTCCTTTCCAGCTTTTTTATTGATTACATAATCTGCTGTCCACAATGGCATCATTTGGATGGAATCCAGTTTGCATATGACGATGTTGTTGCTATGTCTGGCAAGGTCTCCATCTAGCTCTTAAGTAGTCACAAAAAACTTTTCAAGTATGCGTAATATTAGTAAACGGGTCTATTATTAGCTATGAAGTCTGCATTCTCAATGCGAAAAGACCCACTAGGGATTGAGTGAAGGCAAATGATGCTCATAACGATGGTGATTATTATTTTAGAATATTAATGAAACCATCCCCAAGTCATTTTGTAGGTCAGCCTTCTCCGATATATGGTAATGAACCTCCCTGATTTTATCGTGTGGGAATTGCTTGGCAATCGGATTTTTCTCAGGACAGAACTCGCCCGATATTTCTGACAGCCAAACGTTGTTCCGAGGTGACGTTCGTTCAGAAGAATATTGTGGGCAGTGTCAATCGTGCTTGACTAACAGAACCGATTTATCAGGCCAGTGTAACCACTTTTATAGTCATCCTTTAGCTACATTTTATATTATCTGACAAATTGTCACTAACCAGTAGAATGCAAAATCATTTCCAGACAATTCCTTGAATTGGAGAACTATTTACCCGTCAAGTGAAATTCAGGCCTTTGTGTTGGCCCATGGTACAAACGGGTTTCTCATATAATGTACAGAGCAGTACTGATACTTTATACTATCATTATCTTTAGTAGTAGGAATAGTATTTTTATGCCGTTATTGATAAAATTAACAATCGAGAAAATATGTAAAAGAGAAGACTTACGTGTGCTTGCTGCAAATTCCACGCTGGCAAAGAGATTGCTATATGAACCTGGAAAAGAAAGGAGAATGCGGAAACTATGAAGGCGCAATTTCAATTTTGTTTCAGAAATTGGGAGGGCAACAAGTCCGAATATTTTCTTACAAGAGGGTAAAAAGGGTTTTCAAATAAATTATATGGCCTTGCATTTTTCACATGAAAATTCTGACAAGCAAACATTCAAGGTCAACATATATTTAAGGTGGTTTCATTTAGAAATTATTACAAAGCTTGATTTCATATTTAGAAGAAATGTTGCCCAACATTATCTTAAACCTACTCACCAGAAATATCAACTTGTGCTGACAGTTTCGATGCGTAACTGGAAGTTCCGTAAAAAGTTGTAGTCGAGGACGAAGTATATTCGCTGCTTCTGTGGATGAAATACACCTCATCGGGAACCCGGTATAGGTTGTCACTGGACATTTTCCCCTCGTCATACGTGAGTTTGAAAACCCGTCGATTGACCAAGAGGCCGGGGTCTACCCCTCCATTGCTCAGTTCGCCTCCCTCCGGGTTACCACTGAGGACGTTGTAGCCGATACCAATGAAGTTAACTCCGCTGGGTGTTGGGAGCAGTGCAAAACAATGGTGCACCTCGAATGCCAAGACCGCCATCACCTGCAGGATGACCACGTGTTTGCATGCGCCGAACATTTTGGCTCTCTGGTGGACAAACATTGCAGACAACCATAACAGAGCCTATCATTGAGAAACTTTTTTTTTTTATTTAAAACTTGCATTACGTTTCTATTGACAAAAAATGCGATATTATGTTTGGCAAAAGAAACTGATCATTGCAAAGGAGGCAAATACCTGACGGGCGAACCTTGTACAGGGAACATCAACAAGAACGAATATGGCATTATGCTTCAGAATAAGCGCGCACTCCTTCAACATGGGTTAACAAGTGCATTTTTAAAAAGAATTAAGCGGAAAAGGACCATGATTAAAACGCAGAATTGATAATGTAGCGCTTCGTAGTTGTACAGTAAGTTAACAATGAAAACTCTCAAAAGCGGTGCAATTCAAATGGCCAATTATTGTAGACATGGAAAATCTCATCTCGTACAAGGAAAGATTGCAAGATGTGCAGGTACTTCGTTGAATGATCTTCCTTAGTATGAAACAGACAGATTTAACATGTTTCAGAATGCTTACCGTGTAGCTTGCTAACATCGAGGAGATTCCACGTAAAGTGACGCCTCAAGTGACGTGGGTGAACCCTTAAATATTGATTTTGTTCGAACCGTATAAACGTTAGGGTCACACATACATGCATGTATTTCTCAAGGCCCAATCACAGGCCATTATTTCCCAAGGCCCCCCCCCCCCCCCCCCCCCACTAATTGCCAATAGATCAGTAGCCCCAATGCAATGTAGACCAATGTCCAATCCACGCCAAGCTATTTTCTAAATGACCAATAAACCGCTTCTGTAATGTATACAAATTTATGCACATAATATTATATTCTTTGACTGGGCACCTAGTGACGAGCTATTCCATGAACTGGCTTTTTATAAATGAGCCTCAATGCTTGGAATCAACTTTGCATACATTATTTGTTGTTATGTCTGGAAAGCTTTCAGGTTGTCAAGAACGACCTTTGTTTGAAAGGTATGCATAAAATTTGCATACATTACCGAAGCGGTCTTTTAGACCAAATTTAAGATAAGAAGTCTCCTTCGTAACACCTCCTGATGTTGCCAATACATGGGCCAACACACGGTTGCATAGCGAGGGGGGCTTACTTTCTCTTGTTACTAATTATTGTACTTCAGTATACCCAGGGAGTTCCACCTCCTTGATACATCTGTTCACAAATATATTTAAATTTTATGCATACTTAAAAAAACAAAGGTTGTTCTTGACAACCTGAAAGCTTGTCAGAGTCTTGTCAGACATAGCAACAAGTAATGTCTGCAAACTGGGTTCCAGGTATTGTAGTTCATTCATTAATAACGGGATAATAGAATACCTCGTTACTAAATCTCGAGGAAAGAAACATTCAAAATTTGAATAACTTTGTGAATAGGTCTATAGTCATAATGCACATTATATACCTTTTGACTTGCCCGAGCTGGGGGAAAAGGAAAATTGAATAAGAAATAGACCGCTTCGGTTATTTTATGCATACCTTTCAAACAAAGGTTATTCTTGACAACCTGAAAGCTTGCCGGAGGCTTGCCGGACATAGCTACAAATAATGTATGAAAACTGGATTCCAAGCATTGAGGCTCATTTATAAAAAGCAGGTTCATGGAATAGCTCGTAACTAGGTGCTCAGAGAATAATATGTGCATAAATGTGTATATATTACAGGAGCGGTCTATTGGAAAGGACATTTTTAGCCCATAATTGACATGAGTATGCGTGACTATCCTGATATATTCAAACCAATATTACTATTACTATTACAAAGAGTTAAGTTTGACTTAAAGTCATGCGTAAGTACCAATGCGCATACGGTATTAAACGCGTAATCTCATTGGTACATGTAGATTACCCAAGAGCGTGCGTCCCCTGAACATGATCTGACCAATGCGGTGATGCGTAATATACAGCGCGCAACTAGGAATTTAAGTGCGACTTTAAGTCAAACTGAACTCTTTGTGAAACAACCCCCTGGTATGGATGTGAGCAAAGAGATTCGATCATACACAGTATGCCCTCCGAAGGAGGGCTAGAGGGCCAGCTAAAATCTGACCTTTGACATTCCATAGGCTTTGCATTGGATGCATTGTGGGAGCTTTGGCCAATTTGAACAGTGAGCTAGGAGGGTCAATTTCAATAAATGTTTATTCATGAGGAATGACGTCAAAAACTCGTCAAATACTGTTCGATGATTGGTTAGTTGCTCATATTAACATAATGTTTTATGTATAAGATTATACATAATTCATTTTTTTCATTCCCACAATTCCCTACGATTTGGACACGAAATAGGGAAAATGGCGGCCGTGCGGGTAGTGCTACTTTTGTGCCATTTCAACACAAATCTCAAAAAAACTTTGTTTTTGAGAATTTTTTGTTTTAGAAGGAGTTTGTCTTGTAAGTCTCACGAAAGCAGAATATTCTCCGGTGGACATTCTCATCAAAGTAATGCCGTATGATGCCATGAAATGTAAGTAAATATGTATTTTGTTTAACATTCCTCTTAATAATTGGGATGTGTTCGTCGTGGCTGCTAGTGATTTCACTGTACAAAACGTATTATCCCACATCCCACCCAGTCCCCCTTCTCATGCATGACAAAACAAAATTATTATCTTTGATTGAACTCTAAAACGATCATTTTGAATAGTCTACTTGTAATATTTTTCGAGAAGATCAGATATTTTCCGAAGATCTGTATATTATGTTAGTGCTCAAGCCTAAAAAGTAAAGTGCATGGCTTCATTACCGACAATCTGCGGTAGATGTGGACCTGTTCAAGATTGACCATGACACTGAATGCGCAAGATCCTCACTCTGGGGAGCTGGGCCGCGCCGGGTAAGATCTTGCCCAGCGGTCTGTTAGTTTTGGGTGCGCCGATCCTGGCCGGCTGACTGCGCTTTGCCTACGGCTACGATAGCCTGGATCTATTCTAGGCCTACCTTAGACTTAGAGTTAGGCCCTCGGCCTCGCCTTGAACTTTGTTTAAGGAGGGTCTAGAAAGATCAACTTAGAATTTGAATGATAATGTCCTGAATCATGCTGGACCAGATTAAAATGTTCTTTATTATATACAGTCAGTATAACCTTATGCTGCTACTGAGAGCTGTCCCAATTTATTTTGTGTACTGTACTCTGTAGTGACAACCATGACGAGTCACCACTGTCACTGAGACGAGAGAGTACATAGGGCCTTCATGTGCGAGTAATATTATTAATTTAAACAATAGATATGTGGCATGCTTTTAATTACTACTATGATTCTAACCTCTTGTTCTCTTTTGATTGCAGAGCTATTGCCTTGGACCGAAGTAGAGAAACACAGGGGGACCAGGACCAGATCATTCAATATCGTGATACTAAAAACTGATAGACCCTACCTGGGGCTGGGCTGTAGATTATTGTCATCCACTCACTGCAGGAAACCCAAGTTGAACTGGAAAGGTAAATTGTTTTTTGAAAATGTAGACCTCTAAGCCCACATAATTGGTGTAAATTTCAATATTCCATTGCTTAGTCTTAGTAGTACTAGTAGCTCTGTAAGATTAGATCTTATTATTAATAGACTTAGATTTCTACCGACATAGTCTGTGCAGTCAAAATCAAAATTCTAAAGTCTAGTAAATTATTTTGATTTAGCCGTTTTAAAGTTTACTAAATGCCTTGGTCTAGGATCAAATTTGGAATGGAAGATGAAAATATGTATGTCTGTCAAATGATTTAAACTTAGATTTACATTTCTATAATTAAGAAGGAAGAACAAATGCAGTGGTGGGTTTTTTTTTTTTGTTTGTTTGTTTGTTTGTTGTTGTTGTTGTTTTTTTTTTTGGGGGGGGGAACAATCCCGGCCCGTGCCCCCCCCTTTTAGAACGGAAAACCTTTTTGTTGTTGTTTTTGTTCTTGTTTAGTTTTCGTGTCAGATATTTATGGAGGGAAACAGGACCCCATAAACCCCTCCCCCCCCCCCCCCCCCCCCACTGAGCGATATTTGGAGGGCTGGCAAGACCAAACAATATACGGATCTCCCTCCTAGCAGTTTCCCAAAGTTGACAATCCAGCATTTGTATGCCCCCCCTCCCCCCCCCCCCCCTTATTATACAAAATCCTGGATCCGCCCCTGGATAGATGTACCCATTTTTGTTTCCTTCTTTAAAATCCAGTCCACAGTCTACAAGAAGTTTAATTTTTGTTTGTCCTTTCTTTTTGTTTTTCATAATGCAGGTTGTCCAAGGAAGCTCATCAGTTACATTGCTTGTTACGTGTCAAGTAACGGAGTCATTAAGGATCGAAGTATTTTTATATTTATTATCATTTAAACATAAAGTTTAATTAATTAATTTCTCTGGAGATTTATTGGTAATTTACATAATGGCAATTACATTTATTCTAAATGTCAGGAATGCTATTTCTGAGCTGGAAATTGAATGTCAAAGTTTGGGTCAAAAGAAAGAGCGAACATATTATTCAAAGGGGAAACAAACAGATTAGTAACTTTCATTTATTTATTTTTCCATTTTTTTTTTCATTATTTTTTTCATTTTTTTTTTTTTTTTTTTTTTGGGGGGGGGGGTGGTTCAGGGTTGAATGGCCCTTATTGCAATCACTTGACATTTCACTTCAAGATGATTTATAGATACACCCCCTAATTTGTAATTTTGAAATAAAAGCAAAAACTAAATTTTACATCGGATTTACCTTTTGCAGGTGTACATGTCCATGTACACGTAATTAAAAATATATTGCAATTGGTACGATTGGCCCATTTGAAACATGATTATGAGAAAGTGATTAATCTTGAGCCTAATTCTAAATTCTTTTCACACTTCAAAAAAATATTTGATAAAAACCTTTTAAGTACAGTCAGTTATCATGTCACCTCAGAATAATGCAGTAATTTAAATTCAAACTATAACCAATAAATTTTCAAAATCAAATAATTTTCCTTTTAATTCCATTGTAATTTAGAAATAGAGTTAGAAAAATGTGGCATGACTACATTATGAAATATCATTTTAGTTCATCATCTTTAATGCAACGTGTATAATTGTATGCATAAGTAGTGAATTAAGATGTAATCATATTTATTTGATCTTCAACCTTAAGTGATAATCCCTTTCATCAAATTCTTGAAGCTATCCTGCGATAGCTATGATAATTTTTCTTGAAACGCAAATGGTTCTATAATCTGTAATTTCTTCCTTTTTATCATCTGTGCAATGGTTGTGCCATCAATCTGGGGCACGTTTCTAGGCAAACGAATCAGGCGCTTGGGAGTTTCAGCCCACCCCGAAATTTTCAAAACTACCAATATTTGGACAAACATCTCCTCATCATTTTAGGCAGTAATGTGGTCTCTTTGGACTTTTATGTCTTGTATATTCTGATGATAGATTGAAGGGATGTACATGGATATACATTATAATCCACCTATATATCGGATGTCACTAGATTTAAACTTGTTTGCTTACAAACTGAAATAAAATAGCAATTGGTATGCCGCCCCCTCACCTGCCCCGTGATTTGTTGTCCATGAACTGGGCGTTGTGGCGTGCGCCTGTAATCCAGCTACCAGTGGAAGTTATAAACTGATTCAGCGGACCCAGGTTCGAGACTGAGTCACGTCTTTCGGATGGTGACGTTAAAGGTCGGTCCCAGACGTAAATAATCATATCTGATTGATACACGTCTGTAAAAACCCAATTACACACACACACACACACACACACACACACATGAACAATATGTTATAATCTGTATATTGCATTTCAAGAGAGCATTAACTTTTATGTTGATAAGTGAGTTAGTTTAATAAACATCATTTCACCCCCCCCCCCCCCCCCCCCATAATTTTGTGAAAGATGTGGTGGTGATGCTGATGATGATGCAGGCACAATATGGCATGTGTTCTGAAGTGTGAAGGTGGATTGGTGTAAATACAGCCTCATGCAACCTTGAATAACTGGATGATAGACTGAATTGTGTGGGTTTTCTGTTGATGGACTCATTTTACAAGAAGATGAAGAAAAAAGAAGAAGAGGAAGAAGAAGAAGAAGACAAAAATCAAATCAGATTTTTTAGGTTTGTTTGTTGCTGTTGGGTTTTGTTTTGTGCCTTTTTTGTTGTTTTTGTTTGTTGTGTTTTTGTTTTGTTTTGGGTTTGTGTGTGTGTGTGTGGGGGGGGGGGGGGGGGGGGGGGTACATGCACCAGAAGCCAGTGCATGGTGGTACATATATGAGGTCATGGGGAGCAAATTTTGACATATGATATGCCAGATCTGCAAGGCACAAGAAAAGCGTTCAATTAAGGGAAATTCAATATCGAAGGAGGGCTTCTTCTTCCTCCTCCTCCTCCTCTTCTTCTTCTTCTTCTTCTTCTTGTTCTTCTTCTTCCTCCTCTTCCTCTTCATTTTTTTCTTCATCTTTTTTTTTCTTCTTCCTCTTGCACTTCCTTTTCATCTTCATCTTCTTTTTCGTCTTCTTTTCTTCATCATCCTTTTCTTCTTCCCCTTCTTCCTTTTCCTCGTCCGTTTCTTTTTTCTTCTTCATCTTCTATTTCATCTTCTTCCTCTTCTTTTTTTCTTCTTCTTTATCTTTGTCTTCTAGTTCTTCATCATCTTCTGCACATTTTTGCTGCAAAAGTACAGTATACGCCTAAGTACAGTTTAATTTTATGTTAATTAGTTATAAAAGCTCATGAATATTCAAATATATAATTTCAATAACTTTACGCGCTGCGCGCCGGCTAAAATCTGGTTTTCGCTGGTACACTGAAAAAAAGTTGGCTTCATAGGCTAATACATGAACAGTGGGAGCAGTGTGCACTTTTGACCCGCCGGAAATGCCCCCATGGAAAGCCGGATGCAGAAGCGGAGTGGAGACCCCTTGGATGTGAGTGACTCAAATTGTGATCTGGGGGTGTTTCACAAAGAGTTAAGTTTGACTTAAAGTCATGTGTTAGTGCCAATGCGCATCCGGTATTAAACGCGTAATCTTTGGTTGTTTGGTTCAACATACAGACGTATGACAATAACTGTTATGAAACACTGAAATCGCTGCATTTCTTATAGAAATCTGACAGTTGTTATTGATAAAACGTTATATGAACTTCTCTGATATGCTGTTTTGACCCAAAAAAAACAGGATTTCCTATGATTCTTATCCCGAAGAAATTTCTTTGGAAAAATTTTTTTAAGAATGTATATCTTTTTTATGGTTGCATTTTTTACAGGAATACAATACTCCTTTTTTTCTCTCTTGTAAATATATCGTGCTTAGAAAAGCCTGGTTAAAAAAAAATATTCTTGGTGCTCTTTTTATAATAATGGTGCGTTTGTAGAGAGAGATGTGGTTTTTATTTCATCCTTCTGTATTGAAATAATAATGACTCATATCCAGCGCCAATTATACACTTACTTCCAATTTCAAAACTAAACACAACAATAAAGTAACTTCCTCATAATCAAAACCTTTTAACGAAAAGGTTTTGAGCAAAATAACTTGGCAGGAGAGTTCCTACATTTATTGAGTAACTTTTCCGTGAAAATGAGATTGATCCACAGAGTCATGCATGAGTGCGCAAACATTAAAGGCAAAATTGTCACTTTTCAAAAGTCACAAGGGTCATTTTGGGGATTCCGTGAAAGGAGATTTTAGCGAATTGGGTTTCTGATGCATATTTATGTGTCGTTGTTGTTTAACATCCATCGCTTGACCCCCTCACACCTATCCCGACACTTTTCTAATTATTATGGTTGGGTGAGCACTATTTTTTTTTTTAATCAACCCTCCTGAATTTGAAATTACAAAATCCATTCAGCTTATTGAAAAAAAATAACTCCAGATATTTTTAGCAAACTGTATCATTACATGCTGTGTGAACATAAGAGGTTGTAATCGTGTCATGGTTGAGTGAGCACAATTTAAAAATCGCACAAGAAATGCTAAAATATACTCTTAATACAGTATAAAAATGACCCTTATGACTTTTGAAAAGTGACATTTTTTTAAATTTAATGTTTGCCCACTCATGCATGACATGATGAATGAATCTCATTTTTACAGGGAAGTAAGTAAGAACACTCCTGCCAAGTTATTTTGCTCACAACTTTTTCGTTAAGAAGTTTGATTATTAAAGGGGGAGTTACTTTTTTGTTGAGTTTATATGAAACTTCAGTTTATATGCTGTAACTATGGGTGTGGCTTCCTAGGACATATGAATCGAGACCAGCTATCAGTCAATCATGTCATCATAAATGGTCATTTCATCAATCTTTTAGTCCCTTTAGTTCTATAAGTATTCTAAAAAGAAGCTCACAGTAATAACTTTGGATTTACATTATACTTCCTCATGTCAATATGTAATCAATATGTAGTATCAGTTTCTATGCTGTAAGTATGGACGTGGTTTCATAAGACAAACGAAACAAGAACAGCTGTCAATCAATCATGTCATTATAAATGGTCATTTCATTTCATTTCATTTCATTTCATTTACAATTCTTTTAACTCAGATCAAGCTTTCGGTTATTTCAGTTCTAAAAGTGTTCATGATGATTGTAAGGTATTTTAACACTTATTATACTAATATACTTCTAGAAGAATTATTTATGTGGTTATAACAAAGGGTTAAGATTGGGCATTATTGATGAAAATGTGTCCCAAAATCAAAGTTATTGTGAGGAATTAAACACACGAAAATATGCAATGCAAATGGTCGATGCGGTGAGTGTCATGCTCGGCACCGGTTGGGCCTGTCGGGGCCTGTCGGGGCCTGTCGGGGCCTGCGAGCGCGTACGGTCTATAGGTTGGTGGAATATTTTCCTTTACTTTTCGTCACAGATCACAGATATCTCTTCGATTGGTTTTTTTAGGGGCGGGGCTTATGAATGTGTAAATCAGTAAAAATGTACTTTTTCAAATGATTATGAAATACGACTGAATGCATAAAAAAGTTTGCGATAGATATTTGTTGGCTCCTGATGACTCCTTCCTACCAAAATTGGGCAATTAACTTTCTATTTTAGTAATCCATTAAAACAACAAATACGGTAAAAATACTGTTTACATAAAGTCTAGTAAACAACAACTCAAGGTTTGTGTGTGTAGATCATCGGTAAAAGGAGATCAAATTATATAGCAGCGTATGTTTATAAATTGATAATAAAACTAAATGAAACATGAGTGAGTGCAAGGATGTGCAAGCAGTCCCATGATTACTCACACAAACTCTCTTACACTCAGTCTGAAACCTGTTCGTACACGCCCTTACTCACAACTTACACATAAACATTCAACAATACACTATAAACTCCAGAGGCGTCATTCGCTAGAAACAATCCCCGCCCCTCCAATGCTCTACCCACACCGAACGAATCGACGCCCCTGGTACTACTCCCTTCCTGTGCGCAAACTACTTATCATACTCGTATGACACTTAAAAGAAGGGGAAAAAGGGTGAATGCCCGCCCATCCCTGGACTCACCCTTACATCATTATGTTAAACAAAAGAAGTGAAACAAACAAGCTAAAAACCGAAGATCTGCTACTGAATCTTCACACAAGAACTTAAGAATACATCAATTAAAAACGAAAACACCGTCTGAATTTTTGTTAGCATTCAGAATGAATCACCGGAAAACCTTATTCAATATAAACATTATTTTAAACGAGACATTACAAGTGACAAAATTATAAGAATTAATAAATAAAGAAAATATTTGAAAATATTTGAAGCAGACAATAAAATTTCTGACTATTCAATACTGATCAGATAAAATTAAGCAGATCAATTAAATATGGAATTGATCTGTTTTTAAAAGGTTTAGTTTTACAGTAAAATTTGCTATAGTTTGTCTTTCTCCGCAATGAAAACTATACATCAATGTTAGGAGGTAAACAGTGATTACAAATTGTGCTATTGGCAAGAGACAAGGCAAAACTAGTACACAATTGATTTGACTTGATTTATTTATTTCTGCTTGATTTCTCAATTCATAAAATATGGAATGCATACGTTATACAAATTATGCGATATACAATACAATGGAACATCGTGACATTAATATATCTTAAACTACAAGGCTAACAGTAGGATTATAGAAAGAGAAATCAAACAAGAGGGTTTTCATAATAAGCCGAGGCTTGACAGCATGAAAGCCCTTTGAGGTAAAATATAATGATAAAATAATGAGAGAGAGAGAAAGAGAAGAGGATACAGAGAGAAATTGTTTGAAATTGTTTGCAGCTATCTTATAATAGCAGCAAAGTATACACTTCCAGAGCTTTGTCATAGTTAATGTATTTATCACCTTTAACATGATTCTATATGCACTTTTCTGAATGCGTTCTAAACATACAAATTGGTTTTGGGTTAGGTTCATTTAAAGACAGGTACACCATAATCCAATATTGGGCGAATGTATCCCTTGTAGACCGTTATTAAATCACAAAGTGGTGATCTGTATGTTTTAAGACAACGAAGCATATAAAGTGTTATGCTGCTACGACATATGAGGTCTGATATACATGTATGACTTTCCCATTTCAAATTACACTGCACAGTGATTCCTATAATATCTTCGCTTTTTGTACATTATCCAAACACACATCCCCAATAAAAAGATGTCTTTATTCAACATTCTTTGAAAAATACACATACATACATACAATGACATTTTGATGGGTTGAGTCATTTTGTTTCGAAGAGATCATTGGTAAATGGTTCCTTTCTTAAAGACAATATATATATTGATTCCAATTTGGATTCAGAGAAAAACACAGCAGTTCCCACTTCCCAAGCAGTCTTAACTCTTATTAACACACTAGCCAGCGCTATCGATAAAGTATCACATACGGTTGGAATCTTCCTGGACTTCTCCAGGGCCTGTGACACTATTGATCACACTATTTTATAATATAAATTATACCATTTCGGGATTACAGGAAAGGCCTTGGAGTGGTTCTAATAGAAACCAATATGTATCACCAGGTTACTTATTTATTCCACATCTAAATTATGGAATTTTAGCATGGGGAAACTACCGCGCACCTACTAAACAGATACTATTACAGTGAAACCAAGGAAGAAAAGTGGTCTTTATAAGCAGGTGGTCTTTATAGACAGGTTCCTTTAATACACATTTCAATGAGAAATGCTGTTCAAGGGAAATTGTAAAATCAGCACTGATTTTCTTATTTACTATATAAATCTATATACCTACCTATTATGCCTGTAGTCTTGACTACGGGACCCCTTCGAGAATTTAACACACATGAGTCACAATATTGTGCGCACCCCCCGTAATCCTATTGTCCCCTTCGCCACTCACGCGCGTCAACACGCTACGGCCATCTTCCTCTTTTGCGAGCAATCCCAAGTAGAAACATGTTGCTTGCAAGGAGCGGGGAAGGAGGGAGGGTCATAGGTAGGTATATAGATTTATATAGTAAATAAGAAAATCAGTGCTGATTTTACAAATTTACTGCAATAAATCATATATACCTACCTATTATGCCAGACCAGCGCCAACTCAAAGACCGGGAGGCATGTTTCGAGCAGAAGGAAATAGGATTACACCAAAGACTACAAAGAAGACACAGCGGCCTTCAAGGTGGCTGACGCAAACAAAGCTTCACCTGCGGGAAAATCCCTAAGGTAGCAAGAAATGAAGGAATTGGGCGAACGCCAATAAGCAGCCTTCAAAATATCAACAAGCGCCACACCTTGAAACAGAGCCCAAGAAGTGCTGACACTACGAGTATCATGAGCACGAGGCTTACTGTCGGATAAAAGAGCCTCTGTGCCAGCGACCCTAATAGCTTCAACGATCCATCTGGAGATGGGAAGAAAAGTTAGAAAGCGGACAAAGAAAAATCTCAACAGGACCGGAGGCAGCTGTCTGATTCTTGGCAACGAAAGAAGCCCTAGGAATCAATCTAACACCTTTTCTCTCCCAGCGAACATGACCAGGAGTAAGACAGAGAGTATGAAGAGTACTGCGCCTCTGCCCAGAGGCAATAGTTACCAAAAAGAACGTCTTAACCGTAAGATGATGAAGCGAAGCTTCACCTAACGGTTCGAAAGGAGGTTTCGCCAAGGCCTCCGGGACCTTAGGCAGACTCCAAGACGGCACTAACTTAGAAAAAGAAGGTCGTTCCAGAAAGAACGAACGAATCAAACCACTTAGTAGCGGGGAATTGGAAATCCCCCGAACCCACCGAGAAACCCGAATGAATGGCCCCGATCGAACGGTAGCCTCGGATAGTAGAGATAGATCTCCTTTTGTCAAATAACCAGATTAAGAAATCCGCAATTGAACCAAAAGGAGCCTTAGAAGGGGTTTGATTTCTCTCTTTGCACCAAAGGAAAAAGACCGAGAGACGGGAATTGAGAATTTCCCTAGTAGAAACCCTACGACTGGACATTAAAAAGTCCGCGGCTCTATCAGAGAGACCCCCGACTGTCTTGCAGATTCCCTGTCAGGGGCCAAGCAGTCAAATGAAGAGACTCCGGACTGTGGTGAAAAATCCCCGATAGGGGCTGTAACACCAGATCCGCTCTTAACGGGAGAACGAACGGTTGAGCCCTTAGGAGGCTCATAAGTTCTGGAAACCAATTCCTCCTGGGCCAAAAGGGAGCTATTACAAGCACCCGCGCCCGATCTTCCCTGATTTTCCGCAAGACACGCGGAATCAGTTGGAAGGGAGGAAAGGTGAATCCCTGAAAGTTCTCCCAGCTGAGGGAGAAAGCATCGAGAGCCCATGCTCCCTGATCGCGAACACGGGAGCAATACTTCGGCAGCTGGTGATTAAGCACCAACGCAAATAGATCCACTTCCAGTGGACCTAGGCAACTGCGAATGCGGCAAAATACCTCCGGATGGAGCGTCCATTCCAATGGAGGATACCTGCCCCGAGACAGAAAATCCGCAAAGAGGTTTTCCCGACCGGGGAAGAAAGAGGCCACGGGTGTGATTGCCATGCGACGACACCACCTCCACAGCTGAGCTGCTAGGGCATTCAGGGCAACCGTACGAGTGCCTCCCTGCCGATTGATATATGCCGCCACAGTAACATTGTCCGTGAGAATCAGAACCAAACGACTGAGAAGTCGACTTCTGAAATGGAGCAAGGTCAACAAAACTGCCATAGACTCCAGGACATTGATATGAGGAAGAGTCCCAAGATGAGACCAATCCCCCGCAACCGTGCTGCCGTTGCAGTGTCCTCCCCACCCCAACCGAGAGGCGTCCGTCGAAACCGATATCGACGGAAGAGGGGCAGAGAAGGACCTGCCTCGCGCGAGAAACACCTCGCTCGTCCAACAAGAGAGAAGAGACTTGAACCTTACTGGTACTGGAAACCAGACCAAAAGAGAGTCTTTTCCCGGCTTGAAGAACCTGAGGAGATGTCTCTGAAAGGGTCTCATGAGGAGCCGGCAGTCCTCTAAAACATCGACTAGACTGGCTAGATAACCTAGAAACTGAAAACCACTGTCTGGCCGAGACTCTTCTGGCCAGCAAGAGCTTGCGAGCCGCAGAGACAATGGTGAGAATCCTGTCTCGACTGGGCCGAGCCAACTGATTCCTTATGTCTAACACCGCCCCCAGAAAAAAAACTGGGCTGCGAGTGGGAACTAACTCTGACTTTTCCCACTTTATTAGGAAACCTAAGTCTTGAGTAAGACTGACGAGCAAACTAGTCTCGTCCAACAAACAATCGCGCAACTCCGCTAGGCGAAGCCAATCGTCCAGGTAGCAAAAATAGCCGAAGGCCGCATCGCCTCAGAGAGGCTGCCAGCACGGCTACAACCTGAGTAAGAACCCGAGGGACTGGGCACAGCCCGAAGGGAAGAGTGCGAAAACGATAAGTCTCTGAGAGGAAGAAAAAACCCCAGAAGATCGCGCAAAGCGCGAAGAACGGGAAAGTGGAAATACGCATCTTCGAAAACTATCAAGACCGCGTAGTCCTTCCTCTTGATCAACGGGAGAATGGAGGCGAGAGTCTCCATCCGAAAAAGTACTGAAGTTTTCCCCGAGCGCTTGGGAATAACAAAAGTCGGAGAAAAGGAAAAAGACAGCCTGTGAGGTGACCGAGTTCCTATAACACCTCCGGGGAGCGGGGCGGACAGATCTATGAAGAATCCGTCTCGTCCGTCAAAGAGAACAAAAGCGTCCGCGGAGATGGCCTCCCAAGCGGGGAGAAAGGAACGAAGACAGCCACCAACCAATACTCTGCGACGGTACAAGACCGAGGCAGCTGCAGTGGAAAACTAAGACCACTGCAAACCAAACATGACGCTCAAAAAGAAGCACCGCTTCAATGCATCCAAAATCCAGCTAGAAATCCTCCGCGAGAGAAAAACGCTCGGAGGAATCCCGCTGCCTGAACCCAAGCAAAGTCGAACCCTGCGCGCGGGTTGACTAAAAGTCAGGGAAAGTTTAGAACAGAGCAATCGCTTCTACCCACAAAGGGAGAGCAACTAAGGCTCTGCCTGCCCCAGCGATTCGGAGACCGAAGCTTGAGAGGCCGCTTCCAAAACTGGATTCGCCTGAAATGATCGTGACAAAGAATCACGAACAAAGGCCGAAACGGTCGGATTCACGCATGAACCGCCGTAAGCCTCCTCACCCGACGGAGCCCCAAGGCTGCGAGACTAGGAGGCTCATGTGATCTCATCACAGACAAAGAAGAATAAACCATAAAAGGCTAATTCGTCTCGATGTCCGACCCAAAAAAGGGACAAGAGCAGGGGATGCAAATCCTGGTACAAGGGACCAACCCTGAGTCTGGGCAAAGCCCATCTCACACTGAACATCTCAGCTTGAGAGACCGGAGGGTTAGCTAAACCCGATGGGCAAGAGGCAAGCAAAACCTTGCCTCTTTTAGCCCCTTCCCTAGGCTTCTGATTGGCCCAAAAAGAGCCTAAGTCGAAACCCGCTTTTCAGAGCGTTTATTCGGTTTCGTTCGGATCCCCGAAGCCCTTCGGGAACACGAACCGAACCCTCCACTGAGGGACGCTCACCTCCCTTTATGGGAGAAGTGCGCTGAGGGTATTGAACCCAAAGACGCGCACCAATTACCCATATCGGCCGAGCAAGGAGATGCAACAGCCATGGGCCGGACGCCAAGGCGCCCAGAGCAAGGGCGGACCGGGATGACCCGGCAAAGGACCGCCAACAAAGGACTCAGCAGGAATCCCGCTGCTTAAACCAACGCGAAGTCGAACCCTGCGCGCGGGTTGACTAAAATTCAGAGAGATATCTGGATAACAAAGCAATCGCTTCCACCCCGCAGAGGGCGAGCGATTGAGACTCCGCCTGCCCAAGCGATTCAAAAACGAAGCTTGAGAGGCCAGCTCCAAATCTGATTCCACCCGAGTGGAAAGAGACAAAGGAACGCTAACAAAGGCCTCAGCAGGCAGAGCCCCGCATGGTTCAACGAAAGTCTCCTCGCCCAGCGGCGCCCCAAGGGCCGCGGGAATAGGAGGCACATGCGAAACCGACTCAGACAAAGACAAATCAAACACAAAAGGCTGATTAGTCTCAAAGTCAGACCCCTGAATAGGGACAGAAGTCAGGGTTGAAGTAGCCGGTACAAAGGCCCAACCCTGATTCTGAGCAAAAGCCCGCATCATGCTGAACATGTCAGCTTGAGAGGAGCTAGCTGGTTAGCCAGGCCAGACGGGCAAGAGGCCGGCAAAGCCTTGCCACTTATTGCCTTCTTCTTGGCCTTTTTCTTGGCTGGCTCGACAAGAGTCGTAGCCGAAACCATTTTGTTAGAACGCTTAATCGGATTCATTCGGATCTCCGAAGCCACTTCGGAAACACGAACCGATCCCTCCGCGGAGGGACGTTCACTTCCCAAAAAGGGATTGGAGCGCTCATGGCGTAAGCCTAGAGAATCGTCCAAATCACCCATATTGGCTAAGCAAGAAGATGCAGTAGCCATGGGTTGGGAGCTAAAAGCTCCCAGTGCGTGGGCAGACCGAGATGACTCGGTATGTGCCCGATGACTACTAAAGGCGTGTCAACCCGCTATTGGACCGCTCGAAAGCAGCAATAGGGGAGCACTAGTAGTCACGCACTCAGGTGAAAACACCTGTTGCTCCGAAGAGCGTCCATAATTGTTAGCTCGAGCATTCCCATCAGCTGGCAACTGAGACAGCCCAGAAAGTACTCGTTCCCCCATATGGCGTTTGCCGGGGGCTAGGGTTTTAGAACCCAGACCAACATGGACTAAGCCCGTGGGTTGCCCTGCAGTAGTGGGGCGCGTCTCCCCTAACGGATCAGAGCGAGTGAACGCTACCGTACGGGAAACAACAGCCCCCCCCCCCCCCCCTCTGGTCTCAGCGACCGGGGGATTGGATTCGTTAGATATCCAAACCACTAGAATCTGACGCCACCCACCCCGAAACCACGGGCTTCGGAGTTGACAATCCCGATTCAGTTAACGCCACCCGTCCCGAAGCCGCAAGCTCCGAGACTGGCAAACTCTGCAAGGAAACACCACTAGGCAACTTACCCTTAGCCCTCCTCCCTCCCCCATGTACCGAAGTACTCGGGAGAGTTCTGGAAGGCCGAGTCGTCTTGCTAGACGACTCTTCGGAAGAAGCAGGTCTCCGTGACCTAGCTGCTTCTTCTTCCGAATTCATACCACTGCAATAAAACAGACAATAAAGCATACTTTTCGAAATAAGAAATACTTCAACTGAATGCAGTAAAATAAGAGTAAAATTTATTTGGGAGATACGCACAAAAGATTTTCACAGCCAAAAAACCGTAAGAACAAACACCGAACCCAAAGGCTCGGTGACAAACGGAAACACCCGCAAACACACAGAAATATCTACGTGGGGCTGACCGTGAAAGGGAAAAATAAATGCCAAGAAAAGGATATCAAAAATCCCTTGCAATCGGCAAAAGTGACTACTAAAACACACAGTACTATAATCTAAGCGAATATAGGTACCTAAAAGTGCTTTAAATGTGCGAAAAAGCGCACCTAAAAGATACTATACGACCTGATTTCAGGAGCGCTGTGACTATACGTCCTATCTCGTCGGGGGCGAGCAAGAAAGAGGAAGATGGCCGTAGCGTGTTGGCGCGCGTGAGTGGCGAAGGGGACAATAGGATTACGGGGGGTGCGCACAAAATTGTGACTCATGTGTGTTAAATTCTCGAAGGGGTCCCGTAGTCAAGACTACAGGCATAATAGGTAGGTATATATGATTTATTGCAGTAAATTGAAAATAGTGGTCTTTATGGACAGGTGGTCTTTCTATGTAGATTGTCACTAAAGCAGGTTTGACTGTACTTAAAAAAGGCCGTGATTGTATATCTTACAGGTTATCTCTCACACACTGACCAGCTCTTTCATAGTGATAAAGTTCCAAAGTGTCCGACTACCTTAATAATCTGGGTCAATTTATGTTCCAAATAATAACTTCCGAATACTCTCAGACCTTTCACAATACACTCCACCACAAGTACCCAACAAGACAAACTTTTTCAATCTTTCCCGCTTGAGAACGCTCTTAACACACAAAACATTAGACTTAACATGCCCCAAATTTTGGAAGTCTCGATCAAAACCTTAACCCTAAAAAGACTGGGGGCCTAAAAAGCCCCCCCCCCCCCTCGACGTTTCGCACGATAACTCCGGAATGCGAAAAGCTTTCACCGCGCCACTCCATGACTTTTTACTTTCAAGTCTCGCGCAACTTTTGAGATCAAATTTGTCTCGCTTGTGCGTGCCGTTTTTAAGCCACGCCCCTTTGAAAAAGTTTGACAACCCCAAAATTGCTCAGAAACGTGATTTTGTGTACAAAGTCAATGCAAATTGTGTTTGTTCAATTCATAAAAAAATTCATACTTTGAATTTCAATGGCTGAAATTAATTGATTTTAGCATAATTATGCTTCTAAATGTTTGGGACAAATTTCGCTAAAAACACAAATGGTCGAAAAAACAAAGAAATACATAAGAAATACAAAATTTTGGTATCAAAATTAATGTTATGTACAATTGTTTGAAATGTAACAAGGAATATTTAAACCAAAAATCAGCATCCTAGAAGTTGGTGATTTAGGGTAAAAAGTAGGTTTTTACGCATAAATTAGAATTAAATTCAAAATAATTACTATTTTTCGAAAAATCCGAGTATGCAATTTTATAGTTTAAGCGAGGCTTTACGCGGGTGCAAAATTTTGCGATGATCGCGTAATCAGCGGCCGAGATGTCAGGGGGGCGCTTTAGGCCCCCTCCCCAGTTTTTCCAGCCTCCAAAATGCCCCAGTCTTTTTAGGGTTAAGGAAAGAGAAAAAAAATACTAAAATCTCAATTGCTGAAACCATATGGTGCATGGTTGCTGATTTTAGCTTCTCAATCTGTTAGTTTCCATTTGATTTCCGTCCTTTCTTCAGTTTTTTTCATCTTATCACAATTTTACTTTCCAGCCCATTTTCTTTGCTTAAAGCTCTCATGTATTCGTGGAAACTAATAAATCAAACTTTTCACAATTCGACCAGAATTCAACTTTCCTGGATGAATCATGAACTGCTTATAGTATTTGTTTCATCAGCGCCTTCGATTAAGCAATTTGGCGCTCTATAAATTTCCTGATTGGATCTCTCCATTCTGTTACATTACACTGTTCTGCTTTTCACTGTATTTCTCCACTCATTTCTCTCCACGCCTAAATTTACCTCTCCCATTACCTTTCTTCTCACTTTCTCGGATTTGTCTGTAGTAAAGAAAACACACGCCACGAAATGATATACCCATAATCATTTTAATAGTGACATGATTAATGGTCAAAAGGTTGCCATGTTGGGAACGTTCATATTAAACTTGTATGCCATAATACGATTAATTCCATCTCCGTTATTTTTTATTTAACAAAATTGAAACCTTTTCATAAATTCTTTTCCTCGGCTACCTGCATCCAATTGTAATTTCTCCACATAAAACATATCCAGCGGTGGTTATGACTCAAAATTCTAGGAGGAATTTCGAAGCGACTGGCCCTATTGTTTTCTTTATGACCGGCCCTTTTATACCAAAAATATTGACGGAAGAGCAGCCATTGGCTGAAGCAAGTGTTAGCGTGTTGAAATAAAATAAAGGACCCCATGGTTAGTCCCGATTATATCATTTATCTATCAGATATACTTAATTTATACATGTCTGCCAACTCCATAAGGGAACTTTTTATCAACGCCAAGAAGAGTCGTTTAACTTGATAAATGTAGAACAAATAAAGCGGCATTTTATACAGTATTCGCACATGTTGCATCGCCCTTATCTGAAATTGAATAAAAAGAAAAATTCCCCTTATACCGTTCTGCATACGCCAGTCCAACGAGACCAATACCAAACCTACAACACGCAGAACATTACAACGCGGTCACGCCAACAAGACCGAATAAAAACAAATCTCCATTACCCCCAGTGCTAAATAAAAACTGTTTGGAGTCAGTGTGGAGTCAGATTGGCGGGTGAGTGAAGTATTACTCAGGATAGTCGTGGATCTGCCGATTTAGAGTCGTTTTGACGGTATGACAGTTATTGTGGTTGGTAGTAACAGAAATAGATCTTCATATTGTGAGCGTTGTTCTGTACACCTTCAAAGGGATGAACTGCCGACTGCCCATCTCTGTTGTTATCATCTTCGTTGTCCCATCGGAAAAATTCTTGTGTGACTGTCATTCCGTTGACCTAAAATGGTGAGTAAACAAACGGCTTTGTGTTATGAACAGACTGCGATTTTGGAATAGGAGGAGGGTGTTCTTCTCCTTCTCCCTACTTCTTTTTCTATTGCTTTTTCTATTTTTTTTTTTCTCAAGACTGACCGAGGTATACTCTCTGAATAGAAGGGAAATTTCACTCTCTTCACTCGCATTGGAGTATGGTTAGTGATCTGTGATCATATCTTTAGGAGCGAATTTGGAGGTTCTCTATAAAGAATTCCCCGGAAAATGACGTCAGTAATCACTGGAATTGTTTTTCTTCAGTTTTTAGAGAGGTTAGTTAAGATTATACCCACCTGTTGGCAATGCTGAAAGCGCGGGAAAAGGAAGAAGCTATGGTCGGTTGGGAGGTAGATTTCTCGGTTGGTTACGCCATCGTTACGACAACAGTAATAGATCCTGGTGTTGGCGTTATAATCACCACTGGGTAACGTACCCCAAGCGTTGTTGGCATTGCTGTCGTCCTCGTCATCCCAGTACAAATTTCCCTCTGTGAAGTCTGCGGGAGAAAGCAGCGGACCCAAGAGATACTTATGTATTCTTATTCTACTCCATTTTGAAAAAATTCGAATGAATCTTAAAGATCACATTGCAAGAAAATTCCATCAAAATAAATACTGGCTTAATATTTATTATTGCATAGATGGCATAAATTATACAAGGTTATCGAAATTCAACGCTTGGAAACATTTGAATTAATGATTATCAATTATAAAACTGTAAAATACAGCCCCCGATATAGCAGCTGAAGAGCTCCTTGAACGCTGCCGAGATGTGTGACGACACACGAAGGACCAGTCCTGTCTAAGCAGACGATGTCCCATAACATCTTACACATTTTTCAGTGCCTGTTTTGTCATCTCTTCACTTATTTCTCTTACTTGACTAGCGTCAGTCTTAATGTTAGTCTGTTGCCTCACTCTTAACTTCGTGTATGGTATTATTTTGATGAAAAATGCAGCGTTAAAAAATAAAGGAATCAGTCACTTGTAAACAAAATAAGACGCCATTGTATTTTCAGCTGCTTGCACCGGGGCATGTTCGGCGTTTCAAGAGGGAACGAATACAATCTGTGATATTATTCGGAGGGCTTTTCAATTTGAAAATGGGGTTTATTTCATTGATCATTGACCCTTCTCCTGTGTATTTACAATCAAACGGTTTTAGTTATCAGAATCAGTTTCACTTTCCCTTTTAGAAAGGTGTGAAATAAGGTCATGTTAAATATACCAAACTCTTTATAATTTGATAAATTGCAATTACGTTCATTCATTATAGGACGTCGTCTGCTTAAGCAGGATCGATCCCTAGTGTGACGACATCAAAACATCGCTATATTTTTTTGGCGAATCCTCGGATATTCCAGATGCTTAGCTTTTATTTATGTTGTTTTCATAATCATCAGATACGCAGTTGACATAAAACTTATACGATTGCCATCTGTAAGCTTCCCAGTTTCTAGTGATACATTAATTGGCAGTTCGGTGAGTGATATGTGATTTCTTGTAGACTATTCTCAGTTTGTCGTACACATTAATATGCGGTTTTCTCCGAAGCGCCTTTACACTCGGGGCAAAATTTATCGGAGATAGCATATTGTTTATTAGTCCTAATGAAAGAAAGATACTTACTGAGTAATACATTTTGAAAAAAACAGGTTTGTGTGTTGGAGCGAAAGGGGGAGTTGTTCGCAACTACAGTGACGCAGTGATTCCCTGGAATCATGTCAGCGATCACTTGTTTAGTAGTGAATATGGAGTGAATTTTAAGTGCTCTCACTAGCATTCTTTTAGTATGTCTCTCCCCTGCGATTGACGCTCGATTATTTTTGCACAATTCTGACCAACTCATGACGATAAACATTCCGACAATAGACCGTTTACTAAGTGATTAAAATTTAATGCATACTTTTGAAATAAGGTTGTTCTTGACAACCTTAAAGCTTGCCAGAGGCTTGTCAGACATAGCAACAAGTAATGTATGCAAACTGGATTCGAAGTATTGCAGTTCATTCATTAACAGGTTAATGGAATACCTCGTTACTAGGTCCCCAGGAAAGAAACATTCATAAATTACATTACCCCGAAAAACATTTAAAAACAAATTGCCAGTAATATGGGTTGGTTTGAAAAGGATAATTGAACCCGGGCAGTCATGCTACCGACTAAGGGTTTTTCATTATTTAAAGGGGAATTAACCTTAGAATATAAATGTGCTCATAATCAAAGATGTAATCTATTCCTTCTTGCTGCCCTACGTAGTTTTGCATTAAAATATACGAGATGGGTATAAATCAGGATTTTCTCGGCAAGATTTATCGTCTGCTAGAAAACAGGGGGCTGCCATTCTTGATGAGTAGATATCTTTAATCCGGATGCAAAATCGTCTTTCTTCCCGATACAAAACTCCATTTGAGATTTAAAATATTTGACAGATATATACATATTCTAAAAACGAAAATTTATATTTTTTTTGAAAATTACGATTTTATTAAACATCTATTTTCTTGATACTATGACGTACGTGACGGAGCGAATTAATTATAGAAATGCCAAGAGTCGCACAGTCATGGAGGCTGCCATTTGCTTTTCTGGATGACATCATATAAGCCGAGCTAAAATGACAATATCGATTTTATTGCGTTTTAAGTTTGCACGCACCAGAGGTACGCGTACGCGCAGCTCAGCCGTGCGTTACTTTTTTGCACGGTCACGTGGTGTTATTTTGAATCAGGATGGCTACATTAATAATTAAAGTCCACTCAAATTTTATTAACCGAAATAGAAATTCTTTGTCCAATTGATCGTGGGCCCGGCATCCACTGTGCAGCGCCAGATCGACGTTGCTCTATCCCTTCAATTGTTTAACGCCAAACAAGGAAGCAGCAACTCATCTTTTAACGTCTTTTGGTATGACGCGGCCGAGGTTCGAACCCACGACCTCCCGATTGTGAGGCGGACGCTCTACCGACTGAGCCAACACATCGGTACTTTTGTAATATAAATTATCACGCCCGTACAGGTTACTAGCTAATAGGCCAGTGATTATTTCACGTTTGCACCTTTGCATATTCAAAGGGCGCGTCAAAACACTGGCAGTCATTGACGCAGTGCAACGTCGGCAAAATGACGCTTCGAGTGCAACGGGCATTACGGTTACGTCACTCCCATAGTTACACCCACACACCACAGAAAAGACTTAAAGTAGATATTCAAAGAAAATCACAAATATGGCAATTAATGTATCACTAGAAACTGGGAAGCTTACAGATGGCAATCGTATAAGGTTTATGTCAACACAAATAAAAGCTCTTCTCAGCATCTGGAATATCCGAGGATTCGCCAGAAATATAGCGATGTTTTGATGTTGTCACACTCGGGATCGATCCTGCTTAAGCAGACGACGTCCTATAATGAATGAACGTAATTGCAATGCAATTATTTATCAAATTATAAAGAGTTGTGTATTTAAACATGACCTTATTTCACACCATTATAAAGGGAAAGTGAAACTGATTCTGATAGCTATAACCGTTTGATTGTAAATACACAGAAGGGTCAATGATCAATGAAATAAACCCCACTTTCAAATTGAAAAGCCCTCCGAATAATAGCAGGATGGTATTCGTTCCCTCTTGAAACGCCGAACATGCCCCGGTGCAAGCAGCTGAAAATACAATGGCGTCTTATTTTGTTTACAAGTGACTGATTCCTTTATTTTTTTAACGCTGCATTTTTCATCAAAATACCATACTCGAGGCAACAGTGAGGCAACAGACTAACATTAAGACTGACGCTAGTCAAGTAAGAGAAATAAGTGAAGAGGAGATGACAAAATAGGCTCTTAAAAATGTGTAAGATGTTATGGGACATCGTCTGCTTAGACAGGACTGGCTCCTGGTGTGTCGTCACACATCTCAGCAGCGTTCGAGGAGCTCTTCAGCTGCTATATCGGGGGCTGTATTTTACCGTTTTATAATTGATAAAAATCATTACTTCAAATGTTTCCAAGCGTTGAATTTGGATAACCTTGTTTAATTTATGCCATCTATGCAATAATAAGTATTAAGCCAATATTTAAAATCATTAAAGTTCTACTTTAAAGCCAGACTCACACACGAGGTGTCATTTTGCTTGCGTTAGGACCGTGTCAGTGATAAGCGGTAGTCTTTGAAGAGTGATTGCAAAATGAACCGTGCAACCAATGTTTTAAAAAATGGGTTGATTAATTTCAAAAGCTCGATTAGGGTAAGTACCGACGCGATTGAAACGAAATGACGGTTCTTGTGAGTCGCCTTTTTAAGGTCTTGTCACACCAACAGGATCGATGTAGTCTATATACCTGTTGGGCAACTCCCATATTTGTAGATACAATAGCTTCCTGGCTGCCAGACCCAATGTGAGTTTTCATCAACGATGTCGACTGTCTTCATGCAGAAGAAGTATTTCATGTTGTTTCTGCCAAACGAGCCGACCAGATGAAGAGGGCTACTCCACTGGTTGCTGCTGTTATCATCTTCTGTGTCGTGATAACGCCAGCCTTCGTTCCAGGTAAACTCGCTGTTGGGGCACCCGTTGGTAGGCTTGGGCAGTCCGTACGTGCCATCGGGCCAGGTGAGGGGAATAATGATCTGTGGGTCTGGGAGGGTGAGGGTTGCAAAAGTAAAGTATGTGGGTGAAGAGGCTTTGATTTATATTTTGCACCTTTGGTCTCCAGACGAATTTGATTTCAACCTGTTCAATACTGAAATCTCTCATTCCCATAAGCTCAATATAGGACCCACCCTGTTCAAGCCAATAGCCAGGGGCTACTGACCCTGCGACATACTTACCTGTGCTTTGATTTTGTAAAAAGATAGCTCTCCGCCTGTACAATTTACAGTTTATGACGGTACGATTTATTCATAAATGTCTCCACCATTATGAAGAAAGCACCTCCGCAATATTTAAGTTGATGATCCAGAATTTTGTATAAGGGGGCACACAAAAAGTCAACTTTTGGAAAGGGAGACCCGTATTTTGGGGGTCTCGCCAGCTCTCGAAAACTCGCTCAGTGGTGTGAAGGGGGGGGGGGGGTTGGTGACGGAAAAAAAATCGCCAGATATCCAAATTTCACTCAGTGGGAGTGGTTTAGGGGTCCAGTTTCCCTCCATAATTTGGGCAAGCACAAAAAGGTTTTCATTTTAAAAGTGGGGCACAATCGAAAAAGAGCGAATCCTTTATGGTCCAAATGTATACTTTTCTTCCAAAGGGGGCCAAGGGCCGGATGTGCCCCCCCCCCCCCCCCACCTTCCTAGATCAGCCACTGTGTCTTTGTATATTGCGCACATATCCATCCCACAGGATGCTCAAGGTGCCTACAAAGTATTACACTGGCTATATATTTATATATGTGTGTGGATGTAATATCTGAAGGGGAACAGTGATTTAAAGTAAACTAATTTGAATCACAAAAAAAGAAACGCACACAATCAAAGTCAAACTTGGGTTGCGTGCGCTCTGGTTTACCGATGTTTAAAGCGAAATAATATTTGGTGAATTGTCCCTTTCAAGACTTAAATCCAGAGCAATGCATACAGTTTGGCCAACTCTGCGCACAACATCGAGCGCATATATCTTTGGCCTACCTGTGTGAACATACATGTATAGCCCTCACTATAGGCTCTGGTTAAGCAACGTTTACATGGCGTTTTTCCTAAGGTTGTTTTTCCGATGGCTCGTATTTTCGAAGGTTGGACGGTTCTTAATTCCGAAAAGTAATGGTAGGGCTCTAATGCATTTGCAGAATTATGAACCCCATTTCATTTTTGGAATTATGAACCTTATGAATAACTAATCAGTAATTGCATCATATAAGGAATTATGAATCCTATTATATTTTCAGAATTTATGAACCCCTGCTATGGGAACTTTGTATTTGGGAATTAAGAACGTTGGGGGAAAAACCTTCCGAGTATCCCCCCCCCCCCCCCCAAGTTAACTCGTTTTGTGCAGTTTCAATCTAGAATCGTACCATTGCTTGCGGTTATACGTTTCCAATTAGCGTATCCCTGCATGGCCCTCAGGACGTTGCTTTTAACGGTGGACATCTGGAAAGAGTTGCTGCAACGACCATCGCTGATATAAGTAGAGAGCAGGGTCCAGTAACTACCATCAAACACCTCGTGCATGCCGATTAACTGTATACCGATGGGTTCTGCATGAAAAGCCAAAGGGATATGATTTTACGTTTGCACAATCCATGGAAAGAGATTACTGGTTTAAGGTTGAAGATTAGGTGGAGCTCTCGTAACAGTGAGAAAAAGAGCTCTCATTCTTTTTATATTAGTATGTCATAAAAGTAATTTCTACTGAAAATGAGAAAATAGCTCAAAGTTTACTTTTTCATTCCACATTATGTTTGGTTCCATATACTAGGTGTTAAAACCAGTTTTAATCGTTAATTCAGAAATTAATTTGAAGGATGTAAAATTAATTCGGAGCAGTATGACGTTTCCCTTAATACTTTTCTTCCAATATTGCTCTTTATATTTAAAAAGATTTCACTTTTTGTAAAAACCATGGCAACAAAATTTCCTTGATGAAAATTTGTCAAATTTTGTAATGTACACCCATACCTCTTCCTTCTGACATTTTTTCCACATGCCTTAAGGTGAAGATTTTTCCCAATTTTTAGGGGCGGTCACAACCCATCCCGACGGATAATTGGTTTTGTGTTTTGGTATTTATACACCTTTCTTCTGACAAAGTTTGGCGCATATGTTAGATGAGTTGAAATCGATCAGACTTTTGGGCCCATGTTGCTCTGGGGGCTTTCTCTTTTTGAATGACATGGATGGTCTAAGTAGCTTTAATGGGTCAAATCTCGTGAAAAATGGGGGACTATTTCGCGACAGGCTAAGAGAAAAGTTTAGTTACTACTCAAATACTAATAACATTTTCTCCTCTTGTTTCTTCAGCAGTTCGGAAGCAGCCGTGTTTTAATTTAATTAATTTCTTATAGTGTTTTATTTCGACGCACTGTGCGAAATGAATAAATGGATGAAATCAATACGTATAAACTCCTTGTTGCTGCTTTCCGTGAAGTATTATAAATCCGAGAACAGTTTAGTTTTGATATTGTTATCACTTACCTTTATGAATACATTTTTGGGGTAATTTGTCTTGAATTTTGAAAACGTTATTTATCCACTTGTTTCTCTTCATTTCTTTATAGGCTTATAAATACATTCCTCATACATATATATATTCCAAAATGGAAAAAGGTTTCATTCTATACCAATAATTTGTTCTATATTCTTTAATTTCGTTTTTCAAAGTTGATGGAAATTGTGACTGCCAGACTTGTAATGGATATGCACATCACATCGTGACTTTTCCCTTGAAATAAAACACTAGTAATTGTTACGGGCCGCTCCTTGCCCATATCCCAGGTTCCCGTCTTTACGTACGAAGACAGTATAGCAAAAGATTTTAAAAACTGGTTGTAAGTTAATTAAAATGCCATGATGAATCTCCTCGAATTTTCAAAAAAATCTCGTCCCGAAGACGTTCACATGAAACATCGTTTGTATATACACTATGTATTTATTTTGATGTAAAAGAATCTCAATTCAGTTATTTAGCTGCAATGATTTTTGTACCCGATAAACCATGTCAATCAAATACATAATTCTTTTGGGGTACGTATCCCATCGTGGACATGCCACCCGACTTACCGTTCATATCGGCACTTCCAACCCTGTACGATGAGTAACTGCTACCAAAACTCGATCCACTCTCCATTCTACTGTTAAAGGACTCCATATTAACGGCAATTGAACCGCTGTATCCTTTAAAGGACCCACCAGCACTGACACTGGCGGCAACCTGTATAATAATGATGATTAACACTCAATTTTATAACAACGATTATAAAAATATATTATAGTCGCGCGGTCGAGATATCTTATGGATTCCACCCCCCCCCCCTCCCCCGACTGTGGCATAGCCAAAATATCCCGGCCCTTTTTTTTTTTACTAAACGTTGCTTTGTATCATATTGTACTATGTGAACAAATGTCAGATTTCCACAAAAAACGATGAAGAAAATACATTTTGACGATATAATATTTCATATCCTTACATTTGTTGATGCGTAAGTGACAAACTCAGACCTGTCTTCCTCATAGTTTTCGCCTTCCCTGCTTCCAATATCCACCTCAGTCACTACATGCTAAATAGAGAGAACAAACTATCACTCATTTCAACAGAAAAACAAATTAACATCTATATTTTCATAGAAAAAATGCATCGCATGGAATCCTTTCAGCTAAAAGGCAAGTATTTATTAAAAAAAATGAAAAGGAACGAAAAATCTCATGGCATCCGAAAGTTGCCATTTTAGAAATCATACATGGAACGACTGAAAACGGGTATATTGAATAGATATGTTGGGTAATAGTGGAAACAGAATGGCGTTAAAAATACCGGTTGTCGTAACTTCTATAATGGGACTGGATCTAGTATACTAGAGGGTGTACCACAATATAGCGAAAACTGGATATGAGAAATGATTTATACACGAAGCAATGTGATCAACCGTTTTGATCTTACCGTTCCCCAATCATCGAGAAATCCCATGTAGGAGGCTTGGTCGTAAGCGTTTGGAAGTCGGCAAGCGTCAGCCACGAAGCCGTTGTTCAGAGCGTAATTGTCTGTTTCGGCAAGTTCCTTAAGGAAACGTGCACTACCGAGGTTCGAGATAGTTTCCGTGGCAAAGAAAACAGATCCGTAACTGGATGTCCTTGAAGCGATTCGTTCGTAACCTATACAGTTGGTGTAATTGTAATTCTATGACATGAATAGTATGACAGAATGCACATTTACTGATGTACATGTTTCAGTGTATGCATGTGCTCTTCTGAACCTCTTATAATAAATCATAATGTGCCCTCCACAATGATATCATGGATGGAATCCACTTTGCATATGACGCCGTTGCTGCTATTAGTCATGAGAACCCTTTGTTCAAAGAGTATGCATAATATAAACGGGTCTATTATGTATTATTGGCTATGGAGCTGGCATTCTCCAAGCGAAACACGTTAGGGATTGAGTGAAAGGCAAATAATGCTGATAATGGTTGGAATAGTAATATGGAATAGTAATATTAAATGATAATCATGTTTATTATGATAAAAGAAACTATTACTGTAAAAACAAGGCCTAGTTTACCCCCACTCATGAAACCATCCCTATGTTATGTGTATGTGGCTTTTGACAAAATAACCCCTGGACAGCTACCAATGACAATTCCCCGGACAATTCCCCCGGAATGACGATTACCCCGATATCACCACCCACCCCCCCCCCCCCCCCAAGACAACTAGCCCCAAAGCTAGCTCTATGAGCTCCATGGCTTATCAGTCTGGTATTGGCCTACGGAGTTGTACATGGGATCCATATACCGTGTGTGGAGAGAGCTATTGAAAAATCTAAATATCACCATTTCCCACATTGTGAGCCATGCAAACCACCCTCGGAGTTTGCTAAATGGGTTAACTTCCAGGATCAACATTGTAAAAAATGAAAATAAATTCGGCAGGGTTGTTTTACCAGACATGTAAATTGTATACATGGGACTACACATGCAATGTAAGATTGTACAGCTCCGTAGGCCAGTACCAGATTGATAAGCCAAGGAGCTCGTATAGCTAACTTACTATCTTTACTAGTAGCAGTGGTAGTGTTATTAGCGCCAGTAGTAGATGTAGTATTATTTAGCTATACGAGCTCTTTGGCTTATCAATCTGGTACTGGCCTACGGAGCTGTACATGGGATGCATATACTGTGTGTGTTAAGGGAGAAAAAAAAATGATCTAAATATCGCCATTTCTCACATACTGTGAACCATGGAAACCACCCTCGGAGTTTCACCTTCTAGGATCAACTAAGATCCTAAAAATTGAATTAAAAAAAAACGGCAGTTGATATCAATGGTCAAACCTGCCGATTTGTTGTTTTCTTTATTCAATTTTTACAATCTTGGAAGGTAACCCCTTTAACTCAGAGGGTGGTTTCCATGGTTCACAGTATGTTAGAAATGGCGATATTTAGATCATTTTTTTCTCCCTTAACACACAGTATATGCATCCCATGTACAGCTCCGTAGGCCAGTACCAGATTCATAAGCCAAGGAGCTCGTACAGCTAGTATCACTGAATTTATCATTTTTATCATTAGCATTAATGCTCAAGAAAAATGTAAAAGAGAAACTTACGTGTGCTTGCTGCGAATTCCACGCTGGCAAAGAGATTGCTATATGAACCTGGAAAGAAATTAAGGGAGAATGCTGAAGCTAACCCTTACAAAAAAGTACAATGGTAATACCATGGTAAAACTGCGGAAAATTGGGACGGTATTACTGTGAAAGTACCATGAATTTACTGCGTTACCCATTGTCAAGATGAAAATACTATGAATGTACCATGCTTTTCATGGTACACTATGCAAATATTATGAATACAATGTTTTCCGTAGTAATACTGTGGCAATACGATGTGTACCACGGATTTACCATGTTTTCGTGGTATTATGGCGGTAATACCATGGCATTTTTTATAAGGGAATAAGGCGCAAGTTTAATTGGTTTCATAAAATGTCAAAGGGTTCTTTGGGAGGGGCACAAGTCCAAACATCTTCTTCCGAGAGGAAAAAGGGTTTTTACATGAAAATTCTGACAAGCAAACATTAAAAGGTCATAATGAAGGCGGTTTTCATTTAGAAATTCTGATTGACTAAAGCTTGATTTCATATTTAGAATTATTGCCCAACTTTCTCTTAAACCTACTCACCAGAAATATCAACTTGTGCTGAAAGCTTCGATGCGTAACTGGAAGTTCCGTAAAAAGTTGTAGTAGAGGACGAAGTATATTCGCTGCTTCTGTGGATGAAATACACCTCATCGGGAACCCGGTATAGGTTGTCGCTGGACATTTTCCCCTCGTCATACGTGAGTTTGAATACCCGTCGATTGACCAAGAGGCCGGGGTCTACCCCTCCACTGCTCAGCTCGCCCCCCTCCGGATTACCGCTGAGGATGTTGTAGCCGATACCAATGAAGTTAACTCCGCTGGGTGTCGGGAGCAGTGCAGAACAACGGTACACCTCGAGCGCCAAGATCGCCATCACCTGCAGGATGGCGACGTGTTTGCAACCGCCGAACATTTTGGCTATCTATTGGACAAACACCTGCAAAACTACCATAACAGAGCCTGTAATTTAGCAACGATTCTTTTTTTTTTAACTCTCGTTTCTATTGACATTAAATGCCATATTATGTTTGGCAAAATAAATCTATCATTGCAATTTAAGAAGGCCAATACCTGACGGGCAGACCTTGCAAAGGGAACATCAAGAACGAAAATAAATAATGGCATCATGCTTCAGAACAAATAAGTCGGCACTCCTTCAATATGGGTGAACAACAGGTACATTAAAAAAAAAAAAGAGGAAAAAGGACCGCGATAAAAAAATTACAGCGCTTCGTAGAAACAGTAAGTTAAAAATGAAAACTCTCAAAAAGGGGGTGCAATTCAAATAGCGACTATTGTAGACATGGAAAATCTCAAGCAAGGAAAACTCACAAGATGTGCAATTACTTCGTTGAAGGATTCTTTCTTCAGTGAACGATTCCACCAAAAGTGACGCCTCAAGTGACGCGGGAACCCTTAAATATTGAACAGCAATTTTGTTCGGACCGTATAAACGTTAGGGTCACACATACATGCATTTATTTCTCAAGGCCCAATCACAGGCCATTATTTCCCAAGGCCACAGCATAACGGCCAATAAAATGATAAACTCCTTTTAACTCCCCCTACTGATCACTATGAACACGATGACAAAAGAGAGCGGACAAAATATACAGCTCCTCATTGTACGCTGCACAAATGTTCTGGTAGACAAAAGAACATCCCTTCATTGCTATTATGTAAAATAAGTAGAACAGGTGATTATGCATGTGACACCTGTTCTACATATTTTTACATAATAGCAATGAAGGGATGTTCTTTTGTCTACCAGAACCAGTGTGGAAGGTACAATGGGAAGCTGTATATTTTGTCCGCTTCTTTGTTTGCCATGTTCATAGTGAACAGACCGCTTCTGTAATGTATACAAATTTATGCACATGTATTCTCTGAGCGCCTAGTGCCGAGCTATTCTATGAACCTGCTTTTTATAAATGAGCCTCAATGCTTGGAATCCAGTTTGCATACATAATTTGTAGCTATGTCGGGCTTTGTTTGAAATGTGTGCATAAAATGTGCATAAAATTTGCATACATTACCGAAGCGGTCTATTGCCAGTAGATAGCCCCAATGCAAGGGCCAACTTCCAAGTCATGCCCAGCCTTTTTTTCTGAAATGAGCAATAGACCTGTTTACTAAATTATTCAAATTTTATGTATACTTTTGAAACAAAGGTTGTTCTTGACTACCTGAAAGCTTGCCAGAGGTTTGTCAGACATAGCAACAAGTAATGTATGCAAACTGGATTCCAAGTATTGTAGTTCACTCTAAAAACTTAAATGTTAAATCTTCATTTAAAAGGTTGGAGGAGTGACAACATTTTCAAAATGGTAAATGAACACTTTTAACATGCTGCATCCAACCTTTAAACTATTAGATCCAGCATGTTAAAAGTGTTAATTTACCATTTTAAAAATGTTGCCACTCCTCCAACCTTTTAAATGTAGATTTAACATTTAAGTTTTTAGAGTGTTCATTCATTAATAACAGGTTAATGGAATACCGCGTTACGAAGTCCCCAGGAAAGAAACATCCATAAATTTGAATCACTTAGTAAACAGGGGAGCGTTTCATCAAGCGTTTTTGTCAGTGATTTTTACCGACAACTGTTATAAGCTACTGAAATCCTTGCATCTGATTGGCTGAGAGCAAATTTGTCAGTGAAAATCACTGACAAATCGCTTGATGAAACGCTCTATTAGAACGGAATATACGATAAGAACTCTCCTTCGTAATACCTCCTGTTGTAGCCAATACATTGGCCAACACACGTTTGTATAGCAACGAGTTATTACTTTCACCTGTTACTAGTCATTGAACTTCAATAGTCAGAATTCGCACTGTCCTTGACGCATGCGCAACTTTGAAATAGCCCTATAATGCTTGGAGTTGGATGGGGTTGCAAAGTTTCATCCTACTTTTAGTATTAATAAAAATACAATAAAAAAACGTTATTTTTGTAGTGTCCAAACTGAGAGTCGAACCCACATACCTCAGGTTAAATGGCCGAGGGCTAACGCATCTCGCCACAGCAAGACGCCGGGAGCAACCGTCATTATATCGCTTACGGAATAAACCCTATGATTGCGAAATTGATTTAGATCGGAAAGGATCAGGTGCGCATGCGCCAGGGAGGACAGGGACAAAAAGCTCGTGGGAAAAAAAATTTAGAGGGCCGGTCACATAAAAATTCCCAAACCAAATTTTAGTCCCAGCGGGCCTATGCAGTTAATCTTTTTTTTTTGCACTTTAGTCTTGTTTCGGGCATATTTTCGCCGAAGATTCCCTTTTTTAACGACGTACAATGAAGACCTTGTACAATTTTTTGTATATCTTTTTTTGTTAAAGAACCCTTTTTCCGCGGAATTCAAAAGACTCACGCATACTCATGTTAAATATGCAAAAATTGTGGGTTGTTACTTGGTGTGGTTGCTTAGGTACGATAAGCATATATAAATATATAAATGAAAACAATTGATCATCCAGAAATTTATGGTAAAGCATTAAATTTTGTCAAATGTTAATGTCATCGGATCTGTATAGATCCGACTGTCATCAAAAGTGATGAAAATCATGAAATTATCTGCTTCATTGAGGCCTCGATTAAAAAAAAAAACAATAAGAAAATCTAAAATATGATTCTAGTTCCAACTGTTCAATCTATTTGCACATCATGAACACACATAGTTAAAGGACACATTAACAATTCTTATGTACACAATGATTTTTTAAAATTGCAATGCAAGTATACATTAAAGCTTAAAATTGAATTGCAGTAGACTGGAAAATACATGGGGGGTGGTAGGGATATATAGCGGAGGCATAAATATATTTATGGAGGCTACATACCAAGATGCATTAATACATACGAATTGTAAATCACCGTGTACCACAATAATGCTGTAGATTGATATAATTGAAAGTGGGTTAAATTATTTTAAAGATATGCATGTACAAGTTTGATTTAATTGCAGAAATAATAATTATTTAGCTCTATTCGCAAAACAAATTGTATTAATAATAGTAATAGTTACAATGGTTTGTTATATAGCGCATAATGCCTATAAAAAACGCTTTAATATTGCACTGGTGATATATAGGGATTTCCCGGCGACCAAGAAGATCAAATGTAATCTCAAAACAATTATTCAACTCAATTCGCCTTCTTATGGTTCAAGAAATTGTAAAATGCAAAATCGCTTACACTTGACAATGAAAGCGATTCATATTGGGCTTATGATTTCCAGATTGATTTAATATCAGAAAAATTGAAATATGTAACATTAATATCATCTTAAAGCTAGGAAAATGCTTGGGTCTTCTTATTATTTTAAGCTGAACCGGACGAAATTACTGCGATCATCGTAGACCAACAGAAGACACAACCTCATCACTCTTCACTTCCTGGCAGCTCGGACATGGCAACGCCTCATTGCAGTACTGTGGAAATAGCTCTTTGGACGAATACAACATGGAGCGCTTGGGCAACGTTCAATTCAAAAAGATAACTGACTTATCAGGAAGCAGTTCCAACCTTACAGGATTTGAGCCATTTCAGGGGTACAACATGACATTGCTTGCGGATGGATCCCCTGAAGCCTAGAAGATAGCTTCAACTGCTCGTAAGTATAGATTACATCATTTCATGCATGTTTTTTCTGTATAATATATTTTGTTTTCAGTAAAGCGTAAGTTCAACTACGAGTGAAATCAACATCCAATTATTTCTTATCTACATGTACCTGTAGGACCTAAACCATGTAAAGTAGCGATGGTCGATATTCTACTGTATTTTAAAACCGACGCCGGGTTTAAGCTCCGTTTAAAGTCGAGTCTAACAATAGAAGTTGGGCCGAGGTCTAAGTTTTCCTCTTGTTTAACGTGATTTTAGTCCTCATGTCGGGTACAATTGAATGAGTAGAATATAGGCAACATTTTTATCGAGATTTAAAGCGACCCCACCCGTGGTGGGTTGCAATGATACACTCCCATCTCCCTTCGTAGAACAAGCAAAGTGATATCGTCAAGAGGACGACCCATGTGTAGGTAGCTCTTGACACACGCAGTAGCCTACCGGATAAGACTCCGATCAATGCGGCTAATCTTTAGAGAAAGATTATTAGTCTCATTGGCTAATTTTTATCCTTTGAAGTTTAATCCAATATTCTTCCAGAAGGATTTCTGATAATCATCGACTTGTGTGTGCCCGCTAGTATCTGTTTTTACTATCTCTCTCTCTCTCTCTCTCTTTAGCTATCTCCATTTCCATCTATATGTCTATCTGCCTCAATCTGTTTTTCTTCCCAGTTTCTCTCTCTTTCCTTCTCTCTCTCTCTTTCCCTTTCTCTCCCTCTCTCTTTCCCTTTCTCTCCCTCTCTCACCCTCTCTCTCCTCTGCCATTAAGTGCATCGATTCTTCTTCAGTAATTCTGTTTTAGATTTTGAATCATATTTTAAGCTGTTGTCCGAATCAGAGAGCCAGAATATATGAGATATCAAAGCAAAATACGTCCCAAACATTTTAATAAAAACATAGAAACCCTATTGATTGATAATGTAATTGACTCTAGACATTGTTATAATATGACTTCCTTGTCTCATGTCTCATTTACAGCACCATTACCGGAATATTATGGTACGTTATTTCCTTATTTTTAACTCCTAATAACGTTTTCACTGTCTAGCTTCAGTTTTCTTAAGTAGTCGCTTGAATTTCCACGTTTTATTCTACCTCAGATGATCGCTTGGTGTATGGTCAATGCACATTATATAAGTTTAGAATTCATTGATAAAGCTTACCTATACTTGATTTTCCCGTGAGGGTAATTATCCGGGGGTAAGTTGTCCTGGGTGTAGTTGTCCGGGGGAGAGTTGTCCTAGGGGTAGTTGTCCTGGGGGTAATTGTCCTAGGGGGTAGTTGTTCAGGGGTAGTTGTCCGGGGGTAGTTTTGAAGGAGGTAGTTGTCCTAGAATCTGTGTATGTTTGGGGGTGTGTGTGCGTTTGTGTGTTTAATTTGTAATAATCATTTTTGAAAATCTGGATCAAGGAAATACCAAAAAAGTGAGAATGTGTGTGACTGTGTGTGTGGATGCTTGCCAATATACAAAAGGTTGAAAATCCTTTTGTTGGCGTAGTAAGAGATGAATAACAAGATTGCAATGCATTTATTTGCCAATACTGATTTCAAGTATATTCTCCGCATTTTCGAAACGTAAATAACGTTCCTTCCTCAGATAACTCGTTACTCTCTTATCTTCCTTTCACGTTGTTTACTCTTCACGTTTCTCCCTTCCCTTATCGTTCTGTTTCTCTCTCTTTCCCTGTCTTCAATCCTATTTCTAATTATTTCCTCTTCATCCATCAATTCCCCCTTAACTTCCTCCCTCTTGTATACAGGTGTGTACATGACATACAGTCCAGAAGAAGAACTATTGAAGATATTAAAATTACCACTCATGAACAGGACTGTACCTTCAGATCTCTGCTTTGTCATTCAAACACACGATCAAAAACCCAACTGTTCAAATAGCGGTGTAGAGTGCAAAGTGCCTAATGGGACAGAGGTTGATGGTATCCAGGCTGAACAAATCAAGGGAATCGGACTCGTAATCAGCGGTCGAGGGTTCTGCAGTCTACCATCTCAACCAATCAGTAAGTAACACCTCAGTCACACAGGCAAACCCACTCACAACCGATCGATTCTAGGCCATTGGGAGTAATGTATTTCACTTCAATTCAAATCAATAATGGTTTTGTTTGAACAATGATTTGCAGCCATTGGCTGAATTGCGCATGTCTAAAACAATTTCTCACGAAACATTTCATAATTCATTTCATCATTAACAATTGCATTCAAATAACACTATATTGATTCCATATTACAATTGAGAAATTAGAGTAATTCATTTTTTTTTAGTTAAATAGATGATTGTACAAAGCTAAAACATCGAGAATCAAGATCAAAATCTTTAGACTCAAATTAAAATTATTATCGCAAATCGACTTGGGGAAAATTTTCGAAAACTTATATCATGACATAGTGCTGGTATCAGGTAAAACGAATAGAATTATTTACAATTCAGTTTATATAAACATGAAAAAAATGAAAGAGGTGAAAGACTTCTAAGTTTATATTGGAGATTTTAAGCGTGGAATGAAAGTGTAAATAAATACAACCTTGCGCTACATATCAACTCGAATGCTGCACATGTGCAAGGTGACTAAAAACAGTCTGATATGAGATGAATATAAATGAGAATATGCTTTTCCTAATATGCATATGAGGTATAAGTGAAATATAAGTGTGCTCAGTTGTTTTTTTTATGTGAGAAACTAACATTTAAAAGGATATAAAATAGCTTTATTTCTTTATTTTGCTTTGCCTTATGTGACCTTTTTTTCTTTATTGGGATAGTTCTGAACTCAACTCATGGTAAGATGTATATGCCTCACGTCTCTGTCATCATGGGAGTAGTTTGGGGAACATTGACCATCATTCTCCTGGCCTCTGTAGGCATTCTCCTCTTCTTGAACTTCATTTTTAAAGGAGTCGGTTGTCTTGGAAAGAAAGGTAAATGAATTCCCAGTTATACATGAAAGCTAACGCTCATTATTAATGTGTGTCTACACTGTACATTAATTTTCTACACCTTATACTTTGCCCTCTTTAGAATTACATCATGAAATTTCTAACCCTCCCCCACCGCCTCCTAACTCAGACTATTCTTTCATTATAATTATCTACATATTAATCCTTCTATTAT
Organism: Heliocidaris erythrogramma; assembly: GCA_025617745.1. Lineage (NCBI taxonomy): Eukaryota > Metazoa > Echinodermata > Echinoidea > Camarodonta > Echinometridae > Heliocidaris > Heliocidaris erythrogramma. Next base: position 56,815,307 of record CM046854.1, read on the forward strand.
CCTGTTTTTCTCACTCTTCCCCTTATTTCTTTTTTTCTCGACACCTATAATCGGATAAATATTGTTCAAGACAGCTTTTAAACATCCTATATACTGTAGTTTATTTTAACATTAATACCAAATAAACCAAACGATTATTTAACCAAAGGATTTTGTAACTGTTTCGTTGTTTGATTTTTATATTTCTCATTTTTTTGTCAACAGGTAAGGACACGATGGATGAGGATAGAGATGTCACTCAAAAGGGTAAGTTTTTCTTCAAAAAATAGTCTTTGGACGCCAAATTCAAGGTGTCTGGTACTCTTTAATGTATACATTTTAAATAAGCAATTCATCTCATTTTATTGATTTTGTGTCAAAATTTCCGGTTTACAGAAAAAAAGGATGTTTTAGTACCTAAAACATTAAATGAAAATATTTTTAACCCATAATGATGACAAAGAAACTCGTGCCTCTCAAAGACACAAAGGAGAAGTAGAATGGAAATATATTCTTGATATCAAAGTGACCCCATGTACAGTTGAATGTGTTCAGACGGTAACAAAGGAATAATTTAGCATACATTTAATTATTGACTATCCAAAGTATACAGTTGGATCATTTCATACATATGAAAACATAGTACAGCTTATATTAATAAACATTTTGAATTCAATGTCTTGAAATAATTATGGTCACTTGTTATTTTTACAGTTTCATTGGCAAAATAATGACAATAATGGTAATGCTGTTTTATTGAGCCTTTTCGCTTGCAAATTTAATTCATCAGAGTGTTTTATGGTGTTCGATAATAGACCCTGTTGCAAACAATACACAATGGTACAATAGAGCTCCCTTCATACAATTTCTTTCTTGTTTTGGATTTGGGTTCGCACCCCCCCCCCCCCCCCCCCTGCTGCATTCTACTCCCAGATACCGCTAGCACTAGTTCGGCAGCACAAACACACCTCCGCCCACTCCTTCTCAATCCATTTCTGGATTAAAACTTGACATGGCGAAGGAAGTGCCTGACTACCACTAAATCTTTATCCGTCACGTTTAATTTCTCCTAGGGAAGGGATTTTGAACATCACTATGACGAATTGCACGATCGAAATGTGACCACAACCGGCTACATGGATTTGAGACCTATATCATCGACGGTAGACTCGAAAAATGTCATCCACGAGTACATGGAATGCGGTGGTAAACCTGAGGCGTGTCCTGGACTTCTTCCACAGGCCACGGCTACTTCATTGGTCGAACCAGGTGTCGAGAGAGAACGTACATATGTAAATACTGGTCAGAGATCTTCACTGAGGAACAAGGTACAGGAACAAGATACTTGGGATGACGTCAATACAACATACTTGTAAAGAACTCTGAATAATTTTCGAGGTAACCTTTGAATGCTGAGGAATGTCTCAACTACGTCCAAAGGCCACCGCTGCAACGGTCGAACCCGGTGTCGACAGAGAATCAGTATTTTTTTTTTCAATTCAATTAAAAAGTACATTCAAAACAAATACAAAAAAAAAGAGAACTTTATATTCCATAACCTTTTATCGACGCCAAGAAGAGTGTAAAACAAATAAGCTGCATTTAAACAGTATTCGTATCCGTTGTTACCGCACATAACTTGAATTAAATGAAGAGGAAAAAAATCTTCACCTTCTGCATATGCCAGTCAGTTCAACGAGACCGATACAAAATAAACACGCAGAACATAACATACCTCAGTCACACCAACAGGACCCGAGAATAGATCAAGGAGGTACCTGCTATAGCTAGGCAAGCCTAGTAAATCCATGATATTAAAGACCAACAGACATGAAAAAAAAATCATTACCCCCAATGGTAAATAAAAACGGTCGGTGTGGAGTCAGATTGGCGGGGTGAGTATTACTCAGGATAGTCGTGGATTTGCCGATTTCGAGTCGTTTTGACGGTATGACAGTTATTGTGGTTGGTAGTAACAGAAATAGATCTTCATATTGTGAGCGTTGTTCTGTACACCTTCAAAGGGATGAACTGCCGACTGCCCATCTGTTGTTATCATCTTCGTTGTCCCATCGGAAAAATTCCTTTGTGACCGTCATTCCGTTGACCTACAATGGTGAGTAAACAAACGGCTTTGTGTTAAAATATGAAGAGGACTGCGATTTACTTAATCCGAATGGGTTCTATTTTCTCATCAAGATGGACCGAGGCATACTCTGAATAGGGAAATTTCTCTCTATTCACTCCCATGGGTGTCCGGTTAGTGATCATATCTTTAGGAGTGAATTAAGAATGTTCTCTATTAAGAATAGAGTGAATTTTCATTCTGTATTCACTTCAAGGAAATTACTTCAGTAATCACTGGAATTGTTTTTCATAGTTTAGAAAGAGGTTAGTTAAGATTAAACCCACCTGTTGGCAATGCTGAAAGCGCGGGAAAAGGAAGAAGCTATGGTCGGTTGGCAGGTATATTCCTCGGTCGGTCACGCCATCGTTACGACAACAGTAGTAGATCCTGGTGTTTGCGTTATAATCGCCACTGGGTAACGTACCCCAAGCGTTGTTGGCATTGCTGTCGTCCTCGTCAACACAGTACAAATTTCCCTCTGAAGTCTATGGGAGAAACGAGCGGACCCAAGAGATACTTATGTATTCTTATTTTGAAGAAATGAGAATGAATCTTAAAGGGTAATCAAACCTTAGTAATATGATTTGTGTGGAAGGCAGAAAACTACAGACAGTGACTTCCCCCGGAATCACGTCAGCAATCACTTTAGGAGTGTAATTTTACGTCTTTAAAGAAAGTGAGTTCTTTTTACTATATCGTCTCTGCCCCTGGGAGTGACGAGATTTTATTTATTTTACACAAGTATGACCAACTCATATTGACAATGATTCCGACAATGGACAAGGAAAAAAATTACCCCGAAAAAACTTTGAAAAATTACCAGTAATATGGGTTGGTTTGAAGGATAGTCGGTAGCATGACTGCCAGGGTTTATTAAAAGGGTTTTTTTATGACTCCAAGTTTTGTCAGTGATTTTCACTGACAACTCTCGGCCATCAGATACCGATTTCAGTAGCTTATAACAGTTGTCGGTAAAAATTACTGACAAAACACTTTATGAAACGCTCCCCCGACGTCGGAGCATTATGTTGCGATTGCGCTAATATGCTATTAATAAATACATGGTTGGTAAAGCGTTGGTGAGATCTGGCAACAAAGGTTTTTATCGTGGTGTACTATACGCACGAACTCACAACCATGTATTAATAGTTTTAATAAAACGGGTCGGTAATATGATTATGAAGTCCATAAAAATGGTTACGAACTCCATAACGCCAAGAGTCGCACAGTCATGGAGGCTGGCTGCCATTTGCTTTCCTGGATGACATCACATAAGCTGAACTAAAATGACAAACTACGCGATTTTATTGTGTTTTAAGTTTGCACGCACCAGAGGTACGCGTAGCTCAGCCCTGTGTTAGTACCTTTTGCCGTGCGTTAGTACTTTTTGCACGGTCACGTGTTGTTATTTGACCAATCAGGATGGCCTCATTCTTGAACGTTTTATAATATAAATTATATCACGCCCATACAGGTTACTAGCGAATAGGCCAGTGATTTCACGTTTGCACTGTTGATATTGCATTATCAAATTCGTGTACGATGACACATTCAAAGGGCGCGTCAAACACCGTGCCAGTCATTGACGCAGTCCAACGTGAGCAAAATGACCCTTCGAGTGCAACGGGCATTACGGTTACGTTACTCCCATAGCTCACAACCACACCCTCAGCATCGATTGCTAAAGCCCGACTCACACGAGCCGTCATTTTGCTTGCGTTATAGGACCGTGTCTGTGATGAGCGCTATTCTTGGAAAAGTGATTTCCTTTCAAAGTGATTGTAGAATGAACCGTACAACCAATACCTTAAAAACTTGGTTGCTTAATTTGAAAAGCTCGATTAGGGTAGGTACCGACGCGATAGAAATGAAATGACGCCTCTTGTGAGTCGCCGTTTTAAGGTCTTGTCAACAGGATCGATGTAGTCTGTATATACCTGTTGGGCAACTCTCATATTTGTAGATACAGTAGCTTCCTGGCTGCCAGACCCAATGTGAGTTTTCATCAACGATGTCGACTGTCTTAATGCAGAAGAAGTATTTCATGTTGTTTCTGCCAAACGAGCCGACCAGATGAAGAGGGCTACTCCACTGGTTGCTGCCGTTATCATCTTCTGTGTCGTGATAACGCCAGCCTTCGTTCCAGGTAAACTCGCTGTTGGGGCACCCGTTGGTAGGCTTGGGCAGTCCGTACGTGCCATCGGGCCAGGTGAGGGGGATAATGATCGGTGGGTCTGGGGGAGAGGGAGGAGGTAGGATTTATTCATTAATTTATGTCTTCACTCATTATGAAATAAAGCACCTCCGCAGTGATGCAAATAATGGTCCAATTTTTTCCATAAAATTGCGAGTTCTGTGGAAAGAAAAAAGTATGGAACAATGCCTACATTCCTCAGTGCAGTGGCGGATTTAGGGGAACTCCCTGCCCGTGCCGCCCCCCCCCCCCGGAAGAAAGTTTGCATTGTGTCCCCCCCCCCCCCCCCCTTTAGAACAAAAAAAAATCTGCTTGTTAAAGAATTATGGAGGGAAACTGGACCTCTGACAATTTGTCTGGTTTTTTCACAGAAAAGTTAGTGAGTGTAGAAATACTGCCATGTTATTTTCCTAAAAACCTTTTCGTTAAAAAGTTACGCCATTTTGATTAAGGTAGAGCTACTTTCTGTTTAATTAATTTGAATTACAAAAAACCCAGCTAAGAATTAACGGATAACTTTTTTTTAAATGAAACACACGTAATCAAAGTAGATCTTGGGTTCCGTGCCCTCTGGTTTTACAGATACCAAATATATTCAGAGCAAAAAAACTCTTGGTGAATGGAATGTTAATCCAGAGCAATCCCTACAGTTTGGCCAACTCTATTCCAGTTAGGCTGGGCACAGCATCATGTGCATATTCCTTTGCGGCATTATTAGGGCCACCTGTGTGGAGATATAGGCTCCGGTTAAGTCAACATGTCGTTTTCCGAAGGCTCTTAATTCCAAAAGTTCCGTTTTTCCGATGGTTCGTACTCCGACGTAATTCCGGAAATTATATACGGTTCATAATTCCAAAAATTGAAAAAGGTTCATATTTCCGAAGGTTCTTTATTCCGAAAAGTAATGTAGGTTTTTTTTTCGGAATTACGAATCTCCGTAATAACGAATCTGAGTAATTGCATCAAATGTTCGGAATCATTAATCCTATTTCATATTCGAAATTATGAACCCTTGGATAACTAATCTGACTGATTAACGTCAAATGTTTGGACTTACGAATTATATTCAATTTTCGAAATTTATGAACTCCCTGCTATGGGAACTTTGTGTTTCAGAATTAATCATTTGGAGAACGAGTACCCCTCAAGTTTACAGTCTGCATGTGCAGTTTCAAACTAGAATCCTACCATTACTTGCGGCTATACGTTTCCAACTAGCGTATCCCTCCATGGCCTCAGGACGTTACTTTCAACGGTGGACAGCTGAAAAGAGTTGCTGCAACGGCTATTGCTGATATAAGTTGAGAGCAGGGTCCAGTAGCTATCATCAAACACCTCATGCATGCCGAGTAACTGTATACCGATGGGCTCTGCATGAAAAGCCAAAGGGAGGATTCTACGTTTGCACAATCCATGGAAATAGGTTCCTTGTTGCTCAGTCTTAAAGGATAAAGACTAGGTGGAGTTCTCGTAAAGGTAGTATATGTCCTAAAAGAAATGTCTACTGAAAAGTATTGCACTTCCAGAATGCTTATGCATGAAATATGAGAATACCAAATTTTCATGCTACATGTTTGGTTCCATATACTAGGTGTTAAAAAAGAACGGTGGACACGTTTAATCTTACTTAGAAATACATTGTATTAGACTGAGATTTTTACATTGTAACGTTTGAAGGGTGTAAAATATATTGAGATCAAGTACTTTTTAATTTTTGCTCTGAATATTCAATTATCTTTCACTTTTTGAAAAATCATGACGATTAATTCAGTAATTCAGAATACATTTATTGCGCATTGCAGCTGAAATTCCAAACTTTTTTTTAACCATGATTCAGAGCAAGTGGAATATTTCGCGCGGCATGGAATTTGCGCGAAAATAAAAACGAGAATATTTCTGTATGTATTTTTGGCCCGTGAGCCTAGCGCGTCTACGAAATTAAAATCACGTGAAATTAACCTTACTCTGCCGAGTGCGAAAAAATATGGAAATTCACTTTACAGTATTTTGAAGTATTGAAGATTGTAATAAAACTTTTCAATGTAAAATCCTCCGTCTGATAAGAGGTACATTTTTTTAGTCATTAACATCAAAAGTGTCCTGTTTGTATTTTAACACCTACTACATATCTATGTGTGAAGCATGACTTTCAGCAAGACTAAATTTCCTATCGGATTTTGTGATTCCAAAACCTCACGGTATACACCGAATCGTAGGCTATTACCTGATCAACCTTTCTCATTACTTGTAATTTTCACAATGTAATCATCGCATGACAAGAAATCGGCTCTTTTAATGCCGAATAATTCCAAGTAAACACTTAAACTAAAACCACCATCAACATCTTTAGTCCGCTGTTATTGCACCATGTATCATTCAAGACAAAACTTATTACAAACTTATTACAAACATCTTGTTGTCTCTTCTTTCTTGAGCAATTGGGAGCAGCCAGTGTTTAATCCATTTATTTTCTTTCATGTAATTGAACTTTTTTTGCGAAATGAAAACAAATTATGAAATAAATATCAGTGGCGGATCCAGGGGGGGGCACAGGGGGCACGTGCCCCCCCCCCCCCCCCGCCAACAAAAAAAGCCCTTTTTTTTCTTGTCAGGGAATTCTGGAACTCTGGGGGGTGGGGTTAAGTTTTCCAGAATTTCCAGGGCAAGTTTTACCTGTAACGATTTTTGTACTCCAACCATGTCAATCAATCAAATGAATACATATGGGGCACGTAGCGCCTCCGTGGCTACGCACCCGACTTACCGTTCATATTGTCACTTCCAACCCTGTACGATGAGTAACTGCTACCAAAACTCGTTCCACTCTCCATTCTACTGTTAAAGGAGTCCATATTAACGGCAATTGAACCGCTGTATCCCATATAGGAAGCACCAGCACTGGCGGTAACCTGTATGATAATGATATAACACGATATTAATTTTAATTATAAATAAAAATAGTAATATAATTATAACACTAGCGACGGTAATATTATAGTAAATATGTTTTAAATACTACAGCTTTAAAACTAAAGATAGTGATAAATTATACGGATTCTCACAATTACTGAATGAATAAATTTTAACACTGAAACATTTGTTCTGTTTTGTTTTTTGGTACAACAGTTACATCGAAACCTACATTATAGAATAGGGAGCGAGAATCAAACATTCTAATCCGCATCATTTATCTGCTGGCCGAGACTGAACCTAACAATTCTGTACTAGGTTCCAGTATCATTCTGTAAGAATACCTGTAAATATTTACATATTGTAATCTTCACTTATATCTTGCCATTGTACTATTATACATGCGTGCTATGAGACTCCAATTGCTAAAATGTTCCAGCTCTATTCCACCCCTTTCCTCCTAGTTCCTCATCCTCTCCCTTTTTGACTGTCCCTCTCTCCTATATTGTGTTTTCAGGTGTCCCGTTACAAAGTGCAAAGTGTAAGCTTACTGGGATTCTTGTATTTAAAGTACTTTATACTAAATGTTACTTTTATTGTACTATGTGAACAAATGGTAGATTTCCACAACGATGGATGGATGGTTTATATTGACACGACATACAAAAACGCTGGAAGAAAATAAATGTTAATTTGAAATTTGACGATATAGGTCATATCCTTACATGTGTTGATGCGTAAGTGACAAACGCAGACCTGTCCTCTTCATAGTTTGCCTTCCCTGCTTCCAATATCCACCTCGATCACAACATGCTATAGAGAGAACAAAATACTCACTTTACAGAAAAACTTGATTATCTATACAACAGAAATAGCAAAACTGCACCGCATGGAATCCTTCCAGATAAAAGGCAATGTTTATATAACATGAAAGGGAATGAAAAATATCATGGCATCCGAAAGTTGCAACATGTACGACATAAGAACGACTGAAAACAGACAAAATTGTTGGTAATTTTTAGGTAGGTCTATAGGGCCTATCGTGTATTCAAATGTGATGTACCATTACTAGGAATTATAGTACAGAGATTAAGATCTCTTCATATTTCCTTCTTTTTTTGTATGTGCTCCTCTGCAGATGCCAGCATCGAGATTTTACTCGACGATATTCTTTGAAGTTTTTGCTTTCCTGCTTGCTTTTTCGTACCATCTGTCTTCCAAGTTTGCAACTATTTGTTAATTTTATGAATTTCATAGTTTAACATTTTAATTTATTGTAAATATAATATTGGCACCTTTATTCATTCCTTTAGTAATGAAAAATCCAATCTATGGTTAATTAAATGAAAGATTGGATTTATTTCTTCAGTTTGTTTTTCTATCAGTATATTCCCTGCGTTCAATGTGAAATATGTTATAGAAATTTGCACTAACAAGTGATATCGCATACATGACCGTTGTAATGTAATGATTTAGTATTCATAGGGCGCCTACGTATTTTCCTGCGTAGTACGAAATAGTCCCTTTATAGAGAGTTACGTCATGGACGTTATATTATTTAACAAAATGGCGTTCAAATTATTTCCATTCTCGGGTGCTCATTGGAATTATGTTACGTAATAGTGGAAACTGAATGGCGTTAAAAACATGGGTTGCCCTAAGTCTTCTGTAAATGGACTGATGTATTATACAAGAGTAACGCAATATAGCGAAAGCGGGATATGATGGGAAATGATTTATTCATTCATACACATCAAACTCAATTTGTTTAACCCACATTAAGCAATGTGATCAACCCTTTTAATCTTACCGTCCCCCAATCATCGAGAAATTGCATGTAGGAGGCTTCGTTGTAAGAGTTGGGAAGTCGGCAAGCGTCGGCAACGAAACCGTTGCTCAGAGCGTAATTGTCTGTTTCGGCAAGTTCCGTTAGGAAACGTGCACTACCCAGGTTCGAGATCGTTTCCGTGGCAAAGAAAACAGATCCGTGACTGGATGTCCTTGAAGCGACTCGTTGGTAACCTATAAGACAATTGTGTAATCATTAATTCAGTCAATTCTACGACTTGAAAAAATAACCATGTTTACTAATGTATTTCAATTTTTGCATGTTCTCTCCAGCTTTTTTATTGATTACATAATTAATCTGCTGTCCACAATGGCATCATTTGGATGGAATCCACTTTGCATATGACGATGTTGTTGCTATGTCTGGCAAGGCTCCATCTAGCTCTTAAGTAGTCACGAAAAACCTTTGTTCAAGAAGTATGCGTAATATTAGTATAAACGGGTCTATTATTTGCTATGAAGACGCATTCTCAATGCGAAAAACCCACTAGGGATTGAGTGAAGGCAAATGATGCTCATAACGATGGTGACCTATTTTAGAATATTAATATTAATGAAACCATCCCTATGTCATTTTGTAGGTCAGACTTCTCCGATATATGGTAATGAACCTCCCTGATTTTATTGTGGGAATTGCTTGGCAATCGGATTTCTCTCAGGACAGAACTCGCCCGATATTTCTGACAGCCAAACGTTGTTCCGAGGTGACGTTCGTTCAGAAGAATATTGTGGGCAGTGTCAATCGTGCTTGACTAACAGAACCGATTTATCAGGCCAGTGTAACCACTTTTATCGTCATCCTTTAGCTACATTTTATATTGTTATCTGACAAATTGTCACTAGCCAGTAGAATGCAAAATCATTTCCCCCGTCAAGTGAAATTTTCAGGCCTTTTTGTTGGCCCATGGTACAAACCGGTTTCTCATATAATGTACAGAGCAGTACTGATACTTTATACTATCATTATCTTTAGTAGTAGGAATAGTATTTTTATGCAGTTGATAAAACAATCGAGAAAATATGTAGAGAAGACTTACGTGTGCTTGCTGCAAATTCCACGCTGGCAAAGAGATTGCTATATGAACCTGGAAAAGAAAGGAGAATGCGGAAACTATGAAGGCGCAATTTCAATTTTGTTTCAGAAATTGGGAGGGCAACAAGTCCGAATATTTTCTTACAAGAGGGTAAAAAGGGTTTTCAAATGAATTATATGGCCTTGCATTTTTCACATGAAAATTCTCTTGACAAGCAGACATTCAAGGTCAACATATATTCAAGGTGCGTTTCATTTAGAAATTATGATTACAAAGCTTGATTTCATATTTAGAAGAAATATTGCCCAACATTATCTTAAACCTACTCACCAGAAATATCAACTTGTGCTGACAGTTTCGATGCGTAACTGGAAGTTCCGTAAAAAGTTGTAGTCGAGGACGAAGTATATTCGCTGCTTCTGTGGATGAAATACACCTCATCGGGAACCCGGTATAGGTTGTCACTGGACATTTTCCCCTCGTCATACGTGAGTTTGAAAACCCGTCGATTGACCAAGAGGCCGGGGTCTACCCCTCCGTTGCTCAGTTCGCCTCCCTCCGGGTTACCACTGAGGACGTTGTAGCCGATACCAATGAAGTTAACTCCGCTGGGTGTTGGGAGCAGTGCAGAACAATGGTGCACCTCGAATGCCAAGACCGCCATCACCTGCAGGATGACGACGTGTTTGCAACCGCCAAACATTTTGGTTCTCTGGTGGACAAACATTGTAAACAACCATAACAGAGATGGTCCCATCATTTAGAAATTAATACGTTTTAATTTGAAACTTGCATTACGTTTCTATTGACAAAAAATGCGATATTTTGTTTGGCAAAAGAAACTGATCATTGCACAGGAGGCAAATACCTGACGGGCGAACCTTGTACAGGAAACATCAACAAGAATGAAAATGGCATTATGCTTCAGAATAAGCGCGCACTCCTTCAACATGGATTAACAAGTGCATTTTTAAAAAGAATTAAGCGGAAAAGGGACCATGATTAAAACGCAGAATTGATAATGTAGCGCTTCGTAGTTGTACAGTAAGTTAACAATGAAAACTCTCAAAAGCGGTGCAATTCAAATGGCCAATTATTGTAGACATGGAAATCTCATACAAGGACAGATTGCAAGATGTGCAGGTACTTCGTTGAATGATCTTCCTTAGTATGAAACCGACAGATTTAACATGTTTCAGAATGCTTACCGTGTAGCTTGCTAACATCGAGGAGATTCCACGTAAAGTGACGCCTCAAGTGACGTGGGTGAACCCTTAAATATTGATTTTGTTCAAACCGTATAAACGTTAGGGTCACACATACATACATGTATTTCTCAAGACCCAATCACAGGCCATTATTTCCTAAGGCCACAGCACAACGGCCAATAAAATGATAAACTCCTTCTAACCAACCACCCCCCCCCCCCCCTAATTGCCAATAGATCAATAGCCCCAATGCAACGTAGACCAATGTCCAAGCCACGCCAAGCTATCTTCTAAAATGACCAATAAACCGCTTCTGTAATGTATACAAATTTATTCACATATATTCTTTGACTGAGCACCTAGTGACGAGCTATTCCATGAACTTGCTTTTTATAAATGAGCCTCAATGCTTGGAATCAACTTTGCATACATTATTTGTTGTTATGTCCGGAAAGCTTTCAGGTTGTCAAGAACGACCTTTGTTTGAAAGGTATGCATAAAATTTGCATACATTACCGAAGCGGTCTATTAGACCAAATTTAAGATAAGAAGTCTCCTTCGTAACACCTCCTGATGTTGCCAATACATGGGCCAACACACGGTTGCATAGCGAGGGGTGCTACTTTCTCTTGTTACTAATTATTGTACTTCAGTAGACCCAGGGAGTTCCACCTCCTTGATACATCTGTTCACAAATATATTTAAATTTTATGCATACTTAAAAAACAAAGGTTGTTCTTGACAACCTGAAAGCTTGTCAGAGTCTTGTCAGACATAGCAACAAGTAATGTCTGCAAACTGGGTTCCAGGTATTGTAGTTCATTCGTTAATAACGGGATAATAGAATACCTCGTTACTAGGTCTCGAGGAAAGAAACATTCAAAATTTGAATAACTTTGTGAATAGGTCTATAGTCAGAATGCGCATTATATATCTTTTGACTTGCCCGAGCTGGGGGAAAAGGAAAATTGAATAAGAAATAGACCGCTTCGGTAATTTTATGCATACCTTTCAAACAAAGGTTATTCTGGACAACCTCAGGGTGTTCAGACGCTAAAAATCTATACCAAAACGGTATAGCTATACTAGAACGGTATAGCTATACGATGAAATTTTGCGTCTGAACGCTGACTAACGAAACGACGTATAGCGAAACGAGGGTCAGAGCATCGTTTCGAACTAGAACTCGATAAAGAATCACTGTTCCGTGTCCGTCTGAACGTATGGCGACCATAGAACGGTATAACTGGGCGGGGCTTAACGGGAGCGCGCGTGAAAGGTGACCTTTTACCTCTCTTCCGCGGATACCTCGTGATCATAACAACACGCGCAGTGGGAAACTGCGCATCTATACCACCTTTTTCACGACGGTCGCAATATGCGTCTGAACGACACGTTAGCTATACGATGATCCTTTATACGTCGTTTCTTTATCGAGTTTCGGTATAAACTGAATAGCGTCTGAACAGGGGGTAGGAAAGCTTGCCGGACATAGCTACAAATAATGTATGCAAACTGGATTCCAAGCATTAAGGCTCTTTTATAAAAAGCAGGTTCATGGAATAGCTCGTGACTAGGTGCTCAGAGAATATATGTGCATAAATGTGTATACATTACAGGAGCGGTCTATTGGAAAGGACATTTTTAGCCCATAATTGACATGAGTATGCGTGTCTATCCTGATATATTCAAACCAATATTACTATTACTATTACAAAGAGTTAAGTTTGACTTAAAGTCATGCGTAAGTACCAATGCACATACGGTATTAAACGCGTAATCTCATTGGTACATGTAGATTACCCAAGAGCGCGCGTCCCCTGAGCATGATCTGACCAATGCGGTGATGCGTAATATACAGCGCGCAACTAGGAATTTAAGTGCGACTTTAAGTCAAACTGAACTCTTTGTGAAACAACCCCCTGGTATGGATGTGAGTGACTCAAATTGTGATCTGGGGGTGTTTCACAAAGAGTTAAGTTTGACTTAAAGTCATGTGTTAGTGCCAATGCGCATCCGGTATTAAACGCGTAATCTTTGGTTCTTTGGTTCAACATACAGACGTATGACAATAACTGTTATGAACAACTGAAATCGCTGCATTTCTTATAGAAATCTGACAGTTGTAATTGATAAAACGTTATATGAACTTCTCTGATATGCTGTTTTGACCCAAAAAAAAAAAGGATTTCCTATGATTCTTATCCCCAAGAAATTTCTTTGGAAAAAAAAAAATTTTAAGAATGTATATCTTTTTTATGGTTGCATTTTTTACAGGAATACAATCCTTTTTTTTCTCTCTCTCTTGTAAATATATCGTGCTTAGAAAAGCCTGGTTAAAAAATATATTCTTGGTGCTCTTTTTATAATAATGGTGCGTTTGTAGAGAGAGATGTGGTTTTTATATCATCCTTCTGTATTGAAATAATAATGACTTATATCCAGCGCCAATTATACACTTACTTCAAATTTCAAAACTAAACACAACAATAAAGTAACTCCCTCATAATCAAAATGGCGTAACCTTTTAACGAAAAGGTTTTGAGCAAAATAACTTGGCAGGAGTGTTCCTACATTTATTGACTAACTTTTTCCGTGAAAATGAGATTGATCCACTGAGTCATGCATGAGTGCGCAAACATTAAAGGCAAAATTGTCACTTTTCAAAAGTCACAAGGGTCATTTTGGGGATTCCGTGAAAGGAGATTTTAGCGAATTGGGTTTCTGATGCATAGTTTATGTGTCGTTGTTGTTTAACATCCATCGCTTGACCCCCTCACACCTATCCCGACACTTTTCTAATTATTATGGTTGGGTGAGCACTATTTTTTTTTTTAATCAACCCTCCTGAATTTGGAATTACAAAATCCATTCAGCTTATTGAAAAAAAATAACTCCAGATATTTTTAGCAAAATGTATCATTACATGCTGTGTGAACATAAGAGGTTGTAATCGTGTCATGGTTGAGTGAGCACAATTTAAAAATCGCCCAAGAAATGCTAAAATATACTCTTAATACAGTATAAAAATGACCCTTATGACTTTTGAAAAGTGACATTTTTTTTTCATTTAATGTTTGCCCACTCATGCATGACATGATGAATGAATCTCATTTTTACAGGGTTGCTCAAAGTAAGTAAGAACACTCTTGCCAAGTTATTTTGCTCACAACTTTTTCGTTAAGAAGTTTGATTATTAAAGGGGGAGTTACTTTTTTTGTTGAGTTTATATGAAACTTCAGTTTATATGCTGTAACTATGGGCGTGGCTTCCTAGGACATATGAATCGAGACCAGCTATCAGTCAATCATGTCATCATAAATGGTAATTTCATCAATATTTTAGTCCCTTTAGTTCTATAAGTATTCTAACAAGAAGCTCAGAGTAATAGCTTTGGATTTTCATCATACTTCCTCATGTCAATATGTAATCAATATGTAGTATCAGTTTCTATGCTGTAAGTATGGACGTGGTTTCATAAGACAAACGAAACAAGAACAGCTGTCAATCAATCATGTCATCATAAATGGTCATTTCATTTCATTTCATTTACAATTCTTTTAACCCAGATCAAGCTTCCGGTTATTTCAGTTCTAAAAGTGCTCATGATCATTGAGAGGTATTTTAACACGTATTATACTAATATACTTCTAGAAGAATTATTTATGTGGTTATAACAAAGGGTTAAGAAGCAGTAAATTAAAATATTATATTTCATCTCATCAAATATTATATTCCGCGTGAAGTGTTCTTATGGTCAATGTAGCTGATATTCGCAACGCATAGATCCCGAAGAATAGTTCAACTCATTTTCACGTGAGATTAAAATCAATGATTTTGATCTATTATCATCTTGGATCCACGGATTGGAAATGGCTTCTGTATTTGAATTTCTCACCCAGCTCATCTTGATTTTCATCATCCACCAAGCAGGTTAGTGTCGTCTGTTTCAGAGCCAGAAGTACGTACATATTGACCCGTATTCTGAACTCTGGTTTAACTTAAACCATGGTTTAAATCAGTGGTTTAACTATGGGTAGACAAAAATGTCAAAACTTTGTTTCCACTGTATGTTCCTTATGTTTACTGGATTCTGGTGTCATGCCTTCATGGTCAATTATTGTACTTATCATTCCAAGACAGTTTTTAATATTTTGAGTACCAAAAATGTTGATAAATTGAATATCTACTGTTAAAGATCTGTGTCACATTTGGCTGCCCATAGTTAAACCATACATGTAGACCATGGTTTAAGTTAAACCAGAGTTCAGAATACGGGCCTCTGTATTTAAGTATATGAGTTTATTAACACCCTTCTGGCCCCAAACAGACGACATATAAAACAGACACTTGACCCTTTCGCAACATCACTCCACTTTGAGGTAAACCTTAATCAATTTGCATTCAGAGCATTAAAAATCTATGCAAGATGCACGAGTAGAAAAACAAAAATTTCTACACACTTTCCATTTTTGTTACATGACCATATTTTAAAAGGGGAAATGAGCTTTAAAATCCTTAAGTTGGCAACACAATGAGAGGTTTGAAATCAGTGTTTTGTTTTGTTCTATAATCGGAGTTCCTAACCATGTGAATCATCTTTAAAGGGGAATGAAAGGTAACAAACATTAACCTACAATCATGTAGATAATTGTCAGCCTATTACAAATATCTTGAAATTACTCATGTTTGATTATTGAAGAAAGATAACAGTGTCTCAAAAAGTTGCAGTTTCCTTGTTAGACATTATCCCCTGGGGGCTGCCATTTTCTTTACAAAGTAATGTCAGAGCAGTTATATTTATGAGATACCCACTGACCTATACACTAGCTATAATAACACTCATGATCACCTGTGGAATGCATGACACTGGATTTTCCCATAATACATGTAAAGCATTTTTGTAGTCATGTACATTCAAATGAAGATACTATTTGTATCAAGATATTTGGTTCAGCTGTTTCTTTTGTTAAGCAGGATTTAACATGCACAAGTTGTTTGGTCAGACAAAGGTTTGTCAATTCTACAAAAAAGTGACAAAGACCTACAACTGCTCTTAGATATCACCTGTGCGAGACAATGGGGGTACCAAGATGGCTGCCATTTTGCATTGTGGCTTTAGTTGTACAATAGCTATTCAATATGCAACATCATATCCATTATATACAGGTAAATGGGCATGTACTCATATGACATCACAGTTTTTCAAAATGGCAGCCCCCATGCGATAATATCTAGCAAGGAATCTGCAAAATTTAGAGAGATTGTTCTCCTTATTAAGTAATCAAATAGGAGTATTTTCAAGATATTTCGAACAGGCTACCAATTTTCCACCTGATTATCAGCTAATGTTCGTTGAGTTTCATTCTCCTTTAAAGACATTGCATCTTATTAGAACCATGTAGCCCTAAAAGAAAAATATTAAAATGGAGGTCAAAATGTGATCAATTTAGCCCTAAAATAATCCCTGTCATCTTGAAAGAGCTAATAGATTGTGTAATGAGTGGCAACTACATTTGCCACACTCCACCCAGGTGAGGTAAATGGGTATCCAGTAGGGAGAAATTCCTTGAATGCTTGAGCACCTTATCATGGGCGCTTGGCTAAAGCCGGGGTAATAGTATGATTGCAGGGTCCTCGGGGAGAAGGGTATATAATACTGATGATGCTACCCTGAGTAAACAAGACATATTATTATTATTATCATCATCATCATTATTATTATTATTATTATTATTGTTGTTATTATTTTTATTATTATTATTATTATTATTATTATTATTATTATCATTATGGAATTAAGTGATACACACTAAAATTAAAAAGTAAGTCCACCCCCCCCCCCCATTCCATTCCAGACACTTCTAATATAACTCGAGAAAAATGGGATGACATTTGTTCTGTCAAAAGTAAGCAGGATTTTCCAACCCATATTTCTGTTGCTTAATTTTAACCATATGATTATGTTTTCAAAATGAAATCATGGCTTTTGTTGCAGTCGGTAATAGAAAAAAAAAGTTGCATTCTGCGTTTCATAATGCAATGGATGACTTGACTGTGCATCTTCTTTTCAATTGCACTGAACTTTTGTTCATGTACAAAATGCATTAAAATCATGATTTTTCATTGTATTTTCATGCATTCGAATTACAGGTTATGCGCGTGTACATGAACAAAACTGGAAAGGGTATAGATGTTTACACCCTGCATTGCATTGTGATTCACACACAAGAGCAACTTTTTTTTTCTATTACCGACTGTCAAAACAACATGATTTCTTATGAAAGCATGATTAATTTGTTACAAATAACCAATCAAAACGCAAAAGACATAAAGTGAAAGGGGGGAAAGGGAAGAAATGCCATGGTCCTTAAAGGATTATGCGCTCCCCCATCAAGGGTAGAGTGCATAAGAAATAGTGTTTCAGAAATGACTTATAACGGGGGACAAAAATCTTCTAAAGGTCCCGCGATATGTTCCTTGAGCATGCATGTCGTAATTTTGTGCCGCTCATGTAGGATATAGTGAATAATTAGTGTTTTAAATGATTCAAAATTTAAAACATTTTAACTTTGGTTGCTTTGCTCCCTTGTATATAAGTTTTATCAGGATCTTGTTAAATTTTTCGCCCCCAATATACGAGAGAGTAACTAAACAGCATTCCAAAAGATTCAACATTCAAAAGACATCCTAACTTCCATAATTTTGTGTCCTCAATATACGAAGGAGTAATATAGAATAGGGTTTTCAAAGTTCAAAATTTGAGAGAATCTCTGATATTCGGTTTCTTTGCTCCCATTCAAAAAATTTCACAAGGTAAAATGCATAAGAAATTTCGTTTTTGAGCGGTAAAATACAAACGATCTACAATTTTGTTGCTTTTTCCCACTCGCTTTTATAGTAAATTCTTTCTCAATCTTTAGCTACAAATGTCTGGTTAAAAGCATCAAAAATCATTTCAGCGCGTACACGTAGTGCCATAATTGCTCCTTTTAAAGCGGAAATTAATATGGTTACCTTTTTCTTCTTCTTGGTTGACTCCCTCCGTTTGCTGGAGAACTGCAGTCTTTTGCTTGCAGGAGGTATATAGATATACATCAAACTATTAGTGACGGTGTGCAGCAGCTTGATCTACAATTCTTTGCCTTCAATAATGTATGTCAAGAAGAAATTGCAGGGTAACTGGGTGATAGTCTGGGAATTGAAACAAGATATTATCGATAATACCAAGAAGGATGAGTCTAGTACGAGCTAGATGGATGTCAGCATCCGAGAACCTGGTTAGAGCTGTTAAGGCATCCTTTGGAAAGTGCTCCGTGGCAATCTTTCGTTCACCCGCCATAGGCTTGGCACTCACTAACAAGATGACAGACAGTTTCTACAGGGTAATCTGTTTCGTAGTCTTTAGTTTATAAGTTGTTTTGGGTGGTCGCATTTTTAATGTTTTTGCCCGGGCCCCAAAATCCCTGGATACGACTCTGCGCACGCCGCCGTCTTATTATGAAATACAATGTAATAATTATGTGGGGAAGGAATTTTGACCAGATACAAAATTATTTTGTTAAATCGCTTTAGATTAAGCTCAGTCCAATTTTACTTAAGGAAGTTTGGAACAATTTTAGCAGGAGTGGGAGCAGGAGGGTTGGGGAATAGTGCAAAGTGTCCTCCTTCATCACTCTACTAATTTTTGAGGACACTTTAGTTTGCATCATTACACTGCAGTGCATAAAGTTTATTTGAAAAAATGATAAGAAGAAAGTTGGATAGGGCCATAGTTGGTGGGGTAGCAGTTCTGATCCCAAAACAGGAACGTCGCTAGAGCCTATAGAGGAAGTTGCGGGGGTGTCACACCCCACCCGTTCAAAAATAATTCTGCAAATTTGTTATTTTATAGGCTGCCGGCATTTTTTTTTTAAATTGCAAAAAGATGACCTTCGGAGAAAATTGATGGGTGGGAGCTGGGGAGCGGAGATACCTAGATGTACTATTAAGTACTGTATCTACATGTTTTTTAGTTTAAATAATCTCTATCACTTCAATCCAAGTTTCATTTATTTCACTAATGGCCTAAATTGGTTCTTCTAGAAGACAATTCTTGTAGATATTAATATAAGTCAAATTTAAGAGAAGGGGGTGGGGAAAGAAGACTCTTCGATCTGTTGATCTATTTTGCTTTGCACTAAAAACTCTCCCGGGATCGGGGTGGGGAGGGGTGAATGAACATGTCACGGGATGGGGCACGTGTGGTTAAATTTCTAAACCCCACTTTCCAGTATCTTCAGTTGTTGGAGTAATCATGATTATAATTTGAAACCAGTTAATGTATCATTGTACATGTATTCTTAGAGTGGTTTCTGAATGCTTACTATAGCAACAACAACGGGTGGAGGGGAGTGAGTGCATGGACATGTCACGGAAGGGTGTGGGGTGCAAGTTCTGAAATTATTAATCTGCATTACGATAGCAATTATCAGTGAAATATTTGATTCCACTCCTGAAAATGTCACTGTTGCTAGGGAGAAGGCAGCACTTAGCAATCAATTTTTCATACATAAGCCAATATCAAGAGTGTTAACTTTAGAGGGCTGTAACTTTTTGGCCAGAAAAAGCAGCGAACTTGTAATTTTCACATGATATTTACCATACAATTCAGCCAATCCGCAGGTCCCCTAAAAGCGCGCTATTTTATTTCCAGTCTGCTTGACTATGAATACATAATGAGCAAGAACAGCCAGGAACTTCTCATTTGCAAACTATTGAATAGACTACTTATCATTCACCAATTGTCATGAGTTATACATCAAATAAAAGAAGAGGGATCCGAGATTTGTGACATGCTTTTATTGTGTTCAAAATAAAAGACGAAATTGGTAAAAAAAATTGGCAGACCGCAGGTAGTTAGCAAATGAGCAAAATCGCGCATTTTCTTATTTCTAAAATTTCTTATTTCTTTATTTTTTCTTATTTCTAAAATTCTGACTGAAAGAAAATATCCCTGTGTTGGTAAACTATTCATTTATTTTTGCAGAAAGTCTAATGAGCACACCATTAATATTTATTGAAGAACATAACTTTAAAGATGACCATACGATACAGCCGACTGGGTGCAGGGAGAGAGTCCATTTCGGGCACTGGAAATAAAATGCGCGATTTTTGCTCATTTGCATACGACCTGCGGTCTGCCATTTTTTACCAATTTTGCCCCCTGGGTAGACGGAATTCTTCTGAGAGCGATATTTGTGTTAATTTAAATGCACGAAAATGAATCTGAGCGACAAACTGATTAATTGGCCGGAAGAACCTTTTAGGGGTGTGCACCTTTCACACATCCCGCCCTGCGACAGCATTGGCGGAACCGGGGGGGCAGGGGGCTATTGCCCCCCCCCCCCCCCCCATACACACACACTTTTTTCGAAATCAAGAGAAGTGCCCCTCCAACGACAAAAAGGCCCCCCTGCGAACACATTCAAGCCCTTTCTAGGTTCTGTATTTGTTTTTGTGTACTTTAGTGCATCACTCAGTTTCTACCCAAGTATAACCAAGCCATATACGGAAAAGACGACTCCTGCCCCTCCTACGATAAAAGTACCTATTCCCAGTGAACAGGAGGCGCTCCCACGATGACATAAGTGCCCCTCCTGAGTCTTTTCTTTATAAGATGTGCCCTTATTTAAAAAAAAACAATTGGCTTTTTAATAGATAGAAGAGCCTATCTATCTATTTATCCAGCAATCTAGTTATCTAGCCTATTCACCCCACTGCTGAAGGAAGGCCCCTCATCACTTTTCCATTTCATTCTGTCCTGTGCCATCCTCTTCCAAGTAAGGCGTAAATGTTTGCTTTGTGCTTGCTTTATTCCATCATTGCAGTTTTCCCTGAAGTATAACCAAACAAAAGGCGGATTTCTTCGGCGATGTTTGATGCTTGAGCCTGCTGCAAAAAAAGAAGAGCCCCCTTCCAAGTAAAGCCCATGCTCCTTTCTTGTGAGCCCTTAATTTATTCCGTTTGGGCTTCTTTCGTTTAAGTAAACCTATGTTTACAGGGATCATGTCATTGCAATTGAATAGGTATGTGTGTGGGGGGGGGGGGGCTTACATAGATTCAGTTGTGGGGTACTGCGAACAAAAGAACACAATGGCGGCCTTTATTTCGTCATGCTTGTGGGGTACATAACATTGCTCGCAGGGTACAAAATACAATAGGAGAAAACAATACAACCCCCCCCCCCCCCCACAAATAAATGTGTGTACAGGTGTGTGTGTGTGTGCCGTGGGTGCGTAAATGGGTGTGTGTGTTGGCGTGTGGGAGGGTGTGTATTTTTCTAGATTTCACTTATTGCTTTTGACGTAAATTAAAACAATATTTACACTAAATTTCTTTCAAATGGAATCAACATTTAGATCACACCCTTGAAGGTTTTTAAAAAGCAGAAATATCATATCCTAAACTGTTTTCTCTTTACTCCGGATATTGGTTTAATATTGATATTTGCCATATAAGATGGTAAATAACATTTTGTTCATAAACAACTGCATCAGATGAAAAAGAGATTTAGTAGACATGGTACATTTCTTTTATGAATGTGAAATCAGTAAAGCAATTTGGAACGAAACAGCAAACTTGATATATGAAGGATTTTGAGTAGTTACAGAAAGAGTTCAATTTAGAAAATATGAATTTGGGTTTTGAAGAGAAGAGAAATAATAGTAATAATAATAATAATGATATTGAGCTTATATAGGACATCATATGTTGCCATCTCTATGCGCTTAATAAAATAATTTATTATTCTTATAATTTATAATTACATAAATTGTTAAGTTAAAGTGTTAAGTTACAAGTAATCATAAATTATGAGAAGAAATCCAAAATGTAAAGCATATGACATCCAATACAGTCTCTCAATGGAATGCATAATGGATTAAATAAACTAACTTAAATACCCTTCGAGATAATTGACCACATTTTGTGGTTTGTCTCAATAACTTTTGATTCAGAGCTCTAAAAAATATACCAGATGCATGAGTAGAAAGAGCAAAATTCTGTACACACTATGTCCATTTTTGTTGCATTACCTTATTGCGTTTGATCCCAAGGATTTTAAAAAAGAGAATAAGTTTTAAAATCCTTAAATTGGCAACTCAATGAGCGGTTCAAAGTCATTGTTTTTTTTTTCTCAAAATTGGCAATTGTTTAAAAATTTTGACAACATTCCTAACCACGTATATTTTTTTCAAGATACGACACCTAATTAAAACCATGTAACACTAAAAGAAAAATATTATTGTTGCCCATTTGAAGAACATAATATGGTCAATTTAGCACTGGAATAATTCCTGTCCTGAAAGGGTTAATTACTACAGGTAAGAATCATATAACGGTACCGGAATATACAATATACAGTACGTAAACAATAGTATTTTCACTCGTGAGTAACGAGTGAAGCTAGGCAACCAATGACAAGCCGCTTAAAATTCACTGTCAGTGTCATTTCTTTGTTGTGAACAAAACTACAGGCACCACTCTTGACATGCTTGACAAAGAGTGGTTAATCTCTAACGAACCGAGCTAAATATTTTATAAGTGACAGCACATCTGTTGCAACGTGCAAACCAATAGAAATCACAACGTATCGGTACTGGGTTTCAGGCAGGAAAATTAGCATAATTCGCATATTTAAATGATATAGGGGATTTGTAATGACTCATTTTGATAGATTATTTCTTGATAAAGTTGTCTTGCCAAGAATCAGTGGTCACATTTTATAATCCAGTAGAGATTATGTTGCTTTAACGAAAGTGTTAGTTACTAACCGCCAATGATTTGTTATATGGATAGACAGTGTATTACAACCCTAAGTGCCAAAGTATAAAACAGAATGCTTTAAACATAGCCCCCTCGTATCTTCAATTATAGCATGGAATCAGTTGGACAGATCACTAAAAATGGCAAGCTCTGTGAACACATTTAAATATATGTTCAAAAGATTTTGCAATATCTGTTCGCAATAAGAATGGCAAGCGGAATTTTATTCAGTTTCTAGCTGAAGTTTTACTCTCATTCCTTATCGCATTTCTACGCATTCTCTTGTGAAACAAAGAATTGGTTTGATTCGTTTACATGACATCATGGTAAATGAGTCACTTGATGCTATTTTATAATTGTCTTCATCAGAAATATGTCATTTTTTGTTGCCCTGATTTGCAAAATATGTTTGATGGTTGTTTCTTTGCCCAAAAATGTACGATGACATAATGCTTTTCACAATGTATGAATGATTTCATATCATTTATAATCAATAATAGATAATGTGTATTTCATTGTTTCATAAGAGACACTGTACATGCGATTGCTATACTATATTACATGCAATCATTGTGTAATCTTTGAATAAGTATACTACCCTATAATATGTTTTGTAAATATGTATATAACAATTCTGTTTCTATACTGAGCTAAGGTAGGCCTAGTCTTTATACTTCTTGTATGTACTTTCAAAACTATACAATGCCATTTCAAAATATATAAATGGTTATTTTTCAACAGAGTTTAGAAAATATCACAGTCTATACATTAGGAATTAAGATGATAGGAATGTGCAACAATTTCAACATTTGCGTAAAACCAATGTTGATTACGAGGATACCATATTCTTTGTATGTACATGTTTATATATATATATTTATGTATGTTCTTATCTATTTTTGTTATGAGTTTATTTTCATGATTTTGTTGGCTATTATTGTTACTTACTATTGCTATCAGGGCCTCATGGAAGACCACCAATATTGGTGATAATGAGTCACCCTGTATAAATATCAGAAATAAATAAATAAATAAATAAATAGGATTGTGTGCTTCAGATTAGCCATCACACTGTATCCGCCCCCATCATGACCCGATGGATTTCACCGAGGTTTCATCTGGCATTTATTCTGCAGCCTATGGTCTGTTCATGCTGATCGATTACCATCGACGGATGATTGATTGCTGGTAGGCCTGGTGGTGTGCAGTAACTGACGGTTGGTGATTGTCGAGTGTTGGTAATTCCAGCCATCAGCAGTGGTCATACATTTTGACCAGACGGGACGAGGAGCTCGGCGTGGCTAACCGTGCCCGTCACGTCACGATACTCTTGAGACCGGGTTTGATAATTTCACTCAGAAAGGAGTGATTTTTCTCCAATGTCCAAACGAGTGATAAACTTTTCACTCTTTAAGGAGTGATGTTTCACTCTTTCCTGGGTGCAATAGTGACCATTCATTTTTTTAATCGAAAAAGGGTTGTCCGTCATTTAACTCTTTGTGAGAAAGTGGAATTGCACTCTCTTTTGAGTGCTTTTTCACTCTTTTAAATTTAGATAGTAAGTTAATTGTGGAAAACCTTTAATACCCTTGCTTCGCATATCTTGTTTTTTAATAGTTGCTGATATCATGACTACGACTGAAGATTTTACTACGGACTACCCGAATACTGGGAATACTCGGAATACTCGGTATACTTGGAATACTGGTACTACGAAAACATGGAATGCCCGGAATGCAGGGTAAACTATGGGGTGGTATTGATTTTGTCTATTGCTTTCTTCGTATTTCTTGTCATCTTCTGCATTCCTTACATCATTACCATTCTGAAAGTTTGCTGTTACTCACAAAAGAGAGGTAAGTTCTATTATCATAAATAGTGGCAGATTCTTAATTTTCTTACAGGGGGCACATATTCGAAAGATCTCTGAAAAGGGGGATTTTCCTGCTGTATCTACGTGCCCCATTAAGTTCACAAAATCGCTAACAAGCACATGGAAAAACACAAACACACACACACACACACAAACAACAAAAATTGGCTTAACATTATTGTCGGGGGACAAAAACAAAATTTGGGGACAGATTGGAATGCCTTTTGTGGGTTTTGCCGGATGAAACGTGCCTCTGCACCCCATTTCCCGCATCCCTCCCACGCCCGTAACTAGAATTTGTTGGGGATGCACACTTTAAATGAGGTGGACCTTATTGAGGGAGCGGAGCAACCGAGCGGGAGTGTGGTCTTGGGGTGTCCAGGGAATTTTTGAATTTTTTATTCTGAAAAATTTTAGTTTCATTTTAAGTACAATTTTGAAGACCAAAAAGGTTTTATTCTTTTGTTTCAAGCTGATCTCTAGTCGCACACCCCTCCTAGTTACGGACCTATCTCCCCCCCCCCCCCCCCCCCCCCCCCCCATCCATGATCTGTCGTAGTTGTTACCGTATAATCATTTACCATCATTTACCCGGTTCCAGCTTTTCGTTGTCTCCTTCACGAGCTCTTTTCTGTAGGTTACTGGTATTTTGCTGTTGTAGTTGACGTTATTCTCTCCCTCTCACACCATTTCTTCTTCTTCTTCTTCTTCTTCTTCTTTACCTGTACATTCCTTATTCTATATTTCGTCCTTCTTCTTGAAAGGACGTGTATACATTGTATTGGACTTGTAAATACAGTTTCTTCTATCTCTTTGTATTAAAACATTCATGAAATTGTTTTTCCTTTTGTTTGTCATCAGGTGAGAATATTGTAGAAGAGGATAGCTCTGTCCAAATAGCCAATACCAATGCCACGCAAATGGTAAAATAGTAGTTCAAACAAGTATCTAAATTTCAATGCGTCCAGTGTTAATAATTTCATATTTGCTTTTCTAAAGATTAAATATGATAGAATGTTTCAAGGCAATCTTTTTCACTGATATATCATTATTTTGAAATCTGGTAATAACAAAAATAATCATTGATGAACGAATTTCATACTGAATATTCAAAACTACACATTACAGGGGCGTTCAGAAGTGTTTAGTAGAAAATATAGGAAAAGCAGGGTAATGATCGAACCAAGAAGTATATGAAAATTGTGCTAGTCACCCCACCCCGTGTGTTTATATCACTAGTTTTCAACTAATGTACCAATGATGCTTGTGCTTTTCAATTGATGTATTTAATGTATTTTATAGCAAGTTTCCGTTGATGTGTTTATATTATGGTGTCCTAATAACCCATCCACGGCATGATGAACAATTCGGAATTACATCGAGCCAGTTTCTCGAATGATGATATTAAATAATAAAATGCAACACCACTCAGAAAATCAATGAAAGAAATCCATGTGATATTACCACTAGAACGTTTCTTGCAAGCATAGTTCAATAAACCTTTGGCAAAGGTCCTCTTTAAAAAAAATGGCTCCGAACAATCATTTCCATTTCATATAATATTGACTGTTAAATGATAAAATGAGTGAAAACTGACAGAGACATACGAGGTACCTTCCTAACAGATTTTTTATTTACTTTCCAATGACAATGATTTTTCCTAGGATGTTGTTGTGGAACATCACTATGACGAATTGGAAGTTCAAAGTCTTCAACAGCTTCATCACTCAACCGCAACTGGTTACATGGATATGAGACCTATATCATCGTCGGTAGCCTCGGCAAACAATGTCCAAGAGTACATGGAGTTGGATGGCATACCTTCAGATATTGAGGCATGCTATACCAGTCTTGGCCAATGTCCAGAGGCCACGTCTACTGCTGCATCGGTCGAACCCGATATCGAGGGAGAGCGTCCATATGCCAACACTGGGCAGATAACTCCACTGACGAATAAGAAACAGAATGAGGATAGCCTGTCGTCTTGGGATGACGTGTTAACAACTTACTTGTAAAGAATACTGAAATGAATCCTGGTAAAAATATAGAATTTTAAAATGTTAACCCTCCGATGCTGAGGGAAGTCATGAAGTTTCGAAAGGCCACTGTTGTTTATCAATTGTGTGTCGAGTGAAGGTTTACGCACATCTCAGCTGCAGGAATACAACATACTTGTTTTTTTTTGGTTTTTGTTTTTTTTCGGGGGGAGGGTTTTAATCAGCGTCATAACTGAATCTTATTTGAAACACAAATATTATTTTAACGAGCACAATATTAGTGTAATGCCCGTGTTAACCCATTGCCCACGGGAAACAGGTGTCCGTGTATATTTAAGCCCACCGGGATTAGCAGTCTAACAGGCTAATAACATAGACAATACATTGCCAAAGGTTCATGACATTTGGTCAATAATGCTTTGGTATATTTCTAATAATCTCATGTAGCGTGTAATCCTTGATACATGATGTGGGCACCTATACAGTGCAGAGTATTTTGCTCACCATATATATATATATATATATATATAAAGTAAATGAAAAGTTCACTCAGAGAAAAATAAGACACAGCAGTATTAAAGGTTTCCACAAGGGCTTTTGTTTATTTCTTCAGGTGGAATAACATGAAGTTTGAATCTTTGGCAATTTATATACAAGAATATTATGCACATATAAATAGAGTACAATGACGTGTACTACTACAAGTCCAGTTATGTATGTAGTCTATCTTTCAATAGAAGGGATACTACAATGGGAGAGAGAAAGAGGGGGTTCGAATAGAACAAGGATGAATGGAGGAGGAAAGATGCGGTTAGAGGTGTTTTACTAATCCCTTTGAATCTTTGCTGGACATATATATATATATATATATATATATTTATTTATATCCCTTCTATGAATATTCATGAGTATTCTAAATACATGATTGGTCAATTGATGATCACGTGATAAAATATAATTTAACTAGGAAAAACAAATCTCTGTCAGAGCTCCGAATATCTTTAACTATTTTTTCCTGGGCAGAACTGCGCATGCTCTATTTAATATTTTCTTCCAAGGCGCTACTGCGCATGCTCACTTAGTCACTTTTCATTGAAGAAAAGTTGTGTCAAATTCGAACGCTCAGACGACCCGCCCGCTAAGCGAGTCCTTGACCTTAATTTGTACGGACTGCTCATAACCTTGCCGCCTGCACTATCGGCGCAAGTCACCGGTACTTTAGCCCCGCGCCTGGATCCGAATCAGCTACTGGCGTATGTAAGTAACATACCAAGTATGTAAGTAACATACCAAGTATGTTGTAAGTAACATACTTGTAAGTAACATACCAAGGTCAAATAGTTAAACTGGTTATACTGGTTTTCACTGGTCTAAGTGATTGGACTTGTAGAAATCGGTTCGGATCGGATTATGTAAGTAAGCAAACATCATACATGGCGGCCTAGCCTCCGAGGAAGTTCGCTTTGAAAAGTTTGACCTCTTACAAGGGGCTAATATCGACGATTTTATTGCTTCCACTGACAGTTCGAATACGAAGAAAGTTTTTAAAAATGGGGGAAACGTCGTGCATAGACCATGATCTAGATTATCATGTACATGTAGCAATAATTTTATTTGTAGACTTTCACCGTTCACCCTGCATGTTTTCGTCTAGGCTACTCTAGGCCTATCGAGCATTCGAACTCGAAGGCAAGTCATGTAACGTAGACCATCGAGTCTATACAAATTACATATAGACAGTTGTACGGTACTATGGATAAGGTTAGTCAAAATATTGTTTTATGTTTTTTTTTTTTTTAATTAGGCCTAGTTGTAAAGAGGGGATATAAAACAAATATACCAAGCATTTAGTTCGAAATTATAGTGGAAATTATATATCTTCGGAGGGACTGGCATAACTATTTTTTCCTCGGGGCTTTGCCCCTCGGAAAAAATAGTACTATGCCAGTCCCTCCTCAGATAAATAATTTCCACTACACTTTCTCACAGCTTGGTATATTTGTATAATATCCTCTTTCCTTCCCTCTCACTCTCTCTTTCTCTTTCTTGCGCCTTGACTCTGTTGTTTTATTTACGATTGTTGTTTTGGCAATAATTACACGCTATATGCACTACAACTTTACCGCATTTTTCTACCGAAGTATAATTTCCTGAAGACGCCTTATAGGCGAAATATTGAACTCTTTGTGTCTACCAAAGTGACTTATTCTGTGTGCCTCTCTATTTTTAATCTTGGTAGCAGAACTATTTGAATTATATTATATATATCTATTAATATAATACACTAAGAATTTGGGGCTCCTTTTTTGGTTCAAATAGGCTCCTCCCCTGGCCCTTTCGGTCCCCGCCTTTTGGTACCTACGGGTGGGGAATGGTTCTTAGAGTGGTGGGAGGCACTTCTTAAAGGCTTTTGCTAAACAGTCGGGTAACGTCGCGACGCGTTGGTAGAAATTTTCGAACATTTTTCAGGAAGGTGTCTTCAAGGGGACAAATTGAAAAAGAGTCCATCTCAGTATGATTTTTCCCGTTTTCAGGCTAAAAACGACAAACAAGGGAATAAAGAAAACAATAGAAGGATAATCCAAAGACAAACATGAACTATAAAGAGAGAATAGAAGGGTAGGAAAGATGGAAGAAAATATGATGAAAGGAAACAAAGAATCTTTATGTTATTCTTTGTTTGTATCCACTTATTTTTACTTTTATCCTATCATTTTGTTTTCCTTTTATCTTTTCTTTCGTTATGTTATTCCTTTATTCAAATTATCATCTTCTCTTCTATCTTTCCTTATGTTACTCTTAATATCTTTATCCTTCTATCATTTATGTCTCTATCTTTCTTTATGTTATTCTTTGTTTTTTATCCACTTATTTTTACTTTCCAACTTTCCTTTTGTTATATTCTTTGTTTCCTTTCATCATATTTTCTTCCATCCTTCCTACCCTTCTATTCTCTCTTTATAGTTCATGTTTTTCTTTGCATTATCCTTCTATTGTTTTCTTTATTCCCTTGTTTGTCGTTTTTAGCCTGAAAACGGGAAAAATCATACTGAGATGGACTCTTTTTCAATTTGTCCCCTTGAAGACACCTTCCTGAAAAATGTTCGAAAATTTCTACCAACGCGACGCGACGTTACCCGGCTGTTTAGCAAAAGCCCTTCTGAAAGGCTGACTTCCCGTCCATATTTCATAAATTCATTTTTAAACGTTGAACTTCCGCAGCGAGTAGGCCTAATCATTCTGCCAACCCATGAAGCGGGTTATAGCTTCATGCCCAGCCAACCCATACCCTTTACCTGTGAAGGGGAGGTATGCCAAATTAGAACAGCGTGCATACTCCAAGCATAGACGCAAAGTCCATAGTCGCATGTATGGCTTCAATGTACACGGCGCTATGTACAATACACGTGCGTGTAATTCGTTCGCACAGCGCACTGTTTTCTACATGTAGCCTACTGCGTGTACTACGTTTCACGCATATAGAGGTTCATCATTATTTTGTGGCTTCACATACACAGTTTTGTATGTAACTATGAGTTCACTGTAGTCGCTGGGGGGGGGGGGGGGGCATGTCTCGCTGAAGCACATAACCCGGGTGACGCGTTTATGGTATCCAAAAAAGCAAAAATCAAGAAAAAGGATATCAAATTCAGAGATGATAAAGAGATCCGCGGGGGGGGGTGGACTTTGGAGTGTAGGGTTAGGGTTAGGGTAGTGTTTAGGGTTTACCTAACCGCACATTTGGGTAGTTGTCGCATAAGTTAGGCGACAACCACCAACAGCAGAAATTACATAAATGGGGAATGGCCTTCATACCTTTGGAAAGATGTTATTATATCGCCTCAATTCATTCCCTTAGATATGACAGACTAAACTGATATGTAGACATCATTCGGGGGAGGGGATGTGTAGGAGATCACGTCACTTAGGAATATCGGTTGCAACGGTGTAAAGAAGGAGCCCCCCAAAACAACAACAACAAACAAAAACAAACAAAAACTAACAAAAAACCAACAACAAAAAAATAATTCCTTTGAAATTATTTCCACTATGATATGAATACGTATAATGAAATTAATCCCTTCTCCCCTCGCGCTGGGGGTGATGGGATGACATTGGAATAGGGAGGGGGAGTAGGAGGGAAAATTCAATCCGTCGGTCCTCCCAAGACCCATATAAGGGGGCCATAATACCCCTGAAAATAAAATGACAAATTCATTTTTTTTTCTCATTTTTGCATCCTTTACAGGGGACGTACCGCTAATTATGGATGTTATGTTTTCATGGCCTTGATTTCTCTGAGTATTAAACCACAGAAACATGGCAAGATCAAATCGCTCCCTCTAGGTCTATGCATGGATATTGTACTGGAACATTATTATATCCATATCATTAATCTTCATCAAGATGAAAATGTAATTTTTTTTAAACT
Organism: Heliocidaris erythrogramma; assembly: GCA_025617745.1. NCBI lineage: Eukaryota > Metazoa > Echinodermata > Echinoidea > Camarodonta > Echinometridae > Heliocidaris > Heliocidaris erythrogramma. The sequence continues at coordinate 56,846,715 of CM046854.1, forward strand.
CATGCAAGCTTTGGATAAATAAGACATACTTACATGTTCAGGGGCGGATCTAAAATTTGGTATAAGGCGGGGCACACAAGTGCAGATATGTCAACTTTTGGAAAAGGCAGAACTGTATTTGTTTGGTCTTGCCAGGTTCTTGGAAAGTCGCTCAGTGGTGGGGGAGGGGAGGGGGGAGGTGGCGACAATTTTTCTTTTCGTCAGACCTCCAAAATTCGCTCAGGAGTGGTGGTTATGGGGGTCCCTGCAAAATTCTTTGACAAGCAAAAAAGGTTTTCATTCAAAAAGGGGGAGACACAATCGACAAAAGGGCGGATCGTACATGGTCAGAATGCATACTTTCCTTCCAAACAGGGGGGGTTGGGAGGGCACGGACCTGAAGTACCCCCACCCTGATCCGCCAATGCACATGTTGTAAATACTTTTTGGTAAAAATAACTTTATCCGACTTTTTTATTTATTCACTTGATTATTGTGACAAATTAACGGTACGGTGATTAATCATAAACACAGTTAGCGCCCGTGGATGTCCACGGGCTGCTTCTGCTAGTATCGTTACCATTTCCACGAAGTGACGAATGAGCGCGCAAGTAAAAGAAAGTTAGTTTTTAATAAATTGCTTTCAAAGTTTTAAAGGATAATCTCAACCTCTTTAAATGAAGGGTGAATACATTTTATATCCTGGGATAGATCATATTTCATTGCTTAGTTGTATGTTTAATCATTTGCATAATGTTTTATATTTTGGGAGAACATGAGCTGTAAACATAACCGTCATTTCGTGAAAAACAAATTCAAGGACGCGCTTTGATTTGTTTTCACGAAGTAACGGATCTCGGCCGCCCGCGTGTAAAACATAATGGGACCTGAACACCGTGTATTTAACCGTCATTTTGTGAAAACACAAACTGAATTCAAGGACGCGCTCTGTTTTGTTTTCACGAAGTTACAGATCTCGACTGTGCACGTAAAACAAACGGGACAGGTGTAAGCCGTCACTTCGTGAAAACAGAAAATCCTTTTACTCTGTATTTTCTTGTTGACGTTATCGCCATGCATAGTTACATAATTAGACAATATGGTTTGAAACTTTGTGAGATTCAAGATAGTAGTGAATGATGTCCCAATATGCAAAAAACTCAAAATTGAAAAAAATATGCGTTTTTCCTCATTACCGTCACTTCGTGAAAACAGGGACGATATAATATGTATACATATATATATATATATACATATATAAATATATATATATATATATATATATATGTGTGTGTGTGTGTGTGTTCCAAAAACAGTTTATTTAAATATCCACAAATTTTCGGAAGCCTCTTTCCTTCATCAAGTGAAGAAAAGATATTAACCATTTGTGGATTTGTAAATAAACTGTTTGTTGGAACTAAGCATGATATTTGTCCAGATCTTGTTCTCTATTCATTTATTCCAACACGTGGAAATATATTACAACATATATATATATATATATATATATATATACGATATATACGATATATATAAAACGCTGTAAGTCAAGTTGATTATATACATGATGTACTGGTTTGTATAGTTATATGTTTTACCGCCATATGTTGTTTTGTTTCACGTTATTGTACCACGATTCTATCTTCACATCGAATCTGTGGTTTCAATTCACTTAATAATGCATACTAGAGTTTATCAATATGGCACTTTTGTCTTTACATTAGCACAATAATAAAGAAATTTACATCATAATATTATTTGCCTTACATGTACTTATCTCCATAAGGCAAACGCTAAATGCTTAATTGTCACTAAATCAGGGGAAGCCTCTTTGAAGACTCGGTTATATATCAACAAAAATACCGATGAATGTACGTTTGTATAGATAGTGAAGAACGGTATAAAGGGATGCGTTAGGGAGCTAGCTACATGTATATAGGTATATGCTTTTGATGGTAGTGTGTTTACTTTGTGGGAAGAGTGAGGATATGTGCATGTGAGAGTGGGTGATCATATGTATAGATAGGTTATATATAAACGAAAATACCGATGAATGTGCGATTAGTATAGATAGTGAAGATCGGTATAAAGGGAGGCGTTAGGGAGCTAGCTAGGTGGTAGTGTGTTTACTTTGTGGGAAGGGTGAGGATATGTGCATGTGAGAGTGGGTGATCATGTGTATAGATAGAAAGACAGAGACGTAAAGGCAAGAATTTATGAAAAGTTGATGATAAAAACTTAATTGTAAACTTAAATTTCAAACCATGAAAGACATTTGCCAGCCTCATCCCCATCTAAAAAATTAACATAATTCCATTTAGCGGCTAAAAGGATAAACAAAAAGAAAATGAAATTGTGAAATGAAATCCTCTTTTCCACGTAGTCGATTAATTCGTTTCATTTGTGATCAGAATTACAGCTATTTGTACTACATGAAGAAATTTCATTTTCGCGCTCTATAAATCAGCTAAACCAGTAAACCATTAAATCTAGTCACTTTATATGAATAATGATTACCCTTAAATAATAATTATTATTATTATCATTATCATTATTATGATTATTATTAATTCAAAATATTTAAAGACCCCAACCGGAGCGAAAAGTGAAATGGAGAAATCAAAAGCATATAAGCTTTAAAGTACAACAATGCAATTTGTATACATTTTCTCCGCTTGCCAGCTCAGTATTTAGCCTTAAAAAACTCAAATTAGCAGGCTTCGAAATAGGCTTTATTTTCCTTCTCACCGGCCTGAATTCTGTGACGTCATATTGTGTCAGGAGGGCTGTGATTCCATGCGTTTGTACGTGAAATATATCATTTATTTCTTGCTTTCCAGATTAGGGAATTCATCATTTAAAAATAATTTGCAGAGGAAAATTGCACTGAAATTAATAAGTGTGCAAATCAATGAACACTTACAGCCCTTGACCATATTTTTTGTTATTTCTTTGTTTGGCTCTTATTTGGGCAAGTTTGCTATGTCAAGTAAAATTGTTACACACAAATCTGAATGTGGATAGATGGAAAGCTGCGCCCGAATAAGAGGCAAATAAAACATGGCAAATAAATGTTGCCAAGAGCTGCTGGTTTCATCAATTTCAGCAGAAAATACTTCCCATGATATTTCCATGTGATAATAGCAAGAAAAACTCTAATAGCTAATAGTGGAAGTTATAAACTGATTGAGCGGGCGCAGGTTCGAGACTGCAGTCACGTCTTTCGCATGGCGACGTTAAAGGGTTATTAAAATAGAAAATTAATTGCCCAATGCGTAATCTGGAAAAAAACAAAATAATCAAAATTTCCTACGTATAAAGGCATGGAATCACAGCCCTCCTGACACAGTATTACGTCATAGAATTCAGACCAGTGAGAAGTACAATGAAACCCATTTTGAAGCCCTCTAATTTGAGTTTTTCTAAAGCAAAATACTCAACTGGCAAGCGGTGAAAATGCATAATATTTGCATTGTTGTGTTTTGTACCTAAAAAGCTTTTGAGTGGGATATTATTTGTGAATTTCACTTTTCGCTTCGGTCGGGGTCTTTAAGAAAATCTATTTTTAAAAAATAATAATTTTAAAGTCGAAGAATTTGGGATTTTTGGGGTATGTTTTGTATGTTTTTGTATGTTGTTTTTATTTTGACACTTAAAAGAAATATCTATGTTATCTTTTATAGCGGAAGGGTTATTAAAATAGAAAATTAATTGCCCATTTTCCGTAGGAAGGAGTCATCAGGAGCCAAAAAATATCTATCACACATTCTTTTATGCATTCAGTCGTATTTCATAATCATTTGAAAAGTACATTTTTGCTGATTTAAGTCATAAGGCCCGCCCCTAAAAAAAACTATCGAAGCGACATCGTGATCACGTGATCTGTGACGTACGAAAAGTAAAGGAAAATATTCCACCCACCTATATACCGTGCATGCCCGCAGGCCTGGCAGGCCCAGCCCGGTACGGTGCCGAGCGCGATTTTGAGGATCCTGGCCTGTATTCCGAATTTGGCATGAAGAAAAGGATAAGCTAGCTAAAAGATTCAGCTATTCCAACGATCAGACTTGGAGTCAAGTCTTCCAATCTGTTTTTCAAAGACATCATCTCCAGCAGCTGAAGCAGCTTCACCCGTAGACCGAAAATTCTGTCTCTCGTTCGTTTGCTCTTCACTTAGAGACAGAATTTTCGGTCTACTTCACCCGTAACCAGGGGCGTATCCAGGATTGAGTAAAAGAGGGGGCACACAAATGAAGGTTTGTCACAACTTTTGGAAAAGGTAGACCCGTATTTTTGGGGTCTCGAAAAGTCGCTCAAATTTTTTTTTTTCGACAGACCTTCAAAATTCGCTCAGTGTGTGTATGTGTGTGTGTGAGTGGGGGGGGGGGGGGGTTATGGGGTCCAGTTTCCCTCCATAATTCCCTGACAAGCAAATAAAAAAAAAAAAAAAAAAAAAAAAAGGTCTTCATTCTAAAGGGGGGGGGGGGCACAATCGAGAAAATAGTCGATCGTCTATGGTCAAAATGCATACTTTTCTTCCAAGGGGGGGGTACGGGCCGGAAGTGCCCCCCCCCCCCCGGATCCGCCAATGCCCGTTACTTCACCCACGTACGGCCCCTTCACCAGGCCCCGGGGCGTATTCTGCGAGGGGTTCAAACATATAATATGGTCGAATTCCCCTTGCCACTCGAGCTTCTTTGCCTTCGGGATCTGATAAATCAGAGTTCGTATCTGCATGGCTCAAAAAAGTCCTCCAACTTGGAATCGCTCTCTATATAAGTTACTCGAATTCAGCCAAAATCTATGTTAGTAACTACCGTACTATGTAAAGCGAAGTAAAAAAAAAAGCCGTAAGTGAAATAAACAGACAACAAAAGCGTTCACCAGTGCAGTCGCTATATACGAGGGGAACATAGTAACTGCCGTACAAAACGGCTTCCATTTTCTCTCTAATTTAGTCAACCTTTAAAGGTCGGTCCCCAGACGTAAATAATAATCATATCTGATTGATAAACGTCCGTAAATACCCAATTACACACACACACATTTGAAGAGAAGTTCAGAGTAAGGTCTAGAATCTTGTGCTTTTCAAATATTTCCCAAACTAATGTGTAATTTCTTTTCCCATTTCGGGCGAAACAACTTTGGGCCTTTCACAATTCGTTGGCTGAGAACGAAACGAATTCATACTTTTATGCCAATCAGCTCTTCCATAACATGCCTATGTGTTGAATGGGATGTGTCTCATTCAGATGTCAAAATGCTGAAATTGATCATGGTGAATAGGCCCATCAGCATCGAGGGGTCGTTTATGAGACTATGAGAGAGTATATACCAATGAACGTAGAGGGCGGCAACACTTTGCAGTATTGCTATGAGGAAGGTTCACTTCGCTAAATTTCTGTGACCATCGTTTTCTCTCAGAGAGGTTTTTAGGTAGATTGTAGATTTGATTTTTTTTCAATTTATATTTTCAAAAACTTTTGAATTAAAATGTTAAAATAAGATGTTATGTTCAATAATATTTTTCAATGATTTTTATAATTTTCAAGAGAAAAAAGATTAAAATGGTTATAAATTTATCATTTTACTTTACGATACAATAATATGTATTTGTGAGGTTGCTAACGTTTTCCTGCTATATTTCGCTGCTACTGCACTGTATTTCGATTTCGATCCATGTCCGTACCGTGTGCATATATACCGTGTACATTATTGCTACATATACAGTTTGATTTTAGTTATAAATTTAGATTAACTTATTTGAAATGATGATGAAACAAATTTGGCAATCCAGGGTAATAAAATAGAGAGAGCTGTTACTAGTGTTAGCATGCATGTAACGTTAATTTGTTAAATTTAAAAAAATTGTTCGGATGCTGGATGGAGCGATGATGATCATGATGATGGATGGGGGATCAGATTCGGATGACCGGACACTTAACAAAAATGAAAAAATAAGGTGGCTGGGACATAAGGAATTCTTGCCGTGATAATCATCATCGATATATTTTTCTATAAATAATATCGGGCAAACCCACAAAATAGGGGCAGGTCGGCGTGCGCGTGCCATGTTTTACAGTGCGGAGATCGGCAGAGGCAAAAATGAACACATGTAACAAGTTCATAATCAAGTTCAAAACAACTTCCAAATATATTTTAAATCAAGTAATCAATGCTGTGATAATCATATTGTCCTCTTGGCTTTCAGATTTGTAGTTGTTTGATGAAAATCATAACGATTTTGGCCAGAAATGGAGTCAAACTCGCAAATGTTTCATCGCTGAATCTGGTACAAGATCGTCGCCGCCGCCGCCGCTGGGCTACATTTGCTTGCACACAAATGAATACAGCACGCGCAGACCGGCCCCTATTCTCCGGGTTTGCCTAATAATATCGTCTAAGTTAGATCAAAATAGGTCTAACTTAGGCCTAACATTAACAAAGTTAGGCCCTAACGTTAACCATAATGATAATTGTATTTGTAACTTGTAACTTTTCACAAACTTGAGACAAGGTCAAACTCAAAGGCAAGCATGATGATGTTTTATTTTTTTTTAATTTCAAGAGAGAGAGAGAGAGAGGGGGGTTCATATTTAGTCTTGATTCTACTATTTGTAGACCAGAATCAAAGCACTTTTAATGAGAGGTAATAATACATACCACAGAGTAATATATCATATGGATGGCCTTCGTTGATTCACTCAGTGACTTTCAGTAATCACATTCATTAGTCTCATGTTGACTTTGATTGCCCTCAGATAAACTTGGCAAGGAACTAACTTGTGGCTGATCTACTTGAAGATCTAAATATCTAATAGAGCCTAATGTTAGAGGTCTACATAACTCAACAACTGTTGGAGGTGCTGGATGAAGCGGAAAGTCCTACTATAAAAGACTTTGATGAGACGTGAGAAATAAACAGGTAGGTCTAGACCTAACTAGTTGGACCTAGACTTAATAATACCAAGGAGTTACCACAGGGTATTACAGCTAAAAATTATAGGTCTGGTAATGGTAGTGGATCCAGAATCGGTTTACTTGGGGGGGGGAGTTTTTAATTTACATTGTCCAACCAAAACGGCAACAACAACAATAGAATTCTGAGAGAATGGACATTTCATTTGTCCTTTTCCTTTATCCACCACTGAGATCTGTTTTCTTCAGTGTAATATTAAATTAGCTGTTTTAGTGTCTTTAAAAAAAATGATGAGATCTTTAGGGAATGTTCAGTGTGATGTCAGTATAAATAGAATTTTTAGTCCCCCTTAATTATTATATTAAACATTTCATTAATTAATGCAAACAGAAACAAAACAAAATAAGATGGGTGAATACATTACACTTTTATTAAAATCCACAAATATTTTAGGATGGATTGTACATGCAGTTAGTATTTATCCTCTTTGAAAAGATCACGAGGGTGAGGATGAGCGTATCTCATTTTTTTTTCTTAATACATAATAATGCTTCTCTACACGACTCTCCTTCATCTATTTTACAGATGATGATGAAGATGAAGGCTTACCGCTGAGAATGAAGACAAATTCTGAGAGGAACAAATAAATACTTAACTGCTCCAGTTTTGCATGGTAGGTCTATGCTGCATGTAAGAGTAAGATTGCTATCAGGGGTGTCGATCCGTTTTTGGATTGGGGGGGGGGCAAAACAGCCTAATAGTACTCTATATTTTTTTTTTATTAACGCCTCTTAATTACCAGCTTATCCACGGTTACGGGGGGGGGGGGCAAAATGATATATTTGGCCTCTCAATATTATCGGGGGGGGGGGGGACTGCCATTGCATAATCGTTATTAGTACCTCAATACAATCTAGGTTCACATATTTTTTTTCACATAAACATACCAACTGAATTTTCTTGAGACTTTACTAATTTGGTTGCTTTGGAATAGCCTTGAAAATTTTATGTGTCCAACTTTTTTCCTCTTTAAATACTTTTGAGAATTCACACTTATTATTCCATTTCATATAAAGAGTTGATGCTAACTGTGTTAATAGGAAGCTCGAAGTTTCAGGGTTTTATTTTAATTCTAATTGTTGCTTGTTTAATTATCAAATACACAATGGATGCTATTTTCTAAAATCTTTCCTCTTTTCTTTCGACAGATATGGATTTCTACTTCAGCTCTTCTGTGAAATAGCCCCCTGCTTTGATCAACATGTATCTCTTCTGGGTCCGCTCGCTATTCAAAAGGACAGCTATTCATAGAAAACCATTTAACACACGTTATGAATAGCAGTTCTTATGAATAGTTATGAATAATGGTAATTTGTCTATTTAGAAGGACCGCTATTCATTTAGTCACGCATTATGAATAAGCGGTCCTTATGAATAGCGAGGTTACCCCATTTCTTCATATTAAAGTCATATCTGGATTCAAGTATAATATGCATGTTGAGGTGTCGTGGTCTAGTGTATACGTCACCAGACTGTGGATCATATGGTTCACGGTTCGAATCCTGCCGCAGCGCTAATGGCAAAACAGTCATCTACATTTGTCACTCTCCACCCAGGTGAAGTAAATGGGTACCGGTTGGGAGAAATTGCTTAAATGCCTTAGCGCCTTTCATGGCGGCTCGGCTAAAGCTGCGGTAATTAAAGGGCAGAGAGTATATTTGTATAGTAGTTGCGCTATTAATTTATAAATTATTAAGTAAATTATTATTTTATTCATTATCTACTGAGAAAATCCATACTATTCAACACTTCATTTGACTTGAAACTATCTAATTAGATCTCTATGTGTGTTCCTCCTGCCCTTTTTTATAGTTAGATTTATAATAATAGTAACATGCAATATACATGTACCAACCTAAAAGGAGATGGATCATTTAAAGAGTTCTTACAACTGTCAAAATTATCTTTGTTTTTTAGGAGTAAAATAGTTTGGTGTGTGTTGAACAGAAATTAGATGGTCATTTATTTCTTATGTCATTTCTTTTTTGTAGGGTTGTAGTGGGTAAATAATCTTTAAATTGTAATTCAAATAATTTACTTCTTGGAAAGGGATTGAAATTAATAACGTATGATTCATTTAGATTGAAATTCTTTTTTTTTTAATGCATGTACATAATTTGTACTAAGAGAATATTATTTGACCTTGACAAGTCGGCTGTGATGGAACTATATTGTATTGTAGTATATGAAAAAAGTGTATGACTGAAGATGAATTATATAAATTATGTTGGATTTTTTAAAGGAGAAGAAGTAAACGTGTATTTAAGAGGTAAGACAATGTCTAAAATTCTCTAAAAACTGTCGTCATTTCTGCATGGAATTGACGTCACACCCCAAAGTGACGTATGAAGAGTAAGAGGCACAACATCTGCAGGCTGTAGCAATATACATTGGGTGATTTCACCCTCGGTGTTGGTGTTTGGTGTTAGAGTCTATTTTGCCGCAAAATCGTGATCTATTAAACACCGACTATGAAATGAGGAAAAAATCAGTCGGTGTTAGGTGTTGACCTCTGAATTTTTGATGTAGTTCCGGTTGCCGGTGTTTATTTTTTGTTAATTATCGTCTGCTGAACCGAGCTCGGCCGTCGGTTTTTAATTTCGTGTACAAATTCCCATCCACTAGCACTATACCCCTAGGGATTAAGAAATACCGATTTCACAGTCGGTGTTCGTGTTGGTGTTTCTAGCTATGGGAAATTTTGCTGATTAGTCATGAGAAATAAAGACAGTAGGCGTCATTCGAAGTGTAATTTCACAGGTGTTAAGAGGTATTATGTTCATATAGGCCTGATATTAGATCTAGGCCAGCATTTGGTCTAACGTTCGATCTAGAGCACACGGAAAGGAACTACTATTGCTTTTTAACGGGGCTAAAGGAGTGAAAGAAAATCCTACCTAATATATCTTTTAATGCTAGATTTAATAAAAATGACGTTAGATATTCCATAGATAAAGACCCAGAGAATCCACATCATTTACCAGGATGAGCTCTAAATCAACATTTACAATACAAAAGTCATGGCTGTTTACCCTGTACGCGCAGAGCCGTCCGTTCCGGCGTCTAGCTGCATTAGCTACCGCAGCATTTTCTGCTGCAAGTGAGAAACTCGAGAGAAATCATATCTAAACTTACTGTTCCTGTCAAGACTATCCATTTCTGTGAAGTTTCTTACCACACTCTAGATCCAATAATTATTTCTATTAGAATTACCGGACTACTCTTGCAAATTAACGATATTCCAGACTAATAATTTAATAGTTTCTAACAGATTTTTCTCCTTCGTTAAAAATGGTGCTGACGCCATTGCCAGTGTTAAGCTATCGATGCGCTTTGTTAGGATATCGGTATCGGTTCCTTAATCTGAACGGAGGTGTTTGAGCTCGATTTTAGGAGAATCTTCGCTCTAAACACCAACACCAAACACCAACACCGAGCGTGAAATCACACAATGCGGTATTTGACTCCTCTGTTCAATGGACAATTTATGAAAAAAGGAAATTAATCAATATAGTCTTATATTAGGAGTGAAGTGAATAATCATTATCAATATATTTTCTACAAGATCAGCGAACACTTTTGCCCAAATATATGCTAAACGACTGGTGAACGCTTTTGTTTTGTTTATTTCACTTTCGCCTTTTTTTTTACTTCGCTTCACATACTATCAGGGAGATGGGACTATACATAGTACTGACATAGATTTTTGGCTGAATTCTTCGAGTAACTTAGAGAGATGGATAGTGACCGCGAGTCCAATTTGGAGGACTTTTTTGAACCAGATACGAACTCTGATTTTCAGATGATTTATTAGATCCGAAGGAGAAGAAGCTCAAGTGGCAAGGGGAATTCGACCATATATGTTTGAACTCCTCGCAGAAGACGCGCCGGGGCCTGGTGAAGGGCATAGGTTAAGGGGCCGAAGTGGAAGGGGAAGCGGGTGAAGTTTCTGCAGCTGCCCGCGTGAGCTTTACCTTTGCGAACCACAATTTACATCATCTTTAGGGCCCGGGGGGGGGGCACTCAGTATAGTCTATAGTGTGCGGTGGGTATGTGCGGTCCAGAAGACCCCAATGTTTACACTCAAATTTCTGTTCCAAAGCATACCATTGTTTTCTTGTTGAGAAAAAGAAAAGAGAAACCCGTTCCAAATCACCGCTTTTTTTTCATTGCGGCCGTCGTTCCGGCCGTTCTGGCCTGGCCCTCCCCGCACCGGCCCTTTTCGCTTCATAGACTTGCCATGGCACACGGCGTATTGAGCGAATGGGGGCTTGTTTGTGGGAACCAGGGTAGCGTTTCATCAAACGGTCATAGGTGCGGGTTCGCCGACATCCCATTGAAACGCGTGTATTAAAACTAACATGCGTTTCAATACGATGTCGGTGAACTTGTGCTTGTGACGGTTTGGTGAAACGATGCCCAGTTCCGTAGCATATTTATATTGTAATCCAGTTCCAAAGAGCCCCTTTTTAAAAAAATGTTAGTAGTTCCGCACACCATTATAGGCCAATATCTATGTTACCCAGTATCTCTAAAATCCTAGACAAAATAATTTATAAACGATTACATAATTTTATTAATATAAATAATTTATTGATCCCTAATCAATTTGGTTTTAGACCAGGACACTCTACTGATTATGCTGTTTTACACATGTGTGACAAAATTATAGAATCATTTGCAAAAAAGGAACATACTATAGGCATATTCATGGATTCATCGAAAGCATTTGACACAATCATGGAATATTATTATATAAACAAAATAATTATGATGTAAGAGGACAAGATTTTTCTTGGTTCAAAGATTATCTACATAACCGACAACAATATGTTAATTTACAATCTTATAATTCCCAAAGACAATATATAAAATGTGGCGTACCACAGGGATCAATCTTGGGTCCATTATTATTTATTATTTATGGAAACGATATAATTAATTCCTCTTTATCCTTGAATTTCGTTATGTTTGCTGACGACACAAGTATACTTTATTCTCACCATGATTCAAATGTACTTATAAATAAGCTTAATTCTGAGTTAAAAAACATATCTTTATGGTTTAAATGTGATAAATTGGCTCTCAATATTAATAAAACTAAGTTTATTCAGTTAAGACAGGCAAACGCACAGAATGTAGATTGTAATACACCAATTGATAATAATAATAATAATATATAAGATAAATAAGATTTATAAGGCGCCGAATCCACTTGATGATGCTCAAGGCGCAACTTGTGCAAAAGATGAAATACATTACAAATAAGCAAAAGTGCAACAGGAGATGTACGGACATGAAAGGTAATGATAATCAAATGATAATCAATTATAGGCCAAATTAAACAGATACTTTTTAAGATTATTTTTTAACACTTCAACAGATGGATTACCTCTGGTAGAAAAAACACTACAAAATTTTTAGGAGTTACAATTGAATCAAATTTAACCTGGGCAGAACACACACGTAACATTCATACATCAATATCCAGAAACATCGGAATTCTTTACAAACTACAACGCTTAATATCTGAAAGGTCCCTAATGATATTATATAATTCATTAATTCTATCTCAAATAATGTACTGCAACATTGTTTGGGGGTAATTGCTGTGTAACTAAATTAAATTCTATATTACTACTTCATAAAAGGCATTACGCATTGTAACTAATTCTACTTATTTTTCTCAAACTGATCATTTATTTAAGAGTCTAAAAACATTAAGGATACAGGATAAACATGCTTTTCAAACAGGAATGTCTATGTACAAATTCACATTTAAGCAACTCCCTTCGTTATTTTGTAACAAATATACATGCATATCCTACATGTCACTCCATAGATTATCATTTAGAAAATCCCAGAATTATTTTATTTTTGGTCTCGATGAGTGAGAATGTTAAGCTCAAGTTCCAACCTCTTTGTCAAATATTAAATGCTTAACAATGACATGTTATTATCTGTTCGAAATCAAAAAGGAGAAAGAGGGGAAGAAAAGAAAAGGGCAAAAATACTGTTCAAATTTTTTGTAAGGTAATGCTCAATTAATCTTTCTTCCCCGCCCCTTTATTTTGTATGTCAAAGATTACACCCTTGCTCGGGTGCTTTACTCGGGTGGTCGGGCTCTGCTCTGTTGCCCTAAACATTTATTGTAACTGACCAAGATGGGTCCTATTGTATTTTCATTTGTATTGTACATGTATATTGAAACTACCCACGCACTTGCACTACGTATACACACAAACACACCAGCATGCACTTGCAAACGCACCGACATCACGCATGCAGTTGATCATCCTCCAAAATACCGGCACTTTACATTTTTGTATTAATAAATGGATTCACACGCTTACACTCCCGATATTCTTCTTGACGATATACACGATAGTAAATATTTAACGATACATTTTCTCATAATCCAAATAATATTTCACTTTTACATATAAACTCCAGAAGTCTGAACAGAAATTTCGAATATTTTGACAACCTTTTACACTCCTTAAATAATTTTGCATTTTCCGTCATTGGAATAAGTGAAACATGGTTACATCAGAATTCTCCAGATATGTTAATTTGTCTAATTATAAGTTGATTAGGGCAGACCGCAAAGGAAGAAGAGGGGGCGGTGTTGCATTTTATATTGCTCAAAACTTGAAATTCAGAATCCGTTCAGATGTTAAACTAACACAAGCGGAATCATTATTTATTGAAATTGACAACTCAAATCTCAAAAATGTCATTATAGGTTTAATTTATAGACCCCCCCCCCCCCCCAGTGGCGTATCCAGGATTTCCCAATAGGGGGGGGGGCGCCAGAAATTTTTTAATCGCCGTCATGGGGGAGGGGTCTTTGGAAAATTTTTGCTTCTGAAGAAGGGCTGAGATGCAAAATAGTGCTATATGTGACCAATTTTGAAGCCTATTTAATGAACAATATTTGCAGTTGGTATGAGGATTTTTTTTTTGCTAGTTTTTTTTTTTTTTTTACGACGGCCAATAGGGGGGGGGCGCGCGCCTGTTGCGCCCCCCCCCCCCGGATACGCCCCTGCCCCCCGACTCTAATTTTGAACTATTCTGTGATGAAATGGATTCATATCTTCATAAAATAGGCGATGAAAACAAACATATTTTTATGCTTGGTGACTTTAATATCAATTTCCTGCCCTCATCTGACAGCAGTAATTCAACCAATTTTATGCAACTAATGTATTCATATGGCTTCATTTCGACTATTAATAAACCCACCAGAATAAATTCACGTTCTTCAACTCAGATTGACAATATTTTTTCCAACGTACATAATAACAAAACCATTGGGGGATATTATGCTCTGAAGTTTCCGATCACCTACCCATATTTTTAACTTGTGAATGCAAACTATGTTGCCCTAAATCATTTGATGAATTTTTATATCGCAAAGAATCCAAACGTAATGTAGAATTACTGAAACAGGATTTACTTTTAGAGGGATGGGCAGATGTCTACAATGTAAATGATGTCAATACCGCATACAAACAATTTAATAACAGATTACAATATTATTATGAAAAGAATATCCCTCTAGGCAAAATTAAAAACAAGCGAGGTAAACCCAGGAATCCTTGGATAACGAAAGGTTTATTGAAGTCAATACAAACACGCAACCGCCTCTATAAATTACATTTACGCAATCCAACTGATACTAACCTAAAGACATATAAAACTTACCGCAATAAATTAACAAAACCGATCCGAATATCCCGTAAATTAAAAGGTCGACTTTTGCCAAAAACGACCCACCCCTTTAGAAACCCTGGCTACGGGCCTGTATACCCACTACTTTTTGGGTCGAGTGCCCCCCCCCCCCCCCCGGGCTTTAGGGGTCTTGATACAGCCCGCAACTATACACCGATTGGGCATTATTGATGAAAATGTGTCCCAAAATCAAAGTTATTGTGAGGAATTAAACACACGAAAATATGCAATGCAAATGGTCGATGCGGTGAGTGTCATGCTCGGCACCGGCTGGGCCTGTCGGGGCCTGCGAGCGCGTACGGTCTATAGGTTGGTGGAATATTTTCCTTTACTTTTCGTCACAGATCACGTGATCATGATATCTCTTCGATTGTTTTTTTTAGGGGCGGGGCTTATGAATGTGTAAATCAGTAAAAATGTACTTTTTCAAATGATTATGAAATACGACTGAATGCATAAAAATGTTTGCGATAGATATTTGTTGGCTCCTGATGACTCCTTCCTACCAAAATTGGGCAATTAACTTTATATTTTAGTAATCCATTAAAACAACAAATACGGTAAAAATACTGTTTACATAAAGTCTAGTAAACAACAACTCAAGGTTTGTGTGTGTAGATCATCGGTAAAAGGAGATCAAATTATATACCAGCGTATGTTTATAAATTGATAATAAAACTAAATGAAACATGAGTGAGTGCAAGGATGTGCAAGCAGTCCCATGATTACTCACACAAACTCTCGTACACTCAGTCTGAAACCTGTTCGTACACGCCCTTACTCACAACTTACACATAAACATTCAACAATACACTATAAACTCCAGAGGCGTCATTCGCTAGAAATAGACAGGGCGGAGCATTGTTCACAAACAATCCCCGCCCCTCCAATGCTCTACCCACACCGAACGAATCGACGCCCCTGGTACTACTCCCTTCCTGTGCGCAAACTACTTATCATACTCGTATGACACTTAAAAGAAGGGGAAAAAGGGTGAATGCCCGCCCATCCCTGGACTCACCCTTACATCATTATGTTAAACAAAAGAAGTGAAACAAACAAGCTAAAAACCGAAGATCTGCTACTGAATCTTCACACAAGAACTTAAGAATACATCAATTAAAAACGAAAACACCGTCTGAATTTTTGTTAGCATTCAGAATGAATCACCCGAAAACCTTATTCAATATAAACATTATTTTAAACGAGACATTACAAGTGACAAAATTATAAGAATTAATAAATAAAGAAAATATTTGAAAATATTTGAAGCAGACAATAAAATTTCTGACTATTCAATACTGATCAGATAAAATTAAGCAGATCAATTAAATATGGAATTGATCTGTTTTTAAAAGGTTTAGTTTTACAGTAAAATTTGCTATAGTTTGTCTTTCTCCGCAATGAAAACTATACATCAATGTTAGGAGGTAAACAGTGATTACAAATTGTGCTATTGGCAAGAGACAAGGCAAAACTAGTACACAATTGATTTGACTTGATTTATTTATTTCTGCTTGATTTCTCAATTCATAAAATATGGAATGCATACGTTATACAAATTATGCGATATACAATACAATGGAACATCGTGACATTAATATATCTTAAACTACAAGGCTAACAGTAGGATTATAGAAAGAGAAATCAAACAAGAGGGTTTTCATAATAAGCCGAGGCTTGACAGCATGAAAGCCCTTTGAGGTAAAATATAATGATAAAATAATGAGAGAGAGAGAAAGAGAAGAGGATACAGAGAGAAATTGTTTGAAATTGTTTGCAGCTATCTTATAATAGCAGCAAAGTATACACTTCCAGAGCTTTGTCATAGTTAATGTATTTATCACCTTTAACATGATTCTATATGCACTTTTCTGAATGCGTTCTAAACATACAAATTGGTTTTGGGTTAGGTTCATTTAAAGACAGGTACACCATAATCCAATATTGGGCGAATGTATCCCTTGTAGACCGTTATTAAATCACAAAGTGGTGATCTGTATGTTTTAAGACAACGAAGCATATAAAGTGTTATGCTGCTACGACATATGAGGTCTGATATACATGTATGACTGTCCCATTTCAAATTACACTGCACAGTGATTCCTATAATATCTACGCTTTTTGTACATTATCCAAACATACATCCCCAATAAAAATATGTCTTTATTCAACATTCTTTGAAAAATACACATACATACATACAATGACATTTTGATGGGTTGAGAGTCATTTTGTTTCGAAGAGATCATTGGTAAATGGTTCCTTTCTTAAAGACAATATTTTTTGTAACTTCCAATTTGGATTCAGAGAAAAACAAAGCAGTTCCCACTTCCCAAGCAGTCTTAACTCTTATTAACACACTAGCCAGCGCTATCGATAAAGTATCACATACGGTTGGAATCTTCCTGGACTTCTCCAGGGCCTGTGACACTATTGATCACACTATTTTATAATATAAATTATACCATTTCGGGATTACAGGAAAGGCCTTGGAGTGGTTCTAATAGAAACCAATATGTATCACCAGGTTACTTATTTATTCCACATCTAAATTATGGAATTTTAGCATGGGGAAACTACCGCGCACCTACTAAACAGATACTATTACAGTGAAACCAAGGAAGAAAAGTGGTCTTTATAAGCAGGTGGTCTTTATGGACAGGTTCCTTTAATACACATTTCAATGAGAAATGCTGTTCAAGAGAAATGAAAATAGTGGTCTTTATGGACAGGTGGTCTTTCTATGTAGGTTGTCACTAAAGCAGGTTTGACTGTACTTAAAAAAGGCCGTGATTGTATATCTTACAGGTTATCTTTCACACACTGACCAGCTCTTTCATAGTGATAAAGTTCCAAAGTGTCCGACTACCTTAATAATCTGGGTGAATTTATGTTCCAAATAATAACTTCCGAATACTCTCAGACCTTTCACAATACACTCCACCACAAGTACCCAACAAGACAAACTTTTTCAATCTTTCCCGCTTGAGAACGCTCTTAACACACAAAACATTAGACTTAACATGCCCCAAATTTTGGAAGTCTCGATCAAAACCTTAACCCTAAAAAGACTGGGGGCCTAAAAAGCCCCCCCCCCCCCCCCCCCCTCGACGTTTCGCACGATAACTCCGGAATGCGAAAAGCTTTCACCGCGCCACTCCATGACTTTACTTTCAAGTCTCGCGCAACTTTTGAGATCAAATTTGTCTCGCTTGTGCGTGCCGTTTTTAAGCCACGCCCCTTTGAAAAAGTTCGACAACCCCAAAATTGCTCAGAAACGTGATTTTGTGTACAAAGTCAATGCAAATTGTGTTTGTTCAATTCATAAAAAAATTCATACTTTGAATTTCAATGGCTGAAATTGATTTTAGCATAATTATGCTTCTAAAAAATGTATGGGACAAATTTCGCTAAAAAAACACAAATGGTCGAAAAAACAAAGAAATACATAAATAAAAAATTTTGGTATCAAAATTAATGTTATGTACAATTGTTTGAAATGTAACAAGGAATATTTAAACCAAAAATCAGCATCCTAGAAGTTGGTGATTTAGGGTAAAAAGTAGGTTTTTACGCATAAATTAGAATTAAATTCAAAATAATTACTATTTTTCGAAAAATCTGAGTATGCAATTTTATAGTTTAAGAGAGGCTTTACGCGGGTGCAAAATTTTGCGATGATCGCGTAATCAGCGGCCGAGATCTCAGGGGGGCGGTTTAGGCCCCCTCCCCCAGTTTTTCCAGCCTCCAAAATACCCCAGTCTCTTTAGGGTCAAGGAAATAAGAGAAAAAAAATACTAAAATCTCAATTGCTGAAATCATATGGTGCATGGTTGCTGATTTTAGCTTCTCAATCTGTTAGTTTCCATTTGATTTCCGTCCTTTCTTCAGTTTTTTTCATCTTATCACAATTTTACTTTCCAGCCCATTTTCTTTGCTTAAAGCTCTCATGTATTCGTGGAAACTAATAAATCAAACTTTTCACAATTCGACCAGAATTCAACTTTCCTGGATGAATCATGAACTGCTTATAGTATTTGTTTCATCAGCGCCTTCGATTAAGCAATTTGGCGCTCTATAAATTTCCTGATTGGATCTCTCCATTCTGTTACATTACACTGTTCTGCTTTTCACTGTATTTCTCCACTCATTTCTCTCCACGCCTAAATTTATCTCTCCCATTACCTTTCTTCTCACTTTCTCGGATTTGTCTGTAGTAAAGAAAACACACGCCACGAAATGATATACCCATAATCATTTTAATAGTGACATGATTAATGGTCAAAAGGTTGCCATGTTGCGAACGTTCATATTAAACTTGTATGCCATAATACGATTCAATTCCATCTCCGTTATTTTTTATTTAACAAAATTGAAACCTTTTCATAAATTCTTTTCCTCGGCTACCTGCATCCAATTGTAATTTCTCCACATAAAACATATCCAGCGGTGGTTATGACTCAAAATTCTAGGAGGAATTTCGAAGCGACTGGCCCTATTGTTTTCTTTATGACCGGCCCTTTTATACCAAAAATATTGACGGAAGAGCAGCCATTGGCTGAAGCAAGTGTTAGCGTGTTGAAATAAAATAAAGGACCCCATGGTTAGTCCCGATTATATCATTTATCTATCAGATATACTTAATTTATACATGTCTGCCAACTCCATAAGGGAACTTTTTATCAACGCCAAGAAGAGTCGTTTAACTTGATAAATGTAGAACAAATAAAGCGGCATTTTATACAGTATTCGCACATGTTGCATCGCCCTTATCTGAAATTGAATAAAAAGAAAAATTCCCCTTATACCGTTCTGCATACGCCAGTCCAACGAGACCAATACCAAACCTACAACACGCAGAACATTACAACGCGGTCACGCCAACAAGACCGAATAAAAACAAATCTCCATTACCCCCAGTGCTAAATAAAAACTGTTTGGAGTCTGTGTGGAGTCAGATTGGCGGGGTGAGTGAAGTATTACTCAGGATAGTCGTGGATCTGCCGATTTAGAGTCGTTTTGACGGTATGACAGTTATTGTGGTTGGTAGTAACAGAAATAGATCTTCATATTGTGAGCGTTGTTCTGTACACCTTCAAAGGGATGAACTGCCGACTGCCCATCTCTGTTGTTATCATCTTCGTTGTCCCATCGGAAAAATTCTTGTGTGACTGTCATTCCGTTGACCTAAAATGGTGAGTAAACAAACGGCTTTGTGTTATGAACAGACTGCGATTTTGGAATAGGAGGAGGGTGTTCTTCTCCTTCTCCCTACTTCTTTTTCTATTGCTTTTTCTATTGTTTTTTTTTTTCTCAAGACTGACCGAGGTATACTCTCTGAATAGAAGTGAAATTTCACTCTTTTCACTCGCATTGGAGTATGGTTAGTGATCTGTGATCATATCTTTAGGAGCGAATTTGGAGGTTCTTTATAAAGAATTCCCGGAAAATGACGTCAGTAATCACTGGAATAGTTTTTCTTCAGTTTTTAGAGAGGTTAGTTAAGATTATACCCACCTGTTGGCAATGCTGAAAGCGCGGGAAAAGGAAGAAGCTATGGTCGGTTGGGAGGTAGATTTCTCGGTTGGTTACGCCATCGTTACGACAACAGTAATAGATCCTGGTGTTGGCTTTATAATCACCACTGGGTAACGTACCCCAAGCGTTGTTGGCATTGCTGTCGTCCTCGTCATCCCAGTACAAATTTCCCTCTGTGAAGTCTGCGGGAGAAAGCAGCGGACCCAAGAGATACTTATGTATTCTTATTCTACTCCATTTTGAAAAAATTCGAATGAATCTTAAAGATCACATTGCAAGAAAATTCCATCAAAATAAATACTGGCTTAATATTTATTATTGCATAGATGGCATAAATTATACAAGGTTATCCAAATTGAACGCTTGGAAACATTTGAATTAATGATTATCAATTATAAAACGGTAAAATACAGCCCCCGATATAGCAGCTGAAGAGCTCCTTGAACGCTGCCGAGATGTGTGACGACACACGAAGGACCAGTCCTGTCTAAGCAGACGATGTCCCATAACATCTTACACATTTTTCAGTGCCTGTTTTGTCATCTCTTCACTTATTTCTCTTACTTGACTAGCGTCAGTCTTAATGTTAGTCTGTTGCCTCACTCTTAACTTCGTGTATGGTATTATTTTGATGAAAAATGCAGCGTTAAAAAAATAAAGGAATCAGTCACTTGTAAACAAAATAAGACGCCATTGTATTTTCAGCTGCTTGCACCGGGGCATGTTCGGCGTTTCAAGAGGGAACGAATACAATCTGTGATATTATTCGGAGGGCTTTTCAATTTGAAAATGGGGTTTATTTCATTGATCATTGACCCTTCTGTGTATTTACAATCAAACGGTTTTAGTTATCAGAATCAGTTTCACTTTCCCTTTTAGAATGGTGTGAAATAAGGTCATGTTAAATATACCAAACTCTTTATAATTTGATAAATTGCAATTACGTTCATTCATTATAGGACGTCGTCTGCTTAAGCAGGATCGATCCCGAGTGTGACGACATCAAAACATCGCTATATTTTTGGCGAATCCTCGGATATTCCAGATGCTTAGAAGAGCTTTTATTTATGTTGTTTTCATAATCATCAGATACGCAGTTGACATAAAACTTATACGATTGCCATCTGTAAGCTTCCCAGTTTCTAGTGATACATTAATTGGCAGTTCGGTGAGTGATATGTGATTTCTTGTAGACTATTCTCAGTTTGTCGTACACATTAATATGCGGTTTTCTCCGAAGCGCCTTTACCCTCGGGGCAAAATTTATCGGAGATAGCATATTGTTTATTAGTCCTAATGAAAGAAAGATACTTACTGAGTAATACATTTTGAAAAAAACAGTTTGTGTGTTGGAGCGAAAGGGGGAGTTGTTCGCAACTACAGTGACGCAGTGATTCCCTGGAATCATGTCAGCGATCACTTGTTTAGTAGTGAATATGGAGTGAATTTTAAGTGCTCTCACTAGCATTCTTTTACTATGTCTCTCCCCTGCGATTGACGCTCGATTATTTTTTGCACAATTCTGACCAACTCATGACGATAAACATTCCGACAATAGACCGTTTACTAAGTGATTAAAATTTAATGCATACTTTTGAAATAAGGTTGTTCTTGACAACCTTAAAGCTTGCCAGAGGCTTGTCAGACATAGCAACAAGTAATGTATGCAAACTGGATTCGAAGTATTGCAGTTCATTCATTAACAGGTTAATGGAATACCTCGTTACTAGGTCCCCAGGAAAGAAACATTCATAAATTACATTACCCCGAAAAACATTTAAAAACAAATTGCCAGTAATATGGGTTGGTTTGAAAAGGATAATTGAACCCGGGCAGTCATGCTACCGACTAAGGGTTTTTCATTATTTAAAGGGGAATTAACCTTAGAATATAAATGTGCTCATAATCAAAGATGTAATCTATTCCTTTTTGCTGCCCTACGTAGTTTTGCATTAAAATATACGAGATGGGTATAAATCAGGATTTTCTCGGCAAGATTTATCGTCTGCTAGAAAACAGGGGGCTGCCATTCTTGATGAGTACATATCTTTAATCCGGATGCAAAATCGTCTTTCTTCCCGATACAAAACTCCATTTCAGATTTAAAATATTTGACAGATATAAATTTTCGTTTTTAGAATATGTATATATTTTTTTTGAAAGTTACGATTTTATTAAACATCTATTTTCTTGATACTATGACGTACGTGACGGAGCGAATTAATTATAGAAATGCCAAGAGTCGCACAGTCATGGAGGCTGCCATTTGCTTTTCTGGATGACATCATATAAGCAGAGCTAAAATGACAATATCGATTTTATTGCGTTTTAAGTTTGCACGCACCAGAGGTACGCGTACGCGCAGCTCAGCCGTGCGTTACTTTTTTGCACGGTCACGTGGTGTTATTTTGAATCAGGATGGCTACATTAATAATTAAAGTCCACTCAAATTTTATTAACCGAAATAGAAATTCTTTGTCCAATTGATCGTGGGCCCGGCATCCACTGTGCAGCGCCAGATCGACGTTGCTCTATCCCTTCAATTGTTTAACGCCAAACAAGGAAGCAGCAACTCATCTTTTAACGTCTTTTGGTATGACGCGGCCGAGGTTCGAACCCACGACCTCCCGATTGTGAGGCGGACGCTCTACCGACTGAGCCAACACATCGGTACTTTTGTAATATAAATTACCACGCCCGTACAGGTTACTAGCTAATAGGTCAGTGATTATTTCACGTTTGCACCTTTGCATATTCAAAGGGCGCGTCAAAACACTGGCAGTCATTGACGCAGTGCAACGTCGGCAAAATGACGCTTCGAGTGCAACGGGCATTACGGTTACGTCACATAGTTACACCCACACACCACAGAAAAGACTTAAAGTAGATATTCAAAGAAAATCACAAATATGGCAATTAATGTATCACTAGAAACTGGGAAGCTTACAGATGGCAATCGTATAAGTTTTATGTCAACACAAATAAAAGCTCTTCTCAGCATCTGGAATATCCGAGGATTCGCCAGAAATATAGCGATGTTTTGATGTTGTCACACTCGGGATCGATCCTGCTTAAGCAGACGACGTCCTATAATGAATGAACGTAATTGCAATGCAATTATTTATCAAATTATAAAGAGTTGTGTATTTAAACATGACCTTATTTCACACCATTATAAAGGGAAAGTGAAACTGATTCTGATAGCTATAACCGTTTGATTGTAAATACACAGGAGAAGGGTCAATGATCAATGAAATAAACCCCACTTTCAAATTGAAAAGCCCTCCGAATAATAGCAGGATGGTATTCGTTCCCTCTTGAAACGCCGAACATGCCCCGGTGCAAGCAGCTGAAAATACAATGGCGTCTTATTTTGTTTACAAGTGACTGATTCCTTTATTTTTTTAACGCTGCATTTTTCATCAAAATAATACCATACACGAAGTTAAGAGTGAGGCAACAGACTAACATTAAGACTGACGCTAGTCAAGTAAGAGAAATAAGTGAAGAGGAGATGACAAAATAGGCTCTTAAAAATGTGTAAGATGTTATGGGACATCGTCTGCTTAGACAGGACTGGCTCCTGGTGTGTCGTCACACATCTCAGCAGCGTTCGAGGAGCTCTTCAGCTGCTATATCGGGGGCTGTATTTTACCGTTTTATAATTGATAAAAATCATTACTTCAAATGTTTCCAAGCGTTGAATTTGGATAACCTTGTTTAATTTATGCCATCTATGCAATAATAAGTATTAAGCCAATATTTAAAATCATTAAAGTTCTACTTTAAAGCCAGACTCACACACGAGGTGTCATTTTGCTTGCGTTAGGACCGTGTCAGTGATAAGCGGTAGTCTTTGAAGAGTGATTGCAAAATGAACCGTGCAACCAATGTTTTAAAAAATGGGTTGATTAATTTCAAAAGCTCGATTAGGGTAAGTACCGACGCGATTGAAACGAAATGACGGTTCTTGTGAGTCGCCTTTTTAAGGTCTTGTCACACCAACAGGATCGATGTAGTCTATATACCTGTTGGGCAACTCCCATATTTGTAGATACAATAGCTTCCTGGCTGCCAGACCCAATGTGAGTTTTCATCAACGATGTCGACTGTCTTCATGCAGAAGAAGTATTTCATGTTGTTTCTGCCAAACGAGCCGACCAGATGAAGAGGGCTACTCCACTGGTTGCTGCTGTTATCATCTTCTGTGTCGTGATAACGCCAGCCTTCGTTCCAGGTAAACTCGCTGTTGGGGCACCCGTTGGTAGGCTTGGGCAGTCCGTACGTGCCATCGGGCCAGGTGAGGGGAATAATGATCTGTGGGTCTGGGAGGGTGAGGGTTGCAAAAGTAAAGTATGTGGGTGAAGAGGCTTTGATTTATATTTTGCACCTTTGGTCTCCAGACGAATTTGATTTCAACCTGTTCAATACTGAAATCTCTCATTCCCATAAGCTCAATATAGGACCCACCCTGTTCAAGCCAATAGCCAATAGACAGGGGCTACTGACCCTGCGACATACTTACCTGTGCTTTGATTTTGTAAAAAGATAGCTCTCCGCCTGTACAATTTACAGTTTATGACGGTACGATTTATTCATAAATGTCTCCACCATTATGAAGAAAGCACCTCCGCAATATTTAAGTTGATGATCCAGAATTTTGTATAAGGGGGCACACAAAAAGTCAACTTTTGGAAAGGGAGACCCGTATTTTGGGGGTCTCGCCAGCTCTCGAAAACTCGCTCAGTGGTGTGAAGGGGGGGGGGGGTTGGTGACGGAAAAAAAATCGCCAGACATCCAAATTTCACTCAGTGGGAGTGGTTTAGGGGTCCAGTTTCCCTCCATAATTTGGGCAAGCACAAAAAGGTTTTCATTTTAAAAGTGGGGCACAATCGAAAAAGAACGAATCCTTTATGGTCAAAATGCATACTTTTCTTCCAAAGGGGGGCCAAGGGCCGGATGTGCCCCCCCCCCCCCCCCACCTTCCTAGATCAGCCACTGTGTCTTTGTATATTGCGCACATATCCATCCTACAGGATGCTCAAGGTGCCTACAAAGTATTACACTGGCTATATATTTATATATATGTGTGTGGATGTAATATCTGAAGGGGAACAGTGATTTAAAGTAAACTAATTTGAATCACAAAAAAAGAAACGCACACAATCAAAGTCAAACTTGGGTTGCGTGCGCTCTGGTTTACCGATGTTTAAAGCGAAATAATATTTGGTGAATTGTCCCTTTCAAGACTTAAATCCAGAGCAATGCATACAGTTTGGCCAACTCTGTGCACAACATCGAGCGCATATATCTTTGGCCTACCTGTGTGAACATACATGTATAGCCCTCACTATAGGCTCTGGTTAAGCAACGTTTACATGGCGTTTTTCCTAAGGTTGTTTTTCCGATGGCTCGTATTTTCGAAGGTTGGACGGTTCTTAATTCCGAAAAGTAATGGTAGGGCTCTAATGCATTTGCAGAATTATGAACCCCATTTCATTTTTGGAATTATGAACCTTATGAATAACTAATCAGTAATTGCATCATATAAGGAATTATGAATCCTATTATATTTTCAGAATTTATGAACCCCTGCTATGGGAACTTTGTATTTGGGAATTAAGAACGTTGGGGGAAAAAACCTTCCGAGTATCCCCCCCCCCCCCCCCAAGTTAACTCGTTTTGTGCAGTTTCAATCTAGAATCGTACCATTGCTTGCGGTTATACGTTTCCAATTAGCGTATCCCTGCATGGCCCTCAGGACGTTGCTTTTAACGGTGGACATCTGGAAAGAGTTGCTGCAACGACCATCGCTGATATAAGTAGAGAGCAGGGTCCAGTAACTACCATCAAACACCTCGTGCATGCCGATTAACTGTATACCGATGGGTTCTGCATGAAAAGCCAAAGGGATATGATTTTACGTTTGCACAATCCATGGAAAGAGATTACTGGTTTAAGGTTGAAGATTAGGTGGAGCTCTCGTAACAGTGAGAAAAAGAGCTCTCATTCTTTTTATTTTAGTATGTCATAAAAGTAATTTCTACTGAAAATGAGAAAATAGCTCAAAGTTTACTTTTTCATTCCACATTATGTTTGGTTCCATATACTAGGTGTTAAAACCAGTTTTAATCGTTAATTCAGAAATTAATTTGAAGGATGTAAAATTAATTCGGAGCAGTATGACGTTTCCCTTAATACTTTTCTTCCAATATTGCTCTTTATATTTAAAAAGATTTCACTTTTTGTAAAAACCATGGCAACAAAATTTCCTTGATGAAAATTTGTCAAATTTTGTAATGTACACCCATACCTCTTCCTTCTGACATTTTTTCCACATGCCTTAAGGTGAAGATTTTTCCCAATTTTTAGGGGCGGTCACAACCCATCCCGACGGATAATTGTTGGTTTTGTGTTTTGGTATTTATACACCTTTCTTCTGACAAAGTTTGGCGCATATGTTAGATGAGTTGAAATCGATCAGACTTTTGGGCCCATGTTGCTCTGGGGGCTTTCTCTTTTTGAATGACATGGATGGTCTAAGTAGCTTTAATGGGTCAAATCTCGTGAAAAATGGGGGACTATTTCGCGACAGGCTAAGAGAAAAGTTTAGTTACTACTCAAATACTAATAACATTTTCTCCTCTTGTTTCTTCAGCAGTTCGGAAGCAGCCGTGTTTTAATTCAATTAATTTCTTTTATAGTGTTTTATTTCGACGCACTGTGCGAAATGAATAAATGGATGAAATCAATACGTATAAACTCCTTGTTGCTGCTTTCCGTGAAGTATTATAAATCCGAGAACAGTTTAGTTTTGATATTGTTATCACTTACCTTTATGAATACATTTTTGGGGTAATTTGTCTTGAATTTTGAAAACGTTATTTATCCACTTGTTTCTCTTCATTTCTTTATAGGCTTATAAATACATTCCTCATACATATATATATTCCAAAATGGAAAAAGGTTTCATTCTATACCAATAATTTGTTCTATATTCTTTAATTTCGTTTTTCAAAGTTGATGGAAATTGTGATTGCCAGACTTGTAATGGATATGCACATCACATCGTGACTTTTCCCTTGAAATAAAATACTAGTAATTGTTACGGGCCGCTCCTTGCCCGTATCCCAGGTTCCTTGTCTTTACGTACGAAGACAGTACAGCAAAAGATTTTAAAAACTGGTTGTAAGTTTAAAATGCCATGATGAATCTCCTCGAATTTTCAAAAAAATCTCGTCCCGAAGACGTTCACATGAAACATCGTTTGTATATACACTATGTATTTATTTTGATGTAAAAGAATCTCAATTCAGTTATTTAGCTGCAATGATTTTTGTACCCGATAAACCATGTCAATCAAATACAATTCTTTTGGGGTACGTATCCCATCGTGGACATGCCACCCGACTTACCGTTCATATTGTCACTTCCTACCCTGTACGATGAGTAACTGCTACCAAAACTCGATCCACTCTCCATTCTACTGTTAAAGGACTCCATATTAACGGCAATTGAACCGCTGTATCCTTTAAAGGACCCACCAGCACTGACACTGGCGGCAACCTGTATAATAATGTTAATTATGATTAACACTCAATTTTATAACAATGATTATAAAAATATATATTATAGTCGCGCGGTCGAGATATCTTATGGATTCCACCCCCCCCCCCCCCCCCCCCCGACTGTGGCATAGCCAAAATATCCCGGCCCTTTTTTTTTTTACTAAACGTTGCTTTGTATCATATTGTACTATGTGAACAAATGTCAGATTTTCACAAAAAACGATGAAGAAAATACATTTTGACGATATAATATTTCATATCCTTACATTTGTTGATGCGTAAGTGACAAACTCAGACCTGTCTTCCTCATAGTTTTCGCCTTCCCTGCTTCCAATATCCACCTCAGTCACTACATGCTAAATAGAGAGAACAAACTATCACTCATTTCAACAGAAAAACAAATTAACATCTATATTTTCATAGAAAAATGCATCGCATGGAATCCTTTCAGGTAAAAGGCAAGTGTTTATAAAAAATGAAAAGGAATGAAAAATCATGGCATCCGAAAGTTAATTTTAGAAATCATACATGGAACGACTGAAAAGACAGGTATATTGAATAGATATGTTGGGTAATAGTGGAAACGGAATGGCGTTAAAAACACCGGTTGTCGTAACTTCTATAATGGGACTGGATCTAGTATACTAGAGGGTGTACCACAATATAGCGAAAACTGGATATGAGAAATGATTTATACACGAAGCAATGTGATCAACCGTTTTGATCTTACCGTTCCCCAATCATCGAGAAATCCCATGTAGGAGGCTTGGTCGTAAGCGCTTGGAAGTCGGCAAGCGTCAGCCACGAAGCCGTTGTTCAGAGCGTAATTGTCCGTTTCGGCAAGTTCCTTAAGGAAACGTGCACTACCGAGGTTCGAGATCGTTTCCGTGGCAAAGAAAACAGATCCGTAACTGGATGTCCTTGAAGCGACTCGTTGGTAACCTATACAATTGGTGTAATTGTAATTCTATGACATGAATAGTATGACAGAATGCACATTTACTGATGTACATGTTTCAGTGTATGCATGTGCTCTTCTGAACCTCTTATAATTACATAATCTGCTCTCCACAATGATATCATGGATGGAATCCACTTTGCATATGACGCCGTTGCTGCTATTAGTCAAGAGAACCCTTTGTTCAAAGAGTATGCATAATATAAACGGGTCTATTAAGTATTATTGGCTATGAAGCTGGCATTCTCCAAGCGAAAAACGTTAGGTATTGAGTAAAAGGCAAATAATGCTCGTAATGGTTGGAATAGTAATATTAAATAATGTTTATTATGATAAAAGAAACTATTACTGTAAAAACAAGGCCTAGTTTACCCCCACTCATGAAACCATCCCTATGTTATGTATATGTGGCTTTTGACAAAACCCCTGGACAGCTACCAATGACAATTCCCCCGGACAATTCCCCCGGAATGACGATTACCCCGATACCACCCACCCCCCCCCCCCCCCCAAGACAACTAGCCCCAGAGCTAGCTCTATGAGCTCCATGGCTTATCAGTCTGGTACTGGCCTACGGAGTTGTATATGGGATCCATATACCGTGTGTGGAGAGAGCTATTGAAAAATCTAAATATCACCATTTCCCACATATTGTGAGCCATGCAAACCACCCTCGGAGTTTGCTAAATGGGTTAACTTCCAGGATCAACATTGTAAAAAATGAAAAGAAATTCGGCAGGGTTGTTTTACCAGACATTTAAATTTTATAGATGGGACTACACATGCAATGTAAGATTGTACAGCTCCGTAGGCCAGTACCAGATTGATAAGCCAAGGAGCTCTTATAGCTAACTTACTATCTTTACTAGTAGCAGTGGTAGTGTTATTAGCGCCAGTAGTAGATGTAGTATTATTTAGCTATACGAGCTCTTTGGCTTATCAATCTGGTACTGGCCTACGGAGCTGTACATGGGATGCATATACTGTGTGTTAAGGGAGAAAAAAAATGATATCGCCATTTCTCACATACTGTGAACCATGGAAACCACCCTCGGAGTTTTACCTTTTAGGATCAACTAAGATCCTAAAAATTGAATTTAAAAAGACGGCAGTTGATATCAATGGTCAAACCTGCCGATTTGTTTTCTTTATTCAATTTTTGCAATCTTGGAAGGTAACCCCTTTAACTCAGAGGGTGGTTTCCATGGTTCACAGTATGTGAGAAATGGCGATATATAGATCATTTTTTTTCTCCCTTAACACAGTATATGCATCCCATGTACAGCTCCGTAGGCCAGTACCAGATTCATAAGCCAAGGAGCTCGTACAGCTAGTATCACTAAATTTATCATTTTTATCATTGGCATTAATGCTCAAGAAAAATGTAAGAGAAACTTACGTGTGCTTGCTGCGAATTCCACGCTGGCAAAGAGATTGCTATATGAACCTGGAAAGAAATTAAGGGAGAATGCTGAAGCTAACCCTTACAATAAAGTACAATGGTAATACCATGGTAAAACCGCGGAAAATTGGGACGGTATTACTGTGAAAGTACCATGAATTTACTGCGTTACCCATTGTCAAGATGAAAATACTATGAATGTACCATGCTTTTCATGGTACACTATGCAAATATTATGAATACAATGTTTTCCGTAGTAATACTGTGGCAATACGATGTGTACCACGGATTTACCATGTTTTCGTGGTATTATGGCGGTAATACCATGAAATACGTAGTATTACCATGGTATTTTTTATTAGGGAATAAGGCGCAAGGTTAATTGGTTTCATAAAATGTCAAAGGGTTCTTTGGGAGGGGCACAAGTCCAAACATCTTCTTACGAGAGGAAAAGGGGTTTTTAAATGAATTATGGTCTCATTTTCACATGAAAATTCTGACAAGCAAACATTAAAAGGTCATAATGAAGGCGGTTTTCATTTAGAAATTCTGATTGACTAAAGCTTGATTTCATATTTAGAAGAAATACTGCCCAACTTTCTCTTAAGCCTACTCACCAGAAATATCAACTTGTGCTGAAAGCTTCGATGCGTAACTGGAAGTTCCGTAAAAAGTTGTAGTAGAGGACGAAGTATATTCGCTGCTTCTGTGGATGAAATACACCTCATCGGGAACCCGGTATAGGTTGTCGCTGGACATTTTCCCCTCGTCATACGTGAGTTTGAATACCCGTCGATTGACCAAGAGGCCGGGGTCTACCCCTCCACTGCTCAGCTCGCCCCCCTCCGGATTACCGCTGAGGATGTTGTAGCCGATACCAATGAAGTTAACTCCGCTGGGTGTCGGGAGCAGTGCAGAACAACGGTACACCTCGAGCGCCAAGATCGCCATCACCTGCAGGATGGTGACGTGTTTGCAACCGCCGAACATTTTGGCTATCTATTGGACAAACACCTGCAAAACTACCATAACAGAGCCTGTAATTTAGCAACGATTCTTTTTTTTTTTAAACTCCCGCTTCTATTGACATTAAATGCCATATTATGTTTGGCAAAATAAATCTATCATTGCAATTTAAGAAGGCCAATACCTTCTACATCAAGAACGAAAATAAATAATGGCATCATGCTTCAGAACAAATAAGTCGGCACTTCTTCAATATGGGTGAACAACAGGTACATTAAAAAAAAAAGAGGAAAAAGGACCGCGATAAAAAAATTACAGCGCTTCGTAGAAACAGTAAGTTAAAAATGAAAACTCTCAAAAAGGGGGTGCAATTCAAATAGCGACTATTGTAGACATGGAAAATCTCAAGCAAGGAAAACTCACAAGATGTGCAATTACTTCGTTGAAGGATTCTTTCTTACACAGATCTAACGTCTTCCAGATATGCTTACCGTGCAACTTGCTAACATCGAAAGATTCCACCAAAAGTGACGCCTCAATTTATTTATTTATTTATTTATTTATTTAGATTTTAATGGCGTTTATCAGCTACTAGGGCTATGTACGCCAGAAGCTAGCTTATGTCTTGAAATTAATTTAGTTCTGGTAACAGATATGTCGAAGTACATTATGGAGAACAAAGTATGAGAAAAACTTTTTTTTTTTTTTTTTTTAAACAGGACATACCTGAGCTATACAATATCTCTATTAACAAGTTTCACTTTCACACGTCCACCCCACCCAAGCGTCACCCCCGTGAGGTCCGGCTCCGTCTTGCCGCTCCGTTCACCGGCAATTTAAGGGGCAAGCCCGGCCGGCACATAACTCACAGAGAGCTCTAGCATCAGGAACCGGGCCCCAGAAGGACATCTGCGCCAAAGGCGGTTGCGGGTGCATGAAAAGAGAAAACACAAACTGTACAGTAATATAAAAGTATATCGAGATAGCAGTTTCTAGATTTCAATATCACACTTGATAAGAAAGTTTATGACCTCTTTAAAAGGAGCCGTAGGTCCTTGTAATAAGGCATTCATGTCCAACGTGTTTTTACCCAATTTGCACAATTTCTTTTTTAAATCATAACGTTGCGGATCATATTTCAAACATTCCAAAAATATGTGAGTGACTGTTTCGGGGACATTACACCTGTCACACAGACCATTTGGATGTTTCCCAATTTTATGTAAATAAACATTTAAAGACTTTCCAAGACCCATACGGAGTCTATGGAAGGTCACCTCATTTATTCTGTTACCATTCCAACTCTGCATTTTCATTCCAACAACTGGATGTATTTGTCTAAGAAAATTAAACACTTCAACATCATCCCAGCAACATTGCCATGCCAATTTTAATTTTAATTTAGCAATACGTTTTAACTCATTCATATTCATTTTTAAATGTACATCGATATTTTCCCTACATGCAGCCTTCTTTGCAATCATGTCTACACATTCATTGCCAAAAATACCACAGTGACTTGGAACCCAGTCAAAGTGTACCACAATACCTTGATTACGAATGGACAACAACAAGTGTCTAATATCACACACAATTTTGTTATTTGAATTATGGATTGTCAGCGATTGTAGAGCACTCAACGAATCACTAAAAATACACGATTCATAAGGTTCCACATCAGAAACCCACAATAATGCCATATATATAGCAAGTAGTTCTGCCGAAAAAATAGATACATAAGATGGTAATCTATATCCTTTCGAATACTTAAACTCCGGGATAAAAACCCCACAACCAACTTTACCCTTGTCTAAGTCAACAGAACCGTCTGTATAAATATGAAGACACGATTTCCATTTTCCATATATGTTTTGGATGGACACTTCCCGCTTGATTTTCTCATCTTGTGCACTACAAATTAATGG
Organism: Heliocidaris erythrogramma; assembly: GCA_025617745.1. Taxonomy (NCBI): domain Eukaryota; kingdom Metazoa; phylum Echinodermata; class Echinoidea; order Camarodonta; family Echinometridae; genus Heliocidaris; species Heliocidaris erythrogramma. The sequence continues at coordinate 56,879,767 of CM046854.1, forward strand.
ATGGATAGTGTAATGTACATCAATGTCTGGAAGATACCAATATGGAAATACACTCCGAACTTGAGAGAACATATTACAATTAATTTCGGAATTTTGAAAGCCAAAAGGTATTCTACGTTGGTTAAATACCTTGTTCTTAAAATAATGTTTTTGCCAACAATCTTCAAACAAGATCCGACAAGGATGATTAATAACATTTTTAACAAAAACAGAATAAACATCGTTTAGATATGTGCGTCTTAATTGCAGAGGAGGCTCACCACACTCAACTTGAAGATTCACTAAAGAGGTGCGACTGAGGGCGCCAGTACATATACGAAGAGCTTGAAATTGAATGCTATTGAGTTTATCCTTTATACTTTGGGAAGCAGAATCAAAAGCTTCACATCCATAATCTAGAATAGGACGGATTAAAGCCTTATATAAATTTAATAGTGATTTGCAATTTGCACCCCATTTACAACCAGAGATGCATCGAAGTATATTTAAACGTTTTTTACATCTATCAATAATATATTCTATATGAGCTTTCCAAGTTAGCTTCGAGTCGAAGATTAAACCCAAAAATTTGGCAGATGATTTCAGAGTGATATCTCCATCAAAAACTTTCAAAGGAGCCTGGAGTTTACCTTTGGATCTTGTAAAAAGGACACCATTTGACTTTGTAGGCGACAGCTTAAAACCCCATTTTTTACACCAATCACATAAGTTGTCTAAGTCAAATTGCACTTTTCTTGCAAGAAAAGAGATGTTTTTATGCGTCTTCCAAATAACAATATCATCCGCATACTGGGATATTTTGACACTATCAATGGACTTTGGTAAGTCACTTACAGAAATATTAAACAGAATGGGACTTATCACACTTCCTTGTGGTACACCATTTTCTACATCCCTGGGGCTAGACATAACACCATCTACTTTAACACGAATATGTCTTCCAGATAAAAAATTATTTAACCAAATAACAAGACGTCCATTTATGCCCATCTTCTGAAGCTTAATGAGGACACCTTTCCTCCATACCATATCGTATGCTTTTTCTAGATCTAAGAAAATAGCCAATGTGCTTTCTTTATTAAGGAAACCAGTATGAACAGAAGATTCAAGTGAAGTAAGATGATCGATAGTTCTTCGACCTTTCCGAAATCCACTTTGGGAAGTAGGAATAAGACCATGGAGGTCTAAATACCAATCTAACCTGCTAGTAACCATGCGCTCCATGATTTTGCATAAAGTAGAAGTAAGAGCAATTGGCCTATATGAGAGTGGATTTGTAGCGACACGACCTGGTTTCAAAATGGGCATTAAAATGGCGTCTTTCCACTGGGCTGGGCATTCCCCTCTCGTCCAAATCAAATTTATTATATTTAATAAAATACAACAAGTGTCTTTGGGAGCTTTTTTAAAATGGTAGCCCCTATACCATCTGCTCCCGGCGCAGTGCACTTGGCTTTGCTAATAGCATCGAGTAATTCTCTCAATGTAAAGTCATCATTGAAGGGAACATCATTACATTCATCAATAATAAAGTCCCTTTCCGCTTTCATTTTAACATCTTGGAATTGTTTATCATAGTTAGCTGTACTGCTGGTATTTGCAAAAGTATCGGCTAACATATTTGCTTTATCAATATTTAAAGTAGCAATAATATCATTTCTACTTAAACATGGTATTTGTTTGAAAGTGTGACAGTTGGATATACTTTTAATTTTTTTCCAGACAATTGCAGTAGAAGTGCGAGGAGTGATACCATCGCAAAAACTTTTCCAACTATTACGTTTTGTTTGGAGAATAATTTTACGAGCAATGGCTTTTTTCTTTTTGTAATTGATGTAGTGTTCAAAGAGGCCAGAACGGCGGAAAGCATTAAGGGCTTTCCATTTTTCCCTGACAACAGTGTTGCATTCTTCATTCCACCATGGAACGGGATTTTTACCATCAACATGTGGTTTTGACTTTGGTATACTCTCTTCCATGGTTTTATTTAATTCATTGATGAAATTATTATAAATCAAATCAATTGTTTGTGATAAGTCGACAGTGGAAATATTAACAGCACATTTCTCTTGGAAAATTCTCCAACAAGCTCTTTTTAACGACCATTTTGGTACAAAAGGAAACATTTGTGGGCATATATTTGTACCAAAATCAATCATTATTGGGAAATGATCACTACCCCAGTTATTTTCTAGTACATTCCAATTGCACCTAGCACTTAGATTGTGGGAAGCCCATGTAAGATCTAGGAACGACATATCTCCCGTATGCCCATCAATCCGAGTGCCAGAGCCAGTGTTTAGACAAACTAGATTATGTTTATGCATAGTATCTTCTATTCTAACCCCATTGATATTAGTTGTTAAGCTACCCCACATCGTATTATTACCATTAAAATCGCCACAAACAATCACCGGTATTGTTATAGTCGACATAATATTATCCATAAAATTGACATCCAAATTTAAACAAGGGTTATATATATTTATAATACAAATACGATCAGTTTTATTAATATATACTATTACAATAAGAACTTCAAAATTATATTTTTCCATATCCATAACTCTATATGACAATCCTTGCTTCACTAGAGTCATGCAGCCACCGCCTTTACATTTTTTAGAACTAATATTATCTCTGTCTTTTCTAATACATTGATAACCTTGAAGAAAAAATTTGTGCTTTTCCGTTAGCCACGTTTCTTGAACACAAATAATATCCGGCTTAGGAGTAAACTCATTTGAAACAGCTAATTTAAACTCAGCACTGTGTGAAACTAGTGAATGCGCATTCCACTGAACAATCCGCATAAAGGTAAAAGAAACACAAACAAAGACATAGCAAAATAAATACATTATATTACCTAATTTTCAGAGCCACAACTACCCCGTCTTCTCCTAGGGGAAGAAGGGGCACCCCGAGATGTGCTCGGTTTAGAAGGAAAATTAAACGGTTCCTTTTTACCATGTTTACTTTTTTCAGAATTAGATGTAATTTTATTTGGTTGAGAGTTTGATTGATCAGAGATTGATTTGCCCGATAGATCTTTATTGAAGGATTTCTTAAATAAATCTTTCATTGCATATTCTATTTCTGTTTTTGATTTGAACTTTTCGCTACGACAAATTTGAATTGTCCCTAGCATAAGCATAGCCAATGCAGGGCCAACCTCAACATGTATACCATCATCAGTTGTTTGTGTACTTTGCGACATTTCAGTTTGAGTAGAAGCATCAGTATATTTAATTTTGTAGATATTTGAATCAACAGGCTTACGAGTACCAATGACTTTACGATTATCTGAAACACTTAATTGGGTAGTTGTTGCCACAGGATCTTCCCCCCGACTCTCTTTTACTGATGACCGAGTTTGCTCCATATTGGCAACTTCTGCATATGACAAAGATTTTTCATTGCGAACTTTCTTGGTTGCTTCTGCATAAGATATATTAAGTGTAGACTTTACATAATTAACTTGCTTCTGAACCTTAATATCTTTGCAGCCTTGATATGCAGCAGAATGGGTACCCCCGCACCTGCAACATTTGGGATTATCTTTTTTGTCACAATCTTTGAACTCGTGTGAACCCCCACAACGTACACACCTAATTTTGCTTCTACAAATACTAGCGGAGTGCCCAAGCCTCTGGCAATGAAAACATCTCAATACTTGTGGAACATAAGGTCTAACATTATAGAGCTGGTAACCAATCTTAATTTCCAATGGTAAATTCTTACTACTAAAAGTAAAGCATACAGCTAAAGAATTTTCCAGCTTACCGTCCCGCCGCATCTTAAGACGCTTCGCCGCCACAACATGATCCGCTCTGCATTCATTAACCAGCTCTTCATCCGTTACCTCGAGAGGAATACCAGAGACTACACCTTTACATACTGATAAATTGGACTGATATTCGGCTGTCACGGTCCACTTACCCAATTGTGTAATGTTCTTTAATTTCGCAGCTTGGGCATCAGTATTACACAATACAGCAATACCTCCATTTACTTTAAAAGTACGATTTACGTAATTGTGAACAATCGCATCAAGAGCCTGTGCTATATGCAATGGGTTTACATTACAAAGATTGACATCGACAGATTTAATAATTACAGTTTTGGAGTTTTGAACCCGTGATTCTACCTCCCTCAAGCTACGTTTTTTTGATTGTTTCTGACGATGACGTCCCCCTGTCGACACCTCAAAACCTTCGTCAGTGCAATAATCTGTATTGTCTGACGAGCCCTCATCAAAATTACGTTTACGAGACAAACTCTCTTGACTAATGTCCATTGGTAGTTCGCTCTGCTCGTGAGCACACGCCATTATAGCCACGTGCGACACGGACAGACCTCTCGTCTAAATAAAAAAACGTAGATCAAAGGCAAAAAAGTAAGTTAAAACACACAAAAACAACAATATAGCTACTTCCTAATCAAAAGCCGCCGATTCTGTTGTCCGATGAGCACAGCCAACCGTGTCGTCAGGTCGTGTCGTGTCGTGTCGTCGTGTCGTGTCAAAGTCAGTGACGCCTCAAGTGACGCGGGAACCCTTAAATATTGAACAGCAATTTTGTTCGGACCGTATAAACGTTAGGGTCACACACACATGCATTTATTTCTCAAGGCCCAATCACAGGCCATTATTTCCCAAGGCCACAGCATAACGGCCAATAAAATGATAAACTCCTTTTAACTCCCCCTACTGATCACTATGAACACGATGACAAAAGAGAGCGGACAAAATATACAGCTCCTCATTGTACGCTGCACAAATGTTCTGGTAGACAAAAGAACATCCCTTCATTGCTATTATGTAAAATAAGTAGAACAGGTGAATATGTATGTGACACCTGTTCTACATATTTTTACATAATAGCAATGAAGGGATGTTCTTTTGTCTACCAGAACCATTGTGGAAGGTACAATGGGAAGCTGTATATTTTGTCCGCTTCTTTGTTTGCCATGTTCATAATGAATAGACCGCTTCTGTAATGTATACACATTTATGCACATGTAATCTCTGAGCGCCTAGTGCCGAGCTATTCTATGAACCTGCTTTTTATAAATGAGCCTCAATGCTTGGAATCCAGTTTGCATACATAATTTGTAGCTATGTCGGGCTTTGTTTGAAATATGTGCATAAAATGTGCATAAAATTTGCATACATTACCGAAGCGGTCTATTGCCAGTAGATAGCCCCAATGCAAGGGCCAACTTCCAAGTCACGCCCAGCCTTTTTTTTCTGAAATGAGCAATAGACCTGTTTACTAAATTATTCAAATTTTATGTATACTTTTGAAACAAAGGTTGTTCTTGACAACCTGAAAGCTTGCCAGAGGCTTGTCAGACATAGCAACAAGTAATGTATGCAAACTGGATTCCAAGTATTGTAGTTCACTCTAAAAACTTAAATGTTAAATCTACATTTAAAAGGTTGGAGGAGTGACAACATTTTCAAAATGGTAAATGAACACTTTTAACATGCTGCATCCAACCTTTAAACTATTAGATCCAGCATGTTAAAAGTGTTAATTTACCATTTTAAAAATGTTGTCACTCCTCCAACCTTTTAAATGTAGATTTAACATTTAAGTTTTTAGAGTGTTCATTCATTAATAACAGGTTAATGGAATACCGCGTTACTAAGTCCCCAGGAAAGAAACATCCATAAATTTGAATCACTTAGTAAACAGGGGAGCGTTTCATCAAGCGTTTTTGTCAGTGATTTTTACCGACAACTGTTATAAGCTACTGAAATCCTTGCATCTGATTGGCTGAGAGCAAATTTGTCAGTGAAAATCACTGACAAATCGCTTGATGAAACGCTCCCCTGGTCTATTAGAACGGAATATACGATAAGAACTCTCCTTCGTAATACCTCCTGCTGTAGCCAATACATTGGCCAACACACGTTTGTATAGCAACGAGTTATTACTTTCACCTGTTACTAGTCATTGAACTTCAATAGTCAGAATTCGCATTGTAAAAAAATTGACTTGCCCGACCAAGCCACACTTGATATATTATGCAATCTGCATTCTGACTATTGAAATACAGTAACTTGTAACAGGTGAAAGTGTTAGTTGGTCACTCAGGATTTGACTAAGAGCAATGCATCAAAACTGAATGCATTACTAAAATGACCTATCCATTACGTTTTTTATAACGTCAGGAAGGATTTGGGGACAAACTTGAAAATGTACATACATGTATATCCTTATTAAATGTATTAAAAAAACATTCTTTTGTTACCCCCAACGGACGCATGTTTGGTCTTACAGCCGTTTGATAGTTTGAGTGATTTGGTTGAGTGTCCAAACTGAGAGTCGAACCCACATACCTCAGGTTAAATGGCCGAGGGCTAACGAATCTCGCCACAGCAAGACGCTGGAAGCAACCGTCATTATATCGCTTACGGAATAAACCCTATATGATTGCGAAATTGATTTAGATCGGAAAGGATCAGGTGCGCATGCGCCAGGGAGGACAGGGACAAAAAGTTCGTGGGGAAAAAAATTTAGAGGGCCGGTCACATAACAATTCCCAAACCAAATTTTAGTCCCAGCGGGCCTATGCAGTTAATCTTTTTTTGCACTTTAGTCTTGTTTCGGGCATACTTTCGCCGAAGATTCCCTTTTTTAACGACGTACAATGAAGACCTTGTACAATTTTTTGTATATCCTTTTTTGTTAAAGAACCCTTTTTCCGCGGAATTCAAAAGACTCACGCATACTCATGTTAAATATGCAAAAATTGTGGGTTGTTACTTGGTGTGGTTGCTTAGGTACGATAAGCATATATAAATATATAAATGAAAACAATTGATCATCCAGAAATTTATGGTAAAGCATTAAATTTTGTCAAATGTTAATGTCATCGGATCTGTATAAATCCGACTGTCATCAAAAGTGATGAAAATCATGAAATTATCTGCTTCATTGAGGCCTCGATTAAAAAAAAAAAACAATAAGAAAATCTAAAATATGATTCTAGTTCCAAATGTTCAATCTATTTGCACATCATGAACACACATAGTTAAGGACACATTAACAATTCTTATGTACACAATGATTTTTTAAAATTGCAATGCAAGTATACATTAAAGCTTAAAATTGAATTGCAGTAGACTGGAAAATACATGGGGGTGGTAGGGATACATAGCGGAGGCATAAATATATTTATGGAGGCTACATACCAAGACGCATTAATACATACGAATTGTAAATCACCGTGTACCACAATGCTGTAGATTGATATAATTGAAAGTGGGTTAAATTATTTTAAAGATATGCATGTACAAGTTTGATTTAATTGCAGAAATAATAATTATTTAGCTCTATTCGCAAAACAAATTGTATTAATAATAGTAATAGTTACAATGGTTTCTTATATAGCGCATAATGCCTATAAAAAAACGCTTTAATATTCCACTGGTGATATAGGGATTTCCCGGCGACCAAGAAGATCAAATGTAATCTCAAAACAATTCTTCAACTCAATTCGCCTTCTTATGGTTCAAGAAATTGTAAAATGCAAAATCGCTTACACTTGACAATGAAAGCGATTCATATTGGGCTTATGATTTCCAGATCGATTTAATATCAGAAAAATATGTAACATTAATATCATCTTAAAGCTAGGAAAATGCTTGGGTCTTCTTATTATTTTAAGCTGAACCGGACGAAATTACTGCGATCATTGTAGACCAACAGAAGACAACAACCTCATCACTCTTCACTTCCTGGTAACTCGGACATGGCAACGCCTCATTGCAGTACTGTGGAAATAGATCTTTCGACGAATACAACATGGAGCGCTTGGGCAACGTTCACTTCAAAAAGATAACTGACTTATCGGGAAGCAGTTTCAACCTTACAGGATTGGAGCCATTTCAGCGGTACAACCTGACCTTGCATGCGGATGGATCCCCTGAAGCCTAGAAGATAGCTTCAACTGCTCGTAAGTATAGATTACATCATTTCATGCATGTTTCTCTATATATTATCATTTTTTTATTCGGTAAAGTGCAAGTTCAACTACGAGTCAAATCAGCATCCAATTATATCTTATCTACATGTACTTGTAGGAACTAAACCATGCAAAGTAGCGATGATCCATATTCTACTGCATTTTAAAAAAACCGACACTGCGTTTAAGCTCTTACAGTGCCAAGGGGTTTAGCTCTCTTCACATTTTACCAAAATGTGATCAATGCTTACTTTTCAAATGTCTGCACTTCATTAGCCATCTGTGCGAAACTTGTAAGAAATCTATTACTATTTCTTATGATACCAAACATTATTACTTTACCCAACTTTATGCATAAAAATTACTGAAAAATATATTTCAGTTTCTTTTTTTGTCCATTACTTTTTGGTTTCTCATTTGTTAACTATTGTTCAATGTTGAAATAAGGTAATATCTTTTTAAAAATCTGCAATTTTCTCTGAAAATCTATTGAATGAGTAGAGTATAGGTAAAATCTTTATCGAGATTTAAAGCGACCCCACCCATGATGGGTTGCAATGATACTCCCTTCTCTCTTAGTAGAACAAGCGAAGTGATATCGTCAAGAGGACGTCCCGTGTGTATGTAACCCTTGACACACGAGTAGCCTACAGGACGGGGCTCCTGTCAATGCGGCTAATCTTTATAGAAAGATTATTTATTCCCCACAGTATCATTGGCTATTTTTTATATTTTGAAGTATATTCTTCCAGAAGGGTTTCTGAGGCAAATCATCGACTTGTGTGTACCCGCTAGTATCTGTTTTGTACTATCTCTCTCCCTCTCTCTAGCTATCTCCATTTCCATATGTCTATCTGTCTCAATCTGTTTTTCTTCTCAGTTTCTCTCTCTTTCTCTCTCTCTCTCTTTCTCTTTATCGCTCTATCTCTCTCTCTCTCCTCTGCGATTAAGTGCATCGATTCTTCAATAATTTTGTTCTAGAATTCGAATCATGATATTTTAATCTGTTGTCCTAATCAGAAAGCCAGGGTAGCCTATCTGACATATCAAAGCAAAATACGTCCAAACATTTTAATAAAAAGCACAGAAATCCTATTGATTCGTAATCTTATTGCCTCTGGACATTGTTTTAATGTGGCTTCTTTCTCTCATGTCTCATTTACAGCACCGCCACCGGAGTATTATGGTTCATTATTTCCTTATTTCTTCCTCGTAAGCATGTTTTCACTGTTTAGCTTCAGTTTTCTTCAGTAGTCCTTGAATTTCCACATGATGTATGGTCAACGGCACAATTTCGGTTTATAATAATCATTGTGATAAAACATCCTTTTCCTTGATTTTCTAGTTTTGGGGCATGGAAGATGGTGTGATAATTACTTCAGTTTCTTACTTGACTAGAGTTTCAAATAAGCTGCAAGCTAATTTATGCACTGTACATAGATGCTCGTTAGTTTCGCTCATAGCACATGTTCACGAGTCGTTAGACTTGAGAATAGATTACTTAGATAAATAGGGCATATATGCTTAAACCACTACATCATTTTCTCATATTAGACAGAACTAGCCATCTTACCCGTATCGCGATTTTTGAAATGGAGCGTTTAGTGCATAAACGTGTTTAAGATGTGGGATTTTTAGGCAGGAAAAGCAGGATTTTTTTTTTGGACTTTTTGTTGCTATGATGTACAGCACTGTGTACAGCACTGTTGATTTCCTATGCGCGCGGAGAAGTTTATAATCGATTATGTTCATGATCGACTGTATGTGTTATGAAACAATGTTTATTTTTACCTTTGACCCCAGTGATGACCCCAGTGACGTTTTAAAAAAACGTCACTGATGTACAGCACTGTTGATTTCCTATGCGCGCGGAGAAGTTTATAATCGATTATGTTCATGATCGACTGTATGTGTTATGAAACAGTGTTTATTTTTACCTTCATATGGAAAACTTTGTTGCATTTGACCCGGAGCGGCCTACGGATGCCTTATAACACGTGAAAATTCGAGTATATACCCCCCTTCCAGCAAAGAATCGCGTGCCAAAAGAAAAAACAATGAGCTTTTAAAAACCCTCGCCCTGCAAATCAAAGTTTAAACCTTTAACTTTTCAATGAATATATTCTTGAAGCAATTTTAATTCGGGAAATTAAGGCGTTTTTGGACTAAAGTTGGACCTAAAATCATCAAAAATTGGAGAGCCTATGGCACTTTGGCACAAATTACGTTATTTCTGCTGACATTGCTCAATGAAAATGAGCCTCAATCACTTGTCCTTTGTTCTATCGATTACCCTCGCACGCGAAAAGATTGTAGAGTGATCATGGTTTTGAATGATATGAAACTTATTTTGATTGGTTGAAAGGAACTTAGGGCGTTTTTCTTGTCAAATCAGAGCAAGTTTCTCATTTGTTATCAGAGCCGTATTATTCAATGACGTGCGCGTGCTTTCCTTTGTACAGCAATTCAATAGGCTTACGGAAAACGCATGCACAATGCACGCATTTGAGGATTGCCTGTCGGCGAGTGCACACACACAGAACCGCTCCGCCAAATGCAACATTTATGGCTAAAGTTTTCCATATTGACCCCAGTGATGACCCCAGTGACGTTTTAAAAAAAAACCAACCCATCAATGGCAATTCTGGGGTCCCCCTACATACACCATCCGAGTTTGGTGAAGATCTGTCGAAGGATCTAGGAGGAGTAGGGGAACAAACAGACAGACAGACAGACGAACAGACAGAGAGACAGACGAACAGACAAACGGTTCTCGAATGATAGTATGATATCTTCACAATTACAAAAGAAATACAAACAAAATCCTTTGCAAACATGTTGTTTTTCTCTCTATAGTACATTCCCCTATTCCATAACACTTGTTAATCGCTGGATTCTTAATCCATGCGGGTAAAGGTGTGTGGGTAATGAGAGTGGGTTGGTGTGGATGGTGTCCGTGGGGGTGAGTTTGTATAGCCGTATGTCCGAGGACATTTTCGGACAGAGAACAATAGTCCTCGGAAGCCGGACAATAGTTCTCGAACGTCGAACAATGAATTTGTGCCTTATTCCGTCGACTGTCCGAGGACGGAGGAACAATAGAGGAACAATACTTGTTCTCGGAAGTAAAGCCATGTAAACGTGTGTGTGTGTGTGTGTATGCTTGCCTATCTCTCTCTCTCTCTTTCTCTTCTTGTCTTTCTTTATCCATTTTCACCTGACAACCATTTACGTTTTTCTCTTCCCATAAATATTTCTCTCTCTCCCTCTCTCTCTTTCTCTGCATTTAATCATATTTCTAGTTATTTCCTCTTCCTCCATCAATTCCCTTCTGCCGTTACACAGGTGTTTACATGACATACAGTCCAGAAGAAGAAATATTGAAGATATCAAAATTACCATTCATGAACAGGACTGTTCCTTCAGATCTCTGCTTTGATATTCAAACACAAGACCGAAAACCCAACTGTTCAAGTAGCAGTGTAGAGTGCAAAGTGCCTAATGGGACAGAGATTGATGGTGTCCAGTTCGAAGACATCAGGGAAATCGGTCTCATCAGCAGCGGTCGAGGATTCTGCAGTCTACCGTCTCCACCAATCAGTAAGTAACACCTCAATCACACCGCCAAGCCGACCGATTCTTGGCCTTTCGTGGTAATGTAATTCATTGCAATAGACCTGTTTACTAAGTCAATTTATGGATGTTTCTCTCCAGAATCCTTAGTTACCAACTACATGTATTTGGTGCACCTGCTATGCATAATGGCATCTCTATAGATGGAATCCATTTTGCATACATTACTTTATTTACATTTACATTACTTTTGTTCAAAAAGTATGCATAAAATTAGTAAACAGGTCTATTCAATTCAGTAATGGTTTATTTGAATAATGATTTGCAGCCATTGGCTGAATTGCGCATGTTCAAAATAATTTCTCAAGAAACTTTTCATAATTTCATTTCATTATTAACAATTGCATTCATATAACATTATTTTGACTCCACATTAAATTTGAGAAATTAGAGTAATTCAATTCATTTCTTAGGTAAATAGATGATTGTACACAGCTAAAACATCTAGAATCAAGATTAAAATTATTATCGAAAATCGACCTTGGGGACATTTTTGATAACTTATATCATGACATTGTACTGGTATCAGGTAAAATGAATAGAACATTATTTATAATTCTGTTTATATAAACACGATAAAAATGAAAGAGGCGAAAGACTTCTAGGTTTATATTGCAGATTTTAAGCATGGAATGAAAGTGTAAATAAATACACTCTTGGTCATAATGTTAGCATAATTCGTATTTTCATAGTTATCCGTTGATTTAATCATATTTAAAAGCCTAAATAGATAATATTGACAAGGTTCATTGATTACATAATGATTTTTTATTGTCGAGGTAAAAGTCGGTCAAGTGAAACATTCCATAACGTGGCCTTATCTTATTGTTATTGTTTGGTGCTATGAAAGGCGGAGCCTCCTTTCTGCTGTTGTTTTGCTGTCCATTTCGTGCAGAAAGCCTACGTGTGTTAACAGCCCGTTTTCAGAGTTAGCTTGATCAATTACTACCAAATTTGGTACATTGATTCCTTACACTATGCCTCGCCCAACGACACTTGCAATTCGTCAGAGGGTCCTTGCACTCCGACGGAATGGACGGACACAGGCCCAGATTGCAGATATTCTTGGACTATCGCAGAGTTGTGTGTGCCGCATCCTCAGAAGACATCGAGAGCCGGTACTTTGCGTCCAGAGAGATCTACAGGTCGACCACGAAAAACATCCGCACGGGATGACCGTCAACTGCTGAACATGTGCCGTAGGAACCGGAGAATACCAGCGAGTCGTCTTTGCCACTTGTGGAGGAGGCAGTTCGGAGTGAACGTTTCACGAGAAACCGTAAACAGGAGACTTGGCCAACATGGCTACAGAGCTCGGCGAATGACCAAGGTTCCACGTCTCACTGTTCGCCACCGGGTTGCTCGACTCCAGTGTGCTAGGAGGCACAGGAGATGGCAGCTTGGTCACTGGCGCCATGTAATCTTCACTGATGAAAGCCGGTACATCCTTGACCGCACCGATGGGAGGCAGAGGATTCGACGATTGTGGGGCGAGAACCTCCGTAATGACTGTGTCCAGGAAACCAATCAAGCAGGTGGAGGCTCAGTGATGGTATGGGTCAGAATACATTATGGCGGAAAAACGCCATTGGCTGCACCTGAAGGAAACATCAACGCCGTCGTGTACCGCGGTATCCTGGAACGCCATTGTCTTCCATACGCGAGAAGGGTATATGGCAATAACTTTCAGCTTCAAGACGACAACGCTCGATCACATCTGGTGAGGGAATTCCTTGACGCAGAGGACGTGCAGCAGATGCCTTGGCCTGCCTGTTCCCCCGACATGAACCCCCATTGAGCACGCCTGGGATGCATTGGGCCGTGCCATCAATGAGAGAAACAATCATGCTCAAAATGAAGAGTGGGATGCACTGCCCTTGAACACCATCAACAACCTTGTGGACAGTATGCCACGGCGTGTGGAGGCACTGGTGCGTGCCAGAGGTGGCCATACCAGGTACTAAGTGACCCAACAAGATTAAAAAGAGGAACACTTCCCTTCAATCATCAAAAGATCCCAAGATTTTATTTTTCACGATAAAATTATCATGGTTAAACATTTACCAAAAACGATACATTTTTTCAAGGAATCCAAGGTCTGGATGATTCTGTTTGTCAAAAGTGGTTTAAACCAGTGTATAAAGTTTGTATGAATTAATTTTTGTCTTATATTTTTTATTTCATATGTTGAGAACAGATTTATCAATAAAATCGGTGAAGATATAAGCTTTATTTTGCAAAAAAAAATGACTCGTATTGTTGTCAATAGTGTACGAAAGGTCGAAAAAGAAATTATGCTACCATTATGACCAACAGTGTACATCCGTACGCTACATATCAACTCAAATGTTGCCCATGTGCAAGGTGACTAAAAACAGAGTCTGATGTGAGATGAATATGAATGAGAATATGCTTATCCCCATATGCATATGAAGTACTAAAAAATGTGTTTTTCAAACTTTTGCACACCCACAAAATCCAAATTACTCACTTATTACAGAATCAAGACAACTCTCATTGGTTTATCAAATTTTCGTAACAGTGGGTATGTCACTGATCTCAGATTTGTACAATAGATCAGCTAATTAAATATGCGTAAAATGAATATCTCCACTTCTAAAAGTAGCACATGGCTGAAATTTGGTATGGTAATTAAGTCTCCCAATTTGTATCCAAATATTTACTTTTAATGTGATTGTCAAAGCTCTTACCCCAAATTTTGAAACCCTAACTTTATCCGCAATTTTAAAGCAATTTTCGTGTTATACGGCAAACATTTATAAATAATTTTGTTTATACAAGAGTATAGATTAGCAAAAGATCAAAAACCAGTTATATTCAGATGATCTTAAACTATCTGAACAAATAATAGAACAAAGCCATATTAATACGTATCAAATCTGACATTTAAACTAGTCATGAAATAGCTTTTTCGTCTTTATTTTGATTTGCTCCAAAATATTTTTTGGGGGGGGTAATTCTATGTGCTAGGTCTGGATTTTGCTCATGTAAGGAGGCTTATGCCGCACGTCTTTTTCATAATCAGAGCAGTTTTTTGGAACATCGATCTCCATTCTCCTTGCCTCTGTAGCCATTCTCATTTTCCTGAACTTCATTTATAAAGGAATCGGTTGTCTTGGAAAGAAAGGTAAAATGAAAACCCATTTATACATGAAAGCTATGTTCATCAACAATGTATGTCTACATTAATTTGTACACCTTATACTTTGTCCTCTTCGAGTTACATCATGCATGTCATGAAATAACCATCATAACCCTCCACTCACTCTCCTCAACCGTTTATTTATATTTGCCAGACACTTACAATCTCCTACGAATACTTATTGTTCAGAACAGCTTCTAAATATTCTATATAGTTTATTTTAACAACACCAAATAACCAAACCATTATTTAACCAAAGACGGTCTGTTTGTTTTGTTGTTTGTTTGTTTCTTTATAATAATTTCTTCTTTTTTTGTCAACAGGTAAGGACATGATGGAGGAGGATAGAGATGGCACTCAAATGGTAAGTTTTTCTTTAAAAAATAGTTTTTGCACGGATAATTCAAGTTGTCTGGTACTCTTTAATCTATGCACGATTTTAGATAAGCATTTCATCTCACTTACCCTGATAGCAGAAAGTGTTAAAAAATGACGTGATATTTACGTCGTGGTTTTCGTCTTTTTTACGTCCTGTAATTACGTCAATAAGACGACAACTTGCACCAACGCAAGACGTCAAGAGAACGTCTTATTTTGACGTCATCTCTACGTCTTCTTTCCTCTTCCCTGATAGCAAAAAAATGACGTGATATTTACGTCGTGGTTTTCGTCTTTTTTACGTCCTGTAATTACGTCAATAAGACGACAACTTACACCAACGCAAGACGTCAAGAGGACGTCTTATTTTGACGTCATCTCTACGTCTTGTACACCGTAAAAACTATAGTGACTGCACCTGAAATCCTGTTTATAACACTTGTAGTGTGTTAATTTACCAGCAAAAAAAAATGTGACCGTGGCGAGCCTCGAACCAGGTTCCGCTGATTGAGAGGCGCTGACGTTACCAATGGACTAACAAATGCTTCTTGCAATTCAGTTTAGTCATGGGAGTCAAGTAGATAAAATGAACTATGTGGTGTCGTAAATTCACTATGTAACAATAGGATCTGCTCTAAATCGTACAATGTGAGTTAGTCTAGCGGTAATGCCAGCAATTCTCGATCAGCGGACCCTGGTTCGAAGCTCGCCCAAATCATTTTTTTTATGAATGTCTAGCAGTTTAAGGAGCCGGTCCAGCTCCCGTGAAAGTGCTGAAATAGCACGCTGTGTGCATTCAATAGGGCTTTTGCTAAACAGTCGGGTAACGTCGCGTCGCGTTGGTAGAAATTTTCGAACATTTTTCAGGAAGGTGTCTTCAAGGGGACAAATTGAAAAAGAGTCCATCTCAGTATGATTTTTCCCGTTTTCAGGCTAAAAACGACAAACAAGGGAATAAAGAAAACAATAGAAGGATAATGCAAAGAAAAACATGAACTATAAAGAGAGAATAGAAGGGTAGGAAGGATGGAAGAAAATATGATGAAAGGAAACAAAGAATACAACAAAAGGAAAGTTGGAAAGTAAAAATAAGTGGATAAAAGGAAAAACATAAATAAAGATAGAGACATAAATGATAGAAGGGTAAAGATATTAAGAGTAACATAAGGAAAGATAGAAGAGAAGATGATAATTTGAATAAAGGAATAACATAACGAAAGAAAAGATGAAAGGAAAACAAAATGATAGGATAAAAGCAAAGAATGTTTTAAGGAAAGTAAATAAAGATGGGAAGCAGAAAATGATTTTGAAATGATTTTGAAATGATAGGGAAAAAAAAGTTTAACTTATATAAAGAAAGACAGCGAGAAATGATAGAAGGATAAAGATTAACGTGAGGAAGGTGGGGGAGAAAATGATACCAGGAAACAAAGAATATCATAACGAGAGGAAGGATGGAAAGATAATTGATAGATAGATAAAACCAAGAAATGACAAAGCGAGAGATAGAGAGAAAAATGATAAAAAGATAAATATAAACATGAAGAAAGGTGGAAGAGAAGATGATAAAAGGGAACAAAGAATAACAAAGTGAAGATGGAAAGCAATAAAAAAAAGAGGATAAAAAGAATTAATATAAACAGTAACATTATGAAAGATGGAAAACAAAATTTAATTTCATGGTGGGGCGGGGGTTATGAATATTAATTAACAAATAAACATGGGTAACTTCGGGGTTTATCATAAAGAGTATCACAAAGGATTATGAAAAAAACATGGTTGTCATGGTTTCTATATGCAGGCCAGTAGCCAGGGTTTCTAAAGGGGAAGTTGGTAAAGTGGACCTTTTTGTAAGGTCCTTGCTTGGGGTCCGGGTGCATGCCCCCCCCCCCCGGAAAATGATAAAATATAGATGCTTACTGCTGTAATTTAATGACTCCCGAGGGGAAATTTAGGGGTTGTGAATGATGGTGAAGTGAGTTGCAGTGTTGCCAATATTTTTTTTTCATGAAAAAGCAGATATCATCCCAAGAAGGTGGGGGTGGGGGGTCGTCCGACCCCTCCGACCCCCTGGCTAGGGGCCTGATATGCAAATCGGAAAAATGTTCATTGTGACGGACGGACGAGATAGAAATTGATTGCTTGACTTCCTCGTCCCCTTTTGTAATTACAATCCAAATAAATTAAACTTGTCAAATATTTTCTTATTAAATGTTAGTTACATAAACAGGGTTTACAATCATCTGTCAAGTTTATGTCGAACCCCTGATTTTGTAGCGAATGCTAAAGAGGGTGTAACGGATTTTTGCTAAACATGGCAATTTTTAACAACACCCATGCTGAAAATTGTATGGCCCAAATAAGTAGACATATCAGAATTTTCTAAGAAATCATTTTACCAAGATACGAACAAGTTAGGTAAAGCCTCTCAACATGGGATATCACAAGTGTCACGGACGGACAAAATGCTAACTCTTACCTGATCAATCTCTTCTTTCTCTCTTTTTCCCCATATCCTTCTGTGCACTGAAGCTCCATTTCTCGCTTTCTCTTTCTTCCCCTTGCTCTTGTTATTCGATCATCTTCTTTGTCTTCGTTGTTTAACCTGATCTACTAGTTCTTAATCTCTACATTTTCTCTCTATCTCGTTCTATATCTCTCTCGTTCTATCTCTCTCATATCTCTCTAATATATGTAAACAGCAAAAGGACAATATAGCAATGAAAAACAAAATAATTACCCTGTAAAAAAAAATGGAACACACACACACACACACACACACGCTACCCCCCCCCCCCCCCAAAAAAAAAGGGAAAAAAAGAGTTGAAGTTAGGACTTGCTGTAGAATTATTCATAGTTTAATATTTCAAAACCTTTTTTTTTTAGAAAAAAAAAAAACACATTACTAAATCACTATTTTCGGAATGATTTTTATTTTACTATTCATTACGTGATAAACATTGGATGCACATTTTATTTGTATAACGTAAGTATCCAGTAATAGGCCTACAGTAAGTGTTAAAAATGTGAAAAGAATCTCACAGCTAGCTCGCTCGAGTCTAGCCCGGCACGCGCGCCAGCTTGCCGCAGTTGCATCTTCTCTTCTATCTCTCCTTATGTTACTCTTAATATCTTTATCCTTCTATCATTTATGTCTCTATCTTTATTTATGTTTTTCTTTGTTTTTATCCACTTATTTTTACTTTCCAACTTTCCTTTTGTTGTATTCTTTGTTTCATTTCATCATATTTTCTTCCATCCTTCCTACCCTTCTATTCTCTCTTTATAGTTCATGTTTTCTTTGCATTATCCTTCTATTGTTTTCTTCCCTTGTTTGTCGTTTTTAGCCTGAAAACGGGAAAAATCATACTGAGATGGACTCTTTTTCAATTTGTCCCCTTGAAGACACCTTCCTGAAAAATGTTCGAAAATTTCTACCAACGCGACGCGACGTTACCCGACTGTTTAGCAAAAGCCTTCAATAGCACTCTGAGTGCAATCCCTATACATGCCCTCAAAAAGTGCTCAGCACTTCAGTTTTTGCAGTGTACAGATGACGTCAAAATAAGGCGTCCTCTTGACGTCTTGCGTTGGTGCAAGTTGTCGTCTTATTGACGTAATTACAGGACGTAAAAAAGACAAAAACCACGACGTAAATATCACGTAATTTTTACCACTTTCTGCTATCAGGGTAATTGTCTTGTTTTTTAGCCAAAATTTCAGATTTTTCATAAAGAAAAGATGTTTCAGTACCTAAAACATTAAATGTATTTATTTTGAACCGATAATGATGACAAAAGACACTGTCACTTCTCAAAAACAGATTACAAACTGACTTGTAAAATCGGAGTAATTTAGAATACATTTTGTCTATCCAATATCGAATTGCAAGTGGATTATTATTTCCATACACTTGATTTATACCGCTAGCACTGGTTCGGGAGCACATACACACCCACTTCTTCTCAATCCAGTTTTGAATTAAACCTTAGCATAACAAAGGCAGTGCCTGCCTACTACTAAATCTTCATCCGTCACTTTTGATGTCTCCTAGGGAATGGACTGATGGATGTTGAACATCATTATGACGAAGTGCATGATCAAAATGTAACCACAACCGGCTATATGGATATGAGACCTATATTATCAACGGTAGACTCGACAAACATCGTCCACCAGTACATGGAATGTGGAGGTAAACCTTCCGATACTGAGAGATGTCCTAAACTTCTTCCAAAGTCCACGGCTGCTTCATTGGCCTTACCAAATGTCAAGGGAGAACGTACGTATGTAAATACAGGGCAGAGATCTCCACTGAGGAACATGGTACAGGAGCAAGATACTAATTCGTCTTGGGATGACGTGATTACAACATATTTGTAAAGAACACTGAATTCATTCCTGATGAAGTTAGAGGTACACCTTCGAATGCTGCGGAATGTCCCAACTACTTCAAAGGCCACCGTTGCATCGGTCGAACCAAGTGTGGAGAAAGAACGTCAGTATACAAACACTTAGCAGAGATCCCCACTGAGGGACTAGGACACAAGCGTGATACAATCCCGTCGTGGATGGACGTTGTTACAACAGACTTTAAAGTAAAGGAATATTCAATTGAATTTTGATGAGTTAAGAGATAATCCTCGAATGACGAGACTTGTTCAAAACTTTTTCAAAACCCTAGAATAGTAAGATACATTTCTAACGCACATAATACTAGTTTCCTAGGCGTAAAAGTATGTGATAATAGTAAAAATATAAAATAACACTTATCAATATGGAACTAATGTTCTACCATCAGTAAACAATAAAGGAATATCTAACCATATTGTCCGTCTGAGTTATCTCTTTAATAAAACATCACGCGCTAATAAGGCTCTGAAGCAATTAATGCACTCGATCGATAAGCTGGTTATACAAAATAAAATTACCCAATGCAGTAGCCATTAGCGATAAAAAATATAGGAAAAACAAATGTCTTATTGAATTGAAGAATCAGCTTTCTTATCAATATTAATAATTTCATGTAGATATTGAGGATCGGTACTTTGTGGGAATGGTGAGAATGTATGGGTGTTGTGTGTTGCTGGATGATCAGTTCTACGGGACACTAAGATAGATATTTATAATAGGGATTTATAAGAGTATATAAACCGCATCTAATAAGTGAGTGTAAATTTCATCCCAATCTAAAAATTAACATAATTCTATAAATAAATGGATAAACCAAAATTAATGGAAATATGAAATCGAATACTCTTTCCATTTAATCAATAAATCTATTTCCATTATTCATTTAGGTTTAAAGCTATTTGTATAAGATGAACAATTTTCAACTATTAAAGCACTCAATCCATAATCAGTTGTCTAAGTGATACCACTTATATCTCAATCTACCGCAATCCCGACTCCAAACCGATTCCGAACGGATCGACTTTAGGCAACTAAGGACAATGTAAGGTTTTGCTCGGTCTGGTGTCGGCCTAGCTGGTGTCGATTTTGTCGCTGTGAGTAAGGTATTGTGCCAGTCAATTTTGTGTATATGAATAGGTGTGCTTTGAACTTTGCATGAGGATGTATGAGGGGAGTGATGAGGGTCAAGTACATTTACATATTTCATGTATTCATGTGTGAGAGAGGAGATCAGCACATCTCAAAATAAATGAGAAGGCATTCTTCTTTTCTTCTTCTTCTTCTTCTCTTCCTCCTCATTTGTCTTCTTCTGCTCCTTCTTCTTCTCTTCTTCTTCTTCTCCTCTTCCTTCCTCTTCTCCTCTTACTTCTTTTTTTCTTCTTCTTCTTCTTCTTCTTCTTCTTCTTCTTCTTCTACTTCCTCTTCTCCTCCTCCTTTTTCTTCTTAGGGAGACTCGGGTTTTATGACAAAGGAATATTTAGACTTACTCCTTAAAGACGATGCCAGAATATCCACATATTTCGAGCAGCGAGGTTCCCAGATATTTATATAACATCTGTATATTTTCCGAAAAATTGAAAAAAATTTGCGCGCTCGCTCACAAAAATTTAGAAATTATAAGGTTGATATTTTGACACAGCCTCCCCCCCCCCCCCCCCCCCCTTGCGAAAATGGGGCCAAATGGTCAAGATCACTACATCTGCGATTTTATTATATGTGGGGATAAGGGTGCAGCATTTTTGTCCAAAAATTTGGGTGTCATAACCCCCCCCCCCCCCTCGCATTCAAAATATTCAAGCGACGCCCCTGCTAACAAAGCAGCATGCGCCGTTACCCATTGGAGCGGAATTTGCCAAACTCTGTGTATTGATGGCTCTGATTCACTGCTTCAAATAGCGCCATCTCATGACCTGATTGTTCATAATAATCTCTAAGATCTCTGCAGGCCTAGCTGGTCAGGCCTCCCCGATAACGACACCGATATTTTCAAAGGTACACCCTTCTGTGTTGGATATAGGCTTACATGTTAGTATGCTCCTGTATAATAATTGTAGTGCAGCTGTGGGTTCTACCTTTAACTGAAAAATCTTGTTATCGTATCGGTGAGGTCTGGCCACCTCGTGAGGGCGGTTGAGAGGAGAGATCTAGAATTTTGAACTTTCCACATGGTTCCAAATATTAAGTGTAATTTCTTTCCAGTTGGAAGAAAGCAACATTTGGCCTTTCGAATTCATTGGCTGATAATGAAACGCATTCCTACATTTCAGCCAATTCGGCATACAGTACACTCAATGAGGCACTCAATGGTTGATGATGTGTGTGTGTAACAACAGTATCATGAATATTGAAAAGAATAACGTATGTTTCTGTTGAAATATAACTTATCACTATTGTTAATATTGTTAATCTGAAACCTTCAAACATGTAAAAACTTATATAACTATATTGAACTTTATTATCCAGCAAATCTCTCTCTTTCCCTCTCTCTCTCTCTCTCTCTCTCTCCTGTTACCCCTGGTCGTCCACACCCCTTTTCCCCTTTTTCTTTCCTCTCTCTCTCGCTTTATCTCTTCTCCCCTGCCCCATCCCTCTCCCTCTCTCTATCTATCTATATATCTATCTTCCTCTCCCTCTCTCTACTTAGGAAAATGGACCCTCAATCCTTTTACAATCACCCAATGACAATTATTATTCCCATGAATGCAGAAAATATTACATGTTTTTATATCATTATAGCTCTGTATGAGCATTCCAGACTTACTTCCTCAAGTCAAATGTTTAAAAAGAGATATGTAACGTCAATTTCTATGCTGTAACTCTGGGCGTGGTTTCATAAGACAAACGAATCGAGACCAGTTGTCAGCCAATCATGTCATCATAATGACCATTTTACTGACAATTCTTTAAACTCAAATTGCATTGAGTCTTTCGGTTCATTCACTTTTGCATGTGTTCTACCAAGAAGCTGAGTGTCTATAAAAACTTCGGATTAGTGCATTAGTGCATCTTTCATACCTTTGGTATGAAAGATGAAATTCCATGTTAAGTATTGTCATTGTCACTGGATATAAACTGATTAGATTGACCAATACTCGCAGTGCGTGACTGCTCATTGCAAGACTATATCATATCATTATCACATGAATTTAACATTATTTCGATCCATCGTTTTGCTGTGTCCGGGGATAAGAAATGGCTTCTATTTTTATATTTCTCACCACGATCGCTTTGATTTTCGTCATCCATTACGCAGGTCAGTATTTTTACAAATTGATTTACTCAGAAAAAACGCGACACTTTCAGGGGATCCACAGTGATAGTGATGAAGTGTAATATTCAATTTAAAGTCGTTTATACTCCAGGTCGATCCTTTTGTGTGTGTGCGATTCGTACAGGAAATTATGAATATGTGTAATTACGAAAATATGTTACAGAGGAACGTAAAAATTCCATATGAGCTCGACAATATTTTTAGTGTGCCTGTACAAATAAAGTAAGATATGGGTTACACACTTCCTAGATATCTTAATAAATCGTATTACCAACCAAAGAGTTATTACGAAAGTCAATTCGATAATTTTCTCCTTTTTAATTTATTGCGTATGGATATTTATTGTACATCCTTCGATTTCAAAAAATTTGATTTTGTTATTATTATTCCGAAAGTTACTGTCCATTCCCAACGAAACAATAATTCATTTTGTTCTGAATAGTAGAGTAAATTGAAGTTATAAAAGCAACCGGCGTATTCATTTAAATATAATGTAGGGATATTACGATGACAAGAACGAAAAAGAATATGTGTTCTATAAGACATTTTCTATTTGACAGTGATGTTCATAGTGTAATGGGTGCCTGTGTTTCTTTCAGCTAAAATTCATTGTTACTCATTAATAAAAGAAACTGGTGTATTCATTTAAACGCAGTTTAGGGTTATTGGCAGGAACAAAAAAGAATATGTGTTCTATAAGACATTTTCCATTTCAGAGTAATGTTCATAGTTCAATTCAAATTCGTTAACTGTTGCTCCTATTTACCATTTATTTCACCCAGTTGATGCCACTGAGACTCAGAGTAACTGCAAAGTTAATGACACTACAGGAGTCATTAGTGTCTCTAAAGACCAGCTTACGAGTATCAACTGTACAATACCAAAAAAGTTTACGGGGACCTGGTATCTAGATTACAAGAACTGGACGGCTTTCAAATGTGTAGCAGACAACTCTGATCAGACTGATATAAATGATACAAAGGAAGTGACGTTATGTGTTCATGGTAAGTAACGATTTTAATTTCGATGTAGTTTTATGATATTATTGGGTGAATGAGCAGGAATCACAAAATTGTGTACATGACTGACATTCTGAAAGTCCGTACTAAATATGCGAAAACAAATATTATAGTTTAGTAATCCCAGTACGCAAGGTCAAAATTGGGGGAGAACTTCTCCGAGAGGTTAGGGCCTGTGTAAAATATTATTTATATCATGTTTTATAAAATTGACAAATATCAAATTCTGTCATTTCTCATTAAATGGATTTATATTGGTATAGGATTATGCAAACATTTTATTTACTCGCTAAATACGTGAATATTAAAACATTTTTTGCAAAAACTAGTCCATTAAGTTTTTCATCAAAAATATGCTTCGTTGCTGGTTTGGTTTTCGAGGGGTGACAAATTTCTCTACTCTGTTTTGCCATAAGGCTGTGAGGGTGTATCTGTTTCTGTTTCTTACAGAAATGTTATAGTTCATTACCGTTTCCTTTTCTACGTTTGGTTCTATAGGTCCACCTGACCAGCCACAGTTAATGGTCCCCGATGATCTGGTACCAAGGAGGTCTACCAACATAACATGTGTGATCACTAACGTCTACCCAGCACCGAAGATAGAATGGTTTCTTGGATCAAACAACATCACAGTGAATGCGTCTCTTAACACTATATATGATAACAATACAAGCCTCTTCAATGCCACGAGTTCACTAATATTCACACCAAATTCGACAGATGGTGGGCAAAATCTGACATGCAGTGCATTGCCATCTTTGCCAAACGTATGGACACCAGTGAATACATCTGTTCAACTTAATATCTCAGGTTAGCAAACTTCTAGCAAGATTCAGCTAAACTTATGAATGAAATGATTTTTATAGGAGATAAAAGATGAAAAGATTTGAGTTGGAGAGTTCAGTAGGGCTACTATGGTAGGTAATTGGAAGAGTCTGATCATAATCATAAATACATTAGGTCTGTCTTTTTTTCCTTCAGTAAACGAATGATTACTTAAAGGGATACTCAACCGCAGATTGTGGACGTTTTAATGCCGCGAGAGGGCACCGTGATCGTTACCTGATCATGCCGTTGCCCCGCGGGGCGCAAACCACCTCGGATAGACTGGTCCCTGCACAAACATGCAAGCTCCGCCTGAGCTCGAGCTCTCGTTCGAGATTCGGTCGGCTTCGTGCAGTCGAAATGTAATCTCACTTAGTCCAACGTACGCGTTCGACGCGCAAACTTTGTGTACGAGTGAATGGGGCTTACGCAATCCTGACTTTCCCCACGGCCGCCCGGTGGCGTATCCCTTTAACAATGGCATTTGGAATGCACAAATCCAAGAGAGGGGGATAAAGGGGGAAAGGAAGAGGTTAAGTAAGTAATACAACTCATCCAACTTTCCTGCGTATAGAGACTCATGTTCCCTTGCATTCCATCCTTCTTTTCAAAATAGTACCCCTCCCAAACCCCCCCCCCCCCCCCCCCCCCTCTGCTTCACGATGGTTTCAGACATTTATCAAAATCATACTAAATTTGTACCGACGCTTACCCTGATATATTAGAATATAATTTGAATGGAATATAAGCCGTGTATTACTTGTCCATACCCTGGAAATTTGAATGATATGACAGTGCAAGGAGACACGAAATGGTAAAGAAATGTAGGAAATTCAGTTCTTTCAAAGGCATTGTAATGTCGTCTTCATGTTGGTATCTCTCTGGTATCTTTCTGTTCCTCTTTAAGATGAAGACCATTTCGCTGAGTTGAGGGTTGAAAGGGCAACATCATCATCCCTCTTTCTTTCCTGGCAACTTGATCAAGGCAACGTAAGCTCCATGGTGACACTGCGATACTGTCGAAACGGCACAATGGACATTGAAGGCGTGAGGATATCGGACAATCTGACCTGCCCCTTTTACAAGGAGGTGACTGGCCTTAATGGAACCAATTATAACTTAACAGGATTGGAACCATTTCAGTGGTATGACCTGACCTTGCTTTCAGATGGATCACCAAATGCTTCGGAAACTGCTTCGACTGCACGTGAGTACAAATTGCCTCTTGCATATTATTTTTTCTTTCATTAGTACTTTTCATATTTCCAGGTTAACTAAGAGTCAAGTCAGCATGTGAATGACAACAGTTTTTGTTCTTCTTGTTACCACACGTATAGTTGAACTCACAAAATAATTATAGAAATTTGAAGCGACTCCTTCCATGGTTGGTTATATTGATAGAACAGAACAAATTAAGTGAAGGGATATTGTTAAGAGGGAAATCCTTGTGTAGGTAGCTTTTGGCAAACAGAGTAGTGGGTCAGTGTGGCTTATCTTTATATATTTGAGAGAGATTTTTTTATTCCCCACAGTGTCATTGGCCTATTTTACTTTGAAGTTTAATCCAATTTTCTTCGAGAAGGGTTTCTGATGCAAATCATCTACTTGTGTTTGCCCGTTGGTGTATTTTTAAAATCTCTCTCTCTATTTCGATCTATCTGTTAATCTGTCTCAATCTGTTTTCTTCTCAGTTTCTCTCTCTCTCTCTCTCTCTCCTCTGCCATAACTTGTGCGTCTTCAATAGTTCTGTTCTAGATTTCGAATCAGGATATTTTAAGCTGTTGTCCTAATCAGAGAGCCAGGATATCTGACATATCAAAGCAAAATACGTCCCCAAACTTTTTAATAAAAAACATAGAAAAACCTATTGATTCATAATGCAATTGCCTCTAGACATTGTTATAATATGACTTCCTTGTCTCACGTCTCATTTACAGCACCATTACCGGAATATTATGGTACGTTATTTCCTTGTTATTTTTACCCACGCCGATAAAATCGGCAGGGTTATGTAAAGGGCTCCGTATGTTTGTTTGTTTGTTTGTTTGTGTGTTTGTTTGTTTGTTTGTGTACAAGATAACTAGAGAACGGGTGAACGGATTTGCACCAAATTTTCAGGGAATGTTTGGATAGTGACAGGAAGGAATCGATTAGATTTTGGTGATGATCGGTTGACCCCTGCAAATTCTGTGTGACCTTGAAGTTTTGACCCAAACTTCAGTTCGGATAGTGACAGGAAAGAATCGATTAGGAAAAGAATCGATTAGATTTTTGGTGATGATCGGTTATAGGAACTTCATTTCGGATAGTTTTTTTTTTTTTTAAAGAATATTTTATTACTTCCTTTTTAAAAATAACATTTTTCACAATAATCAAGGTAAAATACACAAACAAATATATTCACATGCAGTATCATTGTGCCAAATTACATAATAATAACAGTAAGTAACCATAATATTTTAGATGCATGTATTCAATAGTATAGTATGCCAAATCTGGAAATCTTTATTGCGATAAGAAAAGAGAAAAATATAAAATATAAAATATAGTGACAGGAAAGAATTGATTAGGGAAAGAATGCAACTACTCGATCTGTAGCGCCGCTAAGGCGTGGGTCTGCCGCCTTTGACGGCCTTTCTAGTTAACTCCTAAGAATGTTTTCACTGTCTAGCTTCAGTTTTCTTAAGTAGTCGCTTGAATTTCCACGTTTTATTCTACCTTATTGGATCGCTTGGTGTATGGTCAATTTACATTATTTAAGTTTAGAATTCATTGTGATAAAGCTTACTTATACTTGATTTTCACATGGGGATAATTATCCGGGGGTAAATTGTCCTGGGGTGTAGTTGTCCGGGGGAGAGCTGTCCTAGGGGTAGTTGTCCCGGGGGTAATTGTCCTAGGGGTAGTTGTTCAGGGGGTAGTTGTCCAGGGGTAGTTTTCCAGGAGGTAGTTGTCCTAGAATCTGTGTATATTTGTGTGTGTGTGTGTGTGTGTGTGTGTGTGTGGATGCTTGCCTATATATACAAAAGGTTGAAAATCCATTTGTTGGCGTAGTAAGAGATGAATAACAAGATTGCAATGCATTTATTTGCCAATACTGATTTCAAGTATATTCTCCGCATTTTCGAAACGTAAATAACGTTCCTTCCTCAGATACTCAGATACTCTCTTGTTTTCATTTCTTCCTTACACGTTTTTTACCCTTCACTTTTCTGCCTTCCCTTTTCGTTCTGTTTCTCTCTCTTTCTCTGGCTTCAGTCCTTTTTCTAATTATTTCCTCTTCATCCATCAATTCCCCCTTAACTTCCTCCCTCTTCTATACAGGTGTTTACATGACATACAGTCCAGAAGAAGAAATATTGAAGATATCAAAACTACCATTCATGAACAGGACTGTTCCTTCAGATCTCTGCTTTGTCATTCAAACACAAGACCAAAAACCCAACTGTTCAAGTAGCCGTGTAGAGTGCAAAGGGCCTAATGGGACAGAGGTTGATGGTGTCCAGGCTGAACAAATCAAGGGAATCGGACTCGTAATCAGCGGTCGAGGATTATGCAGTCTACCATCTCAACCAATCAGTAAGTAACACCTCAGTCACACTGGCAAACCCACTCACAACCGATCGATTCTAGGCCTTCACTTCAATTCAAATCAATAATGGTTTTATTTGAACAATGATTTGCAGCCATTAGCTGAATTGCGCATGTCTAAAACAATTTCTCACAAAACATTTCATAATTCATTTCATCATTAACAATTGCATTCAAATAACATTATATTGACTTCATATTACAATTGAGAAATTAGAGTAATTCAATTCATTTTTTTAGTTAAATAGATGATTGTACAAACCTAAAACATCTAGAATCAAGATCAAAATTTTAAAACTCAAATTAAAATTATTATCGCAAATCGACCTGGGGAAAATGTTCGATAGCTTATATCATGACATAGTGCTGGTATCAGGTAAAACGAATAGAATTATTTACAATTCAGTTTATATAAACATGATAAAAATGAAAGAGGTGAAAGACTTCCAGGTTTATATTGCAGATTTTAAGCGTGGAATGAAAGTGTAAATAAATACATCCGTACGCTATACATATCAACTCAAAAGTTGCACATGCGCAAGGTGGCTAAAAACAGATTCTGATATGAGATGAATATGAATGAGAATATTACGGTTCCCGAAAGGGACATGGGGAAAATCTTTTTTTTGAGATATTATCTCGTTCCCTCGAGATAATAACTCGTTCCCTCGAGATAATAACTCGTTCCCACGAGATATTATCTCGTTCCCTCGAGATAATAACTCGTTCCCTCGAGATACTATCTCGTTCCCTCGAGATACTATCTCGTTCCCTCGAGATACTATCTCGTTCCCACGAGATACTATCTCGTTCCCACGAGATACTATCTCGTTCCCACGAGATACTATCTCGTTCCCTCGAGATACTAACTCGTTCCCTCGAGATACTATCTCGTTCCCTCGAGATACTATCTCGTTCCCTCGAGATACTAACTCGTTCCCTCGAGATACTAACTCGTTCCCTCGAGATACTATCTCGTTCCCTCGAGATACTAACTCGTTCCCTCGAGATACTATCTCGTTCCCTCGAGATACTAACTCGTTCCCTCGAGATACTAACTCGTTCCCTCGAGATACTATCTCGTTCCCTCGAGATACTATCTCGTTCCCTCGAGATACTATCTCGTTCCCACGAGATACTATCTCGTTCCCACGAGATACTATCTCGTTCCCTCGAGATACTAACTCGTTCCCTCGAGATACTATCTCGTTCCCTCGAGATACTATCTCGTTCCCTCGAGATACTAACTCGTTCCCTCGAGATACTAACTCGTTCCCTCGAGATACTATCTCGTTCCCTCGAGATACTAACTCGTTCCCTCGAGATACTATCTCGTTCCCTCGAGATACTAACTCGTTCCCTCGAGATACTAACTCGTTCCCTCGAGATACTATCTCGTTCCCACGAGATACTATCTCGTTCCCACGAGATACTATCTCGTTCCCACGAGATACTATCTCGTTCCCTCGAGATAATAACTCGTTCCCACGAGATATTATCTCGTTCCCTCGAGATACTAACTCGTTCCCTCGAGATACTAACTCGTTCCCTCGAGATACTAACTCGTTCCCTCGAGATACTAACTCGTTCCCTCGAGATACTAACTCGTTCCCTCGAGATACTATCTCGTTCCCTCGAGATACTAACTCGTTCCCTCGAGATACTAACTCGTTCCCTCGAGATACTATCTCGTTCCCTCGAGATACTAACTCGTTCCCTCGAGACACTATCTCGTTCCCTCGAGACACTAACTCGTTCCCTCGAGATACTAACTCGTTCCTTCGAGATAGCAACGGATGCCCAGCAAGCTGTTGATCTGTATATCCATCTACCTCCGGAGAGAGATGTGATGTTATTATGAGACACAAAAATAACCATAAATGTTAATTGATCCACTCTTGTTTAGATAGACATGTGTATAACACATTTTGCTCGTGTTGTTTTCTCGTAAACAATAAACAATTCAATGACTGAACAAGTTACACGCAATGATTTCAAATTAGATGGTCATTGAGAGTGAAACATTAGCCTAAATATTATAGTAAAAGCATTGGTATTATGGAACACCTGGGTTTATTTAGTCCGAAACCTAAACGGTGTGAACATACCTTGTCTATGTTTTATCATTAAAATTGTTTTCAAATCCAATGTTCCATATTGTACATATTTCAAGAAAGGGTCAAGAAATTAAATGACCTATTGGTTCCAAATACAGCAATTGTTTAAGCAGCGAATGGATATCCGTTTGGGAAGTAAAATTGAACATTTTCCTGGTACTCTGTTATGTAAAATTTAACCCCCCAAAAACCCCAACAGCCTTTCTTTTATACACGATTGTAAACACTTTGGTCTATGTTCTACCTAACTAGTTAAACCTGACGTTTAGTTGAAGTTCGTTTTTTTAGTTAAAGTGTCGGCTTGTTACCCGGGGGGGGGGATATTGTTGTATATACACACGCGCGACCACAGCTGTTTACTCTAAAACTCCCGATTCAAGTATATTCGCGTGCTTTCTTGAAAGGTTTAACGCCTTAAACAAGTGTAACCCCTATAATATACCCCTAAACCATGCAATTCTAGGCTCTGGGGAAAAGATACCATAAACGCGTAGTGTCAAACTCCACAAAGATCCCCCTTTTTCCGATTTTTGGCAAATTTGACATCCGCACCTTAACCGACAAAACCCACCCTTTTCACTTTTGTTTTTGTTTTTGCGCGTGTGTAAAGCGATAATAGTTGAGTGCCCCCCTCCGAGCCCCGGGGGGGGGGGTCTTGTTAAGCTCTACTTAGGCCCATCGTCGGGTTTAACTTGTTTAATTATAGTAGAAAATTGGCCTGATTGTCGATAACGGCCTATTGTCCTAAACGCGGGCGGGCCGTTCGACTGAATCCCTCCACCCTCCAGTGAATAAGGGTAATATATTTGATATAACTTAATTTACAGCTTGTGTTTAAGAGATCGGCCAACTGTTAATTTCATGAGAGAACTTAATTTTAAAAGTTCGTATATAGATTTATTTGTTTAAATCAAGAATTTGAATTTGAAAATATCCAATTATCATTTAATATATCTAACGACAATCATGTTGCATTTAAAACATTGGGAAACTTTGGGTAATTCCATGTCAAGTTCATTACAGCTTCTCGATTGTTTTATTGTTGGTATTGCTGCAACACGATTAGCATAACAGCAAGCATGTTACATTGCTCTTATATACCATTATTACAAGAAAAATAGGTGGACCCAGGTAAACACACCTCGTATGGTCCCGTTCAAAGGAAACCTCACCCATAATGTAAGTGAAGATATGTTGAAAGGTTAATTTCATTCCTATCTGTTGATCTACAAGATGCCCCACCAACGAGAGAGGTTAATCAATCAAGATATTTTAAGCATATTGTATATAATTATATATATATATGAACAGAGAATGATGGAACACACATCAACACCTCTCTCGCTATATATGTATATGTATAAATATATATAATAAGGTCTCTCTGCATTACATAGACGTCGCCATATTAAGATAAGTAGTTATGATATATTGTACTCGGTTCCGATTGCATAGGTAATAAAAATAACATTTGACACTTTTGATTGATAAACTCAAAAGTTCTAACCCCTGTCAAGCCCAAATTTTATCATTGTAAACTCAATGTATTGGGGGACAACTCTCCAATCTGTTGTGCACTAAAACATCATTAAGTTCCCATTCTTTCCTAAGCCTTGGGGCTGTTCTCAAATAACATGCTGCTACATGTCCCCCAATAAAGAAAATATCCTACTTAGTGACAACATTAAACAAGAGTATTTTTGAATTTTTGTTTCATTATTTCAAGACTCTTTAATGAAGTGGCCATTTTCGGGAGAAGGAAGTGTGTTTGAGCGTAACAAATTACTGGAGAGAAAGAGGTGCACGAGTGGTAGTGAACAAAAGAAAAACAGAGTGGATTTGGCGCTACGGTTACATTTATTTTTATGTTGCCATTCTCTTTCTTAATTAATATATTCTTAATGGATATTTTTCTTTTGTTCACTACCACTCGTGCACCTCTTTCTCTCCAGTAATTGGTTACGCTCAAACACACTTCCTTCTCCCGAAAATGGCCACTTCATTAAAGAGTCTTGAAATAATGAAACAAAAATTCAAAAATACTCTTGTTTAATGTTGTCACTAAGTAGGATATTTTCTTTATTGGGGGACATGTAGCAGCATGTTATTTGAGAACAGCCCCAAGGCTTAGGAAAGAATGGGAACTTAATGATGTTTTAGTGCACAACAGATTGGAGAGTTGTCCCCCAATACATTGAGTTTACAATGATAAAATTTGGGCTTGACAGGGGTTAGAACTTTTGAGTTTATCAATCAAAAGTGTCAAATGTTATTTTTATTACCTATACAATCGGAACCGAGTACAATATATCATAACTACTTATCTTAATATGGCGACGTCTATGTAATGCAGAGAGACCTTATTATATATATTTATACATATACATATATAGCGAGAGAGGTGTTGATGTGTGTTCCATCATTCTCTGTTCATATATATATATATAATTATATACAATATGCTTAAAATATCTTGATTGATTAACCTCTCTCGTTGGTGGGGCATCTTGTAGATCAACAGATAGGAATGAAATTAACCTTTCAACATATCTTCACTTACATTATGGGTGAGGTTTCCTTTGAACGGGACCATACGAGGTGTGTTTACCTGGGTCCACCTATTTTTCTTGTAATAATGGTATATAAGAGCAATGTAACATGCTTGCTGTTATGCTAATCGTGTTGCAGCAATACCAACAATAAAACAATCGAGAAGCTGTAATGAACTTGACATGGAATTACCCAAAGTTTCCCAATGTTTTAAATGCAACATAATTGTCGTTAGATATATTAAATGATAATTGGATATTTTCAAATTCAAATTCTTGATTTAAACAAATAAATCTATATACGAACTTTTAAAATTAAGTTCTCTCATGAAATTAACAGTTGGCCGATCTCTTAAACACAAGCTGTAAATTAAGTTATATCAAATATATTACCCTTATTCACTGGAGGGTGGAGGGATTCAGTCGAACGGCCCGCCCGCGTTTAGGACAATAGGCCGTTATCGACAATCAGGCCCATTTTCTACTATAATTAAACAAGTTAAACCCGACGATGGGCCTAAGTAGAGCTTAACAAGACCCCCCCCCCCCCCGGGGCTCGGAGGGGGGCACTCAACTATTATCGCTTTACACACGCGCAAAAACAAAAACAAAAGTGAAAAGGGTGGGTTTTGTCGGTTAAGGTGCAGATGTCAAATTTGCCAAAAATCGGAAAAAGGGGGATCTTTGTGGAGTTTGACACTACGCGTTTATGGTATCTTTTCCCCAGAGCCTAGAATTGCATGGTTTAGGGGTATATTATAGGGGTTACACTTGTTTAAGGCGTTAAACCTTTCTAGAAAGCACGCGAATATACTTGAATCGGGAGTTTTAGAGTAAACAGCTGTGGTCGCGCGTGTGTATATACAACAATATCCCCCCCCCCCCGGGGTAACAAGCCGACACTTTAACTAAAAAAACGAACTTCAACTAAACGTCAGGTTTAACCAGTGGTGTAGTGGAGCGTATACGCTTGTATACGCCGTATACGTAAGAAAGAAATTGGACTTTTTCGGGTATACGCGCGTATACTTAAAAAGAAATTAAATTTTAAAAAGTAGGAAATAAAAAGAAGAATTGTATGAAATTTATGAAAAATCGTCGAAATTCATACTCTGTGAGTTGTGTTCCACAGAATTAATTTGTGTTGGCGATCCATATACTCGACAAACTTTTGACAAATGAAACTTGCAGTATATATGATTGCGTATTATTTTTTACGTACATCCGAACCATATCCGGCCGGCCGGGCCCGCGGCGCGCGTGTGATGTGCATGTGGCGGACGGCATGTGCCCAGCCCGAGGCCACTGGCCGGAGCGGCTAGGTAGCAAGTGCGAGGCTAGCTGCTAGGCTAGGCGCGAGCTGGCTAGTCCTTTAGCTGCTAGGCCATCATCATTGCTCATGCGCCGTACAAAATATATAACGTTATTACATTTGTGGGTGCAACATCCCAATGCATAGGCCCTATATTTGTGTTGCATAAGCACTTAGAATTGCAGAACTTTTTGAGGGATTTATTTCAAAGAACAATTCTAAACAAATATATTGTGTTCATTATGTTGTTTCTCTGCAGTTTTCCTCAGTAAAATATCCAAATACTTTTGGATGTACGTGTATAATCAAGGCAATGTGAATGTTACATTATACACTCTTAGAAATGTTGGGTAAATGCCACTGGGTAAATGAAGATTGGGCATAGGTTGGTTAAATCTTGCTCAACTTTTACATGCATTTACCCAACATTGGTCAAAAATAACAATGAAATTGGTAAAGTTTACCCAAAAGTTGGTCGGACTCATAAGGACCCTCATGTTGGGTAAAATTTGGGTAAAATTTTGCCCAATATTTCTAAGAGTGTATGAACTTCAAATCTATACTCATCTTTGCACTTCTAAAACGAATTCAAGTCTCCAAAAGCACAACTCAGTTTTAATTAATTGTTAAACAGTTCGTTGTGTTCAATTACCAAAACTTTTTTTTTTAAATGTTATTAACATTGGGTATGTATCTTCATGAATATTTTGCTCAAGCTCCCAACAAAATGTATGAAATGTATAAAGATGTTGTGCACTTCTACATTGCTTGGAGGTGACAGTGTGTCTTATAACAATTAAACAATTGCCTCATACACTTTATGATAGCACAACCTTTACAGGTGATGAGAATTTGCAGAAACTAGAACTAGAAAATCATTATTATGACAACAGTTTGATAATATTTGGATTAGTTTGTGCATTTTAGACATATGGTTGATGCAATGATTGGTCTGAAAATACGACTCACTAACCCTCACTAATGCTTGATGCCTTTTGCAAAAACTAAGATTTAATTATATTTTGATGTGATATTCATTGTGAAAAAGATGCCTTTGAAATCGTGTTTATAATCAGGGCACTGTAAATGTTACACTGTCTAAACTACAAACTTACTACTTTCATTCACATTCTACAACTAATGCCTAATTAATAACAACCACTGGCGTAAAACTATAGCGTAGACAGGCCCGGGGCACAAGGGGACCATGCCCCCCCCCCCCCCCCCCTATTCAGCCACTAAAAAAAAAGCGAGAGCGAAAAGAGAGAGAAAAGGGGTTTAAAAGGCGCTACAAGCCGTTATCTTTCTCTCAAAATTTGCAAAAACGTCAAAGTTTTCGCGCTTCGCGCAGGAAGGGGGAAATAACTCTCCTCTCCCTGCACCAACCCCTGTCACAGTGCAGTATTGCGTCCTAATAACTGAAAAGCAGTCATAGCGTCGAACTATAACTTTTCGCCTAAACAAATTGTTTGCTACAAGCCGTTTTCTTTCTCTTAAATTTGCTAAAACGTCAGAGCTTTCGCGCTTCGCGCGGGAAGGGGAAAAATCCCACTCCCTGCACCCATCCTTGTTACAGTGCAGTATTACGTCCAAAATAAATGAAAAGCAGCCAGGGCGTCGAACTAACATTCCGCCTAAAAAGGTGCTAAAACGTTAGAGCTTTCGCACTTCGCGCGGGAAGGAAGGAAACTCCTCCTTCCTGCACCCACCCCTGTTATACCGTGCAATATTGCTCCAAATAATTGAAAAGCAGTCGGTTCGTCGAACTATAACTTTCCGCCTAAAGGTTTGTTTGCTACAAGCCGTTATCTTTCTCTCAAATTTGCTATAAAACGTCTTAGCTTTCGCGCTCCCAGCGGGAAGGGGGAAATTACCCCCTTCCTGAACCCACCCCTGTTACATACAATGCTGTATTGCGTCCAAATAAATGTAAAGCAGTCCTGACCTCGAAATACCTTTTCCCCTAAAAACAAAATTTGCTTAAAAACGTCAGAGCTTTCGCGCTTCGCACGGGAGGGGGAAACTTCCCCCTCCCTGCACCCACCCCCTGGGGAGCTCGCACCAATTTCGCACTCTTCGCATGCTCACAACCGCCCCCTAAAATGACATCCTGGCTGTGCGGTTGGATCCTTCGCGTCTGGCCCCCCACCAGTGGGTGCCGATCCCGGAGGGGGGGGGGGGGTCGGTAGGGGTATATATCCAAAAAAAATATGATGTGGGGTAATGGCCTGTTAATGCACTAAAAATCTAGTTTTTGAAGGTTTGAAATGCGAAATTTTTTGAAAGCTCGGTCGCTTTGCTCCCTCGCATAATTATTATCTTTCAGGATCTCGTAATTTCGCGCCCCCAGTAGGCCTATATTGTTCTTAAATAGCTTAAAGGGTTCAAAATTTGAAAAAATAAAGATGTAATTGCTTTGCTCGATATATCATGTATGTGTCATATGACTCCTGCTAAATATTGCGACCCCGACGTAAGATAAATAAAGTGTATAAAACAGCATTTGCAAAGGTTCAACTTTTGAAAGAAATCTCAAATTCAGGCAACCTTGCTGAATTTCTCGACTCTTTCTCAAGTCTTTCAGGGTTTTCGTTAATTTTGCTCCCGATTGTAGAAGTGAGTGAATTGAAAACCGCTTATCAATGCATAAAATTCGAGCTTCTCTACCGCTCAATTGCAAAATTTCCTGGGTAAACTGCCCCCCCCCCCCCCACTCGGAGGTCGAAGGGACCGCATGCGTGTTCCCAAAATCTCCGGTAAAGGGGTATTTTTTGGGCGACACAATCCGGCCCGTGAATTGTAAAAAAAGAGGGTGTTTTTTATCTTTCACCCGGAGATTTCATTAAAAAAAGGGGGTGTTTTTCTTTCTTTCTCTCTCTCTCTCTCTCTCTCTTCGACACCTGAGAAAAAGGGGGGGGGGGGGATGAAATATCTTGAAAAATTATTGATCAAATCCCAGGATCAAATTCCTGAAATTCCTGCTAGTTTTGATAGCTCATTCAGCCAGGATTATTTCATTTTGAAAAGTAGAAACACTGGCCCCCAGTCCCACCCAGTCCTCCCCCGACTCGATACGGACTTTCCGAAATCTGTGACTAAGCAGGATAAGTAGTAACTTTAGACGTACCGTAGTGAGACACTTTTTTTTTCATCTCTGCGAGCTGCATGCAGGACTTACCATTAAAAAACTTTTATGTCATGAGATTTTAATTTTTGTTTGGGTTCTTATATGACTGCATTGAGTACTGAGATACCATTTTGAACATAAGAAACATCTCTTCCAAGGTATTGTAAGGACAGCTTACTTGGGAGGGGGTTAGTGTGTCTGTCCTGAGATATGGGGTTGGAATGAGAGCTCACCTAAGATAGGGGGTGCATTGAGCAGTGGTCTGAATTTAGGGGGTCTCCAAGGCAGGAAAAGCCGTCGCAAAGCCCGCGATAGGGGGGTTCAGAAATTTTGGCAGCCCTGAGATAGGGGGTGCTTTCAAAGGGAGGGAACAAGCATACGCGTGCCCTAAATAATACTGAGTGGGGGGCCGGGGTAAACTGCACAAGAAATTGTGTGTTTTTAGGGTTAAAAATTGAAAAATTTGCCGCTCGGTCGCTTTGCTCCCTCGCTGACGTAGATAGGTTTGAGAACTCGGGGGGGGGGGGGGGCTTCATTTTTTGCCCCCGTGCCATAATCCCTAGATACGCCACTGGCTTCGCTCCCTTGCCGGTAAACCCCCCCCCCCCCCCCCCGATCATGAAAATTTGGTCTGAAAATATGACTCTCTATGTTTCAAATGTTGATGCTTTTTGCAAAACTTAATTTTATCATTTTGAGATGATAATGTGACAGATGATTTTTGTGTGTGTGGATGTGAGGGTGAGTGTGTCACGGAGGAGGTGGGGGGGGGGGGGGGGGTTATTGTGTTTGTGAATCACCACCACAGCACGGTCCACCGCCTCGTCGTAACTTGGTGCTCTGAGGATTGGGAGTATAAGGGAGTATACCCAAAAAAATATTTACCACTACAACACTGGGTTTAACTAGTTAGGTAGAACATAGACCAAAGTGTTTACAATCGTGTATAAAAGAAAGGCTGTTGGGGTTTTGGGGGGGTTAAATTTTACATAACAGAATACCAGGAAAATGTTCAATTTTACTTCCCAAACGGATATCCATTCGCTGCTTAAACAATTGCTGTATTTGGAACCAATAGGTCATTTAATTTCTTGACCCTTTCTTGAAATATGTACAATATGGAACATTGGATTTGAAAACAATTTTAATGATAAAACATAGACAAGGTATGTTCACACCGTTTAGGTTTCGGACTAAATAAACCCAGGTGTTCCATAATACCAATGCTTTTACTATAATATTTAGGCTAATGTTTCACTCTCAATGACCATCTAATTTGAAATCATTGCGTGTAACTTGTTCAGTCATTGAATTGTTTATTGTTTACGAGAAAACAACACGAGCAAAATGTGTTATACACATGTCTATCTAAACAAGAGTGGATCAATTAACATTTATGGTTATTTTTGTGTCTCATAATAACATCACATCTCTCTCCGGAGGTAGATGGATATACAGATCAACAGCTTGCTGGGCATCCGTTGCTATCTCGAGGGAACGAGTTAGTATCTCGAGGGAACGAGTTAGTATCTCGAGGGAACGAGATACTATCTCGAGGGAACGAGATAGTATCTCGAGGGAACGAGTTAGTATCTCGAGGGAACGAGATAGTATCTCGAGGGAACGAGTTAGTATCTCGAGGGAACGAGTTAGTATCTCGAGGGAACGAGTTAGTATCTCGAGGGAACGAGATAGTATCTCGAGGGAACGAGATAGTATCTCGAGGGAACGAGATAGTATCTCGAGGGAACGAGTTAGTATCTCGAGGGAACGAGTTAGTATCTCGAGGGAACGAGTTAGTATCTCGAGGGAACGAGATAGTATCTCGAGGGAACGAGATAGTATCTCGAGGGAACGAGTTAGTATCTCGAGGGAACGAGATAGTATCTCGAGGGAACGAGTTAGTATCTCGAGGGAACGAGTTAGTATCTCGAGGGAACGAGTTAGTATCTCGAGGGAACGAGATAGTATCTCGAGGGAACGAGATAGTATCTCGAGGGAACGAGATAGTATCTCGAGGGAACGAGTTAGTATCTCGAGGGAACGAGATAGTATCTCGAGGGAACGAGTTAGTATCTCGAGGGAACGAGTTAGTATCTCGAGGGAACGAGTTAGTATCTCGAGGGAACGAGTTAGTATCTCGAGGGAACGAGATAATATCTCGTGGGAACGAGTTATTATCTCGAGGGAACGAGATAATATCTCGTGGGAACGAGTTATTATCTCGAGGGAACGAGATAATATCTCGTGGGAACGAGTTATTATCTCGAGGGAACGAGTTATTATCTCGAGGGAACGAGATAATATCTCCAAAAAAAGATTTTCCCCATGTCCCTTCCCGGGCTCCGTAGAATATGCTTATCCCAATATGCATATGAAGTACTATTCAGAATCCAGTAGTGTCACCAGATAAGGCAATGCACTGCTTTGAAATATTTTTGTTTTACATTCAAGTGGTTCATATTTCTTTGTTCTGAACCAGTGACTAGTAAATACATTCCTTTTCACAGAGTGCACTTACTGCAAATTGCACATAGTGAGTGGAGAATCGTATGTCTCTTACACAGAACCCAAAATAAATCGACACGCCCCTTTTTGGCTTTGTTCAAGTTTAAAAATCTGATCGTGAGTGAATGGACCATTAAATATTGGTCCACCATATTCATGAACTGGTCGTATGTAACCACAATAAAGAGTTATTAAATCACGCATTGCGAGATTGAACTTCTTTAGACTGCGTAACATATATAATTTCCTGTTGCATCAGTTTCATTAAATCAAGAATGTGGGTATTCTATTTCAAATTATTCTGTAGTACGAGACGAAGAATCTTGGTTTGAGAAACAACTGAATATTATTGCCTATCATCAAAGGTAGTTGCTGAAGTGGTTTTTCATAAAGGAAAAAAACATCAATGGACACTTAATCGGATTAAGAAGCATATTATTTTGCTCTGACCATGTACATTATTTTTAAATAATTTATAATTACATTATTTCCTACATTATCAATAATACTTTAGCACGTGATGTACAATACGTCGTCAAGGGCATAGTGAAGATTCCTATACATTTTAATACTTTCCACTTTCCGGAGGAAAATACCAGGAAACGACTACTTAAGTATATATTTTGATCATTTATTCCAAGTTCCCTACTTATATCTATGATTAACGAGAGTTCAATAGTGAAAACGTACTTGAAATTGTAAAACAAAACCAATTGTATTCAGATGATCTTAAACTATATGAACAAATAATAGAACAAAGCCATATTAATACGTATCAAATCTGACATTTAAACGAGTCATGAAATAGCTTTTTCGTCTTTATTTTGATTTGCTCCAAAATATTTTTTTTTAAATTATTTGTGCTAGTTCTGAATTCAACTCATGGTAAGATGGATATGCCTCACGTGACTGTCATCATGGGAGCAGTTTTGGGAACATCGATCTTCATTCTCCTTGCCTCTGTAGCCATTCTCGTTTTCCTGAACTTCATTTCTAAAGGAATCGATTGTCTTGGAAAGAAAGGTAAATGAAAATCCATTCATACATGAAAGTTATGATCATCAACAATGTGTGTCTACATTAATTTGTACACCTTATAATTTGTCCTCTTTTGAGTTACATCATGAAATGTCTAACGCTCCACTCACTCTCCCCAACCGTTTATTTATATTTGCCCAACACCTACAATCTCCTACGAATACTTATTGTTCAGAACAGCTTCTAAATATTCTAGTTCATAGTTCATTTTACCATTAACACCAAATGACCAAACCATTATTTAACCAAAGAATTTTCTAACGGTCTGTTTGTTTTGTTGTTTGTTTGTATCTTTATAATAATTTCTTCCTTTTTGTCAACAGGTAAGGACATGATGGAGGAGGATAGAGATGTCACTCAAATGGTAAGTTTTTCTTTAAAAAATAGTTCTTGCACGGCAAATTCAAGTTGTCTGGTACTCTTTTAATCTATGCACGATTTTAGATAAGCATTTCATCTCATTTAATTGTCTTTTTTTTTAGCCAAAATTTCAGATTTTTAAGAAAGAAAAGTTTAAGTACCTAAAACATTAAATGAATTTATTTTGAACCGACAATGATGACAAAAGACACTATCACTTCTCAAAAACAGATTACAAACTGGCTTCATCGACACTTTAATGTGTACAGATTGTAAAATCGGAGTAATTTATAATACATTTTGTCTATCCAATTGCAAATGGATTATTATTTCCATACACTTGATTTATACCGCTAGCACTGGTTCGGGAGCACATACACACCCACTTCTTCTCAATCTAGTTTTGAATTAAACCTTAGCATAACAAAGCAAGTGCCTACTTACTACTAAACCTTCATCCGTCACTTTTGATGTCTCCTAGGGAATGGATGTTAAACATCACTATGACGAATTGTACCATTGTGTATTGTTTGATCATGCACTTCGTCGTAGTGATGAAGTGCAAACAATACACAATGGTACAATAGAGCTCCCTACATACAATTTTGATTTTCTTTTCTTTTCTTTTTTTTTTTTTTTTTTGGTTCTTAAAGGAATTGGGCTCGCATACCCCCCCCCCCCCCCCCCCCATCCATTCGTTTGCAAGCCCATGGATAATTAATGAAACATCATTTTCTCTGCCATAAGTTGCCTCATATTTCAGAATAACGACTAGTATTCTGGGATCATGCATGTTCCCAGATACCGCTAGCACTGTTTCGGCAGCACATACACACCCACTCCTTCTCAATCCAGTTTTGAATTAAACCTTAACATAACAAAGCAAGTGCCTGCCTACTACTAAATCTTCATCCGTCGCTTTTTGATGTCTCTTAGGGAATGGATGTTGAGCATCACTATGACGAAGTGCATGATCAAAATGTAACCACAACCGGCTATATGGATATGAGAACTATATCATCAACGGTAGACCCAGCAAACATCGTCGACCAGTACATGGAATGTGGAGGTACACCTTCCGATACTGAGGGATGTCCTGAACTTCTTCCAAAGGCCACGGCTGCTTCATTGGTCTTACCAAATGTCAAGGGAGAACGTACGTATGTAAATACAGGGCAGAGATCTCCACTGAGGAACAAGGTACAGGAGCAAGATACCAATTCGTCTTGGGATGACGTGAATACAACATACTTGTAAAGAACGCTGAATTGATTCCTGATGAATTTAGAGGTACACCTTCAAATGCTGCGGAATGTCCCAAATACTTCAAAGGCCACCGTTGCATCGGTCGAACCAGGTGTGGAGAAAGAACGTCAGTATACAAACATTTAGCAGAGATCCCCACTGAGGGACTAGGACACAAGCCTGATACAATCCCGTCGTGGATGGACGTTGTTACAACATACCTTAAAGTTAAAGAATATTCAACTGAATCTTGGTGAGTTAAGAGGTAATCCTCGAATGACGGGACTTGTCCAAAACTTTTTCAAATAACCTAGAATAGTAAGATACATTTCTAACGCACATAATACTAGTTTCTTAGGCGTAAAACTATATGATAATAGTAAAAACATAAAATAACACTTATCAATATGGAACTAATGTTCTACCATCAGCAAATAATAAAGGAATATCTAACCATATTGTCTGCCTGAGTTATCTCTTTAATAAAACATCACGAGCTAATGAGGCTCTGAAGCAATTAATGCACTCGATCGATAAGCTGGTTATACAAAAATAAAATTACCCAATGCAGTAGGCAAATATAGGAAAAACAAATGTCTTATTGAATTGAAGAATCAGCTTTCTTATTCATATTAATAATTTCATGTAGATATTGAGGATCGGTACTTTGTGGGAATGGTGAGAATGTATGGGTGTTGTGTGTTGCTGGATGATCAGTTCTACGGGACACTAAGATAGATATTTATAATAGGGATTTATAAGAGTATATAAACCGCATCTTCTTAATTCTATAAATAAATGGATAAACCAAAATTAATGGAAATATGAAATCGAATACTCTTTCCATTTAATCAATAAATCTATTTCCATTATTCATTTGGGTTTAAAGCTATTTGTATAAGATGAACAATTTTCAACTATTAAAGCACTCCATCCATAATCAGTTGTCTAAGTGATACCACTTATATCTCAATCTACCGCAATCCCGACTCCAAACCGATTCCGAACGGATCGACTTTAGGCAATTCAGGACAATGTAAGGTTTTGCTCGGTCTGGTGTCGGCCTAGCTGGTGTCGATTTTGTCGCTGTGAGTAAGGTATTGTGCTAGTCAATTTTGTGTATATGAATAGGTGTGCTTTGAACTTTGCATGAGGATGTATGAGGGGAGGGATGAGGGTCAAGTACATATACATATTTCATGTATTCATGTGTGAGAGAGGAAGGTTGATATAGAAGAGAGGAGATCAGCACATCTCAAAATAAATGAGAAGGCATTCTTCTTTTCTTCTTCTTCTTCTTCTCTATCTCCTCATTTGTCTTCCTTTTTCTTCTCCTTCTTCTTCTCTTCTTCTTCTTCTTCTCTTCCTCCTCATTTGTCTTCTTCTTCTCCTTCTTCTTCTCTTCTTCTTCTTCTCCTCTTCCTTCCTCTTCTCCTCCTCCTTTTTCTTCTTAGGGAGACTCGGGTTTTATGACAAAGGAATATTTAGACTTACTCCTTAAAGACGATGCCAGAATATCCACATATTTCGAGCAGCGAGGTTCCCAGATATTTATATAACATCTGTATATTTTCCGAAAAATTGAAAAAAATTTGGGCGCTCGATCACAAAAATTTAGAAATTGTAAGGTTGATATTTTGACACAGCCTCACCCCCCCCCCCCCCCCTTGCGAAAATGGGGCCATATGGTCAAGATTACTACATCAGCGATTTTATTACTACATCATTTATTATATGTGGGGAAAAGAGATAACGGTGCAGCATTTTTGTCCAAAAATCTGGGTGTCATAACCCCCCCCCCCCCCCGCATTCAAAATATTCAAGCGACGCCCCTGCTAACAAAGCAGCATGCGCCGTTACCCATTGGAGCGGAATTTGCCAAACTCTGTGTATTGATGGCTCTGATTCACTGCTTCAAATAGCGCCATCTCATGACCTGATTGTTCATAATAATCTCTAAGATCTCTGCAGGCCTAGCTGGTCAGGCCTCCCCGATAACGACACCGATATTTTCAAAGGTACACCCTTCTGTGTTGGATATAGGCTTACATGTTAGTATGCTCCTGTATAATAATTGTAGTGCAGCTTTGGGTTCTACCTTTAACTGAAAAATCTTGTTAT
Organism: Heliocidaris erythrogramma; assembly: GCA_025617745.1. Classification (NCBI taxonomy): domain Eukaryota; kingdom Metazoa; phylum Echinodermata; class Echinoidea; order Camarodonta; family Echinometridae; genus Heliocidaris; species Heliocidaris erythrogramma. Next base: position 56,924,411 of record CM046854.1, read on the forward strand.
CGTATCGGTGAGGTCTGGCCACCTCGTGAGGGCGGTTGAGAGGAGAGATCTAGAATTTTGAACTTTCCACATGGTTCCAAATATTAAGTGTAATTTCTTTCCAGTTGGGAGAAAGCAACATTTGGCCTTTCGAATTCATTGGCTGATAATGAAACGCATTCCTACATTTCAGCCAATTCGGCATACAGTACACTCAATGAGGCACTCAATGGTTGATGATGTGTGTGTAACAACAGTATCATGAATATTGAAAAGAATAACGTATGTTTCTGTTGAAATATAACTTATCACTATTGTTAATATTGTTAATCTGAAACCTTCAAACATGTAAAAACTTATATAACTATATTGAACTTTATAATCCAGCAAATCTCTCTCTCTCTCTCTCTTCCTCCTTGCCCCTTCCCCCCCCCCCCCCCCTCTCTCTCTCTCTCTCTCCTGTTACCCCTGGTCGTCCACACCCCTTTTCCCCTTTTCTTTCCTCTCTCTCTCCAGTCTCGCTTTATCTCTTCTCCCCTGCCCCATCTCTCTCTCTCTCTCTCTATCTATCTATATATCTATCTTCCTCTCCCTCTCTCTACTTAGGAAAATGGACCCTCAATCCTTTTACAATCACCCAATGACAATTATTATTCCCATGAATGCAGAAAATATAACATGTTTTTATATCATTATAGCTCTGTATGAGCATTCCAGACTTACTTCCTCAAGTCAAATGTTTAAAAAGAGATATGTAACGTCAATTTCTATGCTGTAACTCTGGGCGTGGCTTCATAAGACAAACGAATCGAGACCAGTTGTCAGCCAATCATGTCATCATAATGACCATTTTACTGACAATTCTTTAAACTCAAATTGCATTGAGTCTTTCGGTTCATTCACTTTTGCATGTGTTCTACCAAGAAGCTGAGTGTCTATAAAAACTTCGGATTAGTGCATTAGTGCATCTTTCATACCTTTGGTATGAAAGATGAAATTCCATGTTAAGTATTGTCATTGTCACTGGATATAAACTGATTAGATTGACCAATACTCGCAGTGCGTGACTGCTCATTGCAAGACTATATCATATCATTATCACATGAATTTAACATTATTTGGATCCATCGTTTTGCCGTGACCGGGGATAAGAAATGGCTTCTATTTTTATATTTCTCACCACGATCGCTTTGATTTTCGTCATCCATTACGCAGGTCAGTATTTTTACAAATTGATTTACTCAGAAAAAACGCGACACTTTCAGGGGATCCACAGTGATAGTGATGAAGTGTAATATTCAATTTAAAGTCGTTTATACTCCAGGTCGGTCCTTTTGTGTGTACGATTCGTACAGGAAATTATGAATATGTGTAATTACGAAAATATGTTGCAGAGGAACGTAAAAATTTGATTTTGTTATTATTATTCCGAAAGTTACTGTCCATTCCCAACGAAACAATAATTCCTTTTGTTCTGAATAGTAGAGTAAATTGAAGTTATAAAAGCAACCGGCGTATTCATTTAAATATAATGTAGGGATATTACGATGACAAGAACGAAAAAGAATATGTGTTCTATAAGACATTTTCTATTTGACAGTAATGTTCATAGTGTAATGGGTGCCTGTGTTTCTTTCAGCTAAAATTCATTGTTACTCATTAATAAAAGAAACTGGTGTATTCATTTAAACGCAGTTTAGGGTTATTGGCAGGAACAAAAAAGAATATGTGTTCTATAAGACATTTTCCATTTCAGAGTAAAGTTCATATATAGTTCAATTCAAATTCATTAACTGTTGCTCCTATTTACCATTTATTTCACCCAGTTGATGCCACTGAGACTCATAGTAACTGCAAAGTCAATGACACTGCAGGAGTCATTAGTGTCTCCGAAGACCAGCTTACGAATATCAACTGTACAATACCAAAACTGTTTATGGGGACTGATACCTGGTATCTAGATTACAAGAACTGGACGGCTTTCAAATGTGTAGCAGACAACTCTGATCAGACTGATATAAATGAAACAACGGAAGTGACGTTATGTGTTCATGGTAACTAACGATTTGAAGTTCGATGTTGTTTTATGATATTATTGGGTGAATGAGCAGGAATCACAAAATTGTGTACATGACTGACATTCTGAAAGTCCGTACTAAATATGCGAAAACAAATATTATAGTTTAGTAATCCCAGTACCCATGGTCAAAATTGGGGGAGAACTTCTCCGAGAGGTTAGGTCCTGTGTAAAATATTATTTATATCATGTTTTATAAAATTGACAAGTATCAAATTCTGTCATTTCTCATTAAATGGATTTATATTGGTATAGGATTATGCAAACATTTTATTTACTCTCAAAATACGTGAATATTAAAACATTTTTTGCAAAAACCAGTTCATTAAGTTTTCATCAAAAATATGCTTCGTTGCTGGTTTGGTTTTCGAGGGGTGACAAATTTCTCTACTCTGTTTTGCCATAAGGCTGTGAGGGTGTATCTGTTTCTGTTTCTTACATAAGTGTTATAGTTCGTTACCGTTTCCTTTTCTACGTTTGGTTCTATAGGTCCACCTGACCAGCCACAGTTAATGGTCCCCGATGATCTGGTACCAAGGAGGTCTACCAACATAACATGTGTGATCACTAACGTCTACCCAGCACCGAAGATAGAATGGTTTCTTGGATCAAACAACATCACAGTGAATGCGTCTATTGACACTATATATGATAACAATACAAGCCTCTTCAATGCCACGAGTTCACTAATATTCACACCAAATTCGACAGATGGTGGGCAAAATCTGACATGCAGTGCATTGCCATCTTTGCCAAACGTATGGACACCAGTGAATACATCTGTTCAACTTAATATCTCAGGTTAGCAAACTTCTAGCAAGATTCAGCTAAACTTATGAATGAAATGATTTTTATAGGAAATAAAAGATGAAAAGATTTGAGTTGGAGAGTTCAGTAGGGCTACTATGGTAGGTAATTGGAAGAGTCTGATCATAATCATAAATACATTAGGTCTGTCTTTTTTTCCTTCAGTAAACGAATGATTACTTAAAGGGATACTCAACCGCAGATTGTGGACGTTTTAATGCCGCGAGAGGGCACCGTGATCGTTACCTGATCATGCCGTTGCCCCGCGGGGCGCAAACCACCTCGGATAGACTGGTCCCTGCACAAACATGCACGCTCCGCCTGAGCTCGAGCTCTCGTTCGAGATTCGGTCGGCTTCGTGCAGTCGAAATGTAATCTCACTTAGTCCAACGTACGCGTTCGACGCGCAAACTTTGTGTACGAGTGAATGGGGCTTACGCAATCCTGACTTTCCCCACGGCCGCCCGGTGGCGTATCCCTTTAACAATGGCATTTGGAATGCACAAATCCAAGAGAGGGGGATAAAGGGGGAAAGGAAGAGGTTAAGTAAGTAATACAACTCATCCAACTTTCCTGCGTATAGAGACTCATGTTCCCTCGCATTCCATCCTTCTTTTCAAACTAGTACCCCTCCCCCCCCCCCCCCCCCCCCCCCCCCTCCCCTTCACGATGGTTTCAGACATTTATCAAAATCATACTAAATTTGTACCGACGCTTACCCTGATATATTAGAATATAATTTGAATGGAATATAAGCCGTGTATTACTTGTCCATACCCTGGAAATTTGAATGATATGACAGTGCAAGGAGACACGAAATGGTAAAGAAATGTAGGAAATTCAGTTCTTTCAAAGGCATTGTAATGTCGTCTTCATGTTGGTATCTCTCTGGTATCTTTCTGTTCCTCTTTAAGATGAAGACCATTTCGCTGAGTTGAGGGTTGAAAGGGCAACATCATCATCCCTCTTTCTTTCCTGGCAACTTGATCAAGGCAACGTAAGCTCCATGGTGACACTGCGATACTGTCGAAACGGCACAATGGACATTGAAGGCGTGAGGATATCGGACAATCTGACCTGCCCCTTTTACAAGGAGGTGACTGGCCTTAATGGAACCAATTATAACTTAACAGGATTGGAACCATTTCAGTGGTATGACCTGACCTTGCTTTCAGATGGATCACCAAATGCTTCGGAAACTGCTTCGACTGCACGTGAGTACAAATTGCCTCTTGCATATTATTTTTTCTTTCATTAGTACTTTTCATATTTCCAGGTTAACTAAGAGTCAAGTCAGCATGTGAATGACAACAGTTTTTGTTCTTCTTGTTACCACACGTATAGTTGAACTCACAAAATAATTATAGAAATTTGAAGCGACTCCTTCCATGGTTGGTTATATTGATAGAACAGAACAAATTAAGTGAAGGGATATTGTTAAGAGGGAAATCCTTGTGTAGGTAGCTTTTGGCAAACAGAGTAGTGGGTCAGTGTGGCTTATCTTTATATATTTGAGAGAAATTTTTTTATTCCCCACAGTGTCATTGGCCTATTTTACTTTGAAGTTTAATCCAATATTCTTCGAGAAGGGTTTCTGATGCAAATCATCTACTTGTGTTTGCCCGTTGGTGTATTTTTAAAATCTCTCTCTCTCTATTTCGATCTATCTGTTAATCTGTCTCAATCTGTTTTCTTCTCAGTTTCTCTCTCTCTCTCTCTCCTCTGCCATAACTTGTGCGTCTTCAATAGTTCTGTTCTAGATTTCGAATCAGGATATTTTAAGCTGTTGTCCTAATCAGAGAGCCAGGATATCTGACATATCAAAGCAAAATACGTCCCCAAACATTTTAATAAAAAAACATAGAAAAACCTATTGATTCATAATGCAATTGCCTCTAGACATTGTTATAATATGACTTCCTTGTCTCATGTCTCATTTACAGCACCATTACCGGAATATTATGGTACGTTATTTCCTTGTTATTTTTAACTCCTAAGAATGTTTTCACTGTCTAGCTTCAGTTTTATTAAGTAGTCGCTTGAATTTCCACGTTTTATTCTACCTTAAAGGATCGCTTGGTGTATGGTCAATGCACATTATTTAAGTTTAGAATTCATTGTGATAAAGCTTACTTATACTTGATTTTCACATGGGGATAATTATCCGGGGGATAGTTGTCCTAGGGGTAGTTGTCCCGGGGTAGTTGTCCGGGGTAGTCTTCCAGGAGGTAGTTGTCCTAGAATCTGTGTATGTTGTGTGTGGGTGTGTGTGCGCGTGTGTGTGTTTAATTTGTAATATTCATTTTTGAAAATCTGGATCAAGAAAAAAAAATACAAAAACAAAAGTGAGGGGTGTGTGTGTGTGTGTGTGGATGCTTGCCTATATATACAAAAGGTTGAAAATCCATTTGTTGGCGTAGTAAGAGATGAATAACAAGATTGCAATGCATTTATTTGCCAATATTGATTTCAAGTATATTCTCCGCATTTTCGAAACGTAAATAACGTTCCTTCCTCAGATACTCAGATACTCTCTTGTCTTCATTTCTTCCTTACACGTTTTTTACCCTTCACTTTTCTGCCTTCCCTTTTCGTTCTGTTTCTCTCTCTTTCTCTGGCTTCAGTCCTTTTTCTAATTATTTCCTCTTCATCCATCAATTCCCCCTTAACTTCCTCCCTCTTCTATACAGGTGTTTACATGACATACAGTCCAGAAGAAGAAATATTGAAGATATCAAAACTACCATTCATGAACAGGACTGTTCCTTCAGATCTCTGCTTTGTCATTCAAACACAAGACCAAAAACCCAACTGTTCAAGTAGCCGTGTAGAGTGCAAAGATGGGACAGAGGTTGATGGTGTCCAGGCTGAACAAATCAAGGGAATCGGACTCGTAATCAGCGGTCGAGGATTCTGCAGTCTACCATCTCAACCAATCAGTAAGTAACACCTCAGTCACACTGGCAAACCCACTCACAACCGATCGATTCTAGGCCTTCACTTCGGGGTAACCTCGCTAGTCATAAGGACCGCTAGTCATAAGGATCAGTGGCTCATAAGGACCGCTAGTCATAATGTGTAATTTCCTATACCTGTAGGGTCGCTATTCATAAAGCGAAAAGGGGGTCACTATTCATAAACTCATAAGGAGCATTATTCATAAGGATTGCTATTCATAATATGAGAAGAGGGTCGCTATTCATAATCGAAGAAAAGGGTCATTACTCATAAGGGCCGCTATTCATAATAAGTCATAAGGGTCGCTATACATAATACAGATACAGGGTCGCTATTCATAATACCAAATCGGGGTCGTTAATCATAAGGGTCGCTATTCATAAAGGTCAATATTCATAAGGGTCGCTATTCATAAAGGTCAATATTCATAAGGGTCGCTATTCATAATCGGAGAAGAGGGTCGCTATTCATAATCACAGAAGAGGGTCGCTATTCATAATCAAAGAAGAGGGTCGCTATTCATAATCACAGAAGAGGGTCGCTATTCATAATCGAAGTAGAGGGTCGCTATTCATAATCACAGAAGAGGGTCGCTATTCATAATCAAAGAAGAGGGTCGCTATTCATAATCACAGTTGAGGGTCGCTATTCATAATCGAAGATGAGGGTCGCTAATCATAATCAAAGAAGAGGGTCGCTATTCACAATCACGAAAGAGGGGCGCTGTTCATAATCGAAGAATAGGTTAGGGTTAGGATTATTTGTCAAATATTATAATATGATTTTCATTGTTCAATGAACACTCAAATATGAAAGAACAAAAATAATAATATTGGATGGGATGTAGACACCCCACGGCTGTGTCGAGCCAATATGGGGACGGGCGATGAAACAAATACACCCCTTAAAAACAGGCGAGAGCGAAAAAGCATGAGAACGATAAAAGCTACGAAATTTGCGTCAGTATTCGCGCTTCCCGTGGGGAGGGGGAAGTAATTCCCCATCCATGCATCCACCCCTGATACATGCAGTGCAGCATTGCGTGGGTGTCGAACTAACTTTCCGCCTAAAAGGAGGTGCTAAATGTACGAGCCTTTATCTTTCTCTCAAATTTGCTACAAAACGTCTGAGAGACCCCCCCCCCCCCCCTCTCCGTGCACCCACCCCTGTTACATACAGTGCAGTATTGCGACGAGCCATTATCTTTATCTCAGATTTGCTATAAAACGTCAGAGCTTTCGCACGGGAGGGGGGAAACCATATAGTTACATACCCCTAACAACTCTATCGGGGAATCTCCCCCTCCCTGCATCCATCCCCCTGGGGAGCACGCAAAGAGTTCTCATCACCAAATTGGCAAGCTTTCTAGCTAAAATTCATAAATGTTTCATTATTTTTACTTTTAATGTTTAAAAACAATTAATTTTATGTTTGTAAACAAATCTTTCGGCATATTACTCCCAGTGTTAAAGATCGTATGCTCGATCTGTAATGAAAAAACACAAGTCAGAAAAAATTGGAACCAGCGGGATTCGAACCTGTCATCTACTGCTTGCCGGGCAGCGACTTAACCACCAGGCTATTCTGGTTCACGGCCAAGTCACGACGAACTAGAATCAAATACCCAAGATCCTCTTCTTTCTGACTCATTAATATTCAAACGGTCCGCCGTAGACAATGGTTAGTAAACGAAGAAGCTTGACTGGGGAGGAATTTTTAATTTGTAAACAAATCTTTCGGCATATTACTCCCAGTGTTAAAGATCGTATGCTCGATCTGTAATGAAAAACACAAGTCAGAAAAAACACTGGGAGTAATATGCCGAAAGATTTGTTTACAAATTAAAAATTCCTCCCCAGTCAAGCTTCTTCGTTTAATTTATGTTGTTTAGGATTAAAATAGTGTCGCCGACAAATTCCATCGAAAAAACAATAAAAAACATAAGAAAAAAAGGATTTTTACCGGTTTATTTGATCAGAATCTGACAAAGAGTCTCTGTACCAAAAATTAGCAGTTTGGGGGCTTTAATTAATTAATTAGAGCAAATTAATTTTATGCATAAATTAGCATAATTAATTAGTTATTAAATTTTTCGGAGAAATTGACTATACAGTTTTGTAGATTACGTGGTCGGCGACGTGTGTGCCGATTTTCGTTGCGAATGCGCGGTGGACGGCCGAGATCTTAGGGGGCGGAATCAGCCCCCCACCCCCGGCTGTGAGATGGGTCTAAAATAACCCGGCTCTGTTAGGGTTAAAGCCGTTGGTCCTGTGGTTGTTTACATACAACCAATATGCTTTACAGTATAAAGAAATGGGAATAAATTTGATAGAATTGAATTAAGATCAAACAAACATAGAAAATACATGATGCGCATGCCCTTGTAATGGGGGGGGGGGGGGGTGGCCTGTAGGATTGGCTTGTATCATCCCCCCGCCATAATTCACCTTCAATAAATGACATGATCAAATAATATGATCAGGAGGAGGAGGAGGATGACCATGATGATTATTATTCATAGGATCACGATCGATCAACATGGTGATAATTTTTGTCATGATTTTTGTTAAGATTATGATAAGGAAGACCGAAATAAAGATTTTAAAGAATATAATGAAATAAATAAGTTAGTAATTACCATGAAAGAACATGCACTCAAATGCTCTGAGAGGTGATTTTTAACTCGGGGAAATTTGAAAGTCCCAACCGTGGGAGGGCATACTTCATTCCCATCCATGCCCATAAACAGGGGCACACTGTAAAAACGGTAGATGCCAATGAATTGTACGTTACTAAAATCACGTATTATGAAAATATTACTATCCCACCCCAAAATAAAAACGAAAACAAATTTTTCACGGCAATTTCTAAGCCCGTATCCGGACAACTACCCCTACAACTAATCTCCAGGACAAATACCCCCTACGAGAATCCCACCCCCCCCCCCCTCCTCCCCGCCCAACTTTCCCCTCATCTCCCCCCAAATGGACGATTGCTGGAACTTGAGATAAAGGCTAAGGATTAGGTCTTCACAGGAGTTGAGAAACGGGAGGATCTGGATGATTCAGTGATTCATTTATTGTCATGCAACAAGGATACAAATTGTGTTACAATCTGATTTCCCAATTTCAAGCATAAAAAATTGCTCGTGATGGATAAGAATGAATACAGAAAAATATATTAATGCACATGTATCAAAAATATATTAACACATTGAGAAAGAGGCATGACAATAATTATTCCATGATAAATCTACGTAAACAGTGTACAAAAGGAAATAAGAGTACAAGCAAGAGGTCCATGTCTTGCAGAAAACCATGCAGAAACAAAGAAACAAGAAGCTGGAAAAGGAAGGAAAGAGGAAGAGAGAGAGAGAGAGAGAGGAGGAAAAAGAAAAAAGAAAGAACGAAAAGGGTACATAAATAGACAACCAGTACTTCCCCTAACTCTAAAATAGGTGTGGCAATGACACTCCAATATTCAAAACAAAGCACATGTCTGCGTGTATGTGGGTGGGTGGATGGGGGGGGGGGGGGGGGTCCTCTCCTCCCACGTAGATGTATGGATTAGACATCGTTTTTTTTAATTATTAAGGCACTGGCAAAGCGCCTTTCAAAGTGTGGGGAGTATTGATAAATATAGTTCACTTTTTTAGAAAATAGGGATATATTTGACAAAAACCGGAAATGCATTGTATAGAGCTTTCTTAAATAAAATACCGTTGGGCCTTGGGTTGTCCTTCCTCCATATCCCTTTCTTATTTGATTTAAATGACAACCCTCTTCTTTGATTATGATTAGCGACCCTCTTCTGTGATTATGAACAGCGACCCTCTTCTCCGATTATGAATAGCGACCCTCTTCTGTGATTATGAATAGCGACCCTCTTTTGTGATTATGAATAGCGACCCTCTTATGTGATTATGAATAGCGACCCTCTTTTGTGATTATGAATAGCGACCCTCTTCTCCGATTATGAATAGCGACCCTCTTATGTTATTATGAATAGCGACCCTATTCTGTGATTATGAATAGCGACCCTTATGAATATTGACCTTTATGAATAGCGACCTTTATGAATAGCGACCTTTATGAATAGCGACCCTATTTTCGTATTATGAATAGGGACCCTTATGATTAACGACCCTGATTTGGTATTATGAATAGCGACCCTCTTTCCATATTATGAATAGCGATCCTTATGTCTTATTATGAATGTCAGTCCTTATGAATAATTACCCTTATGAATAGCAACCCTTATGTCTTATTATGAATAGCGGTCCTTATGAATAATTTTTTTTTATGAATAGCGGTCCTTATGACTAGCGAGCAGACCCCTTCACTTATATTCAAATCAATAATGGTTTTATTTGAACAATGATTTGCAGCCATTAGCTGAATTGCGCATGCCTAAAACAATTTCTCACTAAACATTTCATAATTCATTTCATCATTAACAATTGCATTCAAATAACATTATATTGACTTCATATTACAATTGAGAAATTAGAGTAATTCAATTCATTTTTTTAGTTAAACAGATGATTGTACAAACCTAAAACATCTAGAATCAAGATCAAAATTTTAAAACTCAAATTAAAATTATTATGGCAAATCGACTTGGGGAACATTTTTTGGAGAATCCCATTTCACATTGTTCTGTAGTACGAGACCAAGAATCGTGGCCTGAGAAACAACTTTAAGATTATCATAGCCTATCATCAAAGGTAGTTGCTGAGGTAGTTCTTTCATAAATGATACAAACATCACTGAACTTAATAGGATTAAGAAGCATATTATTTTGCTCTGACCATGTACCCTATTTTGTTTATTTCACATTGTATATGTGACAATTGAGAATGCCTGCGGCTTTCGATAAGAGTCATATCATCAACGTACTATAGTTATAGTAAGGTACTTTAGGGTCTACACATGCATCGTTGCTCATGATAAGAAAGAGCATAGGTCCCAGTCTTGTTCCTGAGGAACCCCTGCATCTATGCTACCACACGCTGATATGGTGCCTAGATATTTCACGCACATGTCTTTTTTCGAGGTAGCTTATGATCAAGTGAATAAGACTTGGCCAGACATTCAAGCGTAATTAATTTACTGGCAAGGATGTCGATACGGTCAAATGCCTTTGAATAATCTGTAATGACAATGTGGTAGAGACAGTCTTGATGTTTTCAGCATTTTCAAGTACCCAATGAATTAAACTAATGGGATAATGGTTTGTAGATAGTCCTTGTCGGTTGCCATACTGATTTGGATCGATTTGATTTGAGATATCTTGTAATAACTACTTCACAATGAATGATTCTGCAATCTTCGCCAAGTAACTGGTAAGTGCGATAGGTCGGAGATTATGATGAGTGGCCAATTGCCATTTAAGAACTGGAACCACGATCAGTATACCTCCACTGGCGAGGAAATTCCGAGAGCTAGAAAGACGCATCTAAGATATCGGTAAGTGGCTCTGCAAGTTTGTATGCGAACTCCCGAATGATACGAGGAGGCAAATCTGCACGAACCCGCGCTATTTCGCTGACTTAAAGTAAGTAGAAATTTGAAAACTTGTTAACGGCGCAGGGAGGAAAGCGGGTAAAATTGTTTTGTCCAATCTTGGTAGATCCGATGCAACGGAACAGAAATGTTTTCTTTTGTTCGCTTCGTTGTCGGTCTGACTGCGGTCTGGTCGTTGTGAGTAGGATATAAGAAAGTTCGATTCAGTACGCGAATGCAATGCCCTCCAAATTGTCGGTTTGTTATTAAATCTTTCTTTTTAGCCGTTTGTTAACGGATTTAATGAATGATCTTTTCTCTTCTACTTGTTGGTCTGTGATCAAATAACCAATAAAATCAGAAATCAACCGTGTTATAATGGGTTTTTTACTATCATTATGATGATGATGATAATAATAATGATGACAATCATTATGATTAAGTTATATAAGTTTCTGGACATGTAATATACAGGCTTTGCTAACACGATAACACTACTTTCGAAAAATAAACTCAAGGTCAATTTCAAAGGCCTATTGTACAGCCCATAGAATTCAGGTTCGGATTACGTAATGCGCGATTGTTATGTTCGCAAATTCCTAAAGGTAATAGGCAGTGCTATTGAAATTATATTCAGTTGATTTTTCGAAAGTAGTTTTATCGTGCCGCCTTTTAAACATGTATAACTGTTTGCAACATCACCTAGGTCAATATTTGTGCATCATATACCTAACTTATTGATATTTTAATATGTACCCAAATCTATGGAGAAATTTCTTTTTTTATTGTTATTGTAGTTATGTTATGTTATGCACCGAAGTGTATTATGTTAATATGATTGAAAACAGTCAATGAATCCAAATCTGAATCATTACTATTATTATCACTATTATTATTATTATTATTATTATTATTACTATTATCATTACTATTTCTGCTACTACTATTACTACTACTGTTAATACCACTACTACTACTACTAGTAGTAGTAGTAGTAGTAGTAGTAGTAGTAGCAGTAGAAGTAGTCGTAGTATACTTCGACTACTACTACTACTTATCATTATTTTTATTTTCATTATTCCGCAAAACAGGATCAAGTCCGTATACTTTTCTCAAAACAGCCTGTTTCAACAAGCACAAATTGCTTTTAAGTTTAAAAATGATACTGTTATCATTATTATTGTTATCATAGTTATTAATATTTTGATATTATTTAGTAGAATGATTGTTTTAGTTTTTTGTAGTAGTAGTTTGTGTGTATGTTAATTAGGTATGTATAGATGTATATCCATCATATATGATTATTTACGTTTGGGGACAGACCATTAACTTCACTATCCGAAAGACATGACTCGGTTTTGAACCTAGGTCCCATCAGATTCAGTCTGGAAGCGAATGCAGAGAGCTTACAGCGGACATTACCGCTAGACCAACTCACATCTCCCTAATTTTAAAACAGGGGTTGAAAGACCTTCAGTGTGGAAACGAACTGTTGACGAGGTGACAGGCATTGATTTCACTAGGCTTTATGTGATACTATCTCAAACGTGCTTTTTTTTTACCATAGCTTGTAATCACCCATCGAAACAATATTATAAGTTGCTCTATTTCCTGCATTAACAATGATATTTTAGCACGTGATGGACGAGACGTCTTCAAGGGTAAAGTGAAGATTCCTATACATTTAATTACTTTCCACTTTCAGAAGGACAATGCTAGGAAATGACGGATTAAGTATGTATTTTGACATATTCATATTCACAAAGTTGAATTGAACCTTGTTTGTCAAAAGTAGCTTCAACAAGTGTGATTATTTATTCCAAAGTCCCTACTTATGTATATGAATTATAAGGTTTTACTTGTGAAAACCTACATGTAATTGTACAGCAAAACCAATTATATGCAGATGATCTTAAACAATGTGCAGTATTTCTTGAACTATATGAACATACAAAATAAATACATATTAATAGTATATATTTCAACATTGCAAAAAGGATTAAATCATAATAACGTTTCCTTGCGCTCAAAATATGTCAAAATATGGTAAATTTCGCCTGATAATAAAGCGATGAGAATGAAGCGTAATCTCTTGACCCTTCCACGTTTGAGATGATTCAATAAAATGGTCTTTCATTTTCAAGTACTTGTGAAAAAGTTCAAAATTAAACATTAGTTAGAAATACCTGTCAGGGCAACTCGGTGTGTCACCATGCACAACCCTACTTCGGACTACTACCCCTTTAGAGGGATTCGGTAATTTTGTGAAGGCTTGATTTAATAATTGTTGAATTTTGATATCTGTCTTGTATAATGATGTTCAGAAGGATAAACAAATAGCCAGGCATAGAAAGGTTTTCAAATACATAATGCTATTATTAAGATATCTGTGACTGAATACTCCCATTTACGAAAGCGTATGGCCATACACTTGAGTCTAACACTGATTCTATGGGTCTGGCATTTCCGGTCACTTGCATATGTTTACTTTTGTGAAGCACATGATGAGTTTGAAGTGCTTCTTTTTCCTGGGCTTCATTTTATACCATATTACATACACTGATAACATTGTAAGGCCAGGCAGCTCAGATTTTATCAAGCCCCTACAAAGTTACAAAATCACTTTAAAGTGTGCCAATCACCTAAAAAATAATTGCGTACAGCTAGGATGTGTAAAATTGACCTCATAAATACTTTACTTTGCCATCTATGGGTTAAGGGTAGAGGGGTATAAAGAAAAAAATGAACCGTAAAACCCCTCGTGCGGAACCCAACTCCTAGTTCGGTTCCGCGCGGCCATTATTCTATGCGAGCGCGTACGGGTCCGTCGACTAGTCACATTACAAGTTGCCGTAATGTTTATTAGGGTGTATTTCAATTTGCAATATCTTTTAATAAATCAACACCTGAAGCTCATATTTTGAATATACAGTAGTATAGCGACATTAAACCCCTTTAATTAACATGCAGAGCAAAATATTCTTTGGTGATTGGTACACTTTAAATAACAATTTGACTCCAAGTCCCCCTCCCCCCGGAAAATACATTGTAGACAATTGAACTAGTGTTAAGTTCTCTCCAGGGTTAATCCTAGGTGTACTCAAGATGTTTTCTTGTATTAGGGTGGAAATATCATGATGTGTATTTGTCTTTGGGTAAGTTATTGGGGTTACTGCACTACAATTAGATCGAACATATCAAGGGGTAACTGTCCATTGGTTGATGTCAGGGCAGGCTCCTTCTGGGGCTGAAAGGGCTCAGAGTAATCCCAGGGGTAGTTATTCGGGGTTTTATTGTATTAGGGTGAAAATATCCTTCAGGAGGATAAAGTGCTATAATTAAAATAGGACATGAGTAGGTCAAAATAATATTTTCAAGGGGAAAACGCTGAAATGAATCACAAGTGCTAAGAAACAAGTAAACTATGACGCATCATTCATCGAATCTTGTTTTCTAGATCTTTCCTGAAATAACTCCTACTTTCTTGGGAATCTATGTAAGACGAGCATGACAAGTATGAAGGACACAAGGAAATAAGAGACTTCAAGATGAAGTTCAGTTCTGATCAAGCAATTACATTGTGAAGGAAACATGTCTGAAAGCAATTAGGAAAGGTTGATTATGTACAGTGTGAGAACTGTTGTGTACTGTAAAGTTTTAAAATCATCGTGATGAATATGGAAAATTAACCTAACCTTGCTGAAAGTCACATGCACAGCACACGGAACATGAATAATATATGTATGGGACTGCACATACAATGTAGCATGAATGTGTGGTCCAAACACTTGAGATATTTTCCGTCATATTTCGAACATGAGGGCGTTTAAAGAGCAATCCTTTCAGGGGACATTTCTATTATGATGTGTTTCCATACTGATTTAAAAGGAATGAGAAAATCCAGCTTTACCAGTACTCAACCTTCTTTTTAAGAAGATCATAAAGAGTGAGTGGTAACCAAGCAAGTACCAGGAAATGCAGGAAGGAAATCATATGTTTTCAGTAGGTTTATTGAGTTGACACCAAACACATGGTGATCGATAGAAAGTGCAAGGGCGTGAAGAAGATATTTTATCTCTCTTTCATTAATCTCTGTTTGTCTGTCTCTCTCTCTTTCTCTCCCTTTCTCTCCCTCTCTCTCTTTATCTTTCTAGCGATTTTTGTTTGTATAATGATCTCATTTTTCTTTTATTTTAGGTTGTATTTCTCGGTATTTATTTGTTTCTTTCTCTCTCTGTCTGGCTCTGTTATTTTGTATTCATTTTATCTGGATCTGGTTTCTCCTTACACAGTGCCACAAAAGCAATCACTCCTTAAAATCAGGATAATGTAACTAAGTTACATTTCCCTGTTGGAATAAGGCTTCATAATGAAAATAGAATCGTGCCTATGTATTTTAATCCAAGGAACTGCAATTAATGTGAAATTTATATTTCATTTCCGACTGAGAAATTCGATAAAAAGAAATCAATACAAAAATAAAACACTTCGAAGAGGGAACTAACGTTTAAATGGTATGACTAAATTAATTTGGATTCGATCTGCATGATTTTTTTCCTTCAATTTCTTGTTGGGCTAGTTCTGAATTCAACTCATTCAACTCATGGTAAGATGGATATGCCTCACGTGACTGTCATCATGGGAGCAGTTTTGGGAACGTCGATCTTCATACTCCTGTCCTCTGTAGCCCTTCTCCTCTTCTTGAACTTCATTTGTAAAGGAATCGGTTGTCTTGGAAAGAAAGGTAAATGAAAAATATTTATACTGTAACATACACTTAGAAGAAAAACAGTTTACCTCACATTTTCACAAATTCACTCCATTATGTGTCATGAAAGTGGGCACTGTTTATTCTTCAAAATTTATATATAGAGCTTCAATCAAATTAAAACAATCATTTAACCGTTAGATCTGATTAAGAAAATTTCAAATATAGACCAAGTAGCCATTGAAATGTTAATGAACATGACATCTGAGCATCTCTTCTTCAACATTGAAGACAAAGAATGAGAAAGAATCACGAGGATTGAGCTCTGGATGTAAACTGTAGTCTCAGGACTGCATGGATTTTTTTTACAATACAAGTGTTTCTCGTGATTGTATTTTCATTGTTTTAACTGAACTCTACACGATGGAAAGGTTCATCAACATTTGAATGGTCAGATGCCCCATGTTTGTGATTTTCTTTCAGAGATTCATATATTGTTAAATGACTATGCTCACTCATGCGGGAATGATATGATTCCAATTGCATATCATCTTAAATAGGATAAATTTACGTTTATTTTGATATATGACAGATAAGTTTATATTATACAGGTGTATATTATTTGAAATCCTAACTGTGAATAGTATATCGGCTTTCTTTTAGTTTTGCTGAGTGTATATATATATATATATATATATATATATTTTATATGTATCTTTATATATGTAGGTGGGTGTGTGTGTGAGAGAGAGAGAGAGAGAATGATTTTACTTGCTGAATATTCTAAGCAGAGACCAAAATTGTGTTTGCTCTGAGAAGGAAATTTGGCAGGAATGGGCCGAACGGTGTGAAAAGCTATTATAAATGATGTGTGCATGCATTAAGCGATTTTACTAATTGATTACAATTTTGGAATTGCATACATAAGAGATGATAATAAAATACAAGTCAATCTTCCGTAAGTGGATTACAATGCTTCAAATATAAAAAGTTATCTTATTTCCTCCTTTTTGTCATGAATTGTATATAGATACAAATATAAGAAGCTAACTGTCCACCTTCATTTTACCTTGAATTGCTTTTGTAAAAAGAACTAAAAAAGGATCAATCTCTACTAGCAGTTATCTCACCCCAGATCCTCCTAGTGGCTATAAATTAAGATGGCAGTTTCTACACTGTATCTGTTAGTCATTTTTATAATTGTATTATAAACATATTTACTCCTTTTGCATGATTGAATAGATGCCAAATATAACAAACTAACTGTCTACCTTCAGTTTATCTTGAATTGCCTTGGTGAAAAGAGCTACATGTACAAAGGATCAATATCTACTAGCACTTGTGCCACCTTTTCCTAGAGACTACATCATGTCCATTTCTATATTTATCGGTATATTATGCTAATTTTATGCATAGATTAACTGTGGTATGAAACTACCTAATTGTTTATATTTTTGTATTCAGTAGTTTTTATTTCTCAAGAACTTCTCATTTTCAACAAAATGAAATACATATAAAACTTCAATATTTCATAAACAAATTTACAAACACAATGACAGCTCAAATTATATACGTATATTTTTACAAACATGTCCTCTCAAATATAATATTTACTTTTCAAGACTCAATCTATCAATACAGAAAAAATAATAAAAAACAAATCTTTCCAAAATACACAAAACAGAATATACAAATTGAAGCCCTTAGTAATCCTTTTATTAAAACTCACCACCCTCGACTCCCACCCCCTCAGTTCCCTCCTCTCTAACCACCTGACAAACAAAGTCCTTCATCCCCAATCCCCCAACCCCTTCCCTCCTCCCCACCTGTGTGGGGATGAAAAGCGTTGAATTTTACTAACAATTCTAATCCATTACGAAAATAACTGAAAGTGAAAAGTTTTAATATAGGTTCAACCTTTGTACTTTGCTCCATATCCAGCTCTCCATCTAGCTCTCCCCCAAATTTTCAAAATTTTACCATTTTCTTAAATGTAAGGGATATTTAATTCTTCCTAATGCCAATTTTCTTTCCTCTCTTTCATCTTCTCTAAACGTGCATTTTATTTTATCTATATTTATTTCTGACGTTTTTTCTCTTCCCCTAAAAACCAAGTATTTTACTAGAATTATGAAATGATTAACCAATTGTTCTTTTCCTTGTTCCCGTAATTTTATCCCAAATAATATTTCTTTCCAACTTAAATTAGTCAGAGATATGAAGTTGAAAATATTATTACAGTTTCTCCATATAATCTCACTCTTATATGTTGTTGTGGATCGATGGGAGAGGTATGCCGAAGCCGTGTGGGCCGTGTGGGCGAGATGTTCAGTGCTGCAGTTCATCTACACTATGATCCCATTTTTTTCCACCATAGATATAGAGGTAGTGTTAGGGTTAGCGTTAGTGTTTTGTCCAGGGCTGTCCTTTTTTCTGTTGGCTTTGTTTTTCCTCTTTTTTATATATGTATTATGTACTCTAACGCCTAAAGGCACCCTCGTCCTAAGCTATTGCTTGCAGGGGTGTGTTCTCTATGTTTGTATTACGATGAACGTATATTTGTCATCATTTTGTTGAAAAGACTGTACATCATTTTGTTTATTTATTACTTGTCTGCATGTAATTACAATCTTCCCGTTTTACAGGGAAAAGACTTTAATATTGAAATAACGGCAATAACTTGTAATTTCAAGGGGAAAATGTAGTTTTACTGTTATTTTTTACAGTGAAGAAAGTACTCTTTTAAATTATTTTAAAAAACATTCACCGATTGTAATTCTATAATTGAAGAGGGAAAGAGAATGTTTTCTTGATAGTAATCATTTTTTTGTTTTCATACAACCATTGAAAATGGTATCAATTTCTAGGTTAAACGTAAGTATAATTTTAAGTAGAAGGAACTTGAGAAGCGGGACAGGCAATAGTTCCGCAATATAACGTATACCTGATGTAAATAAATCTTGAAACTCTAAACGTAAAAATTGACACACTCGAAGGAGAGTAACATTTTTGCATGGATTTTGAGTTAGGTTTATTTATTTATTTTTTTGTTTTGTTGTTTGTGTGTTTTGACAGATGAAAACTTAAATGAGGATGAAACACTAGTGCGAGTAATCCGTAAAGACAACTCCCGAAAGGTAAGAACCAGCTTCATATAACTTTTTTTTTAATATTCATGTAAAAACGCTGTTTTGGGAAAAGTGATTTGGTCATTCATTTTTAAAAAGCTGTCTCAGAAGCTACCGTATATATGGAATCTATGACCATCATCAATCGAAAGTGTTCTGGAAAAGATAAGTGGGAAGTTGAAGTGATATAATTGTTTGAAAGGAAACTGTAATCATTTAAAGCTTTCTTCAGTCAGTCAAGACAAGGCACTCCCAGATTTTCTCCGAAAGTAATTGTCCGCAGAAGAAAAGTAATCACTTAGATTTTGCTTTCAATAATTATATCTTTTGCTGCCCATAAATGTTTGGACTTGTTGGGTCTATTGACCATTTCACGTTTTGCAAAATCATCGTCAATGCAACTTCTTACAAGTTTTATAACTTTTCAGTTGGAAATTATCATATTTCATCTGTAGAGAATTTCAAGATTCATGGACATTTCAACGAACTTTCTGTGGATTCATAATTGATTGCGAGAACATTTCATAGGCTACCATTTCAAATGAGAATTTTCCATGAAACTTCTCTCAATTCATCTTTATTCATATTTATTTAAATTCAATTTAATATTGCTCGTAACCAAAATAACATTAAATATGCTACTCTCCAAAAAAATTGAGTGATCGCTGTCGTAACTCCGGCGAGGAGTGAACATAAGATGAAAATAAAGTCAAAGTTCACTCTTTTTTTATAGAGCACTCGATATTCACTCCTAATCAAGTGGTTGTCGAGGTCACTCCCGAGTGGAGTGATAGTAAGGTGAAAATAGGGTGAAATTTCAATCTTTTTTTTAATAGAGAAAGAGTACTCGTTTAATGCAATGTCACTTTAACTTATTCGCGTTACAAGTATTATTTCTCTGTCGAGTCAGTAGTAGTAGTTACCTTTAGTGTCAATGTATAGAGCAACATTCCTTCAATAAATCCCATTTCAAAAAGAAATTTGACTGCTAATTGCTTTATAAATCAAATCAAAATATCTTTACGTCTAAGTATCAATATTTTATCAACCATGCCAAGTCTTTGTTTTGTTTAGAGCAATGAATCAAAATATAACAACGCTTAACAACCCTGGACAATTTTCTGTTGTGAATTAGCACAAACGTCAATAAATTTATAAGTCTCTGTACTTTGCATCATTTTAGAACAAAGCTGTTTTGATATATATATATAATAGTCAACAATAACATTTGGCCGAAATATGATCCTGACAGCAATTGATTTTGTACGTTTACCAATGAACAAGTTGCATGCTGTTTGCCAAAATAAACAATAAAATATTTATGAATTGTATGCGCCTTGAGCACTCCACAATGTGGATTTGGCGCTATATAAGTTACCTTTATTATTATTATTATTATTATTATTATTATTAAATGAAATGAAGAGCGTCATGGGTTTAAAAAAAACGGGGGGTTGTATCGTTTGATTAAGAACAAAGAAACAAAAAAGAAACAATATTTTTCTTTTAAAGCAATATTGTAAACCGACATTGTTTCCTAATTGATAAGCAAGCCTCTTTCCCTTACACGATAACGACAGGTGGATAAGGATGGGTTGGTCTATGTGGAAATTGCCCATAAGAACGCCCACCCCGCTGATGCACCTCCCATACGGACTGAAGAGCCCACTGTCTACGCCTCACTGGACACGGGCGCCATGGTAACCCACAAGAAGGATGAGGATGGGCTGGTCTACGTCGAAGTTTCCCATGACCACGTCCATCCCCCTGGTGCACCGCCCATTCAAACGGAGAAGCCCACTGTCTACGCCTCCATTGATATGGAAGCCACGGCAGCTCACAAGGAAAAGGAGGAGAAAGGGGAGGAGAGTGGTGTTAAGGATGAGAAAGAGGGTGTAAATAATGGAAGAAAGAGTGTAAAGAAAGAGACGGAGGGCGCAAAGGAAGAAACAATGGGTGTAACAGAGGAGAAAGAGAAGGTTAAGGAGGTGAATGAGAATGATTTGAAGGCCCCTGAAGATCAATCCCCGCCCATCACCAAGCTACCGAAATATGAAAACATCACTTTGACTGATGATGATGGTTTAGCCTTAACTCCTACTTTGGAAACGAAGCTTTAAACATGCCTCTTTTCTAGTGAGTACTTCTTCTTGTCCTTTTCATCTTCTTCTTCTTCCTCTTCCTCTTCCTCTTCTTCTTCTTCTTCTTCTTCTCCTTCTCTTTCTTCTACTTCTTCTCCTTCTTCTTCTTCTTCTTCTGCTTCTTCCTCACGTTTCCTCTCCTCCCTCTTCTTCTTGACTGTTGGCTTATTAGATGTAATTTATATGAACATAAAGCGATGCAAAATACGTTATCCAACAGGATTTGGACCTCCTGCACAGGCTGAAAATACAAGTTACATAATGCTTGTATCTATGTATGAAAACTGTATATTATGTTCTTTGTTTTCTTTTGAGGTAAACATTGTGACTTGTGTAGTAAGATGTAGAATTGTATATATTTCTTTTATAGTGGAAACTACAATGTATGGACAAATAGAGGGTTTTTTTATTTAATAAGTAAATACTTATTAAATATCAACAACACACCTGTATCCTCTGGTCCTTATCGTTCTTCTCATCATACTCTGATATTACATCGTGGAAAAAAATTTATTATTCCGTTGACAAAGACTGGTTGCTTTGGTACGGTTTTAAACAATAATATGAAGTAAGGACCCTTATTTTGTTTAAATATGAATATGATAAACAAATATAAATGTATCCATGCATGGATTCATGAAATTGAATATGGAGGTCTGTTGACCTATTATTGGATTTGATTTCTTGTTAAGTGAATGTAGAGTAAATTGTTTATTCTTACGGCAGTTAATTCCGTTATCAAAGAAAATATATGCAGAAACTTGTACATTACCTTGGTTAATTGATGAAGGGGAATTTCATTTTATTGTGTTTTCCAAGTAATGCTACTTTCGACATGCTATAATATTATAAACAGAGTTGATGGTCTTCAGCCTTTGGAGACATTTTGTGTTTTTTAGCCCAATAACCTTTGCTTCAGAGCCCTAAAGAAATATACCAGATGCATGAGTAGAAAGAGCAAAAATTTCTGCAAACACTGAGTCCATTTTCGTTGTATGACGATATTAATTTTAAAAAGGAGAATAAACTTTAAATTCCTTAAATTGGTGACATATTGAAAGGCTCAAAATCATTGTTTTTAAAATAAAAATTGGCAATTTTTCAACTTTTCGACTAAGTTCATAACCATGTATCATACATGTATGTTGTTTTCAAAGACTTCTTAGAACATTATAAAATTAAGATAAAAACATTTTGTTGCCAATTTGATGAATGAAATGTGATCAATTTACCCCTTGAACATGTTGAATAACTCCTGTCATGAAAGGGTTAATGACTAATTGAATAAACGCAGAATATTACTTTTTACACAAAAAATGTTTGTTTTATTTTTGTTTTCTTTTGAATGTCAATATTTGCTTAGTTTGATTATCTCTCCCCCCCCCCTCTCTCTCTCCCTTTCTCTCTCTCTCTCTCTCTCTCGCCCTCCCTCCCTCTCTCTCTGCGCCTGTCTGTCTCTCTATATCCGTTTAATTTTTCTAGTCTCTTTCTTCCTGTCTTCCCCTTCTCCCCCCTGCCCATTTCTCTCTCTCTATCTATCTATCTATCGTTTTATCTATATCTCTCTTTCAGTTAACATTATGTCTTTTATGAAAGTCGGTCTGTGCTTGTTACTGTAGAAATGTATATACACATATTACTTTTTACATGATGGAAAGGAGTACACTACATATGCAGTTCTGGCCAACTTCCATTTGTTTTTATACATTAACAAATGCTGTAATCTTCTACTGTTTAATATTAATTGCATTTTGATTGCCTAATTACCCTTATGTATATCATGAATTTTGAGAACTGTCTTTCTAATAATTTATTCTCATTTCGGAAGTATGTAATGAGGAGTGAGGCCGAAACTGAATCTAATTTCAAACAAGACTAAAATGGCAGGGTATAACCGAGCAATTTATCAATCTGAGAACCCTCTTATATTCCATGTGTTTAACGTTTCCCGAATCACTTTGAGTTTCGAATCATGCTTTTATTGTGGATGTATTATTATTATCTTTTGCGGTCAGACTTCGGATTGTTATTTATTCAACTACAATGATTACTGTCTTCTCAGTGGCCCGAGAGCTCGATGGTCTCAAAGGACAAAAGAATCGAAAGGGGGCTTGGTAGTCATAGACATTTCCTTACTTTCTCAGTTTGGAAACACATATTCCCAGGGCATATTCCCCCTCCATCCTCATGATAAGCACAGAGGTACGGGTACATTTTCGCTAGGAGAGCTGGCGCCTATTGCCTAAATATCAATTTTTCAGTTTTTAGAATTTGCGAGTGAACAAAAAATGACATTTATTAAGGTAAAGAGCTTACTTTAGTCATCCAAAATACACTAGATGTGATATAGTCATATATTTTGGCACCCCGCTTCCCGAATATAAGTTGACGGATTTTTGAGGGCTCCGGTCCCCCCCCCCCCCCCCCTCCCGTAGGCCTATTATAATGGTGTAGGGGTTGTTGTTTTTTGGAATTTTTAACACGTTTTAAAGAAGTCACCTTTTTACTACACTTATTTTCGAATATTGCACGTTCACATCTTATTAATTTTCATAGATTTCTTTGAAACCATCTTTAAGACGACTCGAACTCACGCAGGTTATCCAACTCGATCTCGTGACCATTAAACCGGATTGCGGTGGCCAACATTTGAAAATACTTATTTGAAACACATGAGATATTCTGTTGTTAGGGAAACCCCCATTTTTTCTAGGCCACCGATCCGCGACTTCCTGGGTAGTTTCGAGGCTATAAAGTTTAGGAAGCGACCCGTTGAGCTAATAAATAAATATGTTTATTTTAACTTTGATGCTCGAAATCAAAGGCATAAATGTCAGTTTGTTATTTTATTAACAATCGGGCAATTTTCATTATAGGATTTTCATATCCTCTCGAATACTTCACTGACGAACTTAGATTCAAACACTGTAAATTAATTCAGAATATACAACCAGAGTATTTTTGCCGTAGAAAAATCTCATTATTTTCACATGCTCCCTTCACTCGCTCGCTTAAATTTAGAAACTGGAAAGTCTGTGTTCGGTCGAGAAACAACGCCGTTCCCCTTGCAGAAATATGCAGTTCTGCCCATCAACTTCCATTTGTTTTTATACATTAACAAATGCTGTAATCTTTAAAGGTTTACAAAGTTATGATAAAATTGTCTGATTTTAATGAGAGATAGTTGTTATTGTTTTCGTTTGGGGAGTTCATAATAGCCAAAATTCTGTAAGAAATATACTGCCCTCCATCGCCAAGTATTAGTAAGACCTGATGAAGAGAAGTTTCAAAACAAACGAAGCGTGCATGTTTATTGCAATGCAATCATACAGAAAATATTCAACATGGTTGTCAATATATATTATCAGTAATCCCTTAGTGAATCAACAATATTGACAATACAACTTAGTGCATAAACGTTTTTGATCATTACAAGCAAAATAATGAGTACCGGTACTGACAATATTTACGTTTGAGTGAGTATTGGCTGCTTTTGTAAGACTTGCAAAAATGTCTCACTCTTGAATTTGATCAAAGTGCCTGTCGGGCAGTGCCAGTAACTTCATGTTCTCTTTTAAGTAGTAATAATTGATTTGAACAAAACATTTAATCCTAAATACTATACCTATCCGCACCCTCCCACCCCTCCAAGACACACACACTCACTCAAACGCCTTACCCAAAACATCGCAGATTGTGTCTCTCTGCACACAATTCCACTTTTGACTGGAGCATGTCGAAAGGAAGCAAATTACAATGCATTACAAGAAAATGGACCTGAAATGTTCCATTTTCAAGAAGGGAAAGAAAATCTGATTTTGAAAAGTTTATTTGGTTCTTTCCTTTGCCCCATCACTTCCAACCAGTTGAGGATGCGTCACTGTATGAACATGTCGAAAGGATGCACTGTATAGGGCTATATAGGCCTACTGCATGAAATCATGATATCTTTTACATGTGCATGTTTTAATTGAAGAAATGCTCAAACTTTATTGATATTATTTGAATGTGAGATACATATAGCAGTGCCAGTTAGCACACCTTGAAGTTAATTACTTGTACATAATCAGTATATGTGGGTAATTTCTCCAAGACAGCACAAGTACAAAAATAGGTCTTACTCGGTTCAAGTCTTGATCTTCTCTGCACTGGGTGTGGCCCAGCCCTGATTTATTATTCATCATTCATTCCTCAATAAACCAATCAACAAGTGAGGTTACTTACTATTCATTACTAAATCAACCAATCAACAAGTGAGGTGAAGCAGAGTTTGAAAGGAATTCTATAACAAAGAAAGGGAACAACTTGAGAATGTAAAGCAATGAAGGAGGAATGATGATAACAAAAGCAAGAGGGTGGAATGTTAATATGAGCAATTCTGAGAGGCTACATGTATGTATGGTACAAGTGGAACTAAGGTTACATGAGGTGAACATTGTTTTTTTTTAAATAAACAGAGTAAAGATCATTAACCTTGATCACAGCAGAATCTAATAACATGTACAAAATAGTTCTCCACATAATCAAATACTTTGCTTCTCTTTAAAAATCTTATTCGTCATACAAGACGATGTTTATTGGGTCTTGTAACTTTTAAGAGGAAGAAAGAAACTTGAATAAGAAAATATGTAAATGTTATGGTTCTCCTTCCGTTATTGCATTCAATCTTTCCAACACTCTTCAGGCAAAAATGGGTATTGCTGCAGATGGTTTGTGCTGGAAAGGAACCTGCAATGGAGATGGCAGTTGCGGGGGCAGTGGCGTATCCAGCCATTGGGTGAAGCTGGTGTAGCTTCTTCTTGAATGCTCAGGAAATAAAATCGGTACAACTTGCTACGCTCTAGATGATTGTCCAAGAACGGAGCTGTCCAGATAGGCCGACATTTAACCCCTGTCTTGGGAGCCTCCAGCCCCTCCCCTTTATCAATTTCTGGATACACCATTGTGGGTGTGCACTACTAGGTATAGGGTTAAGGATTGAATGACTGTTCAAATCAGTTAGTGGTACTCAGCGAGAACAAGCAATTACTGATTGGTACTCACAAAACATTTGACACTTTTGATCTTTAATCAGTTAATAGCTCAAAAAAGCTATACTTGTATCAGACTGAGGGGTCCACATTCTAAAGTTGAAGGATGTCAAATTTATTTAGAATGGGTTTATGATATTTATTTGAACATCAGTTTTTAATTAATGATGCCCCGAATACGGTGTATTTAATTAGATTTGCAATGTTTGACAAATCAAGGCCACATATCCATTTGTATCACTATCAACATGAAGCTACAAACCAATTGCAGCTTCATGCTATCAACTAATTCAGAACACAACAATTGACATTGAGCATCGCCCCGTGATTTTTTTTTACAATCCAGTGTCCTACGCCTTGTACAAGGTATTTCATGCGCTTTTCCTTATTAAATTGCAGCTGTTAATGCAGGCGTCACACTGTCCCAAACTTGAGCAAAGATGGACACACGATAAAGCAAATGTTGCAAAATGAAATCACCTCTGATCGGGCCATTAGAGAGGGCATCTTAAGCCATCGTATGACCGCCGGTGGAGTTTCTCAGGCTCCGGCAGCAACCTCGTGAGCGGTGGCAAAATCTTTCGCATGCCAAAATATTGCCCGAAGCAGGGACCTGGATTTAGTGTAAGGGGGCACACAAATGCAGGTCAACTTTTGGAAAAGGTATACCCGTATTTTGGGGTCTTGCCAGACCTCCAAAATTCGCTCAGGGGGGAGGGGGGGGGAGGGTGTTATTATAAATTTTTCAGAGCTTTAAATATTTATTTTAGGTACATTTTTGCAAAATTTTGATTTAATTCTTGGGGAATTATAATTATTCAAAAATCCCTGCTTTTTGCGAGTTAACCTATGGAAGCCCTTACCATGTTCATAGTTCAAGTAAGCCCTTTGAACCATAGTTTTGGAAAATTACATTCTAAAATCCGGTTAAACTCAAACTCCAGTCTAGTATGGCTTAACTTTGTACAGAAATTTATTCTGGACGGTTTTAGTCAGTTTTGATTAAAGCTCTGGTTTAACTTAGACTGGAGTTTAAGTTAAACCAGAGTTCAGAATACGGGCCCATGTTTTCACGTGTTAACCCTATGGCTGAAGACTCTGTCAAAAAGCAGGCATGATCACTGGGATTCATAGCGGCATTGATTGACAATAAAGGTTCAAGAAATGTGTTTTGAACTATCCATCCTTTCTCTCATGCAAAAATCAGACTTGAAAAAGATAGAGTAAGATATGAAATATCAAGAAAAAATGAGACATCTTTTTCACGTGATATACACTCTTTAAAAAAGTTACCCCATTGGTGTTAAAAAATAACACCAAAATGTGTTAAAAGGGAACATGGTGTAAACCATTACACATCATGAGTGGTTAGATTTTGCTTGATATATGTGTTATGTTTTACTCATCTAATGTGTAAAATGTTAACACCAAAGGGCGGGGTAACATCTTACCTCAAAACGACCATGTTCCCTTTTTTACCCCATGCTGTGCAACTTTTAACCACTACCAGCCTGTGTAACAATTCACCCCGCAGCTGTGTTCTTATTTTACCCCTTAAGTGGTACAGAATTTACCCCATACTTTTTACCACACCCCAATGTGTCACTTTTTACACTACATTTCTACACCAGGATGAGTTGAGACTACAAGACAAATGCACAATGAAAATTATGTTTTGTTAAATTTGCATTTTAATAAGCATGGAAAAAGTTCCAAAAAAAAGTTAACAGATTTTAAACTACAGTATTTAAATATGATCAGAAAGGTTGAAATATGTAATTTACATATAATTATACTCTAAAATAATGCTGGAATGTGGATCAATCACAATAAAAAAAAATACAAGCTTCTTTTTTTTACAATTTGGTCAATTTTCCAAAATAAAAGGGCGAAAACCTGGATGTATGTTTCTTGTTTTGTGAATTTTTTGAAAAAATACTAACTTCAAACATTTTCTATAGTTTTGACAAACGCTTTTCCTCTTAAAACTTGCATCTCAATAATGGAAAACAAAACAAACTACAAAACAATGTTACAACAGACTTTCCAACTATATAACATGATCTGAAAGGTTGATTTTCACATAACAAATGATTTACATATAATTTAGACATAATTATATTATAATGGTGGCGTCACACTATAGATACTTAGGAATAAATCTGGACAAAAATTGAGCTAACTGCATGGCATTTTTGGCTGGCTATGAAAGTATTGGTGCACATGTGTAAATCGGGAAGTTCCGCCCGGGGCTCCTCCGCCGGCCTTCGCGGCGGAACGCAACATCAAACATCCACTTCCAATGTGCAATCAACTCTGAAATGTTCTCTGGGTCTATAACATAGCTTCTGATGCAATAATAAAATTAATATAATGAAAATGTGAATGTTTTACAATTAAATGAAGAGATGACATCGGCTGGCATCCCCCACGATCTCAGCAACGACTCCATGATGACGATGAACTGTAGTGTAGCTTCACCACTGCACTGCATGTGATCGTACCCGGCCGCGTTTCCCCGGGAGGGGGGGGGGGGGGGTACTCAGATTATAATCGGACGGGGGTGTGCGGCTGAGAACTCCCGACCCATACCCACATCCAAGGGTCCTTTTGCTGTAAATAGGCACCCATGTCTAAGGATTTTTTGTGAAAAATGGACCCATGTCTAAGGATTTCGAACTTTAAATATTACATAATTTAGCTGTATAATGCAAAGGCCAAACATTTTGCAGATTCTTTATAAAATTCTTTATTACTCATTAGTAATCTGTACCATACTACATGTAGTTTTGGGTTTACAAGTAGTTTACACATATAATGGTGAAAACACCATACAACATAATGTGCTAGCACCTCTAGCATCTTTAAATGATCGGGATTTCCTCGTCAAATTGGCAACAACTATATCTTTATTTCATTCCTACATCATATTGCTAAATGTATATCAAATGACCTCGTATAAAATCATATTGCTAAATGTATATCAAATGACCTCGTATAAAACCATGTATAAACTAGTTTTCATATGGCAAGACATTTCCTTTAGCTGTTTATTCTGTTTTAACCATTGTTCTTGTACTTTCTTTCAGAAGCAGGGCTGCTTGATATGCATGACATTAAAAGTAAACACATGGTCAAATATGTATAGAGGTTTGCAACTGATTGAAGCCTGTACTATTCTAACCCATGGAGGTACAGTTTCTGGAAGATTTACATGAATCAGGATTTCCTCCTTAAATTGGCAACAGCTATATTTTTTTTTCACTCCTTCATCGCTTAGATAAATGTATATCAAATTACCTGGTATATATATATATATACATGGGCGTCAATCCGAGTAGAGAATCTATTGTTCATGGGGGGGGGACGGCTATTGTGTCGTCCCCCCCCCCCCCCATGATGAATAGAGTGACGTCACGATTTCCGCCCATGTATATATATATATAAAACCACATATAAACTACTTTTCACCTGGTAAGATACAGTATTTCCTTTATATGTTTACTCTATTTTAACCATTGTTCTTTGTTCCCATGTGGTGACTGGTTCAAAGTAATAATCTAAAGTAGATATTAAATTTGGTGATTCAATAAATGTATTTTCATACTTTTATAAATCTGATTATCAAAGAGTGAAAATTTACCTCAAAATCCATGGCCGTAACTCCTGGTGATGACGGGGTAGATAAGGGGGTGATCCCGACGTCGATGTTCGTTTTACCATATCGCAGCTAGCCGTGCGTGAAGACGCACGTTGTGTAATGGCATATCGCGCCCTCCGCAGGCATTATGAAATATGCAGCGCAGCTAGCTAGCTCGGGCTCGGCGCAGTCCCGCAGTTACTGAAGCTGCCGCATGTATTACGCATAGGAAGCTCGGATCCATATCCCCAATTCCAGGCGCTTGGCCTGGCGCCTAGTGCGCATTTATGTAATAAATAATGTGGTACTTCCGGGGTACGTTCTACGTATGTACGTACGAGATATATAGCTAAGTAGGCATTACAATGTAGGCTCGATTACCTCGAGTATTTGGGTGCAAATCCGAAAATCCCGGACAAATGAGGGATAAAAGAGAGGAATGAAACAAATGAAAAGAGCCAGGATAAGAGACCCATGTCTAAGGATTTTTTGGGGAAAAATGGGACCCATCCCCGTATACCCAATATACGTCACTACCCCCCCCCCCCCCCGGGCGCGTTTCGCCCCTATATACACATACTTGAACTATGAACATGGCAAATAAAGAAGCGGACAAAATATACAGCTCCTCATTGTACCTTCCACATTGGTTTTGTAGACAATGAACATCCCTTCATTGCTAATGCTATTATGTAAAAAAAAAATGTAGAACAGGTGTCACATGCATATTCACGGTTCTCCTTATTTTACATAATAGCAAGGGATGTTCTTCTACCAGAACAATAGACCTGTTTACTAAGTGTTCAAATTTATGGATGTTTCTTTCCTTGGGACCTAGTAACGAGGTATTCCATTAACCTGTTATTAATGAATGAACTACAATACTTGGAATCCAGTTTGCATACATTACTTGTTGCTTTGTCTGACAAGCCCCTGGCGAGCTTTCAGGTTGTCAAGAACAACCTTTGTTTCAAAAGTATGCATAAAATTTGAATCACTTAGTAAACAGGTCTATTGTGGAGGGTACAATGAGGAGCTGTATATTTTGCCCACTCTCTTTTGTCATCGTGTTTAAGTGTGTTGATGATTACCACAAATGGGGTAACATTTTGACATGTGGACGAAGTTTGACCAGAATCGGTTTTCTTTTTTACCGCGGTGCAGGTGTAAACGTTTAACTCGCATGCTGTGTACCCTTATTTCATCCTTCTACACAGATATGTGTACATTTTGACACATATTCTTACCACAACTGTTTAATCACATGTTATTTTACCACCTGTTCTAAGAGTGTACCTATGGCGAACGTATTTTCCGAGTCTTTTTTTTTTTAACACGGCAATTTACGCCTGCAAAATGTACTACGCAAGTAGGTGAGAGTAATCTGTCTTGATACTATTAAATGTCTTTGACAAGACTCACCCGTGCATAAAAAGGGTGTGGGTGGAGACTTGATAGGCCTTCTTCGCCTCGTTTTAATCAGTATCTCTCGAGAAAGATATACATTTTATACAGGGTTTTGTACTGAAGACGGCAGCAGGGTAAGTTGGCTTTTTAAGAGATCTATCTATAATTGGTTTAGGTTGTACATCTGTTCGTAGGGGTATCTGCAGATGTAATGTGTTTTCGACTTTTGCGACTTTTTTCAAAGGGTAAAATGCATATTTCAGAAATCGCTGTTTTGGAGGGGTTAAAATGAAGAAAAAAATCTACCACTCTGTCGCTTTGCTCCCTTTGCTCGTTTTTCATCAAACTTTGGCTACCAACCCGGGTTAAGTGCATAAGAAATCACTTTTACGTAGTCCTGTAATTTCTTAATTCAATGCGGCAAATAATTATATTATGGATTGTACTTTTGAGCTCATAAGTTTAGATGTGGGGCGCAATTTTATTGTTTGCCTTGGGCATGGCCGGAAATATGCAGGAAATTCCTTTCACCAGGGGGGGGGGGGGGGGCATAACAATAAGTTGAACACCCCCCCCCCCCCCCCGGATAGAGTTGGGTTAAAAATTGATTCCACAAGAAGTAACACAGCCAACTATATTCCTTGTTTTATTTCTGCATTACAGGTAAGCATCAGAACATTTTCTGTTTCCTAAAATTGAAATGTTTATATGATTTTCATAGTATGTTTAACTTTGATAATGTTGATCATTTGTCAGAAGGTAGCTTTCAGCACACCACGAATAGTGGTCATATTGACCACTACGAATACAAAATGCAAAAATAGTTCGTATTTTCTGTCGCGTGTAGTAAAGGTATGGGGGGAAATAAGAAATATTTTAAATACCTTACTTTCAAATTCCGCCCTTAAAAATCTCACTCCTACCTCAAATGGCCGTTAGGAAGAACTTTTGATATTTTCAGCAAAATCAAAAGTCAAAATCTTGTCCAAAACCGGAGAAATCCCCGCCGATTTGTTTCGCGATCGCGTGTTGTTTACATACTGCCGATGTCTTAGACTAAAATCGGCCAATAAAATTTTTGTCCACGAAGAAACTCGGGATCGCAAGCGCACATCGATCTTTACGATCGCGCACACAGAAAATCGGGACTTTCCGTGTATGCCACATAGGGACCGAATTTTTAAGGACAAAACTCTTTTGGGGAGATGTCAGCGCCCGCGGCGACCAGGAAATGTACACAATGACTCCGATAGCTCGTTTCGCGAGAATCAACAGTAAATTACGGATTTGATTTTTGGAAATATCTTTTCCAACATCGGTGAGTTGAATTTATTGTATTTCTTGGATATTTAGTGGTCGGTTTTGTAAATTAAATGCCGATTTTGAGTGAATGTTGGTGACTTTTGTGCAGTGTTTTAAAAAGTTGAGGTGTATGACTGCCTAAATAATACACACGAAGTATAGGAATGTAGCTATGAGTGGCTTTCAGTACTTTGGGAAACACTGAATTATCGTGAGTTTATAGCTTTTGTGAGTTTGATACATTTTACTTGTTTCTGCAAATTTATTTGATTTTCTCATTTAGTATTGACACTAAATTAGTTTAACTTGAGTTAAACTGTTGGATTACATGATTTGTTATTTTCGGTTTAAATACTGAACCGGAATATTTCTTGTATAATTTTTGAAAGATGTTTGCTTCTTGAGTTTAGTCGGATAAGATTTTATAAGTCAGGGATGAATTTTATTACATGATGATGCAGTTTCCGAAAATGACTTTATTGACTTTTATTCGCAAATTTGTTTGGCAATAATATTTTAGATTGCAAATGCATGCAAATTCTAGCTATATTTTAGATCCGAGTTTCAAATTAACTGTTTCAGTATTAAGAGTTTATTTAATTAGCTTTTGCATTTAATAATTTATCAGGAATTAAACCAAAAGAGATGCAATAATTTAGGTTCGGTTGGTTTAATTTAATTACATGTATATATACAATACAAATATCCGACTCGAAATGCATTTCACTCACCTTAGTTTCTATATTCATTTCTTTTCGCATTTCATTTACATTATAGTTTTGTTCATGGTTTTATATATTTCATTCTCATGTTATGTTTGATATCATAATGTTGAAGTTTTGCTTTGTGTGATAGTCAATATAATAAAAGATGCATCATTATTGTGATTCCACAAGAAGTAACACAGCCAACTATATTCCTTGTGTTTTATTTCTGCATTACATATCGGTCTATGACATACTATAGAGTCTATAAAAACACCCGCCCCCTGACGGGTGCAACATATAGCAGTAATCTACATGTTCCTCGCAGATATTTACACTAAAATTAACCGGAAATCATGAATGGAATACCAAATGGTCTCATTTATATATTTTTATACAAGGAGATCAACATGAGACTATATTCAGATGTTTAACACGTTTCTTTCCAATTTATTTTTGCTACCAAAAGTGTACTTTTAAGTATTTGGCGTCATCTAGCTGGGCCTGGGAGGGAAAAGCGAACTAAATCACTGATGACCGTCGGGTTTCTCCTACCGGTATAAGTGATTGGGATGTGCAAGTGGACCACAGTACTGCACTGTGTTTCTCGTTGTTCTTATTCGAACAGTACAGTGTGTTATTTACGTGCATAGTATATCTCCTGCACTCGGGACCTCCATTTAACTTCCTATCCGAGGGAGGGAGTGTTTTCCACTTTAACCCAGCCTGCGTCTTTGGAACAGGGGTGAGACATGCGCAAAACACAGGCCTCCATCTGCCAAGGCTTGATTTATAGACCACATTTTTTTAATGCAACAGGCAGTCGTTTTACTGGATTCCTTTGACTGAAATATTTTAAACTGCACTCTACCCCTCCACCGTATGAACTACAAATTTTAATAATCTTGTTTTGTGAAGTTTCAAGACAGTTTATTAAAGCCGGGTTATATATTTCTTTCAGAATTTTTAAAGAAAGTCCCGAGCTCCTGCTTTAGCTGATCAGTTTCATCTCAATTCAACCAAAATGTCTTCAGACGCCAAAGGCCAGACCACACTCCGTTTATTGGTCAGCAGTAATAAGGCTGAAGGGGTGATCGGAAAAGGCGGTCAAAACATCAAGCGCCTCAGGAGTGCTTATCACGCCGTGGTGAATATTCCCGACAGCAGTGCCCCGGATCGAGTCCTCCAGATAGTAGCCAGCAGTCTGGACATTGCTCTTGAGATCATCAAGGAAGTCATTCCACAAATTGGGGAGGATGTTTCATCGGTTTTAGTCGACGAGAGCAAAGGCGACACCAATACGGTCAGCATCCTGGTACAAAGCAGTCAGGTAGGGTCAATCATCGGAAGGGCTGGTGTGAAGATCAAGGAAATCCGAGAGAGCTCCGGTACCAATATCAAGGTGTTCCCAGACTGCCTTCCTAATTCCACGGAGCGCCTAGTCCAAATCACAGGCAGCCAAGATGCAGTTCTCAGGGCTGTTCGTGACATCTATGAGACCTACAGTGCAGGACCAATCAAGGGTACTGTAGTGCTCTATGATCCATCGCAAGTAGGTGTGGACGAAGTGTATAACAGGAATGCTGGTAGCTATGGCGGGGGAAGAGGAGGAATGGGAATGCGAGGAGGTAGAGGTGGGGCAGTAGGAGGAGTGCGTGGTGGTATGGGAGGGAGTACTAGCTTTGGAAGGGGACAGCCAAATACCAACCCAAGCTTTGGGTTTGGTGGGTCGGCTTTTGGAAATGGGACATCTGGCTTCGGGAATGGAGAAAGTCGAGAAAGCGTTAGTAGTGGTAGTGATGGTGGTACTGGTTGTGGAGGTGGGGTCCAGACAACACAAGTCACCCTCCCAAATGACCTCGCTGGTGACGTCATCGGCAAAGGGGGTGAACGTATCAGAAATATCCGCTCCAGGAGTGGAGCGGAGATCAAGATCGCTGATCCCCTTCCCGGAGCCAGTGATAGAGTGATTACTATAACAGGTAATCAAGAGCAAATACAGTATGCTCAATTTCTAATGCAACAAAGTGTCAGAATGTACAGCGGTCAAAATATTTAATTGTGAGCATAAAACTGGAAATTGAAAAAGGGGTCTTTACCTCCACAAATTGTAGCTATATATTGTTATAATATACACTGTACTATAAGTCATGCTAAAGAAAGGAAATGATCATAACTCTTGCAAAATGCAATGATCTATATGCATAGCGTGGAAGAATATTGGAATATTTCTGAAATATTTTCTACTCCGATTATAAATTAGATTGTAGTATTACGTATCTTATTTTCCTGAATTTTGTACAACTTCTGTCAGTATCATAATAGTAATAATCGTTGATTAATGCCTTGCATGGATTGCATGGTTTATGAAGAAAGAAATGAGACAAAGTGTAGCCTACATTCTATTTTTGTGATTCCAGAAACTTTTGTTAGATTTGAAGGAAAAGTCCTGTACTCTTGGAGTTACTGCTAAATGTGAAAGAACATATATATATATATATATATATATATATTACTATTTCCGATCATAGGGGGAATCCTAACAATGCGGTTTATTCCGTCACAAAAATTGGGCGTTACGGGGAATTTCAACAATAGGCCGAGATAAAGATTCCCCCCTATGGCCGCGAATATATATATATATATATATAAGCGCATTCAAACCGATGACATCGAACAAAGAGAACAATGGGTCATCGGTTGTCAACAATTGGTGAGGTTTATTCCGTCAATGAATTTTGTGACGCAATTCAATAGTGGAGTCATCGGTTGAAATTCGAACAATAGAAAACATGGATGTGTGTGTGTGTGTGTGTGTGTGTGTGTGCTGCCAAAGAAGTAACCCTTACTGTACACATAGTGGATATTTTTATGAAATGTTTTTCCTGATGAAAGCTCAATAGGCAAAGGTCCGGATTTAATTTACAACCACGTTTTATGCAAGTACATATAAACATGTAGGCTAATATTATCATATAATTTATATTCGATATTTGCCCTGCGAATAGGCCTGGCATAAAATCTAGGGGATGATGTCCTTACTTCGTCTACTGTGTTAACAATAACTGACCTGTAAAGATATTGAATGAACTGTATTTTGGAATTTTACATTAACAATGGAGCATGCCTTTCACCAATAGGGTTTCACAGCTCTGATAAAGCAGAAAATTTGACCTTATCACAATAGAGTGCAGACACTGTGCAAATTCATATGATGCACAGCAGGTTTTTACAAATATTCCTTACAGCGTTTTGGAAGGGACACAAGAAAGGTACACTGGCATCAGGCTGCTTGAGTAAATATGCATTTTACCAAAACTATGTGGCATTATTGAGATTTGTTGTCAGCTTTTTTACATGTATGGAAATGGCTTATGGAAATGGCTTACGACACTAATAAATATGTTCTCTCTTGTAAATGTCAATTTTATCATCATGGGTTTTGCAATTAGTTTGTGTTGATTTTTTCAACAAAAAAATGAAACCTTGGGATTCTTGCAGTCGCTCTCCTATTTTGTCAATGAGAGCACTAAACAAAGGGAAGCCTTTTTTTGTTGATCTGTTTGTTTTTTTCGTTTTCAACGCAGTTTCAGACACGTGTCCAAATGACATGAATTCGAAATTTGTCAGCTTAATTATGTTGCAAAACTGTTCCCAATTTGTTTCGTTAATTTTGATTTTCTTGAGAGCTCTAAAACATTTCCGAATATGAACGACTTCACTGTCAATGTTGCTATAACTAAACTGGTTTAAACTTTTTGTATTGCGATTTCTCTCAGAATGGATCAAAGTCGAATCGTGCAATGTGCCATGGGATTTAGTGTCGAGCGCTACAAATAAGCTCAAACATAACGTAAAATAAATATCCGTCTTTCCCCCTATCCGCATTGAGCCCTACTCTACATAAAATGAGTGATCTCTAAGTAAAATAAGTGAATACAATAGTTTTATATCATAAAAGGAAAAGAGTAATGTCTTATCTTCTTCTATGAGTATTGTAATAAACCGATGCACTATAGGCCCACCCTCCCCCCCCCCCCCCAGGAAAAAAAATGGGGAACTTATTTTAAAGTTTTGTTTTATACATTTTCAACATGTTAAAAGTGTTTTTATCAAAGCATCATCATCATCACCGTGGGGCAGGGGAGGTCCCCCCATGAAGCTCAGCCCCCCCCCCCCCCCCCGCGTTAATTTTGCCACTAAACAGATGTATTGGCAATAGGGAACGCTGACCATTTTTTGAAACATGGAAATCTAATTATATGGTGCACACTAAAGCCCCGAGGCCCATCATGCCCGAAGCATTTTTTTCTAGTGGAGCAAGCTGAGGAAAGGGCGTCCCCATCTAACACAAGTGTTACTTTTTTAAACAAAGAAATCTTACGGGGTGCACACTTTATAGTTGAATTTTGATTAAAAGTAACAAAAGATAAGATTCTGACAACAAAAGATTCTGACCGATAAAAATGAAATTGTTTCAATTAGGCCCTACCACCTTCTTGGGAGGGGGCGTTTCCATTTTTATTTTTTTTTTTTGAGGGTTGTCAGGTGATATTTTCCTACCAGCTATGATGTCAGCTTTTATACTTTTTTTAATGTTCACCGACTACCCATACTACTACTTTGTTGCAAATTTTAGTCTGTGGACTCTGTCGGGTAAATTATACCATTTTTTTTTGGGGGGGGGGGTGGGGGGAATTCGAGAATAGTCGGATACATCACTGCCCGAATATAATGACATTCGGGCTTCTTGTTGCTGCAGGACGTAAGAGGTGCTTGCTGCAAGAAACAATCTTGGCCTAGTTTCTTGATTGTATGAGAGAGCAAAGCGAGCAAAGCGAGCGAACGAGAGAGAGAGAAAAAAAACTAACTATTGGACTCCTACTGAACTTTCGGACTATCGGACCCTTTTGCCGATTCGGTCTATAGAACCTTCTATCTATAGGACCTTCTGACTATCGGACCCGTTGGTCATTCGATCTACAGAACCTTCGGACTATTGGACCCTCCTGCCGATTCGGTCTATAGAACCTTCTGTCTACTGGACCCTCTCGTACATTCGGTCTATCGAACCTTCTATCTATTGGGTGTCGGTCTATCGGACCCGCTAACTATCGGACCTTCTAGCTTATTATAGGGATGACCCCGTTTAAGATAAGATAAGATAAGATAAGATTTTATTCACTCTATCGACCCCCTCTCGGGGTATGAGAGCACAACATATTTACAATAATATAAATGGTATATTGAATACTTGTACATGGGTATATAGTTTACATATGAAACATCATTTCTCAACGAAACATAAAAAATCAACAAAAACAACAATAAATATATATATATATATATATATATATATATATATATATACAGTGTAAATACAACTAAAGTACTAGACGTATAGGTTTTTTAACTATTCTACCACTACGTGTAACTACCTGACTTTGATTGTCACCTACAACATCAACAAC
Source organism: Heliocidaris erythrogramma (assembly GCA_025617745.1). Classification (NCBI taxonomy): domain Eukaryota; kingdom Metazoa; phylum Echinodermata; class Echinoidea; order Camarodonta; family Echinometridae; genus Heliocidaris; species Heliocidaris erythrogramma. The sequence continues at coordinate 56,963,267 of CM046854.1, forward strand.
TCCATCCTCTTTTGATTTACATGTAAATTGCTGCATAATAATTTTAACAAATTTAACAAGCTTTTTAAGATGGCAAGCATTTTTTGTAAGAATAATTTCCGCCATTACTGTTGTATTTGGCCTATGTATATTAAAATCAGACAAGTACAGTTTTCTCTCATTAATAAAAAATGGGCAAACAAGCAAATAATGATATTCATCACCAATATCTAATGATGTACAGAGTGTGCATAGACTTTCATTTAACAAATCAGAGTTGACACGACTGCTATTAACTGGTAATCTATGTGTTCGACATCTAAACTTACATAATAGTGTTGCATCTGCGCTATTCAAGAGACACAAATATTTTTCAAACTCTAGCTCAAGTTTAAAAATCCTATAATTAAGGCATACCCGATTCGACCAGATTGCTGCTCGCCATTCCTGTTTAAACATATCAGCTAGTCTCAAACGTAATGCACCTAAAATCCAATCGGTATTAAATCCATTGCCCTGAGAAAGCCACACATTAGTGAATCCTGCATTATTCAATATGTTTTCAATACATGTAAGCCAGGGTGGTACAAAATCTATCTCCTCATTTTCATGTAATCTTCTTATTAGTCTGTATAATAAAAAAGTATATTTTGACTGTTCTCCCTTGACTATTCTTAACCAAAAACCAATCATTCTACATTTAACATAATTAATTATTACACAACGACCAGTTTCACCATATACCATAGTATCGGGTGTACACTTATTTACTTGTAAGATCGTTCTTAAAAATTTCCTATGAAAAACTTCTATTTGATTTAAATTCTCAAAGCCCCAGACTTCACTACCATATAACAAAATAGGTAGCACCATGCGATCAAACAATTCACATTGAGTATCAAGAGATAACTGCAATCGTTTAGCTTTTACCAACATACTGAACAAAGCTTTCCTAGCTTGAGTCACCTGTTTGGCTATTGCCTTCTTAAAACTGCCATTATAATTAAATTTAACTCCTAAATAATTAAAGTCGTCTACTACTTCAAGATCATCACCATTAAACATAAATCTAGGTACTTTCCTCACCTTTCCTCTTGAAAAAATAACAATTTTCGTCTTACTCGTATTTACTTGAAGATACCATTTAATGATAGATACGGTGATATGAAGATGGATGATGATCGGATTATGGTGCTATGTTGGTGATAAGCCCAGCCTCGAACCCAAATGGGACTGGGCCCGGAAATGTTTGTTTTTTCTAAATGGATAATCCTGAGAGATCAAGGAATGAGGAAATAAATCGATAATGAAAATAGAGATTCAAAACCAAGAGATGGTATAGAGGACAGCATAACGTGCAATCAAAATGGAAACTAAAATAACCGGATACGACTGACAAGGCCAAAGTTCAGTTCAGCTCAGCTCAGTTTATTCCACTATAAGCCATAATACAATAATACACTAAAGGAAAAAAGAAACTTATAAAAGTTCAAGAGATCACCAAATTAAATTCTCTGCATGGAAATGTACCAAATTTGGATATAATGTTGATTCAATGCATGGCTTTAAATGACAGTCAATAACAAAAAGTTTTCTTCAATGCCACAAAAGAAATGTGCACTGAAGCAAAGGACTCTCTAATCCCCAAGTCACAAAGACAAACTGCAGCCTTGTACACCACATGCATGTCAATGAATGAAACAAAAGAATTTCAAAAGGGATTTGCAAGTTCATATCCAAACAGATTAATAGCCAGTATGTCCACCTCTAGCTTGCTGGCAAGCTGTACACCGTCTTCGCATGCTTCCGATCAGATTTGCGATGGTAGCCTGGGGAACATTGTTCCATTCCTCTTGCAGTGCTGCAATGAGCGTCTCCCTATTGATGGGTTGATTGTCACGCCTTGACACACGTCGACCAAGCTCTTCCCAGAGATGTTCAATTGGGGAAAGGTCTGGTGAACGGGCGAACCATGGCAGAACATCAATATCCTCTTGCTCGAGGGGTGCAAATCCCTTTTGAAATTCTTTTGTTTCATTCATTGACATGCATATGGTGTACAAGGCTGCAGTTTGTCTTTGTGACTTGGGGATTAGAGAGTCCTTTGCTTCAGTGCACATTTCTTTTGTGGCATTGAAGAAAACTTTTTGTTATTGACTGTCATTTAAAGCCATGCATTGAATCAACATTATATCCAAATTTGGTACATTTCCATGCAGAGAATTTAATTTGGTGATCTCTTGAACTTTTATAAGTTTCTTTTTTCCTTTAGTGTATATACAAGTTCAATACTGCATTCGATGACTAGCTGTGTATATATGAAATGTTGTATGATGTATTGATATACAACAAAAGAAAACGCATGTAAGTGAAACTTGGACCTTTTAAAAACTACGCTTGTGAACATAGGCCCTTCCTTTTGAAAAAAAAAATATATATATGTATATAATCGTTACCGTTACTGAGAGGGTACGGTTCGTGAAAACGAAAATATGCTTATTCCATATACGCGTCGTTTTGCAAACCGTCCCCATAGTTTGTAACAACATTTCGTCTTCATTGTGTATTTATTGTACACAAAGAGTATATGGGCAGAGTCATTAAATTCTGTACTATGTCGTTATCAAAAGAAATCATGGAAGATGTACGATTAACCCCCGAAAACACATGAATAACGGAAACTGTTAAAAATACAGTATTGAATAGAAAATACACGCATAACAAAAAACCATGGCACACCATTCTACAGAGATACAATGGAATAAATTGTAGCTCGCTAATTATGATTCAACAAAATCGTTTATTTACATGAAACGGGTCTTGTAACGGGGTAATATTGTCCAGAAAGATAATGAATCTGTCGGGATTACCCCCCCCCCCCCCCCCCCCCCTCCCCGTGTAAAAAAAAACCCTTGAAAAGATAGGTACATATATTGTAATTTTGAACAGTCTCTGAGGTGAGGAGCGCCTGCATATATTATTATCAAAGAATAGAAAGTAGTTTTCAGGTTGGGAGTTTATAACCACTTTAGTAATTAAATAGAGATTTCAATTTTCATTTAAGAAGAAACTGGCTGGAAGCTCTTTTTGAAAAAACGCATCTAATAAATTCCAAAATAAGTGTTAAACCAGGGAAAATCCCGAGCTACATGGTTAAGCTTTAAAATTGCGTACAAGTGCCAAATGAACGGAAAGAAAATTGTCTGTATATTATTTATAGTAGGAAGTTATGCACTAGCCCAGGGGCCTGGGAGCCGGGGGTGCTGGGGTGCTGCAGCATCCCCTGCAATTTGTTTTTCTTGTCACTCGGATTTTGGGAGGGCTTTGGGGGGTGGGGGCTCACAGTACCTCCAGTAACAAAATCGTTCCCAGGCGCCTGCACTAGCCTTATAGGCCTACTATTTCCTGCAAAATAATATATAGTGGCCAGAGCCTGGTGCCACAATTCAGCGCTATTCAATAATTGATACACAATGGTTCCCAAATTGTATTTATAACTACATATATTTTCAAATTATTGTGTTCTCAAAGAAAAAAGTGAACGCATATCATTTATTCCCTTTTGAAATACTTCTTGCTGCTCTTTTTAATCAATACTCTTTTCAATTGCATGCTGTCTGAGTTACTCGAGGCTAACACACCATAGTTCTGGGGAGCGTTTCATCAAGCATTTTGTCAGTGATTTTTACTGACAACTGTTATAAGCTACTGAAATCCTTGTATCTGATTGGCTGAGAGCAAATTTGTCAGTAAAAATCATTGACAAAACGCTTGATGAAACGCTCCCCAGATGTGGTAAGACTAAAGCTGAATATAACCTGCGAAGTAAATCTACATTCGGTGGGAATGCACACTTCCTTAGGTCTACCATCCGCCATGATTTTAATACTCTAACTTTTACCGAGAATGTGTAGTATGCCTCGGAGTAAAGTAGGCCGAACTTTTAACAAGGGTATTCGAATGTGTCAACGTGAACGCCGTCCTAGATCCTCCCAGCTGCAATGGACTACATACCGCGCTTTGTGCAAGAACGGCTCACCCGTCCACTGGCTTCTCCCTCGTCCACTAGTCAGATCGATAACGTTAACCTCCCTTCACCTACCTTGTATGCATGCAGTTAACACAAAGCAGTCCATTGTAGCTGGGAGGATCTAGGACGGCGTTCCGTTGACACGTTCCAAAACTCCGTATTAGTAAAGTTTCAACAACCACATTTCTCTGCATAGGCGTACCGAAAAGGGGGGGGGGGGGTGTTTTCGGTGTTAGCAGTGTTTTAGATGTTTAGAAATGAAACAAAAGCTTGTTTATAACCCCAAAATACTGATAGCCTTTTGCTTCCTTGCTTGTCATAGAAGTTTTGAGTAAAAAGACACCCCAGAAATACTGATAACCTTTTTTTTTGGGGGGGGGGGGGGGGCTTGTCAGAGAATTTTGGAGTAAAAAGTAAAAAGACACCACAAAAATGCTGATAACCTTTTTTTTTTCATCTTTTTTTTTTTTTTTTTTTTTCTTTTTTTCGGGGGTGGGGGGCTTGCCAGAGAATTTTGGAGTAAAAATACACCCCCTTTAAAAAAATCCTGTTTCTCGGCCGGTCTCCATATACATGTATTAGATAATCTAATGGGCATGGCCCGCGCGCTGCTCCCAGGCCAGATATGATATAAAGATGTAAAACTTGCAAAAGAGTCTGCAGAAAAGACTAATCTATATACCGCTCTTTTTGCATTTTATTCGACGCTGGACAAGTATCCCACTTATAATCATGAATTTAGAGCTTCTTGGTAATTATTTGTTATTTTATTCGGATTTATTATTATTGTGACTTATTTTATGCCTAGTAAAGTTCATTGATTATGTGTAACTTTGAGTATTTTCCACAATCATTTTGTGCAAAAAAATTGCACGTTCCCACATACCCAAACTCGTGTTAGGCCTAGATCCAATCCATTCCATACGCATAGGCCTAGGCCCTATATACCTAGGGATACCTAGTTAGGGAAGATACTGAACGCAGGCACTACGCCTCTATATTCAGTTCCAAGTTCTTTTTCCTCTTCAAGATGGCTGGATCATTTCCTGGTGCAGGCGATTCGTAATCGTACTTAATGGGCTCATTTTTCCAGCACCTATCCAAAGCTAAGTTCAAAACTGTGCACACTTGGGGCAGTAATGATGGTGTCGTTGGAAAGATTATTCCATGGTTTACGTATTCGTACATAGAAAGAATTTTTGTATCTCTGAGTTTTGGTCCTAGGAATAAACAATTTTCTACTATGTCCTCTTGTCTGATCTCTGGATTGTAATTCAAGATTTGGGGTTACATCAGAATCGTATTTATTAAAAATCTTGTATGTTTCAATCATATCGCCTCGAGCCCTCCTGTAAGCTAAGGTAGGGATATTCAACTTTCTCAATCTTTGTGCATAAGGCAGCCCCTTTAACTCTGGGACTAATCTAGTTGCTCTTCTTTGGACATTTTCCAAAGCATGTATATGTTTCTTAAGGTGGGGGCTCCACACAGCATGAGCGTACTCTATTTGGGGACGAACAAGCGATTTGTACAAGAGTGAAAAATTATCCTTATCTAAATAAACAAAGGTTCGTCTGATTAAATTCATTAGTCTGTTTGCCTTATTGATCTTTGTATGTAAATGTTCTTCAAAGTTTAGCTTATCATCAATCACCACTCCCAAATCTCTCTCAGATGACACTTGCTTGAGGGCACTTTGCGAATTATCACTGGTCATATTATACACATATGGACTTGCCAGGGCAGACTTGGGGTTACCAATGGTGAGAACACTACATTTCTTAGGGTTGAATCTAAGCAGCCATTTGTCAGACCAGCATTTGAGCCTATCAAGATCCCTCTGAAGGGCAATACAATCATTCTCATCAGTTATAGACTTGAAAATCTTTGTGTCATCAGCAAATAGATATACACTACTCTCAGAAATCGTGTCAGGTAGATCATTTATATACAACACAAACAACACAGGCCCAAGAACACTACCTTGTGGAATTCCACTTGCAACAAGACCCCAACTGGAATATTCTCCATTCACACATACACGCTGTCTTCTCCCAACTAGAAATGCTTCAATCCAATTAACCACCAACTCACTTATGCCATAGCTTCTAATCTTGGCAAGCAGCCGACGGTGGGGCACCTTATCGAAGGCCTTCATGAAATCTAAATAAATCACATCAATAGAAACATTTTCCTCCAGAGTGCTAGACCATTCATCAACTACGTTTATCAGCTGGAGCATTGTTGAACGACCAGGCAAGAAACCATACTGCTTGACACTAAACAATTTGTTTATAGTCATATGATCCAGAATCTCATCACGAATTATTGATTCCAAAAGCTTACACACTATACATGTAAGACTAATAGGTCTATAGTTCGATGGCAGCGATCTATCACCTTTCTTGAAAACAGCACTAACATTCGCTGATTTCCAGTCTGATGGAACTTCACCTCTCCGCAAAGAAGTTTGGAAAATGACACTCAAAGGACCAGCTATGACTGGAGCGATCTCACGCAGCACCCGAGGGTGAAACTCATCTGGTCCCGGGGACTTCGAAATGTCAAGTTTGGAAAGCAGAGACAGGACTTTGTCTTCATTAATTTCAATATCACAAAAATCTTCAAAAATATTATGCTGAGGGGGACTGGGAATATTACCAACAGGCTCATTCGTGTAAACAGTAGAAAAATAATCAAGTAGGATATCAGCTTTTTCATTATCAGTCTCGGTAAGTTCAGAAGAAGATGAAAGAGACTTCACAAGAGGTGCCACTCCAGACTTGATTTTAGTCTTTGTCCTGGCATACTTCCAAAATTTTTTCGGATTTATTTTCACAGCTTTTGCAATATTACTTTCATAGTTTTTCTGAAGCCGCCTAGTGGCAGCTTTGACCCGATTACGGAGTCTGTTGTACTCTTTTTTCTTGCTTTCTGTTTTATCCCTAAGATAATGTTCCCAACTCCTGTGCTTTCTCTTAATAAGCTTAAGTGTGTCACTATCAACAGGGAAATCACCTTTATTCCCCCATGCCTGCCCTCTAGAAATTATCCTAGATGGAATAAACTTCTCCTGAGCAGATTTAACTTCATATTTGAAGATGCTCCATTGACGTTCAACGTCATCTTCTACTGGCGCAAACAGAGTTGGCCAATCTAACGAATACAAGGTTTCTCTCATTTCAGTAAAATTAGCTTTATCATATAAATATACCTTTTTTTTGCTATTAGAGGGGTCACAGTAACAATTCAGATGAAATATCAAAACAGCATGGTCACTCAGTCCTATTGGGCTACAGTACTGAACATTTGAAATATGGTCTTCATTGTTAGTAAATATTAAATCAAGTATATTGGGTTTACAACCAAATCTAAACCTTGTCGGTTTATTGACATGTTGAACTAGAAAAGCATCACGAATACATTCAATAAATTTGAATTCACCACTATCTTCACTTTTGGGAGTTGTCCAAGAAGTCCAACAAATGTCTGGATAATTAAAGTCACCCATCAGCAAGACATGACTGTGCTTCATTTTTGAAATGCTTGCAATAGATTGCAATAAATTTACGTTGTTGGCTTTGCTTCCACTTTCACTTCTATAAAAACAACCTATCAATAGCTTGTCATTGCCTCTCAATTTCATCTCAATCCAAATAACCTCATCAAATTGAACAGGGATCAAGGTTGCACTGACCACGTTGGTACTTAGTGACTCATGCACAAAAATGATAATCCCTCTGCCAGAGTCATTAGTAGCATTGGTTGATTGAATGACATATCCATTTAATGCAAAATCTTCCAATTGTATTTCTCTAAAGTTTTTAGGCTTAACTTTAGTGACAGCTATTATATGGGGTTTCTCTTGAAAAACTAATGATTTCAATTCCGCCATTTTGTTGCGTAAAGAGTCAGCATTAGTGTACATGCACTTCAAAGATTTCATTGCTTCACCTCTTGTTTTTGCCTCAATACCTGTATTTGAAGCTATATTCAACAGAGTATCAAACTCAGGAGTTCTCTGAACATTATAAAAACAGTGCTCAGTACACTCGTACCGCCAAGGGTGGTTATAACGACACACAGGCTGCAGAACGCATTTACATGGATTAACACATTTACAAGGATTAACATATTTTGGGTGTACACATTGGCACTCCCGAACGCATATACAGGGATTACAGCAAGTAGGCTTTGCTACTTTTTTGGAGCTTGTCTCCGGCCATCTGGAGGAGTACCATCAGACCGATTTGGTGGATGGCCAGACTGGATATTGGGGGAACCATGCTGCTGTAAAGGTGGTTGTTGATTGCCTGACCTAGCAGCATTTATCCCAGACTGAGCATGCTGAGCTTTCCATTTCATCGCATTTTCACGATGGCGCTCCCTCTCCAGGGGAGTCATATCCTTGCGGATTGCAATGTGCCTTGAGGCCTCATTTTCTCTCAGCTTACCAGCCTTTTTCAAGATACTCTCTCTCTGCTGTTCTGTAGCTACAGAAACTCGAAGGGGACGTGGACGAGACTTCTCATCACCCTGACGGGGTTTACGTTGACCAAGGCGTCTACAGTCAGTGACGTCAACAACAGACTCATCAATATCTGAAATGAGTTTAGCAGCAACAGAAGCATCATGTTCCTTGCTAGCAGCAATATCTGCGCCACCCTCGTCTACATTGAAGAAAATCAAATTCTTCTTCCTCTTGTCCCTAGCATCCATTTCAGCAATGAAAGAAGATGTCACAGTCTCAGTCAGGCCACAGCTGGCAGTTTGAAGCTGATCAACATCTTTGAAAAGTCTATCAATACTCATCCATGCACCCTCACTATCGCCACGCAACTTCTCAACCTTACTGACAAGCTCATCAGTAACAGCAACGTCAGCCTTGACTGCCATTTTAGCTTCCAAGAACTCCAACTTGGCAGACACCTTAGAGAAAAAAGCCTCACACCTTTCCTCTATCTCAATCAATTATCATAATTCATGGCATATTTTATTGTAAGATGGAAGATTAAAGAACTGTTGATTTTCCTCCACTCACACATATGCGAGGTTATTTATAATTTATGGATGACCTCGCACACCACAGTGGCGTATCCAGGGGGGGGCGCAACAGGCGCGCGCCCCCCCCTATTGGCCGTCGTAAAAAAAAAAAAAAAAAAACTAGGCCCTAGCAAAAAAAAAAAAATCCTCATAGCAATTTAAAATATTGTTCATTTATAAAATAGGCTTCAAAATTGGTCACATATAGCACTATTTTGCATCTCAGCCCTTCTACAGAAGCAAAAATTTTCCAAAGACCCCTCCCCCGTGACGGCCCATATCAATAAGTTTCGCCTACTTTGTTGCATCCGCGTACTTGAAGGCCACCTGAATGACAAGCATCGACGCACTATACGAGCACACGCACAGGTCTGATTATTGAGTGATCAGTCTACAAACACAAGAGATCTTCTAATTTTCAGGGAATCAAATATCGATAAATAATTTTCTTTCACAATTTTTCAGTTGAATAATAGTTAGGCCTATTAGTAATAGTATATTAAATTTACACATAGGTAATATATGTAAGGAGACAAACAAATATCTTTTTCAATTATTCATCATTTGGAAACATTTGCGTAAAATTCAAATTGGCAACAAAAAGTAATTCTGCTCCTGGGCTTTTCCGCTCATTAGGCAAGGTAATTTATTCATGAAATTGGATGGCCAGAATTCCATGCAGCCAATCGAAAGCCAGAATAGAAAGGTCAAAGCTGGACCTTGTATTCTTTTAAGAAACGATTTAACTGGTTAATTTCCGCCATCAGAAACACTTCGAACCAATCACCAAAAAAACCCTTGCCAACGTGCATGGACGTACTTTCCCATAGAAACGTGTGTAAATATGGTGTTTCGGTTTGTGTTTAACATCAATAAACAGGCCGTTTTGAAACAAAATGGGCCAGAATTTTACAAAACAAGCAGTCATACTCATAGTTTCATGTACAGCAGAACCTGTGGGTTTTCTATATATATATTCCTTTTTAACTGAATTAAACCAGTGTAAACTAAAAAAGATAAAATGTGACCCGACGCATCAAAACCTACAATAAGTCGTCAAAATTTGTTTTTGTTTTGTTTTGTACATTTTCTGAAAGTCGAGATTCTCAGCTTTCCAATGGTATATCACTTGCCTAGTTTACTCAATGATAACACCATTAAATGTCAGATTTAGAGTCAGTATGTAACCAGCAATCAACTCCTTTGAGAGAAAATGGCCATTTAAGTTCGGAACAAAAGAGCGCTAAACCTTCGCTCTCTGTGTGCGCCCAAGTAAAACTGGGTATTCAAAGGCCATAGCAACCAGTATGAAGGGATTATCAGATTAGGCTGAATTTTGGCAAACTGCTACAGGAGGACCTATTCATTACTCACTCCTGTCCAAAAATCAATTTAATACCTTTAAAGGTAAAGTAGAAATTTGGCATTGAATGAAAGTATTACAAAAGCTCTTTAAACATTAATTAGCTGGACAGGTGAAAAAAGGAGTTATTTTAAAATACCCCCAAAACATATTTCTAAGTCGAATTACGACTCACAAACTTGAGACATGATAGAATGATAATGAAACGACCCATTTCTATCAAAAACAGAAAATCGACTGATCGAAGCAAATTTGCTATTTTGGGCTGTTTGCTACGTTGTGGTCCGTGTGACTTATTGCAGGTTTTCAGGCGGCGGGTCACAAATGGTTTTAAATTTAAAGTTGAGATTTATGGATTTTCATGATTAATGTACATGGTTCTATGGTGGAAATTTGTGGTAGGTGATGCGCGTGCGCGGAAAGTTAAACTCGCGCAATGCAACACACTTTTTGGTATGATCAATAATTCCTGGCGCCCCCTATTGGGAAATCCTGGATACGCCCCTGCACCATATATCTGTACAGCTTGGGATTGTTTTCGTCAAGTATGAGTTTGGTTTGGTCAAAATATGACTAGGCTACACCACACCACGACGAATACAATATGCAAAAATAGTTCGTATTTTCTGTCGCGTGTAGTAAAGGTATGGGGGGAAAAATAAGATAAATATTTTAAATAGGGGCCTACTTGCTTTCAAATTCAGGCCTTAAAAATCTCACTCCTACCTCAAATGGCCGTTAAGAAGAACTTTTGATATTTTCAGCAAAATCCAAAGTCAAAATCTTGTCCAAAACCGGAGAAATCCCCGCCGATTTGTTTCGCGATCGCGTGTTGTTTACATACTGCCGATGTCTTAGACTAAAATCGGCCAATAAAATTTTTGTCCACGAAGAAACTCGGGATCGCAAGCGCACATCGATCTTTACGATCGCGCACACAGAAAATCGGGACTTTCCGTGTATGCCACATAGGGACCGAATTTTTAAGGACAAAACTCTTTTGGGGAGATGTCAGCGCCCGCGGCGACCAGGAAATGTACACAATGACTCCGATAGCTCGTTTCGCGAGAATCAACAGTAAATTACGGATTTGATTTTTGGAAATATCTTTTCCAACATCGGTGAGTTGAATTTATTGTATTTCTTGGATATTTTGTTGTCGGTTTTTGTAAATTAAATGCCGATTTTGAGTGAATGTTTGTGACTTTTGTGCAGTGGTGTTTTAAAAAGTTGAGGTGTATGACTGCCTACATTATACACACGAAGTATAGGAATGTAGCTATGAGTGGGCCACACCACTCATAGGTACACGCCATTGCCGACTGTGTAGTAACGCAGCCAACACACATCCCATACCTAAACTGCATCACTGTGCATTTTTGGCTATATTTAATTGAAACTCATATATTGCAGTTTACTTAAATCCAAATACTTATGTTGAATAATAGATGATTAAAACTTACCAGGTTGTTTTGTGACCTTTGAAGAGGGTTTCCTGAAATTTTGGGTCCTTTTTGTCGATAACTGCTATCGAGACTGTCGCGTCAGCATCCAGTTTGTATTTTTCACGATTATGATGAAGGGAGCCCTAAGCGCTCGTAGTAGTACCGGCGCGATCGGTTCGTCGATCTCCTACGAAACCATGTAGAGCGGCCTCACTAGTGCGCAACATATTGAGAGCAGTCGTCATCCGTATGGAGGTGTGGGTAACAAGTACGAAAAACAAGGCTGTAAATGTAAGTTTTTATAACTTTCTACATTTTGTATCTTAACGAACTTAAAACATAAAATCTAAAGAGTGATACTTAAGTATCAGTTTGCCCACAAAAACCTCCATTTCAAACAAAATTACATCTGTATCCCCAATACCCAGTATACACACATGTATATGATCCTAATGGTCAATATGACCATTGCTTGCTGATGTGGTCTGGAGTACAAGGTTATCTTCAGATAAGCTTGTAGTAAGCACATCAGCAAGCAATGGTTACGCACCATAGATACGTACGCAGAATGTTACGCACACAAGATATTCTACGAAGACCTGAAAGGGCCAAACTGTCGACGTAAAAAAATAAAAAATATTACGTACGTACGTAGTAATTATTACGTACGTACGTAATATTTCTTATTTTTTTACGTCGTCAGTTTCGCCCTTCCAGGTCTTCGTAGGAGATCGACGAACCGATCGCGCCAGTACCACTACGAGCGCTGAGGGCTCCCTTCTTCATAATCGTGAAAAATACAAAATGGATGCTGACGGGACAGTCTCGATAGGAGTTATCGACAAAAAGTACCCAAAATTTCAGGAAACCCTCTTCAAAGGACACAAAACAAACTGGTAAGTTTTAATCATCTATTATTCAACATAAGTATTTAGATTTAAGTAAACTGCAATATATGAGTTTCACTTAAATATAGCCAAAAATGCACAGTCATGCAGTTTAGGTATGGGATGTGTGTTGGCTGCATTCCTATACAGTCGGCAATGGCGTGTACCTATGAGTGGTAGTAAGTGGCTCGGCCCTAGACTAAGCTAAACAGCAATAACCGTCTGTTAATGGGAAAATCTTTAATATTTCTGACATTTCTCAACCTTCCCCATAGACAGACGGTACACCCGTATATCACCAACAAGGTGTCCGAACAGCCGACCTATGCTTATTTAGGACGGAATAGTTTTTCACTGGCCAAAAACAGCCTGAAAATTTCACTTGATCAAGATGATAAAGATCCTATTAAAGAATCTGCCATGAAATTAGATATTCTATTGTCCGTTTTTACCTCTTCAACTTAGAGGTCGTGACCACCGCCGAAAGCCCCACATAGTGATGGTTCCGTGAGTAACCCTAACCCTAAACCCCAAACCCCAACCCTGGCTACAAACAGTCATGACAGTAGAGGTGCACGGCCGATATTGGAGACTTAGCTTACAAAAGGACAAAAGAAACAAAACCAGCAGCAAGGCAGTTTCAGCAAAATTCTAATATTTCGAATACCTAGTTTCAAAATCTATCGCATGTATACCGTGCAAGTGCAAACAGTGCAAAGCCCAGCGTGAGCAGTGTGAAGTCCATGGACTTCACACTGCTCACGATGTTGGAGATTTTTTTTTTTAATTTGCAGTTTACTCTCTTTGCTGGCAAATGTTTGACATTCAACTAACGTTTAATCAATCCTTTTAAACAATCCCTTTTTATTACAGTGTTACAGGGCACAATGGTCCAAGACACAACCATTACACTGTAACCTGATATACTGGTACATGTACATGTAGTCAATTATATGTCTTTGGTCAGCATGAATAATTCTGACATAATTTTTTTGTTTTCTTGTGCAGAGTCGTTTGGCCAAAACTTTCCTGAGGTAAGTTTTCTCTACCCTGTTATCATACAGCTGTATGCACAAAAATTATGAATCCCATATTTTAAGAAAGCATTAAAGCTTAGTATACCAATTTCTTAGTTTTCTTGCTGGGGATTACATTTTAAAAGAACGGCATGTCTTTGATAGTGAATATAGTATGATTGTTAAATAATTAATGATGAAATTGTATCATTATTATAAACTGGATAATGACAAACAATAAACAATAATAAAATGTCTTATTTACCCAGGGTAACCTAATGATAAGGTACACTATAAGCTTAAAGGGAATTTTGTTGTACCAGGCACCCATTTACTTCACCTGGAATGAGTTTGTTTGTTTGTTTGTTGATTTTGGGGGATGGTTGTTTTGGGGTTATTCTTTTTTCATACTGTATGTAGATTAATGCTAGGCATTACACATTATACATGAGCTGAAAGAGCAACAATCACAGAAAATTTTGGGTCTGTATTCAAGAAAAAGCGCAATTCAATTGTAACTAATCATTAAACTTCAATGCCCCTAAATTGGAAATGTAGTGTTAAACTATTTTTGTGTACAAATTGGCCATTTTCATTCACATTGGTAGATTTTTTAATACATTTTAAATTTTTTTTCACACTATGAAAGAGTGGAGGATAATAATATTTGTTGCCAATTTGAGGGAAAACTGATTAATTTCAACCTCATGAAACCTCTGAACTGCTATGGGTTAAATAGAGCTCCTGCGTTCAAAACAGCTAATTTTCCACTCTTTGTTGTACGTACGCAGGAAAGTGATGGCACTCTTGACTGTATCAGTATGGCTCTGACATGTGCCTTCAACAAACGAGGAACCCTACTGGCTGTAGGATGCAATGACGGACGTGTCGTCATTTGGGACTTCTTGACTCGTGGTATTGCCAAGATCATTAGTGCTCATGTTCATCCAGTCTGCTCTCTCAGGTCAGTACAGGGCCCTATTTCATAAAACTTGTTATCATAACAACTGCCCCATTTTTATGACAGTTTGCTCTCAGCCAATCAGATTCAAGTATTTCAGTAGCTTATAACAATTATTGTAGCAAATTGTATCCCATCTTACTGAAAATCACTCACATTGAGGAGCACTGCTCACAACAGACTTGGTACATGGGACTACACAAACATGTGGCTGCAGAATTTGGTCTGACACAATGTAAATTATAATCTATTTCTTGTCCTCTTTGAAATATAAGAGCATTTTTCTAGAGCACAGGTCACAATACTACATTCAAACCTGCTCTAGTTACCACCTGTCTATAAAGACCATTGTTGTTTCCCTTGAACAGGGTTTCCCATTGAAATATGTATTAAAGGAACCTGTACATAAAGACCTGTGGAGTGTTTCATCAAGCGTTCTGTCAGTGATTTTTACCGACAAATTTGCTCTCAGCAAATCAGATGCAAGGATTTCAGTAGCTTATAACAGTTGTCGGTAAAAATCACTGACAAAATACTTGGTGAAACCCTCCCCAGCCGCTCATGAAGACCACTTTTCTTGTCTCCCTCGGGCAGTCTTTATATATATTAAGCCTGAGTCATATTGAATATTTCATAATCCGGGATTCGACGGCTTTGATTCGATCGAATACCAGTGCATTGATAAATGATGGGCGGTGAAAACAGAGTTGCACACAGTTGCACGCAGTGCATGCACCGGTGACCGGTCCGCTGGCATCGCGGGCATATGTATGGGCTCTCGCTGCTCGACATTAACGATAGCCCGCTAGCCAATGGCTAGTAAAAATCACAGCAGACGAGCCAAAATCTTAAGTTTCTAGTCCGTATGTCTAGCCTAAATATCACTCTACTGTCGCACGAAGCGATGCTCATTGTCGACACACCCGACAATGATTCAAATTAATAATCTTACTTTGTCTTTGGAGAGCTGAATGGAACACGTTTGTTCGATGCAAAAAATAAACTTTTCGTCTGAATGACTAGTTCTCGACTTCATGCATTCAGCTTCAGATCATTCAGAAGTAATTGCCAATTTGATGAGAGTGTGATATTAGTTATTGCGAATTAAGTAGGAACACTCGTACTCATGCCCGTATTTATCATGTTCAATTATACAATTGTCAAATTGACAATGCAGAGAGAGTGCAAGAATATTATCGTAAACTTCAGTTCGTAACGACAAAACAATTTTTCCATAGAGAAAGCACAGGTAAAGCGCGACGTCCTCCGCGAGCGAATTAGCGAAAGTTAGCCAACAGTTTGAAGTCGCCTTCACGTTCTCTGCTAGTATATAGCTTAGCTGTACGTAACGGAGTTTCTTTTTTTATTTGCTTTTTTCATGGTGGCTACGGTAGTCAAAAATCTGGCGGACTACAAATCGATGCACCGGATTTGCCAAAACGAATTCAGGTTGATTGATTGATTGAAGGATTTTATTTAACAAATTCCATTCTGGCAGCCCGAAGACTGAATTGCAATGGTTACAATATTTATGTACATGATATAAAACAATGACAGAATATTCAATCAGTTCAGACAATAATGTCAATATATAAAAATAATTAAAAAATTAGAAAATTGTAATAATAATATTAAGTATTTTCATTATAGTATCAAAAGACGAATATATTTCATTTTCACTTATACAAATTATAATTTACATTGTAAGAATGTTCATATTTCGTAATAGAGAATTGGTTTGTTTAACATTAAGATAAGATTTAAAGTACATGTACATGTAATTGCAATTTGATTAAACAAGAATAAATTCGGTCGGGCAAAAAACTATTGCACTAGCTATCATATCATGGGAAGGAATTAAAGAAGATTATATATAAATTATATGGTATATTGGACACGAAATACATGCCCATCAAGCGACTCTAATGTCCATGCATTTTAATACTAAATGTGAGTACAGTATTTGTACAGATAGTAGTCAATAAGACATACATTTTATTTCATCATATTTCACATAAAATGTTCATTTAGAGTCCTTACCAAATAAGGCAAAGCACTATTTCTTAGCCTTTCCGTGCGGCATTTAAAGTCTCTCAATCTGTCACTGTGTCTTAGACGGCGATTCGTGCTCTGCATCTCTGGGAGCCAGTCGCGAAAATGTTTGTAGAGCGATTCCGCGAATCTCAGGCAAAGATGTTCCCTTCTCACAGACAAAGATTGCAGACCAGAAATCTGGAGAGCATGTTCA
This sequence comes from Heliocidaris erythrogramma, assembly GCA_025617745.1. NCBI lineage: Eukaryota > Metazoa > Echinodermata > Echinoidea > Camarodonta > Echinometridae > Heliocidaris > Heliocidaris erythrogramma. The sequence goes on from CM046854.1 coordinate 56,980,239, forward strand.
TAGCTCTGGTATTGATCCTGGAAAATGATACGTAGGGCCCTTTTCTGGATGCGTTCTATATCATTGGCCTGCTGTGATGTGATGGACGAATGCCAGACTGGAACACAGTACTCAAGTACAGGTCGAATGTAGCACGTGTAGATCGTGAGGAGATCCTCCACAGGGGCTCGATAACGCTTTAGGGAGCGAATTATGTAGAATTTTCGTGATGCTCTTCCTGTGATATCACAGATGTGGCTATCCCAGCGTAAGTCATGCTGCAGTATGACACCTAGCAGCTTTACTTGTTTGGCTTCCTGCAAAGGTGCATCATCCAACTCGAGGAGTAAAGGTGGAGGTTCGGCTCGTGAGAAAGACACGCGCATCATTTTGCACTTTGATGGGTTGATACGTAGTCCATTATTCATACACCACTGATGGAATGAAGTTAGAGTATGAGGCATCACGCTTCCTGACCCCATCTTGTGGCTTTCTGCGAAAGTTAAATCGTCAACATATTTCCATCTGGAAACAGCCGATGTGTCCGACAATGCGTCGTTGATCAACGCGAGGAAAATTGCGGGTCCAAGACGAGTACCCTGGGGTACCCCTCCAATTGGAGTAAGAGAAGCTGAAAGTACTCCGTTGTATCTCGTCATCTGTTCACGTCCATGAAGAAAGCTACTGATCCATGGCAGCAAAGACGGTCGTGCACCCATTGTGAAGAGTTTATTTATTGCGATATTGTGATTGACCAGGTCGAATGCTTTTGAGAAATCCGTTACAACAACGGTGGAGACAGTCTGGAGTCGATCAGCGTTGGTGTGGAGGAAATGTAGAAGATTGACGAGATAATGTGCCGTGGAATTTCCTTTTCGACTTCCAAACTGTTGAGGGTCGATGTTTGATTCAATATCTGTCAGTAGCTGGCGATAGATGAAGAGTTCAGACAATTTAGCAAAGTGGTCCGTTAAGGAGATGGGTCTCAGTTGATCTATTGTTGGAGGGGATTTTTTGGGAACTGGCACAACAATAGACCTTTTCCACTGTGACGGAACTTTCCCTTCCCTGTAGGAGGTGTTTATAATGTCACATATTGGTGAACTCAGCTCTGCTGCAAACTCACGAATCAACTTTGCAGATACTCCATCTGGTCCGCAACTTTTACCAACTGGAGTCTTCTTTAACTCATGGTACACTTTCCATGGACTTATCTCTATGACACTCGAAGGATTTATAGGCTGATACGCTGGTAGTTGTTGCACATCCAACTGGGGAACAGCTGAGGAGATATCAGTAAAGTGCTGATTGATTGCATTAGCAATTGCTCGATTATCATTTGCTTCCACTCCAGGAACACTGATCTCATTGCATGATGATGAGTTGGTAGTCGCAAGTTTAACAAACTTAAACCATGCACTTGGATTCTGATTTTTCAATCTTTGGATCCGATTCTTATAGTACTCTACTTTTGCTTTCTTGATTTCTCTTATAACTTTGTTCCTCAACCTGGACCACTCAGGACTGCAGTGATTGAAAGCAACCTGTCTACGCTTGATCAGTTCCTTCACTACTGGTGTAATCCACGGTTTGTCCTTGCAGTGGACCTTGACTTCTCTGGATGGGAAGTAGAGTTCGATGGCAGAATTGAGGTCTTTGTAGAAGTTGTCACACTTAGTTCTGACATCATCTGCATCGGTGACATCGGACCAGTCGTGATGAACAATCCAGTTCCCGAAGCGTCTTATGTCGGACTCCCGCATCGGCTGAATGGTTTTTGATGCGGTGCGATTACGATGCTGCATTTGATAGTCTTTAGGTAGCCACTTCACCCCTCTGTGATCACTTCGGCCTATTGGAGACATCAGCTGAATGGGGGAATAGAGGCTTTGCATATTAGTGACTATCTTGTCAAGGATTGCGTCTTTTCGTGTGGCTTTGTCAACCACTTGTTTCAATCTATGTCCGTTGATGACTTGATTTAGATTCAAGCGATTTACATCCCCGAGAATAATTATTCCTGCTTGTTGATATCTGGCAAGAATATCATCAATGGCCTGGGAGATATGCTGGATCAATGGCTCACTGTCAGGGTTGTTGGGTGGACTGTATACTGTCGCCACGAAGATAGATGACACTGCACGGGGTAATCGGTGAGGGCGCAATTGAGCCCATACAATCTCGTGCTCCGGTGATACTGTGATGAGACTCACTGGGCTAGGGTGCATTTCATCTTTGACGTAAAGTGCCACGCCCCCTCCACGCCTTCCAGTCCGATTTTTGGAAAGCAAGGAGTAACCTGGAATGTTATACACTTGGTTCGGGATTACATCTGTGAACCATGTCTCACTAACAGATACAATGCCAAAGTCACCTTCTCTTACAATAGTTGTAAACTCATCAAATTTATTGTTCAATGACTGTGTATTAGTCATGTACACTGATGGCAAAGTGACATTCTGATGTTTGGATGCAATTCTGACATTTGTAATTGTCCTTTTCTTGTGTTCGATCTGCTTCATTTTTGTTTGCCGTGGCATTATTCTTACCGGTATTTTCCTCTCAATGTGTCTACCGGCTCTCCGGCCTCTTCGTTTCTTTAGAATTCCATAGTCTTTTATCATAGAATAGGTCTCGTCGGGTAATTTGTACGGTGGGGTGCGTAATGACAATAGTTCTGTCCGAGAATAGTGTACCCTATTTGCAGTACTTAACCCTTCTGATACCGGCTTGATTTTCGGCTGCATCTGTGTACAGTACTTGGTCGTTGGACTCCCCATCGCTAGCCCGTTAGGGTACATCACCGCACCGCACAAATTAGCAATCACAATAATCAGGTACCCAAACTTCATTGCGATATGTTCAAATGTATGTCATTAAAAGCGAGTTCTTCACGAAACTTACATCACTAGTTCCCTTGTGATAAGCTAAACGATCTGGGCATGAATTTCGAAGACATTAGAGTTGCAAGAATGTAGAAAAAGGATGAATTTTCAGAACAAAATTGTTTCCTAGGCGTCAGCATCAAACAGCGCCCCAATCAGGGTGCGAATTCGAATTCAGGGTTCGATGTCTTCGATCGAACACCGGCTAACCAATCGATTCGACTCAGGCTTAATATATATACAGGTTTCACTGTAATATGATGTTGATCCACGTGGGAATGTGGATCGTTGTGACTGAACTTATACTTGTGACTTTGTTATACAGCTGGAGCAGGAATGGTCATAAGTTACTGAGTGCATCGACAGATAACATCGTGTCGGTATGGGATGTTTCTACAGGTGACTGTGAGCAGAGACATCGGTTCCCTTCACCGGTCTTACGGATTCAGTTCCACCCTAGAAACAGGTAATAATAAAATTCTGTTGTTGTATAGCGCATATCACATTATGATATAACGTCTCTATGCGCTTCCAAAGAACTTTTTGATATTATTACCCTGCCTTTAGCTCCGGCAACCGTAGCGCTCGGTGCATTCAAGGAATAAATCCTACGAGGTACCCACTTACTACACCTGGGTCGAGTGTGGCAAATGTGGATTAATGTCTTGCCAAAGTATGTTAGTGCTGCAGCAGGAATTAGAACCCTGTACCTTGTGATTCACAGTCCAGAGAATTATCCACTTGACCACAACCCCTTCCTTAACCCTAAAAGGGCCGGGATATTTTGGCTATGCCACAGCCTGGGGGGGGGGTGGAATCCACCACCAAAATGCACTAATTTGTCATTCAGTCCAGACCAATAATTGAATTGAAATGTAATTTTTGTCCTCATTTCATCATGAATATTTTTAATGAGTAGAAGTATTTTTTAAAGAAAAATGAACAGCCTATTTGTTTTGAAAAGATGCACATTTATTCTCCAGTCTATACAAATAAGGAATAAAGATAGGCTGAGACAGTCTTTAGAATTCACCACATTTCACATTCATCATAACATCATTTGTTCTGCAAATGAAATGCTGAAGTTGGTTTGTGAAAAATTTACATTTACCGAAAATATGAATAAACAAATATTTCTCTCAATTCTCTTGTTTCAGAAACAAAGCTTTAGTGTGTCCCTTGAAGTATGCACCGGTACTGTTAGATCTGGATGGCTCATATAATGTGGTACCATTGGATGATGATGTAAGTATATCAAAGGGGTATTCCTCCATGCTGGGGTGTTTCAATCTGTAGTTTGTACTGTATGGTCTATTAACCCTTTCAGGACTTATTTAAATTATTTAAAGGCTAAATTAATCAAATTCTGTTCTTCAAATTGGCAACAACAATATTTTTCTTTTAGTGCTACATGGTTCTAATAAAATGGAATGTCTTTGAAAACGATAAAGAATGGTTAGAGATTTTGTTGAAAAGTTGAAAAAAATTGCCATTTTTTATTTAAAAAAAATGATTTTGACATCTCGATGTGTTGCCAAGTTAAGGATTTTAAAGCTTATGCTCGTTTTTAAGTTTCATGGCATCAAAAGCAGCATGGTCATGCAACAAAAATGGACTCAGTGTGTGCAAATTGTTTTGCTCTTTCAACACATGCATCTGGTTTATGTTTTTAGGGCCCTGAATCAAAAGTTGTTGAGCCAAACCATAAATTGTGGTTAATTGTCCCGAAAGGGTTAAGATTAGGGTATGGATTTTCATCAGACCAGTAGGACATTATACCAGTGGAAAGTTGGAGTAATGGGGCTCTCTAGTTCGTGGTCCCATGTGGTTTGTGAGCAAGGATTCAACTCTTCATTGTGTTACACTATGACACATACTGTAATTGCAGAAATAATCGTGTTACATTAATTTTCGCAGATTTCGCGCTCTTTTCGGCGGGCGCGAATTCTAGAACACGCGAAAATATTAGCACGATTTCTTATGCTTTTTTTGAATGGACGCTGCATTGCGCGCTTCATCTGAATAATACATGTTTGAATCCAATTCATTTTAGAGTGCGTGTGTGTAGTTGTGTCTGTAGCCTGTAGCATGCATTTGAATGGACCGCATGTGTGTGAAACAATAAATGGAGTCACATTTTTGCGAGTGAGTAATTGTGCAGCGCGAATTCAAGAACCCGCGAATATGTTTTGGGGTAGCTGAGCGCGAAAATTTAATCACGCGAAAATAACAGCGTTTACAGTAGTCAGAGGGTACCTTGTCGAGGGGATTTCCACTGACTTGTGAATCGCCAATTCACAGAACTTATAATTCTTTTACGGCGGGAACTTATAAAGAGCTGAATTGATCGGTTTCTCTACTTCAATTTGACAATTCTTTTAATTGCAAAAGTTTCTAATGAAAAGGCATAATTTTGAAAAGAATAAACAAAGACAGACAATATGTCAAAAATTTTCAAATTTCCTATATAAATGTAAAAAAGTAGTTAATTTAAACTTAACTTCTTGCTAATGTAAAGGGAGGGTTGAGTTCTGGGAAAGGTAAAAAGTAATTTGTGAGCTTTCTCATTCTTATTATGTTAGTTTGAAAGATTATCATAGTAGATATGTCCCCTGAAAAGGATTGCTCTTCAAATGCCCTCACATTGAAAACATGACAAGAAACAGCTGAAGTGTTCAGGCCAAACATTTGTGTGTAGTCCCATGTACACATTTCTGTGTGCAGTGCATGTGACTCTCAGCAGGACTGAGGTACATGTAATATCTTATGTTTTGGTGATTTCAAAACCTTACAGCATACATCAATTCTTAAGTGCTATATAATCAACCTTTCCCAATTGGTTTAAGACAGTTTCTTTCACAATTCAGTCTCATGACCAGAACTCAGCTTTATCGTAAAGGATTGTTATTGTTATTTCCATAATGTTGTCCAAGGTAATATTTTGATGCAACAACAATAGACACAGAGTATGCAAAAATGTTTGTGCTCTTACTAATTTTGCAATTCAGGGCTCTTAAAGCAGATAACCGGAGAAATGTCCCATAAAATAAGAAATAGGACAAATTATACATTTTTGGAAAGCTAATCCCCCAAAGAATACGATGAAATTAAATTTTAGAGATGTAAGCTTGTTCAAAAGGATTATCAGGACTTTTTTTCAAGACCCCAGACAGGGTCTCAGATGAGCCACGAAAGCGAGAATTCTTGCACTAGAAAAATGACGTCATTCTCGGGACAGCTAGCTTACGGTATACGACTTGACTGTACTGTAGCTGTATGAATCGTATATGTGTGTGTGGCTGCTGCAGTGATTCACCCAGTGATTGATGGAATGACGGTGTGATTCCAGGTTCTAACATCTGAATCAGGGCCAAAATCAGACATTTTGTCGACAAGATTTTCAAAGATTGTAAGAAATCAGTAGCTTACCTCGAACCGTGAACGTTATGTGCGCGCGCTGTATTGACGTGATCGTGAGCTAGCTAGAAGCAAGCAAGTGTGTCCCAAGTATTACGTCACATTTCCAAGGTTGAAAAAGAAACTGCTCGCGGGGCGAAAATATGCGAATATTTTGGCACACATTTGAAACAGAATAATATTAATTTATGAAAACCTATGGATTTCGAATGTTGATGGAATGTTTTAGGGCATCTTCCCCTTTCCGTTGATACCAAATTTATTGCATTTTGATTTGTTTGTACATCTCCGAGTAACACCTTTAATAAAAAGTAATTGAGCCAAACTACAAAATATGAGCCATAGTCTTGAAGAGTGTAAGAGGGTAATACATGTCCCAATAGTACTAAACCATACACAGTGAGTATGAAAGTGAGAGTCAATAAATTGTCTAATTATAAAATGTGTAAGCAATAACTTCCATTGTTTATTTATCATGTGACAAAAAAAGCGGTCAAAGTGTGATGTATTTGGAAAGTGTTGTGGTGTTGTTATTGTTACATAAACTCTTGTAGTTAATATCTGAAATTCAATGTGGTTCATTGTTATTTGTGTGACTGTTGCTTTTTCTTAATATCCTGTAAAATTGTAGATGAATTAAAAAATTAAAATTCTTTAGAATTTAGAGTAAAATAAACAAATCTTCATAGGATGATATAGTTTTTTTTTAATGTTATTGCATTTCTCTCTTCTCTAGTGGTGGTAATTTTTATATTGTTACATAATAAGTAATTAAATTGTTGAGCATTAAAGTAGGAATTGAATGGACAAAAAAAGGTATACTGTATAAAACTTGTACATTGCTTCTTATGTGGTTTCAAAGACAGCTTTGGAATATCTAAGAATGTTTTTGGAATATTTTATAGGTTGAAATTTTATGAAAGTATTTGTTATACTGTGGATGTTTTCATATGAATATAATTTCATTTTGTTGTTTTTGTCTTTACAGTTTGACACCACTATTGTTGCATCGTTTGACAGGAAAGGAGATCATGTGTATGCTGGTAATGCCAAAGGAAAGGTATTTAAGAGTTATTGTTTCTTTATTTCTTTGTTTGTTTGTTTGTTTTCCCATCCTACAGCTTTCAGTTCTCCACCTATGCTATTCTTCCTTGTATGTTGCCACTGCTTATCCCTTTAAAGATATTGTATCTGTAGGAAAATGTAGACGGATTCATTTGAGAGTAAGCTGAATATTTCTTTTTCAAAAAGACGTAGCTCCTTTAATCATGTGGTATACTTTCTAAGGGGTAATAATGATATTGTAAGCACTTGGTTGGTTACATTGTAACTCATAAAGCGCTTTATAAGACACAGTCGTTATTAGTAGTATTAAGGCTTGTTGTACACAGCTTTACCAGTCAATTGTAGGTCCCTAACAAGAAATCTTTTTTAAAAAATTGTCTTGAGGCAAGTTACCTGGAGACTAACATACAATATATTTTTTATATGAATGCTTTTCTTCTTTTTCTCTTTATCTCTTTCTCTCCCTTCCTTCTCTCTATCTCTCCCTCTCTCCTTCTCTCTATCTCTCTCTCTCTCTCTCTCTCTCTCTCTCTCTCTCACTCTCTCTCTCGCACTTACTCCCTGTTTTGCTTTATTTCAGGTCATAGTTATTCATGCAGGAAGCCGTAAGCTAGTAGCCTCATTCAAAGTAACCACCGGGACGAGCAATACAACAGCTATCAAGTCTATTGAGTTTGCACGTAGGGGCAAGTAAGTTGACCAATGGGCAAGTCCAAGGTTTGTCCCATATGCAATACCAAATATTATGTCATAATAATATGGAATAGTGAATATAAACTGACATAAAAATATAAGTTTGCTTGATATTTTGTCTGATCCACGATCTAGGAGGGTTATCAGCTTGATAAAGTAATCAGATATGCTCAAATCTAAGATGTGGTTGTTAACGTATGGGACAAAATAGATCAATAGTTGGTACTGTAGTGTAGTATCCCCAAAGGAATTTGATGTAAAACATGATAAGGAAAACTCTGCAAATGTTTATGTGTTAAATATTAAATATTGCATGTACATTGCACATTAGACAGTGGAACTGGAAAGATGTTATTTTTATTATATTTTATTTGTTCGCAGTTGTTTCTTAGTGAATTCAGCGGATAGAATCATTCGTGTATATGAGAGCGGTGAAGTCCTGGCCTGCGGGAAGAACGGGGAGCCCGAACCTATCCAGAAACTACAGGATCTTGTCAATAGGACACCATGGAAGAAATGCTGCTTCTCCGGGGACGGAGAGTACATCGTTGGAGGTAATGTAGCAATGTAATGTTGCAAGTTATTTTCTGTAGTTGGGCAAAACATCTCTAACCTCTTAGTCACCGAGGATTACGCACATTGTAGTCATTTACTCACTGAACTCAGTCTCAGTAAACCATCTTGCTGCATAGACTCTGTGTTGTACGCAAAATCTTTCAACAGTAAAGCATCGCTTCAATGCAGCTTCTAAATGGCTTTAATATGTGTAAAGATAGCACACATAAAGTTTCAGTTCCCAATATCCCCTACAATACATTTGCTGTAGTGTTACACTGGTCAAAGTCCACAGGCAGTCCTGGGCGGTTCAGTGAGTAATAAGAAGGGCGGTCCCGGGCGGTTTAGTTGCTAAAGGGTTAACAGTAGCATTCCGATCCAAGAGCCACCTTTACTGGGAGTATAAGTTTATGCCCACTCAGATGATGAGGTAAACTGCCTTTTTTTTTTAAACATGGCAGCAAAATATAGACCATTGACATGTAAACGAATGGCAGGTTGGGGTATTTAAAAGAAAAGAATTAATAAAAGCATGCTACCAAGTCCCTTATGCATACTCTGTGGTCTGTGTGTTATTTTCCAATTTTTTTATGTGCATGGAGTCTTTTTGTCTTTTATTTTGCTGCATTGTTGTCGTTTTTTTTGTGTGTTTTTTTTAAACCAAATTCTGTTCTTACATGTTTATATATTCCCATGCACCTATATATTTCCCCAGTGTGTGTCATTGTGATTGTCAGCAAGATTTAGCGAATCTGATTTCAAAACCTTATAAACAGTTTTTCTTTTAAGTATACTATTAGTCATTCAGAATATCTTCTAGACATTTTCTTAAGCCCGACACACACACACACAAGGCATCATTTGCTGATGTAAAGATCGCTCTCAGCCAATCAGATGCAAGGATTTCAGTAGCTTATAACAGTTGTCGGTAAAAATCACTGACAAAACACTTGATGAAACGCTCCCCAGTACAGTCTTTTACGCATCATGGAAGACTCTATCTCTCTCTCTTTTTCTTTCTCTCTCTCTCTCTCTCTCTCTCTCTCTCTTTCTCTCTCTCTCTCTCTCTCTCTCTCTCTCTCGCTCTCGTATCCGAACAGGTTCTGCTAGGCAGCACGCCCTCTACCTTTGGGAGAAGAAGTTTGGCTCCCTCGTCAAAATCCTCCACGGGACAAGAGGAGAGTTGCTATTGGATGTTGTTTGGCATCCTGTTCGACCAATCATAGCCTCCGTTTCAAGTGGTGTAGTGTCGGTGTGGGCTCAGAACCAAGTGGTAGGTATGGTGACAGGGCATTCGCATGTGAGGGCCAAAACTTTGGAACGTTCTCCCAATGTCGCTACGCTCCATGACCAATGTTGAAGTTTTTAAGAGAGTGCTGAAAACTTACCTCTTTGATGAATGTTTCCTATGATTGTAAACATTGAGCATTGTAAAGCGCTTTGAGAGGACCTACAGTCCTGAAAGGCGCTATAGAAGAGCAAACTATTATTATTATTATTACTAGGTCCCATTTATTGTAAATCAGCCATGTGAATGCTCATCACATGATTGGCTGAGAGCCAGTCATGTCATGTAGAAAATATTTTGATGTATCAATTCACCAAATTTCATTTCCATATTATGTGACCTACAAGGTAAAATTAAAGGTTAAAGCAAAAAAAATCAAGAGGTGACTAAACATTATGTTATTTGGACAATTATGGCAGATTTAGATATCTTGTGTAATTACCTTTCTAAATATATGTCAGTATCAACATAAATGACCCAGTAGTTACAGAGATATGATTATTAAAAATTGAAAAAAAATGGCCAATATGTCTGAGGAATGCATCCATAGTGCAAAAAAAGTTCAGCGGATGGGGCTAAGACTTTTAACTTGAGCTATAAAAGCCTCAGCTACCCCATATACTTAATTTGGGCCAATATGAATGGGGTTGGGTGATCTGACATGGAATGACCCTAACATATTGTGACCTGAATTGATGTGATGCTATGCAGTTGCAAGCGGACATAAAAAGTTCCATTCAATAATGGTTTTATTAAGACAATGCTTTGCAGCCAGAGGCTAAATTGCACATGTTCACAACAATTCTCAAGATTATTTCACATGATATCATACCATAAACAAACAAAAGGAAATTTATTTTCATTTCATTTCATTTATTCATTTATTCAGTTCTGCATAGAAATACAAGTACATAGTATACAGTTTACATATATGATCACAAAAACAGAACGTTAAGCTCCAAGATAAGCAAAGCTTGATGCCTTGAGAGCCCTTACAATTTAAATACAATCTTACTAAGGGGAAGTAGAGGGGGTCCTGGTGATGCAGAACAGCAAGGAGAAAGGGAGAAAGGTGGATAGGAACTGAAGAGAGAGGGAGAGAAGGAGAGAGAGAGAGAGAGTAGAATGAATGAGGATATAAAAGAGTTACAGATGACAGCAAATGCCATTACTAAGTACATACGTAAATGCATTGATATGCGAGAAACATAAATAATTATTTCTATTGTCTGAATTGTAGTCTTCTGCAGATCAGGGGGAATACCAAAGTATACCATCTTACTCTCTTATTAAATGTATGCTATTCTTCATATCACGTGCACAAAAACACTATTTGTGTGATTTTTATGTTGATTTCTTTCTTGTCTTTTAGAAATTTATATACAGTTAACTTTGTACAAGTCAAATCTGTTGGGACCACAAAAAATAGTTCGACTTATGCAAAATTTGACTCAGGAAATGTACATGTAAATAACACATATTTTCCATAGTTTTGGTCAGGAAAATTGATTCGACATAGGGAAAGTTCGACTTATGCGACTTCGAGTTATGCAAGGTTAACTGTGTATATGTGTATATTTGTTAAGATTCATATTTTTAGAGATTTTACACTAGTTTGTCTGTTGTCTTGAGATTTTTGTGTTTGTTTATATTTTTGGTTATAAGAGATTTTGTGCTCACTCTTCGCTCTTCAATCTCTCTGCAGGAAAACTGGAGTGCGTATGCACCCGACTTCAAGGAGCTAGATGAGAACGTAGAATATGAAGAAAGAGAGAGTGAGTTTGACATCGAAGATGAAGACAAATCAGTGGAAGACCCTACAGGTAAGAAGAAGATACTTCAATTTGTTGTCCTGGACTTTTCTTCTTCTTTTTTTTAATGATACTGAGCCTGATTGGTTAGTCGCGGACGGACATTTGACAAATTTTGAAAGTTTGAAGGCCTGTAGAAAACAAGTATTTCATTGAAGAGAGCTATTTTATGTTTCATTGTGTAAGGTATCACTGAATGAGTTGAGATTTGATCAAATTTGATCGCCTTGGCTGTCTACTAAAATTATAATCATAAAATATTCAATGTCACAGACGGACAAAATGCCCACTCTTAACCGATCAGGCTCTACTCTGCTCTTGTATATTGTATGTTATCTTTGAAACATTGTCTTTCCAAAGTGCTTTGATAATTGCAGTGGAACCCTATTATGGAGAACACTGTTTTTACATGTCCCTGTTCATTGTCATGCAAAAACTACTGGTCCATATTTGAGAAAGGTTTAAATTGGGATAAAACTTGGAAGAGAGTTTTGACTTATATCAGGGATGTAAGACTTCCGGATTTTTCCGGAATTCTACATTTTTTTTAATTTAAGAAACATTTCCGGGTTTTTTCTGTGACATGTTATGTGTTGAAGACATTATCGTACTTTCGTGTGCATTAACCTAGTGGCGGAAAGAAAATCTTGCAAATGAAATATAGTCTTTCTTTTGCCTCTTATTGGAATAAAAAATCAAAATGGAAGTGGACAGGACTGCAAATATAGCAAAAATCGACATACATGTAGGAATCAAGAATAAGTGGAATTGGAAGTGGACAGAGGAGAAGGATGCGAACGGAGTATTCTTGAGCGATTACGTGCATGTATGTGTTAGCTTTAAAATTTCAGGGGGGGGGGTGGTCTCCCCACACCAACACCTACACTTGACTGAATCACTGCACTCGTCAAATATTTTCCGGATTTTTTTTTGCTACCCACTTTACATCCCTGTTATATTATTTATATCCAGGAATAATGCAGAGCATATTCATTCCTTTCTTCATGATGGAAACGGTCTGCTTCATTACTGGGGGGAAAAACAGCAACATAACATTTTTGTTCTTTTTTATCATATTGTTCTTATTAACCCAGTTGTAAAGCGCTTTGCGCATTATTACTGCAGATTGCCATTAAATAATGTGATTTTTATTTTCCTTGTGTCTTTATTATAAACAGAGACTAACAATGTAGAAGATGAAGAAGTAGATGTCTTAACTGTGGAACCTATCTCAGCATTCATTAGCAGGTGAGTCTAGTATTCAAAACTTATAGTTGTGTTAAAGGGGAAGTCCACCCTGTTATAAAACTGGTTTTGAAAAAAGCATAAAAATTGGAAAAAACGGCTCAATGAAAGTTTGAGGAAAATCCGATGACATTTTTTTTTAATTAAGAATGTTCAAAAGTTGTAATAGATAAACACAAATTGGTATCTCTGTGACTAACATTTGAGTACCTCTCCAATTTGGTCTGCACCCAAAAAAAAAGAATTTCTACTTTCTCTAAAGAGTAGATCTAATCATACTTTTTTTCAATGGCATAGCTGCTGACCATTCCTTTATTAGAGCAATGATTCTTATTTTTCGACCTTCATGCTTATGTTATCACCCTAAAACTCATGTGTAAAAATCATGCAAAAATACATTGTATTCCTCAATTTGAATCTAGATGTGGAAGGAAGGTTGGCAGGTTGGCAGGTTGGCAAGTATGCTTTCAAAGGAGAGGGGAGAGGGGAAGATCCCTCTCTTAAAAGTTTATGTCCAGCCCCTTCCCCCTTCTCAGTGACCACCCGTGGCAGATAGAACAGCCTACAGAATTTAACCCTTTCGAGACCATTGACTACATTTTGTGGTTTGGCTCAATAACTCTAAAAAATATACCAGATGCATGAGTAGAAAGAGCAAACATTTCTGCACAGACTCTGTCCGTTTTTGTTGCATGACCATAGTGTGTTTGATGCCAGGAATTTTAAGAACAAGAATTAGCTTTAAAATCCTTAAATTGGCAACACAATGAGAGGTTCAAAATCATTGTTTTTATCAAAATTGGCAATTTTTCCACTTTCCACAAAATTCATAACCATGTATATTATTTTCAAAGACTTAACAACTTATTAGAACCATGTAAAACTTAAAGAAAGATACTATTGTTACCAATTTGATTGAACAAAACATGATCAATTTAGCCATTAAATAATTCCTGTCCTGAAAAGGGTTAAAAGGTTTTTTTTTTTTCTTTTTCTTTTTATTTTCTCATAGTGATGAGGAGGAAGAGCCTAAGAATGTTCTTCTCTACCTTCCTACTGCTCCTGATGTAGAGGATACAGAAGATCAGTCGTGGGCTCCAAACACTGACCCAGTAAGTCCATCCTTTTATTGTTCTTTCTTTCTTTTGTGCCTTCTACTTTTAATTCTACATTGACTCCTAGTATACTGTTTGGTATTTCACCAAGTCTTTTTAATGTCATAGAGTGTATGGTGAACCTCATCTTAACTTCTTTACAAAATAGGACTTCAAAACTTTCAAAAACTGATATGAAATCTAAAACCTTGCTCTACACCAAAAACAAACTAAGAAGCAACAAAGATGGGTGTGGACTAGAAAGATGATAAGTAAAGGGCTGGTCACATATCACCGATGAAGATAACGATAAAATTGGTCATGTGTGAAAGGTATTGGATATCTGTGTTCCTCAATGAATAATGCTACTAGTATTGAGCCTTCTATGTAATTTCTTGGATCCTTTTCTAAATAGACCAATTTTATTGTAATGATGTTTATACTTCATCCTGGCTTGCACCTATCTAGGCCCTGTTTCATCAATCTTGTTATCAATAACAACTGCCCCATTTCTGTGACAAATTTACTCTCGGCGTATCAGATTCAAGGATTTCAGTAGCTTATAACAATTATTGTAACTTGTTATTGATAACAAGTCTTATGAAATGGGGCCCTGGTCAAAATCACAAAGTCTCCATCTGTTGTGGAGTTGCACTGTGGTGTCATGGAATAGTGGTTTATTCACTTGACTTTAAGTTATACGAAGATGAACTGATTAGATTTTGGGGTAAGGAAGTCAAAGGTCAGAGGTCACAGAGGTCAATTTACATGAAATTACATGAAATTCTTGGTTTTTAGCACCGTTACCACGATTTTTGAAGAACTGTTTGAGGTAAGAACTTCAAACTTGGTACCAGTATGTATCCCCATAGAAAGAGGAACTGATTAGATTTTGGGGTAGGTAGGTCAAAGTTCAGAGGTCACAGAGGTCAATTTACATGAAATTACATGGAATTACATGGAATTACTGGTTTTTAGCACCGTTACCGCGATATCTCAAGAACTATCTGAGGTGAGAACTTCAAACTTGGTACCAGTATGTATCCCCATAGAAAGATGAACTGATTAGATTTTGGGGTAAGTAGGTCAAAGGTCAGAGGTCACAGAGGTCAATTTACATGAAATTACATAAAATTACTGGTTTTTAGCCTCGTTACTGCGATATCTCAAGAACTGTTTGAGGTAAGAACTTCAAACTTGGTACTAGTATGTATCCCCATACGAAGATGAACTGATTAGATTTTGGGATAAGGAGGTCACAGAGGTCAATTTACATGAAATTACATGAAATTCTTGGTTTTTAGCACCGTTACCGCGATTTCTCAAGAACTATCTGAGGTGAGAACTTCAAACTTGGTACCAGTATGTATCCCCATAGAAAGATGAACTGATTAGATTTTGGGGTAAGTAGGTCAAAGGTCAGAGGTCACAGAGGTCAATTTACATGAAATTACATAAAATTACTGGTTTTTAGCCTCGTTACTGCGATATCTCAAGAACTGTTTGAGGTAAGAACTTCAAACTTGGTACTAGTATGTATCCCCATACGAAGATGAACTGATTAGATTCTTGGATAAGGAGGTCACAGAGGTCAATTTACATGAAATTACATGAAATTCTTGGTTTTTAGCACCGTTACCGCGATTTCTGAAGAACTGTTTGAGGTAAGAACTTCAAACTTGGTACCAGTATGTATCCCCATAGAAAGAGGAACTGATTAGATTTTGGGGTAGGTAGGTCAAAGTTCAGAGGTCACAGAGGTCAATTTGCATGAAATGTCTAGGTTTAAGATATTAAACATCCATGGGTTTTCAGCGGCCAATTTACATGATATTAATACAGTTTTTGGCTATATTTCCACGATATCTCAAGAACAACTGATTATATTGCTTTATAGTCAGAGGTCAATTAGTAATATAGGATTTTAGTGTTTTAAATCACAATTTCGCAATAACCATTTGATGAATGCGCATCAACTATATTATACTTGTAGGTGATCAGGAATTATCTGAATACAAGCGGAGGCATATTGAAGACGCAGTCGTATCTTTTGCTTGTTATTATTATTATTTCATTTTCTCAATTCTTAACTAGACGGATGAACCTCCCCCAACTGAAGCTCTGAAGAGAACCATATCCCAGGAGCCTCCTATGGTATCGCCTAAGAAGAGAAAAGTCAAGACGCACGAAATCAGCCTCAAAGGAGCGCCATCAGATGGTAAGCAAAACAATCTTTAATTTAACCCATTCAGATTTTAGGAATTGTAAGGGCAAGATTATTCATTCCTTAATCAAATTGAAAGTTCTATTATTTTTCTTTTAATTGTTGCATATTTTCTACGCAAAGTTTTCGTATGAAAACCATGTATATTGACAGAAATTGTGTCAACAAATTTGAAAAGTGCCCATATTTATGACACTGAGTGATTTTATTTATTGAACATGTTGCCAATTTAAGGAATTTTCATTTTCCTGGTATCAAATGCAGTATAGTAACCCACAATGATGGGCAAAGTTAGAGCATCAATTTTTGTTCCTTCTATTCTTGCATCTGGTATATATTTTAGGGCTTTGAATCAAAAGTTAAAGAGCCAAACCACAAAATGTGGGACATTGTCGTGAAAGGGTTAATGGTATTAACCATATAGCTGTTACATAATTTTAATAAATGAGGAATATTAACATCAATAGAAAATTTAGAAACCACAAATCCTAAAATCGTATCCATTCTGTATTTCAGATATCCATCCATTACTTGGAGGATCCAAGAGCGAAGGCAAGACACGCAAGAAGGCAGCAGGCCCAGGCAAGTCAACAAAAGAAGGACGTAGCACCAAACACAGGAGGTCAAGACATAGAGAGGATTCAGATTAGATCAGTGTGTAGAAAGAACTTCAACTCAGTGTATAAAACATTGTGAATATTGTAGATATGCTTGTAAAATATTCTTTTGTATCCATTTAGGTTGAAAAGTTGACCGTGTTAGGACCATGCTGTTACACATGGTTGTATTGATATTGTGTGGCAGTTGGTTTAAAGGCCAAGTCCACTCTCACAAAAAGTTGATTTGAATAAATAGAGAAAAATTCAACAAGCATAACACTGAAAATTTCATCAAAATTGGATGTAAAATAAGAAAGTTATGGTATTTTAAAGTTTCGCTTAATTTCGCAAAACAGTTATATGCACATCTTGCTCAGTATGCAATTGAGGGAACCAGTCACCCACTCACTATTTCTTTTGTATTTTATTACATGAAATACGAAGTATTTTAATTTTTCCTTGTTATAATGTGAAACAAGGTTTGATTCCTCGCTGAACATGTGTAATTGCCATTGTTGCAACCTATACACAATTCAATGAGAGCTTCCTAATTGTGAAATCTGCAGAAATTAAAATATTTTATATTTCACATAATAAAATACAAAAGAAATAGTGAGTGGGTGACGTCACTGGTTCCCTCATTTGCATACTGAGCAGGATGTGCATATAACTGTTTTGCGAAATTAAGCGAAACTTTAAAATACCATAACTTTCCTATTTTACATCCTATTTTGATGAAATTTTCAGTGTTATGCTTGTTGGATTTTTCTCTATTTATTCAAATCAACTTTTTGTTAGGGTGGACTTGGCCTTTAACAGAATTATCAAACAAGAGGAAGAGTTTACACTGGAACGGCAAACTCCCTGGGACCAAGGAAATATCCTCTTTATATCGAAACCTTGTTATATCAGGGCTAAAACACAATAGAATACAAAGAATTTGGACCGGCAAAATTACCTTGTTATAATGAGTTTGCTATTACTGTGTTCCTTTATAAAGAGGTTCCACTGTATATAAAGAATATGAGAGCAAATGGTGTTTGCAGCACTTTAACAGTCTATAGATTAACAGTTTGCCATCATAATATTAAAATTTAGAAAAAAAAATGAAATGAGTTCAGTGGTTGAAATCCATTATTCATCATGAATATTTCTAGTTTAAATGTGTTAAAATGTATTTAAAAATGTGGCAGAACAATTTCAAAAATTCAAAGTTCATTTGGGGGGAAGGGCAATTTGGGCAATTTGGGCAAAATTCAACCCTTTTATAGCAAACAGTATTGGAAATGGCAAATAATGCACATCTATGATTTGATGTTATATATTTTTCTTTCAAGTTATCGCACAATAGACCGCTTCTGTAATGTATACAAATTTATGCACATATATTCTCTGAGCACCTAGCGATGAGCTATAAGCCACTTCGGAGATGCAATCTGAGCATGAGCAGATAAAGGTCATCTGTACCAAATTCTAAAACCCACTGACACTAATATTCGATATGTGCTCATGAATGTCATGTAATCATTATTCAGGTGGAAGTATTCTTTTTAAAGGGGGAAACAAAAGCTATTCATGAGGCACCTCTATCACTCCCAGAGTTATTTTTCTGAAGTGCACATAAAGGGACCCTCCATGTCTAAAATATCTGTGGATATTTGGGGTCATTTGTACCATGCGCTAACCCCGAACTGGCTTATTCCAAGAACATGCTTATTCCATGAACATGCTTTTTATGAATGAACCTCAGTGCTTGGGATCCAGTTTGCATACATTATTTGTTGCTATGCCTGGCAAACCTCCAGGTAAGCCTCCAGGCAAGCTTTCAGGTTGTCAAGAACAACCTTTGTTTGAAAGGTATGCATAAAATATGCATAAAATTTGCATACAAAGCAGTCTATTCACTATGAACATGGCGAACAAAGAAGTGGACAAACTATACAGCTCCTTATTGTATCTTTTACACTTGCTCTGGTAGACAAAAGACCATCCCTTCATTGCTATTATGTAAAAATATGTAGAACAGGTGTCACATGCATATTCACCCGTTCTACTTATTTTACATAATAGCAATGAAGGGATGTTCTTTTGTCTACCAGAACAATTGCGGAGGGTACAATGAGGAGCTATCTTTGTCATCGTGTTCATAGTGATAACGAGGACCTTGGGAACAGGAAAATTACCTGCTATATCAGGAATCTTGTTATATTGGAACTCTTTATTAACTCTTGAGAATGATACAATGACAGTGGGAAATAATGACAAAGAAATTGTCTTATTGTTCAGTATTTTTTATTTCATCTTTTTTTACAAAAAATGTTAAGTAGCACATTATATAAATAACAGTTGACATGATAAAAAGTTTATTGAATTAGTAAATATTTACTGTTTGCATTGAATTAGTCTGCATCGTGAAGCCCTCCAATTCATTAGGAAACTAAAAATGTGTAAAATATCATAACATTTATCATAGTTGATAACAAACCACAACATCAATTTTTTAAATATTTGAGCATTACCAGTGTACTTAAAGGGCAATCCAACCTTCGTAATAAGATGATTTGTGTATGAAAGCAGTTTGAAAGAAAGTTATGGATGCTTGAAAAATGAAATCACTACATCTATGCGAATCTCAAATCGGCAATTTGGCGAGTCGAGTGTAACATACTTGGACAACTCTCCTGTTTGTCATACACAAAAATATCAATTTGCGGTTCCCCCCGAGCACCTTTATCCTCGGGGCAGTACTCAAAATATATTCGAGATAGCATATTGTTAGAAGTCCTTATGAAAGAAAAAGATCCTTCTGAGTAAATACATTTTGAAAAAAATAACATTTTAGTCATTATGTGTGTTGGAGCGAACGGGGGAGTTGTCCTCAACTACATCACAGTGACATTACCTGTTCGGCCAATTTGAAATTCCCATTACCCCAGTATGTAATATGTATAGTGATTACAACTTTCTTATTTCAAACGTTCACCAATCTGCTTCTCTGATTTTTGCTATTAAGGCTGGATTTCCCTTTAATGTTTTGTCTCTGTATAATCTTGGCCAAGGAAGTAGGAAGTACAGTCAGGGAAACCTCATTATAACAAACTGCTTGGGATCAAGGAAATTACCGTGTTATATTGAAACCTTGTCAGTCATATCAGGGTTAAAAAAACAATAGATTGCACTGTACAAAGAGATGGGACCAGGATAATCAGCTTGTTATAATGAGTTTGTTATACCAGGTTTCACTGTACATGTACATCCCTTCAATCTACTTAGCATAGCAGAGTTCAAATCTTTTGAATGAATAGAGTATGTGAAACCATTCCATTGTTACCCAATATAAATATTCCACAACTTTGCATGTTCGTGAACCGATACATAGATCACAACTGCAAGACTAAAAGTACTAAAAAGTACTAAAGCACATGTTTATCAGTGCAACTACTTCGTATTGGTCACTTGTACATGTATAAAATGTACCCATTTGGTCCCTAGGTTTTTCATCAATACCTTCACGCCTTGTGTTTAATAGAATAATACTGTTCTCTTGCCTATTTTATCCATATGGAAGTCTGCATGTAAAACTAGTCATTTACAGAAAGTCTTAAATTTTAGCAGATTTATATAATACTCCCATGTGTACATAATGCTACAAATGTACTCAATGTAATATGTATAACAATGTACACCTGTATACATGTATTTTGAAACACGTACATTTGCAAGTACACTCCACTCTGCAGCTATCGACATTGGTACTGTAAATATACCTGTACATGATTTTGTTAGTAGCTGAAAATAAACATGATTTAAACTGTGCAGAATGCAATTCATTGTTGTTATTCTTACATCTAGGCCTACCATATGTTTACATTTTTGGTCTATGACGTTAATATCCCTGGTGCCCAGAGTACATTTCGACCACAGTCCCATACATTTAAGACATACTTCAGAGTTTCAATATGTTGGCGGGCAAAATAAATTTTAGATGATGACTACAATGTATAAACAAGGTTTAGATTAAGATGCCCCCAAAACAATCCCATTACACACAGCTTACAAACAAACCAAAACAAACACTGCATGGACATGTATGCAAATAATGTCCAATGACAATGAGTTTTCCCTTTTAACCTCAAATGCTGCATGAAAAGAACTGGCCACATGGCTTCTTCATAAGGGTTGGTATTCTACT
The DNA here is from genome assembly GCA_025617745.1 of Heliocidaris erythrogramma. Taxonomy (NCBI): domain Eukaryota; kingdom Metazoa; phylum Echinodermata; class Echinoidea; order Camarodonta; family Echinometridae; genus Heliocidaris; species Heliocidaris erythrogramma. The sequence continues at coordinate 57,001,286 of CM046854.1, forward strand.
GATTCAGTTAAACCCAACACTCGGTCTAGAGTCATGTTAACAAAAGGAAAACTTGGACCTCGGTCCAACTTCCTTTGTTAAAAATCGACTTTAGACCCAGGTTCGGGTTTAAATTTGAGCAGAATACGTTTTATGTTTTACTGCCACATTTACATATACCTGTAAGAACACAAATGTAAGGTGAGCCTGATCGGTTAAGAGTAGGCATTTTGTCCGTCCATGACCTTGACTATTTTATGGCTTATAATGTTAGTAGGCAACCATGGCAACCAAATTGTATTGAATTTCAACTTATTCAATTGCTCCCTTCAATTCATTATTTTCTACCGCCCTTCAAACTTCAAAATTTGTCAAATGTCCGTCCGTGACTAACCGATATGGCTCAGGTAACCTGCAAAGTGACTGGCTTCTTCAATCTAGTAGTATGTACATGTATGCCATATTGAGAGGGGGAGCAGGGTGTTTGGATACTTATCATTTCTCTGCATTAGGATTTCACAGTGCTGGATCGTGAGGTGAATATATTTCAACATTTTCAGAAAGCAATATGGGTAATTTTTTTTTTGACAGTTCTAATGCCCAATACAAGTAGTACATGTAAATGCACATAAACAAGTGCAGTTTATCATATCAAGATTGCAAAATTATAAGACCCATAATTTCATGTTCTTTTCATGTACATGATATCATAATCATGCATTTCCGATATGATCACATAAATGGTACCCTGGGGTACCAAATAAAAATCGGCCATTTTTTTTAATTATTTAATTTTTTTTTAGAACTGTACCCTGGGTTACCAACAAGTGGGAAATTATTTTGGTGTGATTTTTTCAACATTAAATTGTGTCCCATGTTCTTGTAAAAAATCCTATAAGTCATGTATTTTTCTCAAATTCATTGTTGTGAGTAATTATTCTATTATTGATTTCTATTTCTTCGATTTGAGAGAGGGATTAGGCCAGCAGTGTCATAATAACAGCCTGCTCCTTGTCTCCCCCGTCACTCGCCTTCCTAAAAACCGCTACCGTGTACACAGATCAGCGGCCTGCTCGTCCCCCAACTTCTGTATTGCACGATATCGTGCTCTTTCAACTTTCTCGGTCCTTGAAATCTTCCGTCTTTTACGTCCTTTCCCTTACAGTAAATTTCCGTATCCACCATTACCTTCCACCATTGTCTAAGTTTGAAAGTTTTACAGCTAAAATACAGTAACGATGATGTGATGTTTTTTTAGGAAGAAGTGAAATAAAATCAAGTTCCAAAGCCGCGGGAGCTAGCGCTATATATATAGCCACCACTGCGCTTGTGAGGGCTAGCAGCTAGCGCGAGCAGCAGTACAGTGCATGCACACCATGCATAATAACACTTAACATGCATTGGGAATGACTACGTACACGCACTGCATTCATAACTCTGGGGTTGTACTCGAGTGGACGTGAGATGGCGCTACACAACGTGGTACCCCGGGGTACCGCGTGGTGCATGATATATGAGTTGTACATTCAACACTGGTCAGATTTATACCACATCTACTCCATCGTGACCCTTCATTTTTAGTGAGCTGAAGTTGTGTCTCCTAGTTTCTATGTGCATAGACAAGCTTGCTATGGCAGTGATGATGTGCCCTATGGTGTACTGGGCCCTGTTTCTTAATATTTGTGATCAATGAGAAGTCGCAATAACCATTATAAGCTACTGAAATCCTTGCATCTGATTGGCTGAGAGCAAATTTGTCGGTAAAAATCACAGACAAGACACTTGATGAAACTGTCCCCTGATCTACTCTAAAACCGGAAATTTCTGTGACATAAAATTTACATGAATAGGAAACGGCATCCATTTTTGCACGAAACTCTTGGTAATCTGGTCACTCATGAAATACATTAAACACTTCTTGCCCCTAGTAGTTTCTGGTTATATAGCATTAAATCCCTTTCCCCCTGATATTAAATTTTGAGGCTTGGCGACTGGGTTAACATTTACAAAGAAAGTGGGTTTGGTCCTCATTAGCTCCAGGACATCTACATGTTTATTATGTCATCCTCAATAGCTCCAGTATACATTCAATCCGCATCAGCACCAATATCTAAAGACCAATTCAATGTACATTAGTCCGAGTTATTTCTGCAATAGTTCTATTGGAACTGGTCCAATTCAATTTAGTCCACATCTGCTCCCAGTAAAGAGCTCTTCCAATTATCATCCCACAAGCAATGCTGCTTTTGGTCCACGTGATAGTCAAACGCGTGACAACGCTTACAAGTCTTTATGCCGCACCGGTAGCTAACGACGTTACCCGCCGAATCTCTCCCGCGGCAGTACTTCAGACCGCACGGATACCAACCGATACAGACCTCCAGTTGGCACGTGCAGGGTAACTGAACTTCCGGTACCGCACTGCACTGTTTTTCGGTGCTGGAGACGGGCAAGGCTTGTACAGCATTCATGAGGGCTGTGTAGGTCAGATTTGATCCTGCAAGTTGAATACCAAAGAAATGGGAGAATGCTATTATAAAGAGCGATTACATGTACATATACTAGTAATTCATCATTTTTTTGGGGGGGGGTGAAGAAATGATAGATCAGCACAGTCAACCCTAAATATGGAATGTTCAAGGGGAAACAAGAACAGTGCTCTCTCCAAGAATTCAATATGCAACAAGACTTTGAGGTCTTTGTACACAGTTGGTTACTAAAGCAGGTTTGACAGTACCAGTAAGCCCAGTCTGTAAGACAATGGTCATTGAAGCTCTTATCCTCTCACTATATGTACTGATTTAATTGTACACATGTTGTGATTAAATCTTTAATTTGGGAATGCTGTTTTTTGGTTTTGCTTTTTAGATTAAATTTTCCACCAACGATTCTTCATGTAGCTTTAATGAAGGGCATAAATTTATAGATTCAGTGTTAACAAGCAGAATATTTCAGTTTATTTTAAAAACACAGGTAGAAATAAATTGTATGCGCACATGACATAAAGCTTCTGCAAAAGGGTGCAAAATATGACAGAACTCAGTCACATTACACAATATACAAGTATGTTGCAGAGTGTTGTGGATTGTGAAAAACACATAACTTATAGCCAGGAATTCACGAAAGTGGTTTATTAATACACCATTGTCTAAACCATGGCTTAAACCTCCACCATGGACTAAATTAAGCGTATTATAAGCGCAGTGCTGTCTGCCCATTGGACATGAGGACATGCACGTACATACTACGCATATGGAGGTTTAAAACATGGTTTAAAATAATCATCTTTTGTGAATTCGGGACAGAGTAAAGAAAGACAGACAAAAATGCACTGTGTACCAACAACCCAGCTTAACATGTTTGCCCATATACATGTACATGGAAAATTGTGACAAGAATATCTAGAACACTTTTCCCCTTCCATCCGCCCCCCCCAAATCTCCCTCTCTATCTACATCCCCCCCCCCCCCTTATTTTCCCCCTTCCTCTCTCTCCATCCTTCCCCCTTCTCCCCCCTTACATGTATCTCTCTCCCCCTTATTTTTCCCCTTCCTCTCTCTCTCTCCCCTCCTCCACCCTGCCCTCCGCTCTCGTTCTCCGTCTTTATATGCTTTCCCCTTCTCTGCCCCTCTCTCTCTTTCTCCTCTTTTTATTCCCTCTCTACCTCCTAGAATCATCATATTATGAGTTTACTATTGCTGATATAATATGTGCAATTGTTAATTAAAGTGTGGGTTAGACATCCATGATGTTATTGTCAGGAGATGAACATGTCAGAATGAATTGATCATGCAAATAGAGATTTGATTATTTTGTCAAAATTACTCTCAGTAACATATTAAACAAAAATATACACAGTAAAAATCAAAATTGTTTTTAAATTGTGGAAATGACAAAGTCCCCAAAACCCTTACATTTCACCAGTCATTAATTACAAATTTACAAGCACTTGCAATGATTCGCTGCTTCTGCATAATACAAATATATATCCCACACAAACGTCACAAAGCAAGGTTTCATGCAATTTTTAGAGTAGCAGAATACTTTTTTATTCATGTTTTTACACAATCAAAAAAGGTACAGTGAAAGCATTATTTTTACTTAATATTTTTCTGCCCCAGATCTCCTATATACTTACACTGTATGATATCAGGTATTGTGTAAATATTGTCTTCACTGGAGATTATTTGCCTTCCTCCATTTATTTAGAATTTCCAATTTTATTCTGCTTTATATTTCGTTCACTCTACACTCAACAGTAAAGCACTCACGCTCTCTCTCTCGTCCTCATCCTCGCTCTCCGTCTGTCTGTCTTTCTCAAGTCTCCAGTAAATAAATGTACTGATTAATAAAGTTAACAAAGGGCTGCCAAATAAACAAAAAGATGTGAAACAGGCCATTTTCCAAGTGAATTATGTGCATACAGAAAACAAACTGATAAATATTGCAAAGCTTTAGATGAACAATGACTTGCTGCAAATTATGGATTTTGTATATTTCCATTCTTTTTTTTTTAACAACTTTTTGAAAGAATTGAGGAAGAGAAATACCCTTGACAGTGTGAGCCCATTTAGGGTAGAGAAGAGAAGCCCTGTTGCCTGTTGGGGGAGGAAAGGAGTTAATGAAGCAACAATTGCACCATAAAGGTCCATTCACACATGATTCGGTATACCACCATAAAGAAAATTGCTGTAACAAAATACATGTAAAGTGGCACAATGCTAGGGTCTATAACACCCTTGTTGCTAATACGAGGGAGACTTCAGAAGAAAAATTCCAAGTGTACATTCTCCCCCACAAGGGTACATATAAATGCATACTTTCAACGTCCAAAATTGTTTGGGTTTTCCCAAACCACTTCCCTGGGATGCCATAATGGCCATATCTAACTCAATTTGGTCCAATAAACGTATGGTGCATACCCTGCATAATTGTTCTCCTCCACTTTAATCACTCCCTACATTTCTTTCTGTAACTTATAACTGACAGATGAGTGAGTTCATGTACATTTGCAGGAGCCTTTGTTGCACACAACTACCTTTTTTTACCCCCCCCCCCCCCCCCGTTAGCCATTTACAGTGTACATGTAAAATAGTTGTGTTTTTTTTTGTTGCAGCGGTACTTTGAGGTGGTTCACCATTACATGTATGAATGAGGCTTAACAAAACATAGATAATTTACAATACTTCATAAACATACACAGCAAAATAAGCTACTCTCAAACATACACTTATCAATAGCTTCTTTTTGGCAGGGACATATTGAAACCAAAATGAAAAACTGTACTTATGTGGCTTGTACTTCAAACAAAATGGTTCTAATATAGATCTCTACTCACTAAAAAAAAGGCTCTATTCATTAAAAAAAGCTGTTCAAATCCACATATCTAATAAACTACCAATACCTCTATTAAATGCAGAACTGGAAAATCAAACTGGGTTATTTTGTAATCTTTGTTGGGGAGAGCCTTCTAAATCTCAAATCTAAAAATATATCATATTTTGCACGTTACTTTTAGGTGAATTATTATCACAAATACATGTTAAAAATGATCCGTTTCTTTGGCACAAATTGATTTGGATCAACTGTCAACTGTTATAAGGGCTGGCAAAAAACCTGCCTTTTCTTGAAAAAGAATTTAACTTTCCCTCTGTGAAAAAAAAAATATTCTAAACGATAGAAAATGTGAAAAAAAATCGAGAGACAGATTTGTTATTGTTGTTGGGGGTTTTTTTTATAAGGTACAATAAAAGGGTGATTTGCTCCAGGCAATTTTTATTGATGTTGTTTTTGTTTTCCCAGGGTTATTTTCTAGCTTTCCAGATGTCTTTATGCTGTTTCCAGAACTAAATAACTGACCACTCCCATATCTTCTGGGGGTTTTTTTCACTGCTGTTACTACTTCCGGCTAGATTACAGTTAATTTCATTGAGAATACCATAATAATAAGAGAGAAAAACCTATTACAAATAAGGGGGAACGGTTATCCAAGCAAGAATTATTGAGGATAAATACCTTTCGACCATGCTTTGACGTCGGCCGTTCTAGTGTACACTCTCTCTTTGGCCTCCATGCATGTGTTGTAGATATGAGGGCTGATTCGAGCTGAGCGTTCCAGATTGATTGACATGTCAAAGGTCAAGGTTTCGCTGCCTTTGTCCTCTTCAGGGTTGCGGATGGTGCCAGGGTTTTTCTGTTAAGGGGGTGAAAGTGGAAGAAGAGAGGAAGCATACACATATACATGAAAATAAAAATGATGAAAAAAGCGAGATCATTGACTTGTGTAGAAGAACATGATTTTACATTTAAGTAACTGTTAATAGAATTGTTAATGGCAAGAGTTACAAGTATATCGACTAAATATTCCACTTCAAATTATGTTTGTTATGTTGATAATCTTTTATTCCTGTTACTTACTTGATATCCTATGTACAAATGTTTGTGAAAGAAGAAAATAAAATGAACCAATGAACCAATGAAAGAGCTGACAATCCAGGCAAAATTATACATTCAATCAATCAATCAATCCATACATAAAATCAAGTGCATTAATACACATGTACAAGTAAACTTTTTTATAATGCAGATGAATAGAGGGTTCCTAGAAGCAGCCATGCTGGAGGACATAACAAATAAGCCCGTTTTTGAAAGGGCATTTTCTGTAGTCGTTAACACAAACATTTTTTATGATTTTGCCAATAAGACAGGCCGACCGCTCCGGCCCCGCAGCCTTCAACTTTACTAGGCTGGAGCACCAGCGTGAAGTCATGAAACCAGTCACAAACAGCCTGTGCAACAACCGTAACTAATGTCCGATTTCCATACAAAAATATTAAATTAAACAAGTTTAAAACGATCAGTGTTGGTTCTAAAATTCAGAGCAATGCAAATTATCTCCTCCTACCTACTTTCATGAAGACTAAATTAAAATCAAGGTAAAATAAAGCGAAATAGATCGTCATTCCCTTCCCTATTGCAGCTTGGAATGTAACGGCATGGGAGCATACATGTATCCACAGACAGTCTTCAGTTTCTCGATCCTCGAGAAAACAAACGCTCTCACATGAATTTTATTGATTCAAATTACATTAAAATATCTTAGAACTAACAAATTGAATGATGAATTTCTATATTTCATTCTGAATTTAGAGGTTTTTTGGGGGGGTTATTCACAAATTCCAACTATTTTTTCGAGTAGTCGATGGAAATTTCATTAGTCGTGTAGTGACCCTATCGGGCGAGTACACGGTTAATCGAGTACTCGAAACGGGCTTAATAACAATAAAAACCTGTGAACTAGACCATGACAATGATGGCTTTTCGTAGTCTGATGCACAGGTTTTTATTATCTCCTCCAGCATGGCTGCCATGAGAATCCTCTAGAAGTTCACACCAGCACATTCCATTGTAAGCCCTACCTGTCTCAGTTTGGACATAGCATCTGATGAGATGAATTCTGACTTGGTGAATTTGGTGACGAAGCACATGATGTGATACTGACTCTCCACTCTCTCCTCCTCACCAAGGACAATGGTTTTAAAGATGCGCACCTCCTAGAAACCACAAGACGTACATCAAAGAAAAATATCAAAGACAAAAAGCAATAACATTAAGCAAAGAAAAGAAAAAAAAGGTTTCTCTTCATCTTCCCTTTTTCTTTTGAATCAATATTTTTGACTGGACATAAAAGTTACAAAATCCATGGCTTTACAAATCATAGATCTAGGGTCTACCTCAATTTTCATAACTATCCAGATGAGAAAATAGGAAATGTTGTTGTTTTTGAAGATGGAAATATTGTTTCTAATATCACTAAATTTTAACAATATTAAAAATTACACCAAAAAATGCTGAAGTTAACTTGAGGTTCCAGTTTGAGTTCTGTATCTGTATCTGTTGAATACTGCAAGCAAACTCCACTAACGGGATATACTGTTGCAGGCCCGTTTGCGGCTAGTGGAGTAGACTTAATACGTGTAATGGGCCCCGCGAATGAAAAAAGTTAAGTCCATGCTATTCAATTTAGACTTAAGGCTATCAACTGTGGTGGTTTGACGTATATCTGGGGGCAGTAAGTTCCACTCAGTCATGGTTCTTGGTAGGAATGAGTACTTATAACAATCCTTTTTGACAGTGGGATGAGTAAAAGAGATTTCACATGACTTTCGGGTGCGGATTTTGTTGTCAGCTTGGTAAAGTTGATGTACATCTGTGTTTATGGCTACCATGTGGTGTATGGACTTGAACAAGTGGTTCCCAGCCCAGTTTAGTTATCATGGTAGAGACGCTGCTAGTCCTTCTTGGATCTTTGCAGACAAATCTGGCTGCTCTACGCTGTACTGCTTCCAACCTGTTTTTATGGTCCTTTTTGTATGGGTCCCACACTGAGGCGCAGTATTCCAATTTGGGGCGCACCAAAGCTTTGTATGCCGTTTCCTTCACTTTCTGGGGACAGCTGTACAGGTTTCTACGTAGGAGCCCAAGTACCTTGTTTGCTTTGGTTGCAGTATTATTTACATGATCTGCCCAATTCAATTTATTATTGAGTTCAACGCCAAGATAGGTGTGATTGGTAACAGATTTTAAACGATTCCCATTCATATTGTAATAAGTGTGGAGGGGCTTCCGTTTGTGAGTGATGTGCATCACGTGGCATTTATCTATATTAAACTTCATCTGCCATTTAGATTCCCAACTGCATAGTGTATCGATATCATTTTGCAGTACTGTTCTGTCATCTTCAGCTTTGATTTCACGGTAAAGAATGCAATCATCGGCAAAAAGACGCACCTGAGATTTGATTCCCTGGGGGAGGTCACTGACATATAGAGTAAACAGTAGGGGGCCCAGGACGGTGCCCTGAGGAACCCCAGATTGTACCCGAACTGATGATGAAGAAACTCCGTCCAATACCACAGATTGAATCCTTGTGGTAAGGAAATTTGTGAACCAGCTAAACAGGGCGCCTGTGATGCCTGACTGGTGTAGTTTCAGAAGAAGGCGTTTATGTGGGACTGTATCGAAGGCTTTGCTAAAGTCAGTTATGTTTACATCTACTTGTCCCTGGCGATCAAGAATTTTTGCTAAGTCATTTATTGTCAGCGCTAGTTGTGTTTCGCACGACCGTCCTTTACGGAAACCATGTTGTTCATCATTGATGATGTTATACTTCTCAAAATGACCCATGACATTTGTGTGGATAATGTGCTCCAAAAGCTTGCAAGGGATAGATGTCAGTGATACAGGCCTGTAGTTACTTGGCTCTGCTCGGTTTCCCTTTTTAAATATTGGTGAAACATTAGCTTTTAACCAGTCTTTGGGTAACTCCCCTGTGTCTATGGACTTCTGGAAGATTGGTTGAAGAAGAGGGGCTATGTTTTCAGCGCACTCTTTCAACACTGAGGGTAAAATTCCATCTGGACCCGGTGCTTTGTGAGATTTCAGTTCTTGGAGCAATTTAATGATACCCTGTGTTGATATTTTGATGGGGGGCATAGGGGGAGGTGCAGGGCATCTGTATGCAGGTAAGGTTTGACAATCTTCTTGAGTGAACACAGACTTGAATTGGCTGTTGAGCGCATTAGCTTTATCTAAGGGGGATACTGCTACGCCAGATGCAGTCTTGAGTGAGGCAATCCCAGCAGAACTCTGTCTCAGGCTTTTCATAAAATTCCAAAAAGGCTTTGTGTTGTTAGATGACAAGTTTTCCCCCACCTTGCAAAGATGTTCACTACGTGCTTTTCTCAGGCTTCGGTCCAATGACCTACGCAGTGTGCGAAAATTTAACCAGTCAGTTTCAGATTTAGTGTGTTGTGCCTTGTCATAAGCTTTCCTTTTCCGAGCACTCAGTTTTTTATGAGTATGTTTGAACCAGGGTAGGCTACTATTCGGTGAAACCAGTCTTAAAGGAATGTGTTGATTCATAGACGAAGTAAGAGCCGTCTTTAATCCTTCCCAAAGCTCACTGACACTTAATTTTTTAACTGTGTCTCCATTGATTGATTCCTTGTAACTCTGTAAGTCGGCTTTTATACTTTCAAAGTCCCCTTTTTTAACCAGGTAGATTTTTCTGGGTTTTTGTTTTACTCTGTATTGAGAACACCTAATTTCTGTGGACACAATGTCATGATCAGATATTCCAGGTAGAATCTGTATATTTTGCACGAGTGACGGGACATTAGAGAACACCAGATCTAATATGTTGCCATTCCGTGTTGGATGCTCAACAACTTGATGAAGGTTGTAGTCGTCAGCAATGTTTATCATTTGTTTACTAATCGCAGGGTATCTCCCCCCAGGTTTAAAGCAGTTACTTTTCCAGTCAACATCCGGTAAGTTAAAGTCCCCGGCTAGGAAAATTTGGCTGTTTATTGGTAAGCCTGCAATAACAGTTTCGAGATCTAAAAGCTGCTTTTGATCTACAATTGGGGAGTTGTGGTGTTTCCTATAAAAAGCCCCAATATATAGCGTAGGACGTCCTGTCACGTGGATACTAGTCCATAGTACAGGGAACTCGAAAAATTCGGTAAACCACAGTTACAGCATATCCAGGTATAAGAGTTGTGGTTCATGTGTACCTGATACAATACATCACTCATTCCTATACATTTTGTGTGGAACCATATTTCGCATTTTTCACATTCCATTGCCTTGTGGTTTGAGTTCACAGTATGAGTTGCTAGTGTTCCTATTATTAATTACATGTATAATATATCCCTCATCGGAAGATTGTTGCGTTAGGAGTGTACACAAAAAGAAAATGAATAGTTTTACCAGAAAAGCTGTTTCCGCCGTCTACTTCATTTTTCCTGCTGACATCATCGAATAGTTCATTTTCCCCCCATCACCAGAGGGAAAATGTGAACTATTCGATGACGTCAGCGGGAAAATTCGTTTTTCCTGCCCCCCCCCCCCTGCTCGCGATGTACGCGAAGGAAAAAAGAAAAGCAGCTGCTCAGCCTGAGCATGTACTACATTGTGACGACAATCATTTGCGCGTATCTATTGTTTTAGGCAGCCTAGCATGCGCTGCACGTACCGGTGGTGATGATGTCATCATTACGCGTTTGATATCCGAGAAAATTCATCACTTCTTCAATCTGTCTGTGCATACATGTATGTACATGTACGTGTGTGGTACAGTGCAGATGATCAAGTAGATGAGTAGATTTAGGCTTTTGTTCATGATGACAGATATGAATCAAATATATACTGCCTACATTTGAGTCTCTGGTTAAAATATGGCACCCTCATGACCTTCGGTTAGCCAGGACTAGCTTCCCGAGTGTAAAAAAAAAAATGGGCTAGGCCTAGGCCTATACGCCTTTTACATCACGAAGCTACATGTAGGTGTTTTTTTCCGCGCGTTACAACCATAATTGAAGCTATACGTCGCCGACAGCGCACGCCGTCACACCTAGCCAGGATTGGCTTTGTGAATGTCAAAAAAAAAAATTGGCTATACGCCTTCTACATCACGAAGCCAGGCGTTCTTACCCAGCAATCTAAATGCGCATGGGTTAGCAGGACTGGAAAATGCCCTGAAAAAATACTTTTCTCGGAAAATCGTGTTAAACACGGACATAATATATACTAAAATACTAAAGCTTTTCGACATGCACTCATCAGAGTAAATTCGCATGAATGAACAGAACGCCAGAAAACGAAACAATATAATACAGCCGAAGGAACAGTGGACGCTAAATGGCGCGATATGATTGGCTGTTACTATGCCTAACCTTGTTCAGCCAATCATATCGCGCCATTTAGCGTCCACTGTTCCTTCGGCTCTATTATATTGTTTCGTTTTCTGGCGTTCTGTTCATTCATGCGAATTTACTCTGATGAGTGCATGTGGAAAAGCTTTAGTATTTTAGTATATATTATGTCCGTGTTTAACGCTATTTTCCGATTTTGCAGTACCAAGCACTTAAATACTTTTCTGATAACCCCGCGATCGACAGGTCCTTCACCACAGCGTTTCGTGATGTAGAAGGCGAATAGCCAATTTTTTTTGTACATTCACAAAGCCAATCCTGGCTAGTCGCACGCAGCCGCCATTTTAAATCTGCATGACAAGAGGAGGCATGGAGATACCCTCGTTGACGTGAAGTCTGAAGACGACCATTTTCCTTCGCCGCTTCGGGGCTGCGCCCCTCATGAAAATAGTCTTGCTTCATGTCACCTCGGGGACCATATTTCCAACCAGAGTCTCATGTCAGTATATATACTATATTTTGTTAGATTCTAAAATCTAAAATTAACTAGGGGGAGGGCCCGACCTAGGCCTATTTTCCATGTTTTTGTCTTATTTATACCTAGGGATACCTAGGGAAGATACTGAACGCAGGCACTACGCCTCTATATTCAGTTCCAAGTTCTTTTTCCTCTTCAAGATGGCTGGATCATTTCCTGGTGCAGGCGATTCGTAATCGTACTTAATGGGCTCATTTTTCCAGCACCTATCCAAAGCTACTTCAAAACTGTGCTTCAAGCAACTTGGGGCAGTAATGGTGTCGTTGGAAAGATTATTCCATGGTTTACGTATTCGTACATAGAAAGAATTTTTGTATCTCTGAGTTTTGGTCCTAGGAATAAACAATTTTCTACTATGTCCTCTTGTCTGATCTCTGGATTGTAATTCAAGATTTGGGGTTACATCAGAATCGTATTTATTAAAAATCTTGTATGTTTCAATCATATCGCCTCGAGCCCTCCTGTAAGCTAAGGTAGGGATATTCAACTTCCTCAATCTTTGTGCATAAGGCAGCCCCTTTAACTCTGGGACTAATCTAGTTGCTCTTCTTTGGACATTTTCCAAAGCATGTACCGTATATGTTTCTAAGTTAAGGTGGGGGCTCCACACAGCATGAGCGTACTCTATTTGGGGACGAACAAGCGATTTGTACAAGAGTGAAAAATTATCCTTATCTAAATAAACAAAGGTTCGTCTGATTAAATTCATTAGTCTGTTTGCCTTATTGATCTTTGTATGTAAATGTTCTTCAAAGTTTAGCTTATCATCAATCACCACTCCCAAATCTGTCTCAGATGACACTTGCTTGCAGCCGGGCACTTTGCAAATTATACGTGATTTTGATTTTTGCTAATTTTAACTTTAAAGTTTAACTTGGTTTTACTGTTTTAGTTTACAATACATCTCTAATATTTCATATTATGGTATACTATTGGTGCAAATCATGAGAAGAAAGTTATTTAGTACAGAAAACCGAAGATCTATTAAAGTAAAATAACACGATTACCACTATTATTAACAGTCAGTCAACAGTCAACACATACCGACTTGAAGTCAATCACCATTTTCACAAGTGTGCCATCCAGCTTTTGGAACTGCAGATAAATAACATCGCGTTTGACATCAGCATTTATACTTTCTTGCACGAGGTCGCCGCCATCATTTTTCACATTGATTACAAGTTGACATTTAGTTATATGAGTTGCAATACAAATTAAGAGTAATAGTCTACAAAAAGACCTCATAAAACAGCAACAAACAGGCGACATTTTTACAGTGTTCGTTTCGTCCTCAGTGAATCCATTTTGTGTACAGCAGGCCGGCTGTAGCTATATGTATGCGTACGCGCGCTATTGAGAAAATAGCATATTTCGCCTACCCGATATCTACTTCATTTATCCCCAGGACCTTCGGGACAGAGAACTCTCTGATCTCCGGTGGTCAAGGAAGCATCGCCGGCTGGCTATGACGCACGGCCAAAAGGAACAATCTACTATATTGGAGGTAAAGGTAGAACAGCTGTCAGACAATTTTCGTTAATTGTAAAGATATTTTACGATTTAAATGTTAATAACATAATTTTTTTTAATAGATTTTAAATATTTTAATGACTTAAATGGATGCTTTATCGAATTAATTTATTTTTTATGATTTTTCATTTCGCAAAATTACCTGTCCCACAGTACAGTACCCTTGATAAATAAACTCGACCTTTCAACCGGTCTCTTGCAACACGGCCAAGCAATAAGGTACATCGTTCTCAAAGAGCTAAGGCCCAAATCCGGCGACGTGTACCATTTTTCTTCGCCATCAAGCGTTAATTTCTCGAGAAATCATACCATTAAATATCAAAGATGGCATCTGAGGACAACACTTCTGAACTTGCCTGCGTATACAGCGCTCTTATCCTTCAAGATGACGAGGTCGCCATCACGGTAAGAATCCCATGGGCTGCATCATTTGCAGGTGTCCATGTATAGTGATCTATGTGGGCATGGTCATGATGGTGGTGGTGGTGTGTGTGTGTGTGTGTGTGTGTGGTGTAAAAAAAGCATGTGTGGTTTAATATACCGTCATTAACCAGTGGTAGTGTTCTTTATCTGTTACTTCATCTTTTGGCATTATCGTGGTTGAGGAAACCACCGTTCACTCCGCACAGAAGTGCTTCATTGCGTTGCACGCATTGGTTTCCTCATTCCCCGTCCATAGACCATGTAGACTCTGCACTTTATTTTTGCGTGCTAACGAACGAGTGGTTTCCTCAACCATGTCAACCACGATATAGCCCATCTTTTAATAATGTGTGAAAGTACAGAGCCTCCAAGAAGCGGGTTTAAAAGTGTCAAGTTGAGTAGACCGAAAAATCAGTCTATTTCGTTCGGGGATATTCTCCATTGGTGCTGAGACTACGTCTACGTCTGGCTTCATGGTAGGCCTAGGCCTAGACAGAAAAGTCTGTCTGTTTGGAGGAGTTTTATAACATTTTCTGACTTTAGATGGACCGGACAGACCGTCCGCGCGATACCCTGACGCTTACCTAAACGCGCACGTACAAGTACGTTGTCAAGAATTGGAGAATTGTTTGGGACTAGGCCTAAAGAAATTATATTTCTAGTATAAAAATGCTTATTCTAAGAGGTCCATGAAATGAAGATTTTACAATGACAAGCTGCAATTATAATCTTTTAGCGTACTTACATGTGTGTCTACAATATATCGATAAATGACGGATACTTCGAACCAAAATCTTCCGCAGCAAAGCACAAACGAACGATCGCACCATAGAGTTAGGGTGTTCGGAGGGAAATATCTTTTGAATAGAGTAGAATTGGACTAAATATTTAGATTCATTTCAAAGGAAAACTATAAATGACCCGGGATTTCAAATTTCAATGGGTAATTTCATTTTTATGCTGAATAGCCAAACAAAGTTAAGCCATTGTTCTGCCCAATATTGTCAAAACGAGTCAACAATATGGTCATCGTCACTCATAGCTACATTCCTATACTTCGTGTGTATAATGTAGGCAATCATACACCTCATCTTTTTAAAACACCACTGCACAAAAGTCACCAATATTCACTCAAAATCGGCATTTAATTTTCAAAAACCGACCCCAAAATATCCAAGAAATACAATAAATTCAACTCACCAATGTTGGAAAAGATATTTCCAAAAATGAAATCCGTAATTTACTGTTGATTCTCGCGAAACGAGCTATCGGAGTCATTGTGTACATTTCCTGGTCGCCGCGGGCGCTGACATCTCCCCAAAAGAGTTTTGTCCTCAAAAATTCGGTCCCTATGGCATACACGGAAAAGTTCCGATTTTCTGTGTGCGCGATCGTAAAGATCGATGTGCGCTTGCGATCCCGAGTTTCTTCGTGGACAAAAATTATATTGGCCGATTTTAGTCTAAGACATCGGCAGTTTGTAAACAACACGCGATCGCGAAACAAATCGGCGGGGATTTCTCCGGTTTTGGACAAGATTTTGACTTTGGATTTTGCTGAAAATATCAAGAGTTCTTCCTAATTGCCATTTGATGTCGGAGTGAGATTTTTAAGGGCTGAATTTGAAAGCAAGTATTTAAAATATTTATCTTATTTTCCCCCCATACCTTTACTACACGCGACAGAAAATATCAACTATTTTTGCATTTTGTATTCGTAGTGGTCAATATGAGTTATGACCACTATTCGTGGTGTGGTCATCGTGTGCTTGTTAACATGAATTAATGGCGTGTTGAAGGCTAGCGTTTATCTTCCCTCGGTACGCGCGCGTTGCTAAGAATAGCGCGTAACATGCTAATCACGTTCTTGTGACCCCGCGTACCCGTAGACCTACGTTTTAGGGTCACTGATTCTAATATTTTGTTCCTCGGAGAGAGCCGGAGAGAGCGCGCTACTATGGTGAAATCGCGTGCATTGTCTATGGCAGACCTCGCTGGGCGCCAGCTCTGCGGAAAGCCCCACATTCTCGATGGGCCAAGGCCGGGCGTGCTCGAGCTTCATGTGAGCTCAGCGCTAGCAAGCTGCGCTGGGTAATGCTGCAGAATAAGTAGTAGACAGAAAAATGTGTCTGTTTGGAGGAGTTTTGTAACAGTTTCTGACTTTATAGGTTCTCCAAGACAGACGGAAGTGTCGAGTAGGCATCAAGTGAGCTTTAATCACTGTCCCTATGGACAGTGAGGGTGAGGTTAGCCAGGATTAGCTTCGTGAGTGTAAAAAAAAAAAAAAGGCTATACGCCTTTTATATCACGAAGCCAGGCCTTTTTCCCCAGCAATCTAAGTGCGCATTTAGATTGCTGGGGAAAAACGCCTGGCTTCGTGATGTAAAAGGCGTATAGCCAATTTGTTTTGTTTTTTTTTTACACTCACGAAGCTAATCCTGGCTACGTGAGGTGCCTCACCCCAACCCGAAATTTAAAATATGAAGTCGTAAATGAAAAAAAAAAAAACACAGAATGTAATGATTATCATAATATAATGCACCCACCTGAGTTTTGAAATAATCCAAGATTTATATGAAATTTTATTAACCTCAATTTGCCATGTTGTCAACGGGGTTTCACAAGTTATGCTACATTTTCACTACAAAAAGTTTTGAAACGTTGGCTAACTTGCTTCCCAAAAAGTTGATATTTGGGCAAAAGACGTATAGTTTCAATTATGGTTATATCGCGCGCCGAAAATGGCCTTTCAAAACGGGCTTAATTATGTGGTGTGACCGTTGGTATTACACAGTTCACAGTGAAGTACAAAGGTTTGCCCATATGTTATTGATGACATCTGAGATCTGGGGAGCGTTTCATCAAGCGTTTTGTCAGTGATTTTTACCAACAACTGTTATAAGCTACTGAAATCCTTGCATCCGATTGGCTGAGAGCATATTTGTGAGTAAAAATCACTGACAAAAGCTTGATGAAACGCTCCCCAGATGATCAAGCTGAAAACCTTTCTTGAGCTTGGAGTAGACAAAATATCATGTAAAAAGATATTTTTATGTCAACTTATGTTCTAAATTCTGTAATGCCTGGTAATATTGTATGGCACATGTCTTGGACCAAATGCATTCATTATAATAATTCATCTTTGATGTTGGCAAATTATTTCATTTTACTTACTTCTCTCTCTCTCTTTCTCTCGCTCTCTCAAGGCTGACAAGCTTCAGACCCTGATCAAGGCAGCTGGTGTTTCTGTAGAGCCTTACTGGCCTGGTCTCTTTGCCAAGGCTCTGGGAAGCATCGACGTGTCAACCCTCATCGCCAACGTTGGAGCCGGTGGTGGCGGTGGAGGCGCTGCACCTGCTGCTGACGCCGGTGGTGAAGCTGCTGCTGAAGGTAAACCAAGTACATGTAACTCCAGGAAATCAAAAAAGTTAATGGAATGAAGAGGCCTCAGAGGACTGATTTCATTAGAGTAAAAATATTTGCCTCTGACAATTTTCACCTTATGCTTTCAAAAGTATAAAGCTTCAGTTGACAATATAGATTTTTCGGTGCAGTAAGCAACACTCTTGGTGCTAATACCAAGCATGGGGAATTTCCGAGGGGGGTTGGCGAATGCTCATTCTCCTCGACAATATATCAACCTGCGAAATTCTTTTTCTTCGCAAACGACTACCTGTGGTGCCGCAAGAATATTTCATTTGATTTGGTCCAAGGTACACAAAATACTGCAGAGAAGCCTGGATTGTATCCATTTCAACCCCTGCTAACATTGTTGTCTTGGTTTTGTTTTTCCCATTACAGAGAAGAAGGAAGAAGTGAAGGAAGAGTCCGAGGAATCAGATGATGACATGGGCTTTGGTGAGTTCACTTTATTGTCAATGCACCCTTAACCCTTTCAAGACAATTTTTGGCTCAACAACTTTTGATTAGGAGCTCTAACAAATATACATGTACCAGATGCATGAGTAGTAGAAAAAATTCCTGCACACACTGTCCATTTTTGTTGCATGACCATGCTGCGTCTGATGCAGGAATTTTAAAATCGAGAATAAGCTTTAAAATCCTGTAATTGGCAACACATTGAGATGTCAAAATCTTTGTTTTTTCACAAAAATTGGCAATTTTTTTCAATTTTTCGACAAAATCTCTAACCATGTAAATTGTTTTCAAATACATTACACCTTATTAGAACCATGTAGCACTAATAGAAAAATATTATTGTTGCCAATTTGAAGAACAGAATGTGATCAATTTAGCCCTTAAATAATTCCTGTCCTGAACACATAATGTCGCAAGCGAAGTGCACTTTACATTTCCGTATCCAATAACATGGTGATAAGTGAGTGGGCTTGGAGGCCTTTCATTTGCTGGGGACGTTTCATTTGCTGGGGACGTTTCATTTGCTGGGGACGTTTCATTTGCTGGGGACGTTTCATTTTGCACTTAATATTTGGGAAAGTTTGTTGCAGGGAAATCATTAGTAACAAGTGGCACATTTAATTTTTGCCAATGTCTCTGGTTTTAAAGCAATGTAAAGAATGCTCCATTTGATTTGATACACAAAGTGAAAATTCACCATTTTCCTCATTTTTTGCTTCAAACAGGTCTGTTCGATTAGAACCCAAGGACGCCCCTCAGCCTCATGACATCCATCACTGCCCTTTCCAAATAATGGACACAATGGATTCATCAACATCATCCGTCACTTTGAGATATAGGTGCATTGAATAGATTGCACCTCGATGCATCTAAACACCAAACATCGATGGACTATATATATATCAGACTCAATAAATGGCCCTATTGGAATGGGCAGTTTTTGATTTTTTTGTGGCAAAACGCAACCTTTTGTATCACTCCAGTGTTTTATTCAGCTGTCAATTAGTAACATCAAGTGTTTGACTGTGAGGGTTGCTAGGCATTGCCATGGTAAATGGAAAGATACATAAAGACAATATTTCTCATTTAGATTTGCTTATCCAAAATTTTAAATCTTCATAGCTGCCTATTTTGTAGGTTATAATAATATTGCCACCTGCTGTAACAGAATTGCTTCTTGTCATTATGTTACAGCAAATAAATCATAACTTATAAAATATGGCAGTTATGAAGATGAAATCTGTATTGAGCTATTTAATTTAATCAAACCCTTGGTTTAATAACCTGCAGATTTCTGATAAGCAAATTTAAATGTGTAGAAATAACTGGAGTTTTCATCTAACACAAGGATCCACCATGACTGTAGCATGTTCGTGATGAGTAGATTTGTGAGTGTGCAAGAGAGTCCTGTCAGTTGCTATTTTCTTATCTCTGCACACAATCTCTACATGTATTCCTTTCTCTTTCTCTCCTTCCCTTCCTCTCTCTTTTATCATGTTTTTTTCACTTCAGTCTTTGATACCAGTGTAAAAATACCCGTTTATGGGAGCTAATTTTGTATTCGGTGTTGTAAAAAAGTGCCATTTTGTCACAATTTTTAGTTCTTTCATTTTTTTTTCAGTTGACTAGAGCTAAATCGATTGTGATCCATTGATGATTGCTTCGCCCCCCCACCCCCCCCAAACCACCATATCTTATTCTCTCCTGATTTCCACCTACATAGAGTGGACTTTGCCTAAGAATCTGTTTGGACCACAAAAATAGTGACTTGTGCAAAATTTGACTTCATAGTTTGGTAAAAAAATGATTCGGTCGAGTTATGCTAGTTTAACTGTACATGTACTTCCCTCCTCCCCCTCTCTGTCTATTTAAATCTATTTCAGAATCATTTCCATTAAAAAAAGCTGTGACACCATTTATTTCTTCAAGAAAAGTTCATATTGGAATTTTCATGAGTTTAATCTTGAATACACCTCTTACATGTATATAATAAATCAATTTCAAAATTGTTAACATATACAAAGCTAGTTAACTAAAATTTATAATAAAGTAAAACAGACTGATAGTGTTATTGATTTGTGATCAATAACACTAAGTTATTGCCAGAAAAAACTTAAAATCTAACATCTTTCATTCTAACCTCGGTTTTGATATACCGGTAATCTAAACTGATAAAGTATATTGTTATTTGGTATAATGATCAATACTTATACATGTACCATATAATGATAAGAGTTGCAAAGAGAATAAGTATGGCTTTAGTGGAAAAAAAAAAAACCTATTACATACATTTATACAGTGGAAACTCATTATAAAGAACTCCGATATAACAAGGTAATTTTGCTGGTCCCAGGTCTTTATGTTCTTTTGGGGTTTTTTACCCCGATATAAGGCGATTTTCATGGTCCCAAGGTCCTTGTTATAGTGAGTTTCAACTGTATACCTAACAGCACTTGACTTTTAATAAGTAAAATGGCTACCTTAATAAACTCCAATACTTTCCTTCAACTAAATAAATGCGAGTAATCAATCTAACTTGAGAAAATAAGTGAAAGATAACATGTATTTCGAATATATCTTATAAGATCCTGTCACGAAAGCCCCATGCACTGTTTGCAGTCTCTTTGAAGATACCATACATGAATCAAAATATTTTAGCCAGCAGAACTTCTCTAATTCAACGATCTCTTCCATGTTTCCGATACAACAGATGTCTTGAAATCATTTATTTCAACCAACGATGAAAAATCTCTTGAAATGACCATAGCCCCCTACTCGTGGTAGTGGTACCTGAAAGAACTGTAACTGCTAATATATGGTCAAATCGATACATGTAGGCTCCTATACAGCTGTATTTTCATTTTTTATTTTTAAAAAAATGGACATAAGATGGATGTTATACGGAACAAATTGCTGGCAATTGCCCAATTTCAAAATGTTTTAATTCGCTTCCTAAGAGTGGTATAAATTTGTATCAAAATTTGATGAAGTATAATGTTTAATACTGAGCAGTTCTGCATCTTAGGAATGCTGTCAATATCCGAGCTACCATTATTAAAGATACCATCACATACATGTATGTATACACAATAGCAAAAAAAAAAACATTCTAGACACACTAAAAGCCTCATTCACTCCGGAAAACCGCTTGGTTTACCATTTCATATGTGAACGGGCCTGAAGAAAAGCAACTATGTTTCACACGCAACATTCTATATTTAAAGCTGTAGAAATTTCCAGTCTTTCCGTTGGAGCATATTCTATGCAAGTTTCTGTCCTACTATGGGGAATACAGTGGGAACTCGGTATAAAGCGATCTGATATATAACAATATTCCTGGTCCCAGCTCTTTATTTTCTATTGTTTTTTTTAACCTGATATACCGTAACAGCATTCCTGCTATAACAAGGTAATTTTGATGGTCCCAAGGACCTCGTTATACTGAGTTTCCACTGTATTTCATCAGAAATGGGGGAAAAAACGAGTTGAAATGAACTGGAGTGCAAGAATTCTAAGTAAAAAAATAAAAGGTGGAAAGCATAATTTGGCAAGTTAGAAAGCAATCAAAATGTTATAAATACACTATCTGTCTCTTCACTATAAAAGAATTTCAATATATACAAACAAAAGAATTATTACAATGGAAGGAAGCAAAGTAAAATATATTCCTTTGACAATTAAAAAATGAAACAAAAAGATAAACATCCAAACTTCTTTCCTTTTCAGAGGAAAAACTTTACAGATGGTCTTTCACACGTTTCTACAGTTTTGCTTCATTAGTGGCAAGGCTTCAGGGGGCACATGCCCTCAAATTACATGACAAAAAAGGAACGGAGAATACCACCCCCTCCCCTCACCTGTGATGGCCATTCATTTTATCTATAAAAAAAATGAGAGGTATCAACATTTTATTCCCAGACAGAAGTTGTTTGAAATATTTCATCAAAAGTAAAGTGGCAGTGTAACATTTTATAGAAGGTCAGGAGGTACAAAAAGGCGGTAAATTAAAACACAGATAGTGACTACTAATGATCAAAGGACAAATATCTTCCATTTGTTACATTTATCACTTTGCTTAAGAACCTCTTTAGTTTTAACCAAAAAATGTAGTGCTTCTAACCTTTTTCTTTCTTTCCTTTTTTTTTAGGACACACCCCAACTTTACGATTTAAAGAAAGAAAATGGAGTCTGCTAAAATGATTTACATGAATGTCCCAAAGTGATTAACAATCGGAATGGACGAAGATGAGGATAGTGAATTGGATAACTGTATATGGCGTAGCTACAGGGGGCATGGGGCATGTCCACACCCCCCCCCCCCCCCCCCCCCATCGAATGGTATGGCCTTGTCCTCCCACTTTCATCAACATATTTCAAGTGACCCCCCCCCCCCCCCCCCCCTTAAATGTCTGGATGCAGGCTATGTCACTGTATGGGTCAAACAAATATATCAGACAAGGAAGACTACTACACTACTAGTAAGTCAGAAGAAAGGAAAGCTGCTAGCTGAATAAAGTGGGGAATTTTACAGGAGCCAGTATGACACTACCATGCAAACAACAGAAGAAAAAAAAATGTTGGGTAATTTTTAGGTGGTAGGGGGTGGGTTAATGTCCATGTTGTTACCATGAAGACGCTGTAGTGCCGTCAGTGACTCGCTTACCACTGATCCTCACTCAGACTATAGGAACCATCATCATTACAACAAAATTCAAGCAACACATAAATAGGACACTACAGTACTACGAAGAGACCTTAATGGTAACATTAAATGCAAGATGCAAATGTTCTACAAGTACGTACCACCCCAGTGCTAAAAAGAAATATGAAAGATATCTCAAGTAGTAGTACTTCTTGTACATAAAAAACAAAAACAAATCAGTACAAACATAACAAAAGGAATAGTAATAGTACCACAATTCAAATGCATATATTTCATGCCCACTTCATATTGTAAGGTAAACTGTGAAAGATTTACAACAAAATGAAACACAAAATTTCTGAAAGTTGTTTTGAAACTCACTGCTTTAAGCATGAAAGAAACGTGAAAGTGGACATGAAATGGTGAAGATTTCTTGGACAGCAAGAACAAACTGTTTACGGGATGAAAGACACTTACTTCTGAGTGATGTAAATAACAGGTTCTATTTCTACATCTTTTGCTTAAGAATGATGATACTTTAACATTAAATGTAATAACGTGTGTTCATATTTGAAGTAGCTCTTGCACTATATCAACCAGCACGACTTTCAGTATGTGGGACACACTGCACACATATGCAGATTTACTATATGTGCATGTAACTCTAGGTTTACCAATGTTCTGATTAAGAATGTACTCTAAGAATAATAATCATGCAAACCGAAAGGTTATAAAGCTCAGTACATAAATAAAACAAATATATATATCCTTGACATTCTCAAAGCTTGTTGATATATACAGTATCACATTTCAAATTCTGCCTTGGAGATTCTCCATAAAAATAGAAATTGTACAGAATATTTCATGAGTAGTTTACACAGTCAATGTTTGATTATATACAGAGATAGTAAATGTACATTTATATTAAAAGACAAACTTCATTGTTTAATCACAAGGCCGATATATCTCAAGCCCAAAGTGCACTATACCATTCAACTGAAATCAGATATTGAAAGAAATTGCAGTATCATCCGATACAAGAAAATCTTCCTGATTGAGGTTCCTGATGATCTATGAAAAGTAAAATCATGAGTGTTAGTTATTGAAAGTTATTCAAGTGGAAGAAAGGGACCGATTGCCTGTGATTCACAATGGCATCAGTCCAATTGTAAGTCTGTGCCAATTCTGAAGTCATTTGACATTTTCTCCCACTGAACACCCCGCAATACCCCACAACTTCAATTTTATTATTCATAATTACCATTTGAAACCGCAATATGAAAGATGATAAAAGTTTCACATCTATAAATGATATTGCAATTCGTTTCAGAGTCGAATCGCAGTCGGATCATACAGTGTTTAGTGGGCTTTCCATGGTACATTATTTGGTAGACATAATCATAAATCATTACTCATAGCATCTTAGTGTTATTAGCTTTGGCTACATAAACGTGGATATGTACACAAGCATTCAGTAACAAAGAATAGTGCTATACACCGCTTTACACCACACCTACTGGGGTTGCCAATATGATAGTATACATCTACTGTACATGTACCGTTATGTACAATTACGTAGCACCCAAGTTCTGACAATTTCTTTGATAATGAACTTCTTTTTGTTCTAGAGGGACTCCATCACATTAGATTTGGTTCAGCAGTGACAGTGTTAGACAGGACCAATCACAAAGTAAAGAATCTTGTTCGGAGACATACAACCGTCAAAGCAAAAGCTAAATGATGAAATATTCAAACTGTTATCATTATTCCGTGCATGCAAGTTCATCAACTAGTCTATTTACAAGTTTCAGAGTGCAATGTTCGTATTTAAAGTGGCAATATCTCGTCACAGAAGTATTACTCACCTCTGATATTTTGACCTTTGGAATGAGACCCTAACCAAACACAGCAGAAATTAGTTAGATGATTTGTCCCCTTTAACACTTGGCAAAGGTTTCGAGAAATTGCACACCATATTCCCCTTACACCAATGAAGAGTTTATTGTGAGTTTAACTGATAGTGAAATGTATGACATCAGCTTACAGCACACTAATATATTTTGACATTACATAACATACCAGTTTTACACCGTTACAGGGTCTTAACATTCACATAACCAATTTCCCACTTCTTTTTCTAACTCCAAGTTGATATTTCAAGTGAGGTGTTATTCAAATATATTTTCAAAGTGTAGGCTCCAAATTCAATTGTGTTTTCAATTAGAAAGTCCCAAGATCATGATTATTGCCTACACAATCCTTCGCTGAAAAAAATGAAAGTTTCGAACCTACAGAAAGTAGTATACATCTAGAACTTACAACAGTCATGTATGAACGGAAAGACTTTTCTACTGCACTGCATGTAGAGGGGATAATTGTAGTTTATCCTGCAACATGATTCCTACACACTAACACCCTTCCACCAGGTACAAGATTAGGTACTTCACTTTCATTAACTCTAAATACTATCCAGGAGCATATTTTTTAGACCATTTTTGAAATGCTGTGCTTGTTCAATGATAGCAATAGAACATGGGTTATAAGCACGGTAGGCAGTGGAGCCTTTATAAAAGTCCCAGCTAAAAGCAACTGGTGCACCAAATTTCTCAAAATGCAAATGAGTCCTGTAAAGCCCCTTTCACATATGTTGCAGTAATCGCCTCAAAAAAACCACTGCAGCAGAGTAAAATTACTTTAGCATTATGAATCACATTTTGATAACGCAGGGATCAGCGAGTACGCTTTAATACAGACATTTGTTGCGTTAAAGCTCTTTTTTTTTTTGCACCCCACTTGCCATTCATTCAGACGTGAAATGGCTTTACATGTGTTTTGCCACGGCAGGGTTTTTATTACGCAGTCTACTGCTTCATGTGTAAAGGAAACTTAAGGATACACCCCCAGCCATCTGACATTTATATTCTTGTCTCCTTCACCGGTAGGCTCTCTATCATGTGATTGTTATTTGTGTTTTTGGCTTTTACCGTCACAAGGTTCGGTGTTACCCTCTCCTCTTTGGAGAGGCGTCTCGTCGGGGGCGCTGGTTTCGATTTCTTTTGCTTCACTTCAACTTTGTTCGACGAGTCCTCGACCATAGCACCACTTCCTTCCACCGGTTTGACCGCCTCATAGCTATGCTGTTGATGCCTTCTCTCGCTTTTCCTCTCTGTCTCCTCCTCCTTCCTCTTCCGGTCTCGTGATTTCTTTTTTTTTCCATTCTCCTCCACGGCTTGGTAGGTGTGTTCCCTCCTGACCCAGAGGTCAGGGTTCGGCCGGTGTTCACTGATATGCACCATCCCCTCATCCACCGGTGACCTGCTGGGCGGTGGGAGATCATCGTCTATCGACTGGTAATTGTTCTCAGCAATCAGAGAGTCATTCACATAATTTCTGACGTCACCAACAGGTGGGGGCGTATCATCCACATCGGCGTAAATATCCGAATAGCTGTTCATGGCATGATTGTTCGCAGAGGGCGTTGCGCCTCCTGAAATGTTCCTCGACACGCCGGAGATGCCGTTGTTTGGTGATCTGTGGGGCTGCATCACAGTGATCGTCTTGCGACCCTTGTCCACTTTCGCGTAGAGCCCTCCAAAGTCGTCTTCATCCGCTGCGTCACTATTTGTTCTCTTGTGATTGTTATTATTGACATGATGCTGTTCCGGATTCCCTTGTTTGTTGGAGGTCTTGTCTACTTTGGCATATAACTGATCAAAGTCTTTCTCTTCTCCCTTCACGTCTTCGTGATTGCCGTTGCTGTTCGAGCTGGCCTCCAGAGGGCGCTTCTCGGTGCGTGTTTTCTCAACGACGGCATACGGCTCTGGGTCATCATCGTAATTGGAAGCACCTGGGGGTGTAAGTGTACAAGAAATGTATTATTCTCACCAATCGGTCACTACAAAAGCCTA
The DNA here is from genome assembly GCA_025617745.1 of Heliocidaris erythrogramma. NCBI lineage: Eukaryota > Metazoa > Echinodermata > Echinoidea > Camarodonta > Echinometridae > Heliocidaris > Heliocidaris erythrogramma. Next base: position 57,027,901 of record CM046854.1, read on the forward strand.
CAAATTGAGTCCTTCCTCATACTACCCCAGTACAATGCCTAATTTATTTGTACAATAAATGTAGAATAAGAACACTGGGATAGTCCAAGCTGTTTTGTCCTTCACGCTACATAATACCTTTCAGATTTTAGTATATCTGAAGACTGTATTAAGTTGATATTCCCACTGCAGCATGGATCACAGCAAGGAATCAAGGATATCAAGGAAAAGAATAGGCTGAACACTATAAACTAGGTTTATTATTCAATGATGTTCGGTTTCATATGGCACAAAAAATGAACAAATACTGTAGACTAACCCAATTACATTGCAATTACTGTAATAGTTGCACCTTATCTGCATTTCAATTTTCCTATTTAAACACCTAGAGAGGAAAAAATAAATTTCCTTTATATCCAGTAGTTTCTCCAAAGCGAAGTACCACTAAAGTTACTGCTATCTAATGAAGATTGTTCAGAACTTCATGACCTTTTCTTTATTTGACAATTTTCTTTTAAAAATTCAGGATTTACCTAAACCTCAGACTATCAGGTAACGAAATCTGGGTCTGCTTCATAGTCTTACATATCTTCTTCTTCTTCTTCTTTTTTTGACTCTTCAATTGAAATGTACTAAATCTAAATGGAAGAAAGCTGTGAATATATGCCATATATGCTCTGGGAGGCGTTTCATCAAGTGTCTTGTCAGTGATTTTTACCAACAAATTTGCTCTCAGCCAATCAGATGCAAGGAATTCAGTAGCTTATAACAGTTATTGCAACCCATCATTGATGACAAGTTTAATGAAACAGGGCCCAGGGGGACATTTCATCAAGTGTCTTGTCAGTGATTTTTACCGACAAATTTGCTCTCAGCCAATCAGATGCAAGGATTTCAGTAATTGATGACAAGTTTTATGAAACAGGGCCCTGGTGACAATTGCTCCGCAGTCCACGTCTAATGACAAATTGACTTTGTAACTTTAACCCAAAATCAACCACTTACCCTAAACCTAACCTCAAACCCAATCGTAACAGAAGCCCAACATCTTAGACAAGACAAAGCACTCAGAAAACGTGACTTACCGGGTGGGCGGGGCCTGTTGTCCTCTGTGATTTCTTCATAGACACGCCCCCTACCCATACCAGAGAAAGTCTGGAATGTGGGAGGGAGAAAATAAACACAAGAGAGAAGTAAGACAAAGGAAAGAGAGACAAGAGTACAGGGAACACTCAAAAGTGGTTTAATTGGGTAAGCATAATTAAAGTCACATAGAACATACATTCAATAAGTGAATGTTCTGATATGGAATGTTAAAAGATTTAAACCTTCTATGCCTGGGTGACAAAACTGCCAAAAATAATAATGAACATATATAAAGCAAACTAAAACAAAACAAATCAAAAAAAGCAAATCATATCAAAAACAAAAGTGAACATATAAATCGGATTAAAAAGTATCAAATCATATGATGAGGATAAAAACAGTAGTAACAGAAGTGTTATATTTTACAATATTTGTTGTTCTCTTCATTCTTTCAGCTGTAATGTAATCTTTCAATGTACACATTACCTATTTCAATGACAAACCATTTACTTAGCACATTAATATCAATGATACCTAATACAAACTTTTTATCATCATTCATGTTTGCAAAACCTTGGAATTTATTCAATTCATTAAAAGTTCAGTTCATAGTGCTGGGAGTGGAGAGAAAGATAATCTATTTCAAAATAAATGTTAACAAATTTCATGAATTCTTCCAAGTGTAAGGTAAACAAAATAGTATATACAGTCAAACCTGTCTTAGCGGCCACCTGTCTATAGCGGCCACCTGCTTATAGCGGCCACCAAAAAATCCCCCGCAGGAAATTACTGTGTTGTAGACCCTGCATATAGCGGTCACCTGCCTAACGCGGCCAGCGGCCACCCATTATGTATCCCTCGGACAATATCTGACCGCGTATAGCGGCCACTATTATCGAGTCGAGCCGTAGCTTCATGCACAAAAAAGTAGTTTTTGTCATAGGCGCGATGTGTTTACCGAGTCCTAGCTCAGTCACACTCTCCCACAAACGTCGTGAATAGATTCTACAATGGCCATGAAGATCTAATAGTTTCACCACATTGCCGACTAATTAGAGATTAAAAGTCTTTTTAGTAAGAATTAAGCACTAGTATTGTTCGTTTACGTAATCTTCGCACCATCCAGCTGCAATCCCCTGCACTTTAGTTGTATTGTTCTCCTAAGCTATAGCGGTCGGCATTGCATTGATATTGATCGCCATTGCGCAATAGCGCAGGCTCGTACACTTCAATATAATTTTTTATTTTTAAAAGATTTATAAAAAAAAAATTTAAAGCGTTAAAACTTTTGAAAAAAATAATAAAGAAGTGATTCTTTTTGAAAGTGAAAATAATAAAATACTACCCCAGTTTTATTTTTTTTAAAGATCAATAATAACGATTTCATGTACGAGAGATTGTCCTGCTGAAAAACGGCGTGAAAACTCGACTCGGATCGTCCACCGGCGATCCAGACCATTCTCGACGTTCGCACTTTCGACGAATGCAAGCGAGCACCTTCTATCGCCTGTTCTCAAAAACAGTTAAAACTTCTTTTAAACCATTCAAAAGGCAAATATTTATTGAATGAAAATTGATTGCACGATTTTATTCAAAAGATAAACTTATTATTGTAATTTTTTGACAGGAAGCAAAAGCATGATTAGACATCGTTTTTAGACTATAAAAATCAAGAAAAGCAGTCTACCGCGGGTGGTACGTACGTGGTAATTTGAGGGAAAATTCATTTTACACAGATTGCTCGTATATCTATTGTTTTTCTCATTTATTGACAACAAAGCATATTATTTTAGCATTTATATATCATATGACATATTATACGTCAAATCTGTTGATCTATAGCTTGTTTTCCTAACTGATATATATGGATGCATGTACACTAACTTTGTTGCGTGTAACAGTGTATGTGCAAAAAAATAAAAATGGCCGCCGACCTGTCTATAGCGGCCACCTGTCTATAGCGGCCACTTTTTCCGTTTCCCTTCGGTGGCCGCTATAGACAGGTTTGACTGTACCTGTCTTCCTCTGGGGAGGGGTGGGGGTGAGGTGCTGTTCTGCCCCCTCACACTATTATCATCCACCTGTTCATAGATCCCATCGAAGTCCTGCTCTCCTGCGCCACCTGGCGGGGCAGCCACCCCCGCACCCCCTGCGGCTCTGAGGGCCTCCTCTGTGAGTTCGGTGTGGTCTTGCTGCTGCCTCGCCCTTATGCTCTCAAGGCTTTCCCTTGCACTGACCTGACATAGCAACAAAAATGGGAATGCATAATACCTGCAGATGTTCTCTCAATACCTAAGTGTTTAACTCCTAACCATTCAAACTTCTAAGGAATGGGTAACTTTTTCCAGCACTGATTATCTCAAGGTCCAGGATATTCTAGAATTACGGGTACTTTTGCAACAACACCCGCAATATCCGAAAATCGCAATCATTCATGTCCAGGGGCCCGTTGCACAAAACTTATATTTAATCACAACTCCTAAAAGTCCTTAATGCGCACTTCTGACTGGCTGAAAATAAAGTTGCGTTTGATTTTCCTGAGTTGCATTCAAACGCAAGTTTTGTGCAACGGGCCCTAGGCCTGGCTGAGACTTAAACTTGTATGTAACGGTGTAAAAATCGTTGTAGATATTGAAAGCATTTTTGTATATTTGTAAATGAACTCTGCCATCGTTGAATGAAAATCACAACTTCCTGTAAAGTGCTATTAGAGACACAATGCATCACTTCTCTAACTTGGTAGAATTCCAAATCAATGCGTACACAGAGCAAAAAAGTAAACAAAAAGTCATAAGACATCTAAATCTGGATTACATCCAAGAGCGTTTATATTAATTCGCGAGGACCATTTATCTTAAAGGCCAAGTCCACCTCAATATCAAGTTGATTTGAATAAACAGAGTAAAATTAAACAAGCATAACAGTAAAAATTTCACTGAAATCGGATGTAAAATAAGAAAGTTATGGCATTTTGAAGTTATGCATCATTTCATGAAACAGTGATATGCATAGCATGGGTGGTATGTAAATGAGTGAACCGATGATGTCACACACTCACTTTTCCTTATGTATTTTATTATATGAAATTTCAAATATTTCAATTTTTATAGATGTGATAATAAAGAATCCCTTCCTTGTATGAAAATAAGTTACAATAATGATGATTTTACATGGTCCATATGGAGTCAAACCATGTTTTACATTATTGAAGCAAAAAAATGAAATATATGATATTTCATATAATAAAATACATAAGGAAAAGTTAGTGCATGACATCATCGGTTCACTCATTTGCATACCGCCCATGTTATGCATATCACTGTTTCATGAAATAATGCAAAACTTCAAAATGCCATAACTTCCTTATTTTACATCCGATTTCAGTGAAATTTTTACTGTTATTCTTGTTTAATTTTACTCTGTTTATTCAAATCAACTTGATATTGAGGTGGACTTGGCCTTTAATAAATTTCCCTGCCGCGGAAGATCTTTCAAGACCTTTGGCATTCATAACATCTGTCAGTCATAAAAGTGAAGATACTTTCAGTTATCTTTATAACCAAGTGGTGTCAAACTATCCAAGAGAGGCTAAGACAGCAAAAGCTATTTATTGATATATTATCTTACTTGTGTATAAGGGGGTTCACTCCGCCCTGCTCCTACAGCACCAGGAGGACTATTATCGGGACCAGGAACGGATCCTGGTCCATCTCCATCTGGACCTCCAGGACCACCAGGACCACCTCCTGGGTTAGGGCTGGTCCCTCCTCCTTCTCCTCCCCTCCCTGCATTAGGACTGCTGGGCGAGGAAACGGACGCCGCCCTAAAGGATTAAAAAAACAAAATTATATTATTGCCTGCAAAAAGTTCAGAAATCTTTAGCACCACTTTTGTTTTACAATGTTCTTTTATAATTATCATAGCAATCAGAATTACCTGGAAAACTCCTCTGGAAAACTCCAAATTGACTGCTGATAAACTGATTAAAGAGCTCTTAAAATAATGAAATGCATGAAAATCACTGCATGGAAATCTCACTTTCCACCAGTAAATTCAAAAGAGCACCATAAACCAAAGAGTTGTTTTACGACTGGCATCATCATCATCATCATCATCACCACCACCACCACCACCACCACCACCACCACCACCACCATCATCATCATCATCATCATCAGCTTCATCATCATCATCATCATCATCATCATCATCATTATCATCATCATCATCAACTTCATCATCATCATCATCATCAACTTCATCATCACAATCATCATCACCATCATCATCATCATCATCAGCTTCATCATCAGCATCATCATCATCATCACCTACCATGATTTTAGGAACGGATTACTACAACACCAATGACTGCTACTACATCCCCTACTACTACCACACCTATCATCACTCCCACAACCACCATAACTATACCACACCATTCCCTCCTACCAATCCCGCCCCTCCTATCACACCCTTCACCCCACCCCATCTACATACACCCTCCATACCTTTGTGATACCGGTGACGATGGGTTCTCTGGTGACTCCAGGTCATGGGGCTTGTGGGGTACCGGTGGAACCTCCTCCTCATCATCAGGATCTCCACCCCCTACTGCACCCCCTACTGCACCCCCTACTGCACCCCCTACTTCCCCCTCTGAGTTGGTACTGGGTTTGACATGGACATCCTTCACACGGGCGTAGCTATGCTCCCTCTGTATTAATACACATTAGGGTATTAGAATTATTTGAAGTGTGTATGCCATATTCTAGTCATGTTGAAACTCACCACCTCTGATTTCATTAGCGTTTTAATGAATAAGAGAACCTATAAGTGTAATGTTCATCATGATATTCTACATATTATACAATTCCACAATTCTACATATTATACATTCCACAATCATGATTTGAGAAACAGACCTCAAAATTCACTCAAGTTTAAGGGAAACACTATGTACGTTCTTCAAAAGGTGTGTTAATTCTTCTTGCTAGTGTGAATCCTGAAAAGATGGCAAGACAGCAGACAGCAATTAGAAACAGTGTGAGTGATCACTTGGATTGAGAAAGTCCCACAGGAGTGGAAGAAACCTTGCTTAATACTAAATTAAAGGTTGGTAAAAGCTTAAACTACAATTGTATGATTACCCCCAACCGATGAAAGTTTTCTCTACTGAAAAGGACTGTAAATGTTTATTTCATTGAAAGCTCACCTCCTGAAAGCATTTATCTCAATCTCTATATTTTATTTTTTCCTCTCCTTCTCTTTCTCCTTCATATAATGCTCATTTTATAATTTAACTTTCTCTTCTTCCATCCTTCTCTAAGGTGTTTTTAATCTTCACTCTGTGAATCTCAATCTCTTTATTATGAATGGCTCATTGTTTTTGCTGAATTTTGCTTTTTTGTTTTGTTTTTGGTTTAATCTCCTTTCTGTCCTTGTCCATCCCATCCCTTAATAATCAAAGCATTTCATTTACCTTTCATCTTGGACAGTACCATAAGCATGATCGCTGTTACACAACCAGCCACCCCTCTCTTATCATACCCTGCCCCCCCCCCCCCCCCCCCCAGTCCATATCACCACCCATCCCCATCCTCCCCCCTGCCAATACCAAAAATACTTCACAACTAGGCCCGTTTTGAAAGCTCATTTTCAGTAGTCGTGTACACAGACATATTTTGGGATGAGCAGTCGAGGACTTGGTATGCTCGGATCACCAATAAGAAAGACAAGCCGTCTGCTCCGGCCCCGTAGACCGCCACCTTAGAACGTAGCTACCGAAAACAAACATTCTCAGGTTTATCGATTCAAATGCCATTACAATATCTTCGAACTTACAAATTGCATGATAAATTTTTTTTTTTTTCTGAATTATAAGTTTTTGGGGGTTACTCGTAAGTTCCAACTATGTTTTCGAGTAGTCATGGAAATTTCATTACTCGTGTATTGTAGTGACCGTAACCGGCTTGTACATGGTTACTTGTGTACTCCAAACAGGCCTACAGTGTATTTACAGCATTCACTTTTCTTTACCTTTTTGTCCTGGACAGTAGCGTAAGCATGACTGCTGCTCCCTTGAACATCTTTGACCTTGGTGTAGGGTCCATCGTAGTCTGATTCGTCAGCACCTCCCTCAGCCCCTCCTGCTTGAGCACTCCCTGGCTCCATACATGAAGAGTTCCTGCCCGTTTCTGGAGAACATGAAAGTGAAATTGACAGACTGCACGAGAGCCAAACGGAATATCATACAATCAAAGTGGATTGCTGACTTTGAATACAAGTTTGAAAGTGACTTTATTTAGTAGAGTATTGGTCAGGAAACTACATTGTGACAGAACTGGGGAGCGTTTCATCAAGCGTTTTGTCAGTGATTTTTACCGACAACTGTTATAAGCTACTGAAATCCTTGCATCTGATTGGTTGAGAGAAAATTGGTCAGTAAAAATCACTGACAAAACGCTTGATGAAACGCTCCCCTGGAGAAGAAAAAAATCAAAATGCTGTGTAAGAACCAAGCCTAACTTGACGTTACCAGGGAAATGTAACTACAGTCAAACCTGCTTTAGCGACCACCTGTATAGAAAGACCACCTGTCTATAAAGACCATAATTTTAGTTTCCCTTGAAAAGTGTTTCTCATTGAAACGTGTATTAAAAGAACCTGTACATAAAGACCACCTGCTCATAAAGACCACTTTTCTTGTCGCCCTTGAGTGGTCTTTATAGACAGGTTTCACTGTACATGTATTTCCCTGATGTTACCAAACAGGGGGAAAAAATGCTCACAGGAATACAAATCTGAAACTGGTGAAGTATAAGGACGACTCCATGCAATGTGTCCTGTACAACATACATGTGCACGTCTGACTTTTATCCACCGATTTCATCCAAATATGACCACTGACCAATGGTTCTTTTTGGTATCATTAACTTTATCCAACGGTTATATCAAGAAAATTTGTGTTCAGTAAACGAAGAAGCTTGACTGGGGAGGAATTTTTAATTTGTAAACAAATCTTTAGGCATTTTACTCCCAGTGTTAAAGATCGTATGCTCGATCTGTAATGAAAAAATGCCTAAAGATTTGTTTACAAATTAAAAATTCCTCCCCAGTCAAGCTTCTTCGTTTACTAGCCATTGTCTACGGCGGACCGTTAAAAATGAATATTAATGAGTCGGAAAGAAGAGGATCTTGGGTATTTGATTCTAGTTCATCGTGACTTGGCCGTGAACCAGAATAGCCTGGTGGTTAAGTCGCTGCCCGGCAAGCAGTAGATGACAGGTTTGAATCCCGCTGGTTCCAATTTTTTCTGACTTGTGTTTTTCATTACAGATCGAGCATACGATCTTTAACACTGGGAGTAAAATGCCTAAAGATTTGTTTACAAATTAAAAATTCCTCCCCAGTCAAGCTTCTTCGTTTACTGGCCATTGTCTACGGCGGACCGTTAAAAATGAATATTAATGAGTCGGAAAGAAGAGGATCTTGGGTATTTGATTCTAGTTCATCGTGACTAAGTCGCTGCCCGGCAAGCAGTAGATGACAGGTTCGAATCCCGCTGGTTCCAATTTTTTCTGACTTGTGTTTTTCATTACAGATCGAGCATACGATCTTTAGCACTGGGAGTAAAATGCCTAAAGATTTGTTTACAAATTAAAAATTTGTGTTGTTGGATGTTCAAAATAAACGGAAAAATGTTGTATGCCATACAGGACATACTGCAGAGAATCGCCTATAACTGAGACAGCATGAACGAAGATGTATTCAAATAAGAATTCTGTCATTACATACAAGTTTGAAAGTAGCTTCATTAGTTTGACTGATTTTATCTCTATTCTCTTGGAACTATGGTCATCAAATATTAAAATGTTAGACTACTTGAAACACATCCGATTGTTATTTACCATCATGACCACAAAAAAAAGACAAACATTTTTTTTTTAAATTAGACATTGTCATTACAGTTGAAAGATCAATTTTCCAATTTTATGGGGGGGGGGGGAGGAGAACAAATGAGGCCAACAATCCTCTGTCTCACCACATCCACTTTTTATGCCATGAACATCCTGAGACTGATAGATATATTCTTGTAACATTACAATGTATGAGTACAATAATAACCACAATTACAAAGCTACCCATATCATTAACAAAACCTTGACAAACAAACAGTTTTCACCATTTTTTAAAAAACAATGTAATCAAAATAAAGATATAACATTACAAAGTGTGGTACATGTATTGTGTCATTCAATATCTTTCCTGGAAACCATTTTGTGGCATGTGGGATTGGAAGTGAGGATTACATCCAAAAAAGAAATTGTCGGTTTGGAGCCAGAAGGGCGTTAATACTGTGTTAAAGTATATGAGTTAACGACCTTGTGACTCTAAACAGATGAAATAGAGTTGGGGGAAAATAAAATTTTGATCACATATTTTATTTCTGAATATTTTGAAAGACAAGAAAGGTATAATAAGTAATTGATGTAATCTGTAGAGATTTTAGGAGTTTAGAGATTTCACGGCTTTTCAGAATGGTGGTGAAGAACTCCTGACATTGTTCATTTTGACTCACTGTATGATTCAATGCAAAGCCCTATTCAGACCTGACGCAGTAAAATGCCTTAAAAAAACACTGAGCAAAAAATTACAAGACATATAAATGCATATTGTCAGTTACAAATCTGTCCCAACATACAGTTCCTGAGTATACAACATGGAGGAGTGTCTGCAGAAATTTTTCTGGGTTTCTCCCCCCCCCCCCCCCCCCCTCAATTGCCATTCTTTTTGGCGTAAAACTGATTTTATTTTGCTGCATCTGTTCTTGAAATGGTTTGTCCTGTCATGTCTGAATGAGGCATTAAGCCAGGCAATAATCCCCCAATTTAATCCACATCCTACCTTTCACACTGGCATAATCCCCACCATCCTCCTCCAAGTCTGCTGAACCCCCTACGGCCCCTGCTACGGCACCTCCACCAGGCCCTTCCTTCCAGGTAACACCAGCCCCGCCCATGGTGTCCTCCACGCTGTTATAGGCGGGGTCATCATCCGTTGTCGACCTGCGACTCCCTCCGGCAGCGCCTGCATCCTTCTTCTTGTCGTCTTTGATTGTATCGTATGTCCCGTTGTAGTCATTTTCCTCAGTCTCTTGGATGTCAGGTACCTTGGACTGCATGGGCGGTAGCTCCGGGAGGCGTCGGTCTATGGTGGAAGAGCGCTTGATGTTGTTCGGGGAGGAAGGTTCAGCGGTGGGGGAGGCAGCGCCATTAGAGGATGGTGGGGAGTTCTTGATACTCAAGGACTGGGTGAGGCTGGTGTTGGGGTCCCCGTTGGGAGGGCTGGCCTTCACCTCGTCATCGGTTTTGGGAGCCTGATGAGTGCAAAGGAGAATGGAATAATGCTCTTTTTAAAAGTCTACAGGACTATTAAGCAATCATCATAGATTTCAATATTAAGGCCAAGTAATGCTATTCCTAATTTCTTATCTGCTTCCTCTGCTAATCGACGGACCCGTAGGCGCTCGCACAAAATGAGGCCCATGCAGTACCGATCTCAGAGTTTGGTTCCGCGCGAGGGTGTTTTATGTTTTCAGTTATTTTCTTCATACCCATTAACCGTTAACCCATACAAGGTCAGGTAAAGCTCTTTAAAATTAACTTTTTACATTGTAGCTGTACACAAATTATTTGACTGGTACACTTTAAACTACATAATTCCTACTGGAGTAGTAGTGGCTAAAGATTGATTAACTGCTCTTGTCACTATATGAAAGATACATGTACATGTAGGCACAAAACGAGTCAGAATACTCACCACAATATCTCCACCATTTTCCTTCTGGGTGTCTCTTGCTTTGGCTGGAGCTTTTTCACTGCAGGAAAAACAAAAAACAAAATCAACCACATGCTTTGGGAGTGTCTATGTAAGTGTCAAGCAAGGAGGTGAGAGTAATTAATTGGTAAACCATAAATTCTACATGCAGCTGACTCATCTAATATAATCAAATATATGTTTTGCCAGAAGATTAAATAGAAATTAAAGGTACAGTGCATACCATAATGTTGGGTTCTGGAGAGCGTTTCATCAAGCGTTTTGTCAGTGATTTTTACCGTCAATAAGCTACTGAAATCCTTGAATCTGATTGGCTGAGAGCAAATTTGTCAGTAAAAATCACTGAACGCTTGATGAAACGCTCCCCTGAATGTCTGGTATTAAAAGAGGAAATATAAATTCACACAGAATCAAACGCCACCATCAAAGAAAGGCGCAATGACTCAAAGGTACATGTAGAGCTGCAGTTTCATAACTGGGAGGATCCAGGTTCAAAACCAAGTGGATGCACTAGTGCCCTTTGGTAAGGCATTTATCCTCAAAGCTTTCTTAGCAGTCGGGGAAAATAAACCAAACCTTTTTCAATGCCAGACTGAATGTTCAAGACTACATATACATGTACATTCTATATTAATGATTATGATATTTTGGTAGGCAATTTATGATACATAATACCCGAGTAATGAGCATATAAAGACAAGAGAATCAAGCTATCACTTAGTATCAGCTTTCAACGCATAACATGTATTAACAGTGTATTTAATAGGCACTTGGGTATGGATAACAGAGGGCTTCATATGCAGTCACTGTGGAGATTTAGCAATTTTTGTGAGCTCTTTGTAGTATTTTTATAGCTGGCCCAAACAACCCTGAACTGCATGATAAACAATAATAGTTCTCTTGAAATTTTCTCTGATGATATTAAAAGATTATAGATTACATTTTGTCGCTTTGAAGTATTAAGATTTTAGGGTGCTTTTCACAGAAGTTTTCCATGCATGCATGAATGCTCTATCAAATACACAAATGACATACATATAGTTGTATATAAAATACATTTTGGAAATTATGCAAATTATTAGGTCTGGATATATTGGGGGAAATTTTTAACATAATACTTGGATTTTCCTATAAAAAGAATTTTGTGTCTGCTATCAGATTACTTCGTGATCCTAATGACACATGTACATGTAGCAACTTATGAAGATGTCTTTCTACTCTTGCAAGTAATTCGGGTAACAATTGAACATATAAAAATACATGTATGTACAAGTACATGTACATGTACAACTTCACTTTTATAATACGGTAATTAAAAAGGTACTGACCAAGATTAACCAAATCCGATTGCGGTTAAATCAGCTTGGGTTAAATACTACTCAGAACTTACACCCTAGGGCCATGTTTTCACCTGTTCCAGGAGGTAATCGTTTAATTCAATGACTAATCGTCGATCTCAAAAACAAGCGTCATGAACATTCAGCTGAGCCCTCACGCAGGGGCGGGATCAGCACCCCTCCATCCCGGCATGGATTATGGATTACGGGTTGCTACGCAACCGGTCTGATGATGCAGTAGTCTGACAAAAATGAGCTCCTCTTCCTAAGCTTTCAAAGCGTTTGGGATTCATGCATTTGGCTTTAAAGGTAATTTGAAGTTTTAGTAAAGTTCACAGGGTACATGTATTAAAGTAAAAATATGTGTACGTCCACATGTATCTTGAATGCCATCCAGCCCCCCCCCCCCTCCAAAAAGAAAATGGTGGATGTCATGCATTAATACTTCATAAGGGTCAAGGAAAGTGCACAAACACATGAAATTTGTGCACTTTGAAAATGGGGAAGGAGATTAGCATTACTTGTTGAAACCAACTTTATGAACTTTAACGACAGCAGTTTCGCAGCTTGAATTCATTAAAAAAAATTGAAGTGTGATTCCCTTTCTTTTCAACATACATGTACATGTAAATCTTTTGCAAAACTGGATCACCGCAAAATTTTGAAGTTTCTTGCATACAAAAGTTTCTACTTATACAGTTCAAATAAATTTTTATTTTTATTTAGTAGCTCAACCATTATGTAAAAAAACATTAACCAACATCACAAAATTTCACTCAATATCAAAAAAGTGAAATATGATGATGAAACAGATAAAATAAAGAAAACACTGCTTTTATTGTAGGGGAAAAAGTGACGAACTTCATGTGCTAAATATACATGTACATGTACATAAAAATACTCCTGTATTTAATTCATAAATTCTCTTCTAGGCCCCAATCATTATGGCGCAATCATAATTGTATAATGAGTAACAAATTTTTAAACATAACTATTAATGATTGATATTTGCATGCACTTTTTATTAGGGCAGCTTCATCATCACTTATATGGCCCCACTGAGGATCATTGTAATCAACAGTGTATGAGATCATTAGCATGATCATTTATAGAGGTTGGGCAACACATGCTCTGATGCCAACAGACCGCTTCTGTAATGTATACAAATTTAATGTATGCACAGTATATATTCTCTGAGCACCTAGTGACGAGCTATTCCATGAACATGCTTTTTATAAATGAGCCTCAATGCTTGGAATCCATTTTGCATACATTATTTGTTGCCATGTCCGGCAAGCTTTCAGGTTGTCAAGAACAACCTTTGTTTGAAAGGTGTGCATAAAATTTGCATACATTACCGAAGCGGTCTATTGCTCCAGACCAAAGCCAATTTTGTACACTAACCAAATATTAAACTTTGACCCTGGACCAAAAATCTACATGTACATGTATACTCAATTGCAACCCTTACCCTAACCCTACACATGTACATGTACATGTATGTATCTTTGATGAAATAAAGCCAAGGGGTGGTATTCTGAGATTTACAATGTATTTTATCTTGCTTTTTATAGTGACATAATTTTAATGGTCATAACAAAATGTACGCTTATGGCGCATCATTGGTTAATGACTGCGCAAAAGTGGCTGTGTACGCGGAATTCATCTGCGCAAACACCAATGAAATGTTGCAATTTAAAAGTTGTTATGACAATTAAAATCTTTTCACTAAAATCAAGATAAAATACCACCGCAGAGCTATTATTGCTGTCACAGCACCCTATTACCACATGTACTATTGGTCTGTACATTCATGTACATGTACACATGTATGCAAACAGGTGGTCTTTTTGTGTATTTAATACATTACGGTAAGCTTCAATAAGGATCCAGTTCAATGAGAAAAATGTGGTCTTGATAAATAGTGGAAGTAGGTTTGACTCAACAGTGCAGTATTTTATTGATAAATCCTCTGCTACATGTATGCATGCCCGGGGAGTATGCCTTGCCATTTTGCATCAATTATGTAGGTAACTGTGAAAGAGTGATCAAAATTTTAATAATACACTACCTTCAATGACGCATGCAGGTTTAATTAGGACAGCTTAATACCACTACAATAATATCATTATCACTGGCCCCTATTGGAGTAATCTACAGTATAGATTGAGAGATCATTATCATGACCATTATATACTATAATAACAACAACAATAATAATGATAATAATAATAATCATCATCATCATAATAATAATGAATAACAACAAGAATAATAATAACAATAATACTAATAGTAATAATAATGATGATAATATTTTAATACTACTACTAATACTACTATACAGATTTCTACATTGCCTTTTCTTATTATACATATATTATGCACATGTACATATATACAAATGTGCATGTAGGTCTTTATGAGCAGTTGGAACTTGGTCCTCATGTACACTGTACAGGTTCCTCTATCAAAGACTTTCTGTAAAAACACTGTTATAGGGAACATGTACATGTATGGTCTTTATAGACAGGTCTTTCTAAAGAGGTGGAAACTACATGTACAACAGGTTTGACTCAAGAACTGTAGTTCATTTAGAAATCTGTGCTATGCTCTGTCATTTTGTAACAATTATAATTGTGAAAGAGTGATCAAAATCTGAATACTAAACTGTAGGTCTCCTTGCATACATGTACATGTACAATTATGCTTAACTGCATTCAAGTTTAATTAGAACAGCTTCATACCACTAGGATTCTATCATTAACAATGGCCCCATTGGAGATCATAGTAATCTATGAGATCAAGAGCATGTCCACTGCTAGGTAGGGGGCCCCTCTAATAATGAACTCACGTTGTGGGGGCTCGGACAAAAGTGCACACTAATATTGTCAGCTGGTACTGATTTAAGGCATATACATGTACTGAAGCTAGACAATTACCATGTACTTTCAACCCTAATACTGTACAGTGATGATGATGATTAATGATGATGATTGATGATGATGATGATGATGATGATGATGATGATGAACAGCATTTACAGTGTACATATACATGTAGCGCCATTTATCTGCAGAAAAATTCAAAGGCGCCCAGCTCCCTCAATATTTCACAAATAATTTATATAGTTGCTGGAAAAGATAGATTTAAGCAGTTTTGAATTGATAAACCTCCAAATTGTCATATTCGCTCATATCTTTTGGACATTTTTAACCAAAACACCATTCAGACACATTCTGATATTCAAAGCGACTGTTTTTCTCTTGAAATGCAAATTATCCATTACCAGAAATCAAGAAAATTACATGTAGCTTAAACCACATTAAAGGACATGCCATGAATCTTTAAATGTCTAGACCGATTAACTTGTGCTCCTCAAATTGGCAACACTAGTATTTCTATTTTTATTGCTACATTTTTATAAGGTCATGCGCCTATTAATACAACATACATGTAGGCCTAGAGAAAAATAAAACTGCCTCTCTATACAGAAAAACAGTAATTTTTCACTTGTAAACATGTTGCCAATTTAAGGATTAGTGTATTATATATTTCCAATATCAAAATCCATACTGTAATACACAAAAATGATCAGTGTGTGCAAAGACAGTTTGCTCTTTTTTGCTCATGCATCAGGCCCGTAGCCAGAGGGGTCGGAGGGGTCGGACGACCCCCCCCCCCCCCCCTCCTTGGGCTGAGGTCCACTTTTTCATGAAAAAAAAAAACACACACACACACACACACCTTTAATCTTTGTTACCAGAATCACCCACACGCTGTCAGTTGTATTGATTATGACAAAAAGGTCCACTTTTGCCAAAAACGTATTGATTATAACAAAAACGACCCACCCCTTTAGAAACCCTGGCTACGGGCCTGTGCATGAGGGCTCAGGATCAAAACTTCTGTAAATGACCACGAATTCGATTCAATTCAATTGAATTCTATAATGGGTTATTAATCAATATGACTCCTGAATGGGTACCTATTGACAGAAAACAAATCTTACTCACTCTTTGGTTTTCTCTCCGCAAGCACAGAGAGCTAGCACCATCAGAAGACACAGACCGGATGCAACTATAATGATGATGGTTACCAGGGGTGATAAATGACTGAATTCTGCATTCCTTGATGAATCTGGTGAGGAAAATAAAATGAAGGAGAAGAAACGCAATTGTAAATTATTCAAGCAAAATGCAGAGGCACAAAGTATCAGGGATTTTATAATACTGCTGACGTGGTTCATGGATAACATGTCCTTGTAAAATGCCTTCACTGTAGTAATGACAAACATCATAAATGAAATATAAATTGTATTGAACGACATAAATAGCTAGCAAATTAAAAGAAAACACTATGAGAGATAATAAGGAATGAATCCTGCCCGGTACCCACTTAACCCTTTCAGGATAGGAATTATTTAAGGGCTAAATTGATCACATTTTGTTCTTCAAATTGGCAACAATAATATTTTTATATGGCACGAAAAAGAGACATGACAACGAAGCTTTTCGACCTGCACTCATCAGGTTATCACGCAGGTACAGTACATGTATATAACAAATTACTCGAAATCAACTATTTATACTCGATGAACCCGGACGCAACCCAGACGCCGTAATTTCAGAGCAATCGCAAAGCTTGGACGAACTCCTTTTGTCTGCACAGAAGGGTTCATAATGTAGGCAGCTTCCAGAAACGTAAAAAAAAAATAATATTTTTCTTTTCGTGCTACATGGTTCTATTAAGATATATTTGTCTTTGAAAACAATACACATTGGACAGTGTGTGCAGAAAATTTTTTAACTCTTTCTACTCATGCATCTGGTACAATGTACATTATATTATTTTATAGGGCTCTATTTAAAATCGGAAGTTATTGAGCCAAACCACAAAATGTCAATTGTCTCGAAAGGGTTAAAACATGTACTACTCCTCAGTTGACTTGAGAGCATACATGTACAAGTACATAAAAGTGACAGTAAATTGAAGCTCCTAATGGCGCCATCTTTCAACAGAATTTGAGTGTCTGTGCCTCTAATTTTCCCATCATGCCCCATTCTAGTTTGTAGAAGCTTACATGTAGTATATATCTGTAGGCAATTGTACCTGCAACGTCCAAAATAATAGTTTAAAATATAAAATGTGCCTATTTCCCAACAGCTGTTTGTCGAAACTCAAAATAAAATGCAATTAATTTTCAAATTATAATCTCAATTTAGCAGTTACTGTAAGGTGGCGCTGTTCAAGTTTTGCCAGTTTAATGCCATTTTAATGTCTTGCTAAAGGACATTATTGTAATGTCGGTGATTGAACCCACGACCTTCACATCCTCAGTCAAGTACAGGGTATCAAAACCACTCAACTACAATACGATTACATCTCTGCCCATATGATATCAGAATGCATGTCTATAAAATCCTGTTTACTCCATGTCAATAAAACAGATGGCACAGTTCAATGTTACAGCAATTACCAGACTTTTGAATAATAAACCATCATAAAAGGCAAACAACGAGAAGTTGACACAGACATGTATAATATATATATTGCATGCTTCATGTTACAATGCATTACCAAAATAGGGGAAAACCCCTCTACTCGAGATGTACAATGTAAACCAGTATGTACACTACATGTTTGTACATGTATTGTCTATGTACACACACTTGTACAGGGGTGGTATTCTGAGCATCATTTTATCTCTAAAATTTTTTATTTTATCTTTTTGTATTCCGAGACCACATTTTATCTCGGATTTTATCTCATATTTTATCTCAATCTCCTACCTCTTGCGTGCCTACATGTATCAATGTTGTACGCATGATACGCACAGCTTTAAATGCTTACGCCAATCACATTTGTGGGAAAGATAAAGTAAAACTTAAAATAGTGTAGGGGCTATTTTATCTCCAGGATACACGCTGAGTGCGATATATAATGCTAGTCGTGCGATAAAAATAAACAAAAAGATACTGGAGTACTGACTAATTTCTCAAGCACCATTCTCATATGATGGATCGAATTCTATTACAAGATTTTTGCCAACTAATATCACACTTGCAATAATGCTGGTGATGGTCTTCTAAAACCTCGGAAAGTACCCTAGTCGTTTTCATGAAATCCTAGCAAAAAGCATGATTGCGCTTTGATGCATGCGTATTGAAAATTGTAAAAACAGCGCATTCGCGCTCTCTTGCCCAAGAGACTGGCAGAGAGCAATTCTATTGACTGAGCTTGATGAATGTGAAATTTAACGACATTTGTTATTGGTTAGGCATCATAAATAGGCATGTCTTAGATGAGATAAAATCTTGCTGAAATGGTTCTCAGAATACCGATTTAAAAATATTTTAAGGGTATTTTCTTTCACTGACTTAAAATCTCAGAATAATGCCCCAGGTGTACATGTAGATATTTTTTTAACAGGGACCGATGTGTTGCTACATGTACTGATTACCAATAATTTGCAGTTGATATCAATCACAGAGCTCCTATACATGTAGATCTCTTTGTACAAAGTTGCAATTGACATCAATTGCAAATCAATTGTAATCAATCACAGGATCCAGGGCCTACAGGAAGATAAATATGCAAATCAAAGAGTACTCTTGAGTATTTTAAAGAGGCATTAAACTGGTAGAACTTGAAGAGCATCATCTTGCAGTGATTGCTAAATCAAGATTATAATTTGAAAATTAATTGCATTTTATTTTGAATTTTGACAACAGCATGTTTGGATAATAGGCACATTTTATATTTCAAACTTCTGCTTCTATTAACTAGAATGGGGCATGATGGGAAAATGAGAGGCACAGACACTTTTTAAATCCTGTTAACAGATTGCGCTATTTAGGAGCTTCATTAATACTGTCACTTGAATAGAGAAAAAGAATCTCAAAATATATTTTGTACCATGCATTTTGGATCAACCAAGTGTTATAAGACAGAAAAACTACATGTACATACTGAAGAGAACAGAATGGAACAGAATGGGACACAATAGGACAAATGGGGGCAAACATGTTGATACATGTACACAAGTACATTTGTACATCTACATGTAGGTGCAGTGGCGGATCCAGGATTTTGTGAGGGAGGGGGCTCACTATTCACAAAATTTTCTGACAAGCAGAAAAAAAAGAAAAAGAAAAAAGAGAAAAGGGTCATCAGCATTTGGGGGGCCCCTTTTTGGGGGCAGCATTTTGGGGCCCCTTTTTGGGGGCCCCTTTTTGGTGCCAGGGG
Source organism: Heliocidaris erythrogramma (assembly GCA_025617745.1). NCBI lineage: Eukaryota > Metazoa > Echinodermata > Echinoidea > Camarodonta > Echinometridae > Heliocidaris > Heliocidaris erythrogramma. Next base: position 57,047,391 of record CM046854.1, read on the forward strand.
AGGGGGCCCGGCCCCCCCCCCCCCTGGATCCACCACTGTGTACATATACATGTACATCCTGTAGTACTGACAGACATGATACATGTATGCACACCCTACTGCTCACCGTTCATATATTTTCTATGAAATGACTGCTTTCGGAAACGCTTTACAGATTTTAAAATGGTGTCAACTAGAAAGCTGATGTCTACTGAACTATGGGTGATTGTGAGAAATCAGTTCTTAATATTACAGGAGTACCCAAACTTTTGGAGGGCAGTGTACATGTACTGTCGGAGCTACATGTTTATGTACACTGTGCATGTAGTAGGAGTAATATTTAAGAAAAACATTTTAAAAACACTAAAAAAGGTTACCTGATTTATATACAAAATATTATGAGATACATAAATTGTAATTACTGTATCGCAATTATCCCTTTAGCACTAGCATATATTACATTGTACAAAAGTAGGCAGGTTTATATTGCGCATCGTAGTCTGTCGCAAAACAAACAATACTACACAATGCGTAGTTGAGATATTAATAATGAGTCAGTCCAGGTTTGCTTGTATAGTCCAGGGGAATATTTACCGGAGGTGGGCTCTGTTTACATGCTACTCATATTGATCTATTAAACGAGACTCAAATAATGCATTTAAAATGACTTTTACAACATATTAAAGCCAGAGTGTATTCATGTATACCAGTAGGCAGTAGTTCACTGCCTGGACGGGGTCTGCTCGCTATTCATAAGGACCGCTATTCATAGAAAACCGCTATTCATTTAACACGAATTATGAATAGCAGTCCTGATGAATAGTTATGACCAGTGGTCCTTATGAATGCTGTTGAATAGCGAGGTAATTTGTCTATGGTTTGCTCGCTATTTACATGTAGAAGGCCTGCTATTCATACAAAACCGCTATTCATTTTTCAGGCGTTATGGATAGCAGTCCTTATGAATAAATGGTCCTTATGAATAGCGGTCCTTATGACTAGCGATGTTACCCCACCAGGACTGTTCTCTATCCTTGGCTGTGTATCATACGTACGTGCATGCCGCTCACACATATCAGCTACATGTACAAATGCACACACAAATTACGCACGTACGGACGGGTGTTTTTCCGGGGAGGGCGAATTTGTGGGGAAGAGTGAATTCGTGGAGATGTATGGATCAGCGCGCTCGCACGCATGCATTGGAAAAAGGTGAAAGATTGAAACGACCATAAACTGGTCTAGTATACCTGGGAAAAGAACGCTTAACCCTTTCAAGACAATTGAAATATTTTGTGGTTTTGCTCGATAACTTTTGATACAGAGCTCTAAAAAATAAACCAGATGCATGTAGAAAGAGCAAAAAATTCTGCACACATTGTGTCCATTCCTGTTGCATGACCAAATTGCGTTTGATGCCAGGAATTTATAAAAGGAGAATAAGCTTGAAAATCCTGAAATTGACAACAAATTGAGAAGTTCAAAATCACTGTTTTTTTTATCAAAATTGGCAATTTTTTCAACTTTTTCGACAAACTTTTTTACGTTTATTGTTTTCAAAGACAGTACATATAAATTAATTTTATTTGAAGAACAAAATGTGATCTACATGTATATTGATTGCCCTTGAATAATTCCTGTCCTGAAAAGGGTTAATGGTAATCTTGAATTTACTACTGTCTGGCTATTTTAATACCATGAATTAAAATGTAGGCCTACATTGTACATGTATATACTCTGTACATGTACATGTACCTACAATGTGCATGTGTTTACATATGTTCAACGTTTTTTTTTCTTTCAGATGCAGGCTGTAGCCAATTGAGTAACTTGCCTTTTCCAATCTAATGCAGGCAGGGGAAATTTTTAGAACTTGTGGGTTCGGATCTGATTGATATGTGTACACATGTAAAAAGTATTATTTTAAACTTAATCCCCGTTACAATTACACACAAACACAGTCAGAATGTCCAAAACCAAAATGTATGGTAGGTGTTCAGGCAAACATTTAGATCCCAATGGGTCTTTTTATTGTACACCCACAAAAATAAACACATTTCCTGGTCCTCATCCTTCACCTACTTGTAATAGACAAATCTTCTAAAAAATAACAAAATTCTGGGAAAAGAATTCAAATCAGGCAGAGCATATATGTATAGCTGACACTGTATGTAGTGTTAAAGAAACAGTGATATAAACAGGATAATCATAAAATGTACATGTAGGCGTACATGTACACAGGATGTATAAAACAACACGTTTTAATCACCACCACTATAAAATAAATCCAAACAAAAGACCAAATAACCCTTCACTTTATCCACCATAAATTACTTTTTGTATTCTAACAAAAAGCCACAGTACTGTACACCTACATCCTGATTAAATTCTTGTAAATATTTTTCTTTCTTTTTTATCATACAGTATACAGTGCATGTATATTTTTAAAAGAATTGTCAGAAAATTGGAGTACGAGCCATGATATCATACAAATATACATGTAAAGTACATGTACAATCTACATGACTTAAGAGTAATAACCAAATCCAGCAAATTACAAATGAAAGGATATCATTTTGATGAGTACAAACAAATGGAAAAATGCACAGAACTTTCTTTCTCTTATTTAGAATTTTCTTCATGTTTTGTTGCTTTATAAGGTACCCAACATGTATGTACATGTCTGTCTGTTATGTATACATACCAAAACACTCACAAAATAAGCTCTAGATAGAACTATATTTCTCTTCAAATTTTATTTTGGTGAGAATTATTTCACCATGGAATACCCACAATATATTTTCTTGCTTCCTTAAACCAGTACATGGACTCTTTGGAGTAATTTGCTGTAACCTGGGCCATTACCAATTTTTCTGGTTTGTAAATTATGACAAACACATATATGTACATGTATGTACTAACTTTTGAAGCAAGGTACGTGCATATATTGTAAACATTGCAAGTTGTGTATTACATGTATTATTACATTCATTAAGTACTTCTTATCTTACTCGTGACAGAAAGCCTCTAGACACTTGAAAGGAATAGAAACAATTTCTACATGTATGTCAAACTCAAGTACATGTAACTCAAGTACATGTATATCATGTATTAAATGTAGACTACACTTCCTTCCTGGATGAGCAGATATTGTCTTGGTGCTATATTTATACGCTCAGGATAAGTCCTATATCCTGAATAACAAATACACGTAGTCCTTTTCCTTGTGTGTTTATTGTTAAAATATCAATATGCTCAGTAAATTTAAAGAGTTGACACAACAAAAAAGGATTAGAAATATCTGTACACTGTAGGTCTTTCAGTGAAAGAATACTTGTATGGCCACAGTATCAAACAACTTTTAGAAAACAGAAAACTTGAGAGAGGGAAAGAGAATGAAGATAACTGATGGTGATGGTGATGGTGACTAGCTGGTGATAGTGGTGGTGATGATGATGATGATGATCAAGGGCGGATCCAGGGTTTTGTAAAAGGGGTCCAGTTTTCCTCAAAATGTACAATGTACACTTTTCTTTCAAGATGGGGACCCAAGCCGGAAGTGCCCCCCCCCCCCCTAATTTGCCACTAATGATGATGATAATACAGAGTGAGGAACGAAAAGTGTTCATTACAAGATGGAAAGAGACACAGAGAGAGAGAGAGTTGATGGTGATGGTGATGACTAGCAGGAGCAGGAGGGGGAGAAGAAGAAGAGGAGGAGGAGGAGGAGAAGATTATTAATAAAGTGAAGAAGAGAAATACTGTTCATATAATTATAAGACAGAAAAGGGGATCACACTCCAACAGTTAATAGAAAAACATAAAACTGATTACCGTAGACATTTTAAAAATAGGGGAGATTAAAAAAAGAAGGGGATCAGAGAAGAGAAAAGCTATCCATCTACATGTATCTGTACAGTCAGTATGGAATGTGTGGGTGAGATTGGGTTGGATCAATGGATCGTGTGAGTGATGTGGATATTAAAAAAGAGGGTTTCCTTTAATATATTTCTTCATTCCTTCTATTTGCTTTTTGGGATGGTCTCTCCCGTTATTGCTAACCAATATCACTGCAATCTAGAAAGCGGCAGTATGACAGCTTGCACGGGACAGGCCCTAATTGATCAAACAGAGAAACTGTTTCATTCATTTTGAGTAAATTTGACCAGCATTTAATTTCGGTAGGATACAAGAGGATGGTCGACATGCAATATTGGAACAATCTCTAGCATGACAACTTGACAAGGAAAGTAAAGCACAACAGAATATTGCCAGAGAAGGACAGAAAATGGATGCAATTGTCAAACAATCTGCAAGGGTCTAAATGTAGCAAATTTGTTCATTTTACAAATTGCGAATTTCAAGTAATAAATTTTGAGCTTTGATAGGATCTACTGTACATATATATTGCAAATTACATGTACATGTATGTAAAGTATTATGATTAATCTGTTGGAGAGGAGGAGAGGGCATGAGGGGAGGGAGGAGAGGGCATGAGGGGAGGGAGGAGAGGGCATGAGGGGAGGGAGGAGAGGGCATGAGGGGGAGGAGAGGGCATGAGGGGGAGGAGTGGGCATGAGGGGGAGGAGTGGGCATGAGGGGGAGGAGAGGGCATGAGGGGGGGGGGAGGACATGAGAGGGAGGGGGAGAGGGCATGAGGGGGAGGGGAGGGAGGGGAGGGGGCAAGAGGATGGGAGGGACCAAGAAAGGGACCAAGAAAGGGACCAAGAAAGGGACCCAGAAAGGGACCAAGGGAGGGAGGGAGGGAACAAATGGATGATGAGTCCTGCCAAGTATTGCAATAATTCATTTACAGAGTACATACTGATCTACAGTGCTAACCATACATTGTACACTACATGTACATACTGTACATTTACATGTGTAATACACCACACTAACAGTAACATGTAAAATTGCAATACATTATTTACCTACACATACAGTATTTTAAAGGGACTGGCAAGTCGTAATCCATGGGCCTGACCAGTTGGCCTGACTCGGGGAAATTCGGATACATTCAGGGCCAATCGTGCGCTACCGAAGGAATGTTATTGCCGAATTCCTCGCTTGATCGTTAACTCGAATCCCTACATACGTAACCGACCAATGAGATTCAAATACTGGAATAAAGAACGGACGATCTTGTTTACTCAAATCTGGGTCAATGTGCGAACTTTTATTAGCTGCGCGCGATAAATTGAAGTCGCTTTGAACTTTGACCCAGGAAAGGAGCAGCCAACAGTAAAACCGCCCATAGATTGCGACTTGTCGCTCCCTTTAATACCTTGGAGGCCTACAGTGTACATGTATTTGATAATGAAAAGGGAATTCCGCTTTGATGCCATTCTTCAAAAAGAATGGAAAATTAGAATGTACACAGAACAATAAAAGACCAAGAACATAACAGCCACTACATTTCTTACATGGACATTACATGATTCATACAAATTCATGTACTCCTGAAATTGTAGCAAACAACATCAAATTGGCTGTACTGACATAACTGCACAAGAACAGGTGGTAGACGTAGTCTTCCATCCATACTTTAAGGGTGATTGCCAAATAACTTGCAGTTCCTTGGACATTCAAGCCGAATCCTAATCTGATAAATTAGCCAGCCTATGACAGAGCCTACAATAGAGGAAGGACAGTCGCTGTGTATTGTTTATAGCCAGGCAGAAGGAAATCCTTGGTTAATACTTTGGCACCATTTTCCTTCAGGAAAAAAACTATCCAATTATCCACTACATGTATGTACATGTAGAGTAAGAAATATGAGCGACTGTCAGATGATGTTAGGATACATTAATTTTAAAACATGTCCTGGTATGTCATCTACAGAATGTACATTACTTCCCTCTTAAAATCTACCTGTACATTTTTAAAACAGTGGTAATATCCTGGCACAAGCTTTTTGTGTGATAAAACCACCAAATTTCATCTTCTGAACTACATGTAGTGCACTACAGTGTATATTCAGAACATTCTTCATTTGTGATAACCTGCCCTGAAAGATACATAATTTATTTAAAAGAATGCAAAGTGCATGTAGAGGTGTCGTGGTCTAGTGGATACGTCACCAGACTGTGGATCTCATGGTTCGCGGTTCAAGTCCCGCCGCAGCACTAATGTCCTTTGGCAAGACATTAATCTACATTTGCCACTCTCCACCCAGGTGTAGTAAATGGGTACCTGGTAGGAATTTATTCCTTGAATGCTTTCAGCACCTCATAGGGCAGCTGGGCTAAAGCCAGGGTAATAATACCTTGGAGCTTAGAAACATTATACTAAGCGCAATATAAATGTTATGTATTTATTATTATCGAGACCAGTGGTTCCTACAGTTGTATTAAGACAAAGATGAGGAAAAATGTTTAAGTCCTTTTCATATTTATACACAGATCTCAAGGTTATGACCAACACCAAGACCCAGACAATTTGGGACCAAGATCGGTCTTGGCTCGACCACTGACTCTTGGATACATACTGTACACTTACAAACCCAAGCATGTACTTGTGTGCATCAAATGTTGTTTTCCTAAATTTATAAGAAAACTCAAGTTTTACAGATAAAGTTAAAGTTCTAGTCATGTGACTATATGTTGTGAAAGAAACCATCTCAAAGAAATTGGGAAATTTAGGTTAATCATGTCTACACAAAGACTGGTGTATACTGTGAGGTTTTGGAGCCATGATAAGAAATTGATCCAATCTCACCCAAAAGCACATGCACAGCACACAGAAATGGGTATATATGGGACTGCACACACATGTGGCATGAAAGTTCGGCCTGAACACTTCAGCTAATTCTCTTCAATATAAATTTGAGGGCATTTGAAGAGCAATTTCAGGTGACATTTCTACTTTCTAGTACTATGATGGTCTTCTAAACTGACAAACGTACAGTACAGGTGTACATGTAAAGGAGTGAGAAAGCTCACAAATTATATAGTTCACCTTTACCTGTACATACATGTATGTACATGTACATCTTTTGTTTTTACATGACAATTATGAATTCTGTATCAAAGATTTTTTTCTTTATCATTTCGTTTTCTTCATAATTTGAGACATTTGCAATAAATTCTTAGTAATTTGTGCAGACACAATAACTTGTAAACAAAATCAACACATGTACAATGTTGTGTGTGGGCTGACAGACACAGACCCTGACTATTAAGAGTTTTTGTGTCCCAAAAAATTATGTGAATAGTGTCTCATAAAAAGGGGGTCTGCATTGGAGACTATAATGACATGCCTCATTAACAACTGATCGCGTATCTTACAGAATATGGATTTCCATTTTGGTATCTGATGCCAAGCAAAAAGATCTTCTCTTTTTTCAGGTCACATCTGTCATCAGTTCCTCCCTGAAAAGCCTATTTGATTTGTCCAGTGATGAGCGATGGACACAGAGAGTGCTGTTAAATTTAGATAACTTCTTCCTGTCGGATTATTGCCAATAAAACAGGATGTTTCTGACCATGATGGTACTGTATCCTACATGTATGGCTGTGGACAGTAGCATGGTCCTGCTAGGCTGCTACCATGACAGGAGTCAGTATTTAACCCTTTCGAGGCAATTTACCACATTTTGTGGTTTGGCTCAATAACTTTTGAATCAGAGCTCTAAAAAATATACCAGATGCATATGAGTAGAAAGAGCAAAAATTTCTGCACACATTGTGTCCATTTTTGTTGAATGACCATATTGCCGCGGCACTAATGTCCTTTGGCAAGACATTAATCTACATTTGCCACTCTCCACCCAGGTGTAGTAAATGGGTACCTGGTAGGAATTTATTCCTTGAATGCTTTCAGCGCCTTATAGGGCAGCTAGGCTATAAAAGCCAGGGTAATATTAGAGCGCCTTGAGCACCATTCATGGTGGATATGAGCGCTTTATATCCAATATTATTATTATTATTATTGCGTTTGACACCAGGAATTTTGAAAAGGAAAATAAGCTTTAAAATCCTTATATTGGCAACATATTGAGAGGTTCAATTCATTTTTTATTAAAATTGGCAATTTTTTAAACTTTCAACACAGTTCCTAACCATGTATGTTGTTTCAAAGACATTACATCTTATTAGAACCATGTACATGTACATGTTGTAGCACTACAAGAATAAATATTATTGTTGCCAATCTGAAGAACAAAATGTGATCACTTTAGCCCTTACATGTATATTTCCTGTCCTAAAAGGGTTAAAGAGAAGGTTGATAAAGGTAACTGAAAGTAAAAAAATATGAGCTTTAAACAGCTCTAGCTCTTTCTCTTTCCTTTTCTTCCTCAGTGGTATACATACCTGATAGCTACATGTACATGTGAACAGTAAAAATGTCTCCTAAAAAGCATTGCACTTGAAATGCACTCATACTCCAAATATTACTTGAGTAGAAATAATTGGAAACTTATTCTGATGCCACAGTATGTAAAAGGAAGTTCATTTTCACCGTTTATGATTTTCATCAAGATGAAGTGCACTTAATTTTTTTTAAATATTATTCAATATTTTTTAATATTTTGTTGATTCCAATTTCCAAAACCTCTTAATAAAATCAATACACAATTATTAAATGCTCTCTTGGACTGTACTACATGTACAAAATTTACTAATAACTTCTAGATATAATAACTTTTCAAAAATTCACTTTACCGGTAAATAATGTCTGATTTCTCGCAAACTTTCAATGATATACATGTACATGTGGTTCTCTGATCAGTTTCTATTCACGCCAGTATTCTATAAACTGTGATTACCTCCTTAAAGGGAAAGCCCACACTGGTATTATTAAAGTTGATTTGAATAAAAGGGAAAAAAAAATGAGAGAAACAGATTGGTGAAAGTTTGAGCAAAATCCAATGTTAAAGAATTAATTTAAGAAAGTTACGAATTTTTGAAATTCAAATCAATCAAATACTAATACACGTAACTCTGAGACGTATCTTGCGAGCTACTCTCCCATTTTTTTGCTCAGTACAGTGTACATGTACATGTACATGTATACAGAAAATCTCACACATTTTCAGTTTCTTAGTTGTTGATGAAGCATGCAGGTTTCGTGTAAAAACATATGAGCAATGATTATATCAGAGGTGCATGTACATGACTGAATATTTTCTTCAGAGAAAATGGAAATTACTGATTTGGGGGGAACAGGGTAAATGGGAGAGGAGCTCACAAGGTACATGTATGTCACGGAGTTGCCAAATTGTCTTTGATTGATTTTAACTTCAACAATTTAAACTGAATTGTTTCTTATCGTATTTTGCTCAAATCTTCACGGATATGTTTCTTTCATTTTTCTGCTTCTTTTAAGACAAACTTTTAATCAGGGTGGACTTTGGCTTTAATGCTTTCTCCAAATTCATAGTAAATTTACTAAATTGGCAATCACAGGAAAGATTATAAATGCCCCACATCTGAAGCCAGGTGAGCCAGTTCACACCCGAAGACATTGGCCGGGAAAAGCAAACCCACCTCAACAGAGTGGACATCACAACGATGAGGCCTAATAAGTAATATGGAACGTCAGTGGCACAGATAATCTATTAAAGATTGAAGAGCGCCATCAGCTCCAACAACAACAACAACCATCTGATTGTTGTTCAGATGAACAGTGTGTCCAAAATTGAAGAGCGGCATCAGCTCCAACAACAACAACAACCATCTGATTATTGTTCAGATGAACAGTGTGTCCAAAATCCAAACATAACAAGCTTTGTGTACGCTTAATGTACATGTACCTCAAGAAATAGCTACACATGTAGATGTAAGAAAAAATTGCACATGTACTATAAATGAAAAGGAGAACATACAATGTACTGTACTGTAGAAAAGCAGGATTTTTTTGTGAAATTTTCTTTTGAACTGGGCAGGGATGAAGCTACGGTGGGCGGCGGTGGGCGGGCCCGCCCACCACTCACGTTTTCCGCCCGGCACTCTGGCTGAAAATCAGTCTCCCGCCCACCACTATTTCCCCAAACTTGATGTGTATTAATTGCCCCAAAACACACATAATGCGCAGAAATGACCTTGTTGTGCTTTGATATTGACCATAAATATTATTTCTTGACTTGACTTGTAAGTATAATACACTCGTATAACCTGAAACTAAAGTGAAAATTCAAATATAAATTGATTGTAATCCGAACGTATGATAGCTAGCTAGCTACAGTACGTACGTATACGCCTCCGGCCGCATCCCCGGCGGCGTCCGCGACCAAGGGGCCGGGACATATCGTTTGGGGTTGGTTCGCAATAAGATGATTTCCTATTGCAAAGGCAGTCAAATTCACTCAAAGCGTCATTACTATACTTCGTGTGTAGAAATTAGGCAGTCATACACCTCAACACTTTCAAATACCACTGCACAAAAGTCACTAACATTCACTCAAAAACAGCATTTCATTTACAAAAACCGACACCAACATATACATGAAATACAATAAATTCAACTTACCGATGTTGGAAAAGGTAATTTCAAAAATGAAATCCGTAATTTACCGTCAATTATGGCGAAACGGGGTATCGGAGGTCATTGTGTACATTTCCTGATCGCCGCGAGCGCAGACATCTCCCCTCAAAAATTTGGTCATTAAAAATTCTGTCCTTATCGCACACACGTAAAAGTCCCAATTTTCTGCATGCGTGATCGTAGAGATCGATGGTTTGCACGCGATACCGAGTTCCTTTGTGGACAAAATTTTATTGGCCGATTTTAGTCTAAAACATCGGCGGAATAAAAACAACATGGATCGTCAAAAAAAATCTGCGGGAATTTCTTCGGTTTTGGACATGATTTTGACTTTGGATTTTGCTGGAAATATCAGAAGTTCTTCCTAACGGCAATTTGAGGTAGGAGTGAGATTTTTAAGAGCTGAATTTGATAGGAAGTATTTTAAATATCTTTTTCCTCCCCCATACCTTTAGTACATGCGATAGAAAATTCGTAGTATTTTTGCATTAGTCCCGCGAAGTGGTCAATATGACCACTAAGTATTTAGTATTACGTGGTTTGGTCAAGTTGTGGGCACAAAAAAGGAAAGGCGTTACAAAGTGAAAGTGAAGCTGACTTAGGTAAGTAAGTACTAAGTATTACAGCTGAATGAATGAAACAACACAGCTATATTTTGTTTGTTTTTTATTGCATTTAATTCATTATCCATTTCACACATTTTATTCAGTATAATGACATTGTACTGTAGTGTTATATAATGATATCTACTAACTAATGCAGTATGAATTTGTTTCAGTTACAGCCATTCATGTGTGACTCTTTTAAGTCATTTGGGTATCTAGAAATTGGGATTGTGGGCCTTAAATATTGTATAAGGCAAAAGCTTAGGGGGCGCTGCCCCCTGTACCCCCGCTGCGGCGTTGCCCGGAACCCCTGGTCGATAGTCGTGAAGCTGAGTTCGCTGAGCTCACTCCACACCTATGCTCCACACGCAGGTCAAAGTCAGTGAGGTTGCACCCACCACTAAAAATGCTCTAGCTACAACACTGGAACTGGGTATGAATGAGAATAATGAAAAGGCCAAGAATGCCACTTTTAGCAGTTCTTTTATTATAAGAAACTATGAATTTTCAAGATGCAAGATTCAAGATTCAAGATTCTTTATTTCACTCAATATAAAAAACATACATGTAAAAGTGCATAATTGCACATACATGTAATGGTGGCTATATTTGCTAATATGCCCAGTAATCCTCAAATTGGCAAAAATCCTGTAGTGACATAAACTTTTCCGTACCATATTGATTGGTATTGTTTATTTTCTACCATGTTTACAAACTTATTCATTGTTGTCACGAACGCTCGCGTGCCAGCCGCATTTCCTTATGGGTTACTCCTTGTAAATAACATTCCGTATTTGATGCCGTCCGGCAGGTTGCGTCGATTGGTAAATTTCACGCATTCCAGTATGTCTAGCGATCAGTGTGTCGCCAATTAGCCAATCAAGTGTTTTGGCGAGTCAGATGGCCGATTTGTTATCCAATCAAATCATTAGTTCTCTTATCGTCTTCGGGAAGAAGACGCATCGATATTTTCTTCTTTACTTAACCATGTGATTTTGTTCTGGCAAGATCCTACGTATTTGGAGAAGTCGGCAGCAAGCAACCTTTTTCGTTATCGGACTTATGACTTTGGATTTATTTACTTCACGCGAATAGCGGACTTTAATTTTTGGATATCATTATCGCGGAAACTCACGCATGTTTTTTCTTCGTTTACATTTCGGGATTTGTGCAATAACTTTGGACAACCTTCGCGGTTACTTTTTTCTACGTCGTGTTTATTATTACAAGTCGCGATATCGCCGCGGACACCAGCGACCGCTCAGCAGTTACTCCCCCGTGACTTCCGCGGTTCATCATAGCACAGTCTGTACTTCCGCATTCTCATCGTGAACAGTATCTACACGTCGTAGCATAGCATCGGTAAGTAGAAGTAACTACATTAACGGAGTTTTCAGTTACTCTACAATCCTACCTAGGATATCGAAAAAACAGTGAGCAGAACAGAGGCACTGAATTTCTAGAGTGGAGGTATAAAGCCTTTAAGAGCAGTGGTCTAGTTGTAAAGAAATCTGCATGGTCGAAGTATCCTAATATTCGACACCCTCTCTCTCGTTTCAGTTCCTCCGCTGTTCGGAGATCGGCAGGTAATACTGCAGATAATCAGTCAGGTAGATGTCAAGTCCGGGAGGGTTGAAGAGATGTAAAATTACAGGAAATTTGTAGGTTTAAGGGTTAGGATTTTGGCATGTATTTTAAATATGAAGTGTAGAGAAGCTTTCAGTACCAGGGCATTCACAGGGTGAGGGAGGGCAGTGTCATGTGGAAGTAGGATGGATGCGGTCAACTGACCAGAGTTGCTTGCATTGAAGGAGGCTGCTGAGGTTGGGAAATCCTTGAGAATATTCTTTATCTTTTCCTGGAAGGTATTACGGAGGTGGAGAGTCTGTGGGCATCTGGCTAAGAGATGGTCAACAGTATCTTCTTCTAGGCTGCATAAAGCACATGTTGGGTCAGTTCCCTTTCCAATTTTGCAAAGCCTAGATTGGGTAAGATAAGTTGCTGTGAGGAGTTGGGCTCTAACAGTTAGTGCTTGTCTGATTATGGAGGAGGGAGGGTCTTTGGGATAGAGCTTAGTTGGATCAGTTGAGCGTCTCATGGTCCAGCAGGCAAGAGAAGGCTTGGAGGCAACTGCATGTAGTGTCTGTGCTTCAAGTTGATCTTTGATGGCCTTCTTAATGGTGAGCTTCCAAGCTTTATATTGCACTGGGTTAATTAGTAGGTCTTCCAACAAAGGAAGCCCATACTTTTGAAGAATACACCTGAGGGTCTGAATTGTTTGGGTATTGGTTTGTAAGGCAAGAAGGAATGTCCCATATTCAAATCTGACATGCTCCAGGCAGAGAAGCTGACCTAACAGCAATAGTTTTTCATAATGTATTTTTGTGCTGACGGGAAGAAGACCAGTTAAGAGGAAGACACATTCATTAGCAGCAGAGGTTGGTACTCCAAGGACTCTTTTGAAAAGATGGTTCTGTGCTTTGTCCAACTTATCCTCCATGGCTTTTGTGAGGTGAAGGATGGCAGTTCCGTAGAGCATTCTTGGGATACAATACGTGTCCCAAAGGTGGGCAGAAAGGGTTGGAATCAATCCTAGAGTGTGTGCTCCGGTACCATGTAAGGCATAGAAGGTGTTGAGACCTTTTGAGATGATCTGATCCGAGGTGTCTTGACGCTTTCCAGACTTTGGAATGCCGAGATGGTCATGGCAGTCCTTACGAAAAATTGTGGAATCACCCATCTGCCATTCTGTCTGGACATCGCTCTTCTTAGGGTTTATGACCACCACAGCGCTTTTAGTTGGGTTGATCTTGTACCTCCAATTCCGAGAATAGGTCAGGGTGGCATTTATCATTACCTGGAGCTCCATGGCAGTGTTACTGAGAAGAGCCACATCATCAGCGAGGACAAGGACACCAGCATAACGGCCATTGATGTGGCAACCAAGTTTCCTGTCTCGGAGGGTCTTTATGAGACCGTCAATGAAAAGGGTGTAAAGAGTTGGGGAGAGCACTCCACCCTGTCTAACACCCTGTTGGATATGGATGGGAGGTGAGACATTGCCATCCCAGTACACAAGACTCTCCATACCTTCGTACAGGCTCTCAATTGTCCGAGAAAGGTACTGGTCAGGCTCAGCTGCTTTCAGTTTGTTGAGTAAGCCTTGGTGCCAAACTTTGTCAAAGGCCTTTTCAGAATCTAGGAATGCTACGTAGGTTGGCCTCTTCTCAGCATGTTGGAACCGCACGTTCTACAATGTTGCTGGTTTGAATCCCGCTCTTCTTGACTGATATTTTTTTCACTTATGAATTAACAATAGCGTTTATTCAGTTGAAAATGATCAGAACTTCAATAATAAAAACACAAGAAACTAGACTATTTTATTCACTTGGTCAGGCGGATTTAATGGTGACTGGGCATAATAACGAATTTGGCCATAATGGTCATACATGTATAAAAACACATTTAAAATATGAAAACGTAAAAAAAGCACATTTAGAATAAATCATTGTAAGGAAAAACAAAGGACATAGAGGTCTACATGTAAATGAGTGGGCTCGAGATTAAAGATCTTGGCTATTCGACCCCATAGAAATAAGGGCTATTACAGCTAATATGCCCAGTAATCCTCAAATTGGCAAGAATCCTACCTAGGATATCAAAAAACAGCAGAACGGAGGTATACATGTAGATAGGATTTGTATGGAGCGGAGGTATACATGTACTGCAGCAAGATCAGATTCGCTGTCAATTGCTCGTGGTCTAGTGGTAAAGGCGTCTGGTCAGACTGTCGGAGTATTCTCTTTCTACACTGCACTCGCGTTTAAGGTCCCGGGTTCGAATCCCGCTCTTTCTTGCTGATAATTTTTTCAGTTATGAATCGATAACCATAGCGTTTATTCCGTTATAAATAACTGAATTTCAACAATGAAAACCAAGAAACTTGACTAATTATTCACTTGTTCAGGCGGATTTAATGGCGGCTGGGCAGAATAACGACTTTGGCCGAAATAAGAATTGTACCATTATTTCTTGCACACAACACAAAAGAACATACACAAGCATCTCATATCTATATATCTCAAAAAGATTTTATGTATTTTACCATTTTGTGCACCCTTCATAATTCAACTCATTTTGATGTTGCACATCAAGATGCAACATTTTACATAATACATGGTGTACGTTTCCTACAATTTTTCATTTCAAAATGTTTGAATTATTAAAACTCTAGACCTAGGCCTAGGCCCTACATCATTTTCTATAGTCTATTTTACATGTAGTTTCTTCTTCTCCTCCTCATCTTTTCCTTATTTTCTTCTTTTATTCTTTGTGTCATCCTTATTTCTTTTCTTTATTCTTCTCTTCCTTTTTTCTGCTTATTTTCCTCCTTCTTCTTCATTTTCTTCTTCTTCTTCTTTTTCTTCATTATCTTTTTCTTCTCCTTCTTCTTCTTCTTCTTCTTCTTCTAATCCTCCTCCTTCTCCTCTACCTCCCCCCCCCCCCCTCCCTCCTCCTTTCTCTTCTGTTTCTTATCTTCTCCTTCAGCCTTCTTCTGCTGCTTAATAATAAAGTCAATAGACAATGAGCAATGACAAAACAATGGAGCAAAATATTTGGATTGTTAATTATTATTTAACATGAAGATATACAGCAGTCAGTACAAACAGTTGTACAATAAATAAGAAATACCCTGTTAACTGTATTCATGTGAAATAAAAATGCATGAAACCAATCTCTACATACAAGGCCAAGCCCAAGACCCAAGCGCCTCACGCCTCCAGCTCAGGCTCAGCTCAGCTCAGCTGCCAATAGAGCAAGCGAGGCGCAGCGGACCTTGATCTGCATACACAGGCTAGGCTAGGGCTCCGCTTACAAGTACCTTGTGTAAAGACACTTCACAGCGCAGCAAAGTCTTACACTTACCAGCAACATATTCATGTTGATCTTGGTCGCCCAAATTCGGGAGAGATCTCGCTAAAGAACTCGACACAGACACGATTACAGTCACCAAAACCGCTACGTAATCCATCTTCTTAAAAATCACGCTCATGACTTCAATGTGATTGAAAATAAAGGATCCATTTAGCGAAATTCCAATTGAATTCACTGCATTTCCAACCCGGAAATGTGTGCAATTTATCTCTCTCACTCCATGTTGTTTACTCCATGACTGGTAGTCCGTGCAATTTCCATTTACAACCTCATTTCGAGGCTTTATCGGTGCGTTTGTACGGAAATGCCTATTTTGATAACGTGACTCATAGGACTTGCAACATCAACTCCTGCGTTGCTTTGCGGAACGTAGGTTGTAGATACATTGAGGTAAATTGAGGTCACTGCGCTGCTTTTCTTTTTACAGTTATGTTTTTTTTCAACTGCATGGTTGCGAGCGTAATTAAAGGGTTCATATTCAATGTATTTCATACAACGACAGCAGAGCCAGGGGTCGGAGGCTGATGCCTCACTTTAATTTTAAAAAAAAGATGAAAAGTGCCCCTCCTAGCTGCTCTACAAGTGCCCTTCCGGAATCCGGAGTTATAATGCCCATCTCCATGAAATCAATGCCCTCCGATCCATGGGATAAAATTGCCTCAACCCTCCTTCATTTGATGTTTGTATATTGTACCATTTACACAGAAAGGGGCCGTTGCCCCCACTTTTTTCACAAAGCATGAAGAACAAAAGGTACCCTTTTTGATTGAACGCTGACCGTAAAGAGTTTGAAATTTTCGGAGGCCGACATTGACATCAAGCAACTCGCTCACTTAAGTGCTGACCGTCTCCTGTTGGTTCACAAATTATTGCTAATTGTAGAATTTAAGTCCCCATATATATATATTTTTTTCTTTGTATTTAGAAGTAATTTGTTAACTGGTTAACTGTTAAAATGTGTTTATATATATATATATTATCTGTAATATTGAAAATATTATACTATTTTGTATCATGCTCTTGAACGCAGACTAATAAAATCAATTCAACAAATTAATTCCCGGGCCTCCTCACGGCGTGTAAAACTGCCCTTCCTTTATAATGCTTCTATCCAGCCTTGGCGTGCTTTAAAATGAGTGCCCTTCCCCCATCTATCTCTCTCTCTCTCTCTCTCTCTCTCTCTCTCTCTCTCTCTCTCTCTCTCTTTCTCGCTCTCTCTCTTTATATATTTCTTGGCTTCTTTGTTGATTTCAAGGTGTGAGTTTTGTTTAATTTTCCCTAACACTATATAGGTGATGCCAATAACTATGCACAAAATGGGGCTTTTATTTAATATGCACTTTTCTTAAACAAAACAAAACAAAACAAAACAAAACAAAAAGTTTTTAATTCAGTCCAAAGGGTAATTTCTGAAGAGGGTAGAAACGATTTTCAGTTGCCAGAAAATGCCCCGTAGGGTAAAGAAGTACTTATGGCCCGTTGAGTTGGGGAGCACTCGTTTTTCCGAAGGTTCGTTTTTTCTGAAGGTTCGTATTTCAGAAGGTTCATAATTCCGAAACACAAATTCCCATTCCTGAGGGGTTCATAATTCAGAAATTGAAAGAGGGTTCATTTGTTGAAATATTCCAAAGGTTCGTTTATCTGAAGGTACATGATTCCGAAATTTATATTTCCGGAGGTTCATATTTGCGAAAATGAAATAGGGTTCGTAATTCCGAAAATAAAATAGGGTTCGTAATTCCGAAAATGAAATAGGGTTCGTAATTCCGAAAATGAAATAGGGTTCATAATTCCGCGAAAATGAAATAAGGTACCTTAAAAGGATCGAGGGGCGGGGGGGGGGGCTAAAACGACTGAGCAGCCCCCCCCCCCCCCCCCCCCCCACCCCTCCATATATCTTCTTCTTTTTCTTTCTTCCCTTATGTTATTCTTTGTTTCCATCCTTCTTTCATTTCCTCTTTCTATCTAGAACATAATTATTTTATAACATAAGGAAATAATTATCTGCATGGCGGCCGCCAGTTAATTTTGACTTTCCTTATAATTATTGTTATTTTCCTTCCATGTTCTTCACTTTCTGTCTTTCCTTATATGCTATTCTTTGTTTTATTCTTTTATCTTTACCTTCCATCTTTCCATATGTTATGTTTCTTTCCTTCTATCATCATTTATCTCTAACTTTCCTTATGTTATTCTTTGTTTTAATCCTTCTACCTTTCTTTTTGTCATTCTTTGTTTTTTATCCTATCGTTTCCCACTTTTAACATAATGAACATAGACAGAGAAACGGGTAGAATAAAACGAAGAATAACACAAGGAAAGATAGAAAGAGAAGAAGATATAATAGAAGAAAACCAAAGAATAACATAACGAAAGATAATTCACTGGTTCTTAATCTGTATAACAGTTTTCTTTCCTCTTTTATCTCTTTCCATTTTTTAACCCTGATATGGAGGGGGGTCTCAGTCGTCCCCCCCCCCCCCCCCCCACTCCCTCCTTTTTTTGGTACCTTCTTTCTTTTTCGGAAATATACGAACCCTATTTCAAATTCGGAATTACAAACCCAATTTCATTTTCTGAAATACGAACCTTCGGAATAACGAACGACATGTAACTAACCCTATAGCCCTAACCACGAAGGGGCCCGAATGGGCCAATTTTCACCTCAGACTGAGGGACATTTTTTCCAATAAAGCAATGGCGAGAAGGGTCAATAATCAAAACGGGCCAAGTTGGCCCTGTCAATTCTTCCTGAAAAAATATTCTGCTCAACCGCCATCATGCGATCTCACACAAAGCATTATTTCTCCTTCCCACTACCCTCTCCCCCTCTGACCACCCCCCCCCCCCCCCCCCGACAAAGCATTATTATTATAATAATAACCACTCTGTTTGGGACACTGCATGAACAATGTTTAAATATATTTACTCTAATATTGCAGAAACTTTTTTTTATTTTTAAATGAAATTCGTTTCATTTTTTTTTTTCGGGGGGGGGGGGAGGGCACAGGGGGGGGGGGG
This sequence comes from Heliocidaris erythrogramma, assembly GCA_025617745.1. NCBI lineage: Eukaryota > Metazoa > Echinodermata > Echinoidea > Camarodonta > Echinometridae > Heliocidaris > Heliocidaris erythrogramma. Next base: position 57,066,419 of record CM046854.1, read on the forward strand.
GGGCACTTACCACCCCCATCACAGTGAATGGCGCAACAAGGGAAGACAATGTGAGGAGATAGCCTGCAAAAAAAAAACAGTTTGGGGTATATGATTTTTTTATTTGCAAGATCCCTAAAAAGATTCCTAAAAACGGCCACACTTTTAAATATGGGCTACTATTTTCTTCAGAATAACCTACCTCACCCATATTCTCTCCATGCAAAGTGCAAATCTCAAATCCAAAGTCTCCAAAGTCCCTTATAAAGAGTATACACTTTTCTGTCAAAATGACCCTTAAAATGTGTGTGGGATTGGAGGCTTCAGATGCACCCCCCCCCCGGCCCCCATATAAACCAAAATAATCTGATACCCCCCCCCCCCCCCCCCCCCCCCCCACCTTGATGGCTGAATTTACCGTAAACCATTTACATGAAAAAGCAACGCTATGGTGAAAGTAGAGAGGGCGATATGCTACAACCGTGACTCGCGTCATGTCATGTGTCTAAAATAACGTTGTCGTGTATATAAAATGCATAATTTACTCAAACGTTCAATCTTTGAATTATGATGTATTTTAATGCATTTTTTGATGCATAGACACGCCGGTACATTTTCTCCATAGTGGGGCTGGTGGGGGGGGGGGGGGGGGGTGCTTCGTGTCTGAATATCATTCACAGTGTTTTGCGAGCAAGCAAAGCGAGTAAGCAAAAAAGGAAACTTTATTTTCTTTTTAATTCGTCATGAAAAATATACTAGATAAAATATAAAAATTACATAATTTGGGTAGGCCTACCTCGCTGCCCGAATATACAATGAAAATCCTTGAAAGGGTGCACCCCGGCCCCAGTCCCCCCGTGTGCCTATATGCACTTATATTCAAATAGTCATAACTACCATACTGCTCTTGTTTAACCTTTTGAGCTGTGTTTGCGAAATAATAAAAAACAAATAGTGGAACTTGTAAATAAAAAACATAGGGAATAAAGAAGCATCTGTTTTATCTACATGCCTATACATAGAATTTTCCTTTTTATGCATGCTACGATGATAATGCAGGGGTGGATCCAGGTTTTGTAAAAGAGGGCGCACAGAGCCGGAAAAGTACACACATCGAAGGTAGTTATTTTTTTATTGCGTAAGGCTTAAGGTACGCCAGTTGGGTTTCAAAAGTTTCAGTTTGGCCCCCGTGGATCCGCCCCTGTAATGACTTACTGTTAGACAAGGGAGGTGGAAAGTCTTTCAAAGTAGGGGGCACCGACAAACAGGGGCACTTTTCTTTTTTGAAAAATGGGCCACCTACGAAGGTATACAGCGGTAGCAACAGGGATAATCTTTAACAATATAAAGCCAAATTGATTATCAGATGGGGAAAAAACAAGCACTCATCAGAGGTGAAATGGGGCACTTATCACAAGCGGGAAAAGGGCACTTATCATAAGTGAAAAGGGGCACTCATCGGACATTTATCAGCTTTCAACAAGATTTGTAAAAAAAAAAGAAAGAAAAATATATTGTCATTGACCAGCTATATTCAAACCATCAAAAACACCTATTATTAAATCCTTGACCGGTTCCGTGTAAAAATAAAGTCGAGGCCCTAAAACTGCAAGAACTGATTGGGGATAGGGGGTTGTATTGGATGTCACTGCCACAACCAGGAAAATATTGATGATAGACAAGCTTGAGAAAGTGGGCCGGAAGACGGCCCTCTCCCCCCCCCCCCCCCCCCCCCCCCCCCCCCCCCCCTCCAATGCCAGTTTTAGCTGAGCTGTGGAGTCATTTGCGCATTAATATGCACCGTATTTTGTTATCATAATACTAGATTGTGTAAAAAAAAACTGCCGATGCGCTTGCAGACTCAGCTATGAATCGAAGTATTTTAAATGGGATTTATCACTTATTGGTTCTGTACGTATCGTATTTTATTGAGCGAACCAGCTGTGCGATCGCAATATTTTGTGACTCAAAAATCTATTTTACGATGGATCAACAAGCGGATGTAGCTTGCCCGGTCGAAGATGTCCAAGGCGATGGGAGATGGATGAGCTTGGTAAAGATTTATAAAATCTGTTGATGATGTCATGCTGTAATTCATGCTCAAAAATTGAGATGGACAACGAGTAATACGCCTACTACGGTATACAGTACCGTACGTGGAAACCGAATGAGAGATGAGTGAGTTGAGACTGAGTCTGAGAGTGCAATGTGACTGTTGAGGCGGCGAGGGAGGAGGGGAAGGCGTCGACCGATCGCCGCGCCGTATCTGGGCAGAGTCAGAGAGGCAGAGAGGGGCGGGGGGTAGCCAGGATTGGCTTCGCGAGTGTAAAAAAAAAAAAAAAAATTGGCTATACGCATCACGAAGCCAAGCGTTCATTCCCAGCAATCAAATTGCGCACGGGTTAGCAGGACATGAAAATGCCCTGAAAGTGAAATCACACTTTTCTGATAACTCCCGCGACTGACACAGTGACAGGCCATTCCCCACACCACAGCGTTTCCTCCTAACTTTGTTAGTCCTAGGGAAACGTTTGGAATTAGAATCTCTTTTTGATTGAACGTATTTCTACCAAAAAATGCAAAAAAAGATCATAAGAAATTTCAGAGAACTCACCAGTGTTTGTGTTTGTGTATCCATGCCTCCTCTTGTCATGCAGATATAAAAATTAAAATGGCGGCTGCGTGCGACGGCGCACGCTGTCGGTGACGTATAGTTTCAATTATGGTTGTATCACGCTCCGTCGCACGCAGCCACCATTTTATATCTGCATGACAAGAGGAGGCATGGAGGCATGGAGACTTCCTTTTGCGACAAAAAACATTTATTCTTCAGACATTTCATTCTCTACATAGAGCCTGATTACCTCCATGTATGTTAACTTGACAAGGGCGAGAAAGCCAGATATCTTGTTTGTCGGTGACTTTGTAATCCAGACATGATGATGATGATGATGATGATTGTTATTATTTTATTATCATTATCATCATCCTCATTATGTGATGAGACAGAAACTATTTCTTTTGACAAACGTGTATACTGTATCTTTCTTCTCCGTAACACGATTACTATGTATCCCTTAAAGAAAGGGAGCCTGAGGTCCTGTTCGTTGGTGACTCTCTGATCCAGACATGATGATCATGATGATGATGGTTATTATTTTTATTATCGTCATCATCATCATCCTCAATATTATGAGACAGAAACTATTTCTTTTGACAAACATGTATACTGTATCTTTTTTCTCTGTAGCATGAATACTATGTATCTCTCACTAAAGAAAGAGAGCCTGAGGTCCTGTTCGTTGGTGACTCGCTGATCCAGCATCTAGGACAGTCGGAAGTGTGGCAGAAGATGTTTGTCAGTTACCATTGCCTGAACTTTGGCGTCGGAGGAGACCAAACCCAGCATGTTCTATGGCGGCTTCAGAACGGGGAACTTGAGAACATTCAACCCAAGGTATGCAATGTGTTTACTCCTACGGGGTGTCTCTGATAAAAACGAAAAGCCACGTTCGTGCATCAGTAACTCAGTAGTTCAACATTTTTTGTTAATGTACACATCGTTGGGAAGCCAAAGCTTCTCTTGTCTTCTATGAAACCCAAAACATGATCAACGCATCACACATTGCCAATATCAGACAGTCTGAAGGGGCATGGTCAAAAATCTGGCTGTTATAGCTAATATGCCCAGTAATCCTCAAATTGGCAAGAATCCTACCTAGGATATCAAAAAAACAGCAGAACGGAGGTATAGATAGGATTTGTATGGAGCGGAGGTATAAAGCGGCTTAATAAACTAAGTAATAGATATCATCTAGTGCAGCAAGATCAATCGCTGTCAATTGCTCGTGGTCTAGTGGTATAGGCGTCTGGTCAGACTGTCTGGAGTTTTCTCTTTCTACACTGCACTCGCGTTTAAGGTCCCGTGTTCGAATCCCGCTCTTTCTTGCTGATAATTTTTTCAGTTATGAATCGATAACGATAGCGTTTATTCCGTTATAAATAACTGAATTTCAACAATGAAAACCAAGAAACTTGACTAATTATTCACTTGTTCAGGCGGATTTAATGGCGTCTGGGCATAATAACAACTTTGGCCAAAAATCTTATTGTCCAAAATAAGTGGATGGCTACTCCATTTGGTTAGTCATGAGTTTGAAAAAACTGAAATGATTTGGAATAATTATTCCAAAATATGTGCATCATTGGAAATAACCCCCCCCCCCCTTCCCTTTTTTTCATTTTGGGGAATTTGGGAATGAAAACTCGCCCCTCAGCACTCCGAGTGCCTGTAAGCACCCAGACTTAATTTTTTCCTCTCTCTTTTACTCTGCTGTTGCTCTCTGACTCTCTGTTGCTTTCTCTCTCTGTTGCTCTCTCTCTCTCTCTCTCTCTCTCTCTGTCTATCTCTGTCTATCTCTCTCCCTCCTTCCTTCATTCTCTTCTCTCTCTCTCTCTCTCCAGGTGGTGGTACTTCTTGTAGGTACCAATAATCATGGCCATACTGCAGAAGAAGTAACCAAGGGGATCGAAGCAATTGTGAAACTGATCTTAGAGAAACAGTCGCAGGCTCAAGTAATAGTAATGGTAAGTGAAGCTTTGTTCACACACGACATGGTATACTATCTTGAAAAAAAAAAAACAAGTCACCAAAACAGAATGGCATAAGGGCAATTCCGTGCTGTGTCCCGAATCACATAATATTTATCCATACATTTCATTCACAAATGAAAAATCTCTTTGATATAATAGATGGCAATGCTAGAAAGAACCACTATGCCATTATCATATCAAGAGATTCTTCATTTTCGGATGTAATATATAGATAATTATAAAACGGGTTCAAGAATGTAGCCATCCTGATTGGTCAAATAACACCACGTGACCGTGCAAAAAAAAAGTGATAACACACTGCAAAAAGGCTCTAAAGCACGGCTGAGCTGCGCGCAAACTTAAAACGCAATGACATCTTGTAGTTTAATTGTCATTTTAGCGCATGGATTACATGCGCACACTGAAATGCGCATGACTTTTGTTGTTGGCTGCGCTTATGTGATGTCATCCAGGAAAGCAAATGGCAGCCTCCATGACTGTATGACTGTGCAACTCATGGCGTTTCTATGGGGTTCGAAACCATTTTTATAGACTTTATATAATCATATTGCCGAACCGTTTTATAAAACTATTAATACATGGTTGTGAGTTCGTGCATTAGTGCGATCTGGCAAGACGCAGGTTTTTATTGTGGTGTCCAACACACTCAGCTTGCGCCTCGTGCGTATAGTACACCACAATAAAAACCTTTGTGTTGCCAGATCGCACCAACGCACTCTCAACCATGTATGAACAGTATAAAGTCAAATGACCTACAGGGGAGCGTTTCATCAAGCGTTTTGTCAGTGATTTTTACCGACAACTGTTATAAGCTACTGAAATCCTTGCATCTGATTGGCTGAGAGCAAATTTGTCAGTAAAAATCACTGATAAAACGCTTGATGAAACGCTCCCCTGGACTCTTTGCACGGAATCGCCTGTAAGTGTAATGTGCTTGACCTTCCTGTATCTTAATGTGCAGCTTCTTTGTTTTCACCCCCATTTGCCATTCAGTGACATGTCAAATGGTTTCTATTTTGTTGTTGCATTTTTTTTTGCGGTTTATTGCGCAGTTCGTGGTTACTTCTTGGTACAAATGTCCCTGAAATTATCCCAATTTGTACGCAAACACGCACTTGTTTCAGTGGACGCCCAACTTGTTTAAGGTGTAAATTCATACTGGTGCACCCTTCATGGTGCGCACACTATGACAGCATATAAAGGTCAATTTACATGTAGTCAGTACAAAATTTATGACCTATGTCGCCACATGCACAATTTTTTTTATTACGAACTGGCATATTGTGTGCACGAAGCAAAATTTGGTTGCAAGTAGTAAATCAATTTTCAACTTGTCAGAAGGAAGCAACATGCAATTTTCATGAGATAATGATGATAATATCTGTTTCTTTAACAGCACTTTATATATTACAAATAACTATACCTCATCATAGTTTATTATTACCCTCGTTGTTGGTTTCAATTATTCTGCAAAGTGTACTCTTTCCTCCTCATAGGGAGCATTCTAAGCCAGTGGTCATATTACCAGTGCACACAATACCTGGCTAAAGGCATTCATATTGCATTTACTCTTCAATCTATGTTCACGGAAGCACATAGAAAAATATTATAAAAATGTCTTATTTTCTCCCCGAACCTACTAAATCATGATTGCTTGGAAGTTTAATATTTCTTTCAAGCATATTTAGTGATGGATTCATGCAAATTTTAACCACTTTTGTAGTACCTACATTCATGATATAGTTTTTTTTGTTGCTTATTATTCATCACATTCAGGCCATTCCTCCACGTGGTCGCACGCACAACAAACTCCGCGAGAAGAATTGCGCCATCAACGAGGCGCTCAAGACATCTCTACCGAAGGTCGGCAAGGCAGAGCTTCTAGACTCGACAAGCGGCCTCGTACACTCTGACGGACTCATCGATCCCACAGACATGTTCGACTACTTGCACTTTACCAACGAGGGCTATAGGAAACTATTTGAACCACTTCAAGTTAGACTAGAAGAGATCCTGCTCACGAAGGAATGAAGCAGATGCTATCTGATTGAAAGTCGTTACGTTGAACTGTTGCGCGTTTGAAACCCCCGTCTGCAAAGCGTATAGCTTGCCATGTAATGGACTTGGTAAGACAGAATGCTGTTTTCGTCGTCCTCCTCCTCATGTGAACTAAACATGACCTGTAAAGTCGTTTACCAGTATGTAGACTCAATGGATATTTGATGTGTGCTGCTACATGCAATATTTAAGTAAAACACAAACTACTGGTATACCCCCCTCTCTGTCAATTGCCTATCTTGTAATCACATTATCATGTTTGGTCAGTGCAAATTTAAAGGGCTGCTCAGAGCTCTCCGTTAATGATTTCAGATTTTCAGTTAAAGGTACACCTTGTATGCAGCGCAAAAAAAAAATATATGGCAGCAACGAGCGATTTAGATCTAGAAAGCTCCAAAATAACTTTTGTGAAAAAACAATAAAAGACATAAAAATCGCTGTGAGAAAATGGTACTTTGAAGGGCTTGGGGCTGTTTCATAAAGCTGTTCGTAAAGTTACACATGACTTTACGAACGACTTGAATATGAAGTGCCAAATGAAATGCCCAAAGTATGACTGTATTTCCAATAATCTCAATTAGGTTGTTGCAAAAAATATACTTTGCATTAAAAATGCTTGTTAAGAATAAGAATGTTAATCTACGTCTGCATTTTTCAACTTTAGCAGATGCGATTAAAAATGATTGAAATCACATTTGGCTTGCTATATTTAAGTCATTCGTAAAGTCATGCATAACTTTACGAACAGCTTTATGAAACACCCCCCTGGTCTAATTTTGTCCGATAATGATAACGATGACAAGATTTTTCATTATAAAAGGTACACTCTATAGCAGCTGCAGCTGCCCTATATGCAAGTACTATTAACAGCCACGAGCATAATAATACATACACGCCATACAGTAGGATGAACGTTTAATTGAAAATCTTGTTATCGCTATCGTTATTGGACAAATGTTACCATCCCTTTACAACCAATATACAAAAATAGCTCCATTAAACACTGGTTGTGTGTACATGCGCATATGTTGGAGTATGTGAAATTTTGGGGCAGCTGTAGAGTATACCTTTAATGAAAAAATCTCGTTATCTTTATCGATGAGGATTGACCAACCCGTAATGTGGATTTACTACTTGTATTTGTATAGGGAAGTGCATATTTCATGTACTTGTTGTCAACCACGAGTCATCATTTGTAATATTTCTCAGTCAAACGATAAATATTGCTTATTTGTACATGTATGCGTACTGTAAGTCTATTACTGAAGAAGTCCATTGAACGTTGAAACTTTATATGATGTAGGTTATCATGCCTGAAGTACTAAGTAAAACGCATAGGTTGTTTTTTCATGAAACATTCCTGCTTGAATTCTAGTGATATTTCGAGCTATGCTCATTCCAGAAGCTATGTAAATTATTCCATGCAACTCAGTGTAAACGCCTGTGAGATTGGCTTTAAAATCATGTTATCATTGGCTAAACGTTTAATTAAACATTACCAACTAGTTGTAAATGCATATTCAAGTAGTGTGGAAAGAGCATTGTCTTGAGAACTGGCAATTCTGATTTTCCCTCGGGAAATAGTAATGTTATGATTAATACTGTCTTAATCTTTAATGCACAATGTACAGTTTTGCTTTATATACACAAAACCTTGAATTAGTAGCTACATATTAGGTAGTATTGAATGTAGTGAAAAGTAAGGAAAGTAATAGTTCAGTAAATGTAAATATCATGAAGTTGATGTATAATGCAAAGTACTGTGACTAGATAGTGTGTTTAACATTTTCAAAGCAAAAAATTGTTATTGATGAAGATATTATGTACAGTATGTTCCCACATTTGTGTACAAGGTTGATTAAAGTTGTATGGGGAATGGTCAAGAATAACAAATTATCCTAAATTGCTAATATTATGTTAGTGAAATACATGTATAATCAGGTGATACCTGGGGAGCATTTCATTAAGAGTTTTGTCAGTGATTTTTACCGACCACTGTTATAAGCTACTGACATCCTTGCATTTGATTGGCTGAGAGCGAATTTGTCGGTAAAAATCACTGACAAAACGCTTGATGAAACGCTCCCCTGGGCACGCTCAAGGTACGACATGTATATGGTCATTTGGTGTCCCATACGTGTATGTTACCCAAAGTATTGAGGAGTTCTGAACATTAAATGTGTCATTTTATTTCCTATTTAGTCAAATATAAAATCTAGTAGGGCTATTAACTTAAGACAGTAGTCAGATATAGTAAAATTTTGGGAGAAATTAGCTTGGACTTGTCCAGTAAAAGGAAATTTCAACAATTTTCTGTCAAGGCATTTACATAAATGTAGTTATTTCTATAGTATTCTGGTTGAAGTATGTGCATACCAGATAGGAATTATGTCTTGAATAAGTTGAATGCATGGATCACCGTCTTCATCGATCATTTGCATGCCATCTTAAAGTCAGGGTAATAGTTTCAAAGCTACATGTGATATGAGCTTTACAATAGTATCATTATTATCAGTTTTCATATTATCATTACTCTTATTATACACAGCAATCAATTTTTGGCAGCTGTTTTTAGTGAACCTACGCCAACAATTGATAGTGTATAAGGCTGAACCTGTACACAGATTGCAGACCTATGCTTTTAAGTGATAACCATTCCTGTTTTTTCTTTTCAATCATATATGTTGTAGAAATTTGTCACGGAGGGCTGTTCGTCTGTGAATACATTTTAAAACATTATTCATAAGTATTTTTTATTATTCTTTATTGATGGATGTTTCTCATTTGTTTGTCATAGTTTTCACTGTTCAGTGAAAAGAATATATTTTTTTTATTGATTATGTTATCATCTTCATCATCTTCGTCCAACAGAAAGATATTTTTTCTTGTTTATTTTTTAATGTGTTAGTGGAGGCTGCATACATGTGGCAGTAGTTTTTCTTTGTTTAATTATCCAAAGTGCACTTCATTTGCGTGGTATGGTTTCAAATCAGAAAAAATAAAAAATTCAATAGACTGCACGCAAGAAAGCATAAAGACATGCCAAATTTATTTTCTTATATTTTCGCTTTCTCCCCTGATAATAAAGTACTGAACAATATTGTATCTAGTAAACGAAGAAGCTTGATGGGAGGAATTTTAATTTGTAAACAAATTTTTAGGCATTTTACTCCCAGTGTTAAAGATCGTATGCTCGATCTGTATTGAAAAACACAAGTCAGAAAAAATTGGAACCAGCGGGATTCGAACCTGTCATCTACTGCTTGCAATTTTTTTTCCAATTTTTTCTGACTTGTGTTTTTCATTACATATCGAGCATACGATCTTTAACAGTGGGAGTAAAATGCCTAAAAATTTGTTTACAAATTAAAATTCCTCCCATCAAGCTTCTTCGTTTACTAACCATTGTCTACGGCGGACTGTTGAATATTAATGAGTCAGAAAGAAGAGGATCTTGGGTATTTGATTCCAGTTCATCGTGACTTGGCCGTGAACGAGAATAGCCTGGTGGTTAAGTCGCTGCCCGGCAAGCAGTAGATGACAGGTTCGAATCCCGCTGGTTCCAATTTTTTCTGACTTGTGTTTTTCATTACAGATCGAGCATACGATCTTTAACACTGGGAGTAAAATGCCTAAAAATTTGTTTGCAAATATTGTATCTGTTCTACACAGGGGATCAGTTCAATGCAGCTCTGTTCAGTGTATACAGTTTTTATAAAAACATACAATGGAATAGTTTCATTATGTTTCTGCTATCACTGGAAATGAGTACTTTGGCAGGGCGAGTCAGTGAATCATCTGTACCTTTATGTATTTAAAAACTAGGGATCGTAATTTTTTTCCTTGTTACAGGATGTTATTGAAATCATTACATGATTGCGTTTTATTAGGCTATTAATTTCATATCAGGGAAAAGTGCCATATTTCTTTATGCTTTTAATACATGTACTGCTTGGTAGATTGTTCAATTGAAGATCTTTATTCTGTTTTCTACATGTATATTACATGAAGTTGAATTGAAAACTTTAAAATTTATGTATGTATTTAATGTCTCAGAAATACGTATTAATCAAATGGTTTACTAGATATTTTGAATATTTCATCTCCTTTTATACGCATTTGATATTACATTTCCTTTGACGATAACAGTCTCTTGAAACTTATGGAGAAAATGCTGTGACGGCCTTATTTTTCTCATTTTCTCATATTGGTTGTATTGGTATTCATTTCCTTTCACCTTTTGTAGTTTGCAAAAATGCAAACGTCGATTTATGCCTGCATAAGGGAAAAAAGAAATTAGTGATTGTTTTGTTGGAAGATATTTTTCCATATTTTTTTCCTTATGACAACAGTACTACTTCTGTGCTTGCCCCCTTCCCAAGATATCAGTTCATCTTCACTTGTTTTATGCTATGTACCGTGTTATTTTAGGGGCTTTTATTGATTCAGAAAGCTTTTCATTATGTTATGAACTATATATAGATTTAATTTAAGGACAAATGGTAACAAATCTGTAAAGCACATACCAGTACGTATCTTTCCTTTTTTTTACATCTGTTTTCTTGTATTATTATTACCTTTTTTTGCCAAGTTTAATTCCCATTGTTACAGGAGGACTTTGCTGCTCTTGGGAAGCTCAATTCAATGTTCTTCTATTCTTCATCAAAATATATATTTCAAATTTGTTTTCATTTTGCTGCCAAAGTTGTGAAGCATATTATCGGTTTTTTTCAAGAAACCTTTTGACTCAAGAAAATCTGTGCAGATTATCCACAAAGTTACCTCATTTACATCTTTTAAATGCAGAGACATTGTTTTCTGCTGCGTAGAATTTTTTTTCTGATTTTACTGCTTTTAGTTGTATACATGTATTTATCTTGCCAAATGTTTTCTTTTAAATCTTCAACAAGTTTCAGATTGCTAAGTTATTGTATTCAGACTAATGAAATAATCTCAAAACTTTTTAAAAGGAATTACACCCTGTATTAAGTTTAGAATGGTCGTTATTGATACCTTGATAACAGTTGAAAATTCAGACTAATAAAATAATCTCAAAACCTTTTTAAGGAATTATGCCCTGTATTAAGGTTAGAATGGTCGTTAATGATACCTTGATAGCAGTTGAAAGTCAAATTAATTTATTGTAGATAAAATGATATGGTAACCTTGTAATATCATTCAGTAGCACCAGTGGTTTTGTGTTGTCGACACTGCATTAAAATACAGTGTACATGTGATTATTATATTATAAACATGTTGGAGGAGTGCTAAGTTTGAAGGGAAAAAAATGCATTTTCATAAATTTATCCGACACATTTCAATTTTGTTCTGATTTTAAAATGACATTGATTAACATTCATATATAAATTGTTAGTAATTGAATGTTGAAAAATCTTGTCCTCTTAACAACTGAATTATAAACATTCACTGCAATATTGTTTTCATTCTGTTCAGTCATTTTGCCAATTTATATTTAATTGTAGATTTGGACCATTTCCTTTATAGTAGGCAGCTACTATAAATGAACTGTTTTTACATGTACATGTTAATGTGTATGTCGCAGCTAAGTGTCATGCAAGTTTTCTTGCTAACAATTTTCTCAAATATTCTGGCAAATATCCAATAAAAATTGTATTGAGTATATAATCATAATACTAATCATGCATACATGTATAATTGTACAAGATAAAATAGTCAAGAACCAATTTAGATGTGCACACAGCGAAACAAAAAAGTGTTCTGTGAAAAAAGCTATGGGGAAATTAAATGTTCATGAATATACAGATGGAATTAATCTTTTGACATAAATTCCATATATGAATGTAAATATTAGTGCAGAAGTAGTGACAATAAATATATTGTGATCTTAATGTACAGTGAGAAGTCTGTGTATACCCAATTTGTTTCTCATAATGTGTAGTTATTATAGCTTTTCATCTTTTACGTATGTTCTGTTTTTCTCTTCTCTCTCTCTTTATTTCTTAATGTGCTCCCCTTTGTGTGCATGCTATACACTCTGATTTTGATTTTCAAACACTTTCTGAAAATCAGTCATGATTATAATGATAATAATGCTGATGATGATGATATTATGATGGTCATATAGTCGTGATGTACAATAGTCTAGCACATTGCTTACTGAAAAACGTTACAATGAGCTCAAATACGAGTCAAGGTTAATTTCTTTAGGCTTTAGGCAACTCAATGCAGTACCAAAATGAAGAATTCTTGTCCAATTCCATCAGTGAGATAAAACTTATCTTTATTCAATCTTTTATCTGTATTCTGTAATTAACATTGGACAGATGAAATAAAATTTAACAACAGCAGAATGAAAGCATTTAAATATTTCAACTCTTAAAGGTGGGTTCCTTTACAAACATTATTTTTATGTATTTTTTTCAAGCATATGAATATAAATCAGTTCATATGAACAAATAAGCAAATATAATTGTGATAAAATATATATAAGAATATCACTGGCAAGTTCTAAATTTGGCATATTTCAGTGCATTTCACATACCTGTCAACCTTCCAAAGCTAATATTAGGAATTCCTCGCAGCAAAATTAGGAATACAGTGTATTTTGCATGCTTTATACACAAATACTTTCAGAAAAATGGAAAGATCTGTGGTATGAAATATTACAGATGTAAAATGAGAATCATTCCTCCAAGATGGAAATGATTGGCAACTATTATTGACTTGAAGAGCATTTGAAGAGCAATCCTTTTCAGGGGACATTTCTACTATGACGTTCTTCCAAACTGACGTAAAAGCAATGAGAAAGCTCACAAGTTATATTTTTAGCTTTCCCAGAATTCAACCTTCTCTTTAATACTGTTACATTTTGATATATTGACCAGTGAGCTGTTATAACTTATCACTGAACTATGCTCTTATCATACTACATAAGCACCAGATATAGCAGAGGCAATGAAGTCAAATAAACCAACTTTGTCAAAATGGGAAGGAACATCTAAGCACAATACCAATCTATGTGTCTTCTTGACTTGAGCTCTTCAGTTGTAAATAAAGAATTAGAAATGCACACACTGTTAAAATGTAAAGTAAAAAATGCCCAACATGATAAAAAGTATGTGTCCTAACAACTTTTTGACACTTGATTGCCCAATCACATCTTTTAGTACAAATTAGGCAAAAATTACTTGATTTTCACAATTTGTCCTCAGAAGTTAGATGATTACCCTTATGTTGGCAATCTTCAGGGATGCCACTTAGAATTGATAAAAAAGTAGGAAAAATCATCTAGAATGGGCCCTTCTGTACATACATGTAAAAAGTGGTTTTCTATGACTGAAAATATGTTGAAAAAGTAGGAATTCCTACTTTTGTCTGAAAAGTGGCATCCCTGAATCTTTTATGAAACAATTTTTACCATGTACTGCCTGTTGAGAGCGAGAAGCTTGTTAACTCATACTCTTACAGAGAGTATAATTTACAAACTTCTGGTGCTCAATAGACAATATCTCAGAACTGTTATCCTTGTAAAGTGTTGTGCTGATATCTTGAAGTTTGCCCCGAACAATCTCCATGTCATGCAAAATACAGATGGTGTCTAAAGGCCTGTTCCCATATTCCATGGCAAACCACTGCAGCAATATTTCAGCACCCTCTTTTAAACACGTAAATGAATGGCAAGTGGGGATGAGAAGAGTAGCAACATGCAACAAAGGTCCTATGCATACTCACTTTTCTATTTTTATGAGATACACAAACTGTGAAGAACAGAATGCTTTTAATAGTGAAAAACCTATGCAGTAAACCAACGTGGTTCACCGCGGCATATACGTGAACAAGTACACCAACTTGAAATATGTACCTGTACTTTCTGTTATATGTTTCACATACATTTCCAATTGCATCTTGAGTACATTAATTCTTGAGCTAAAAAAAGAAAGATACACCTTGCTTGGGTGCAAGTGATGAATATAGTGCCAGAGTGTATAATTAATACCAGACCGCTTTGGAAGCACTAAGGATATTTATTATTTTTTGTGTGTAATATGCAATATACAAAAACAAGAGATCATGATAATTTTGTTTTTTATTGAAGACTTTTTGCTTCAAAATATACAAGCAATTGTGTATCAATCCATTTCATGCCCCTTGAAAAAGCTTACTTAGAATCTTGCAGCAAAACAAAATGATAATGACATTAAATAGACAAATACTGTTTGATGTGCTAAAACAGAAATTGTCCAAATTTTGTTCAGGGTTCATATTTCAAGAGAAATACATGTACATTCCAGTCAACGTGTGTTTCTAATTAATCATCTTTATGTCGCATATACTTTTTAATGGATTTTTCATTTCAAGAATATTTTTGTCAGAATGAAGATTGCAAGTATGAAAGCAAACAAACAATACACAGTATAACCATAAGCACAATAACACATGCTGGTTTTGAAAGCAAAGCACAGCCTCAGTAATTGGAAATGTTAAAATTGTCTGTAAAATTGGCAGTAATGCTGTAAAAGATGAGGATACTCTATCTTCGACTACAAATTCTTTTGTCCTGAATCATAAACTGGAAAACACAATGTGAAGTTCATTCTCATGAATGTTATTTTATGAAACAAAGAATAAAAACCAGATAATAGAATCTTTGAAGTTCATTTATGATAAATGCTCATAAATTTGTGTTAAAGAAAGAATTAAAATATGATCAGTGTCTTCTATCATCTTAGGTTGCCTCTGAAGGTTCTTCTGTGGTGATGCTCAGTTCCTTCTCTGTGTTGCGAGGTTCCTGTGTTGATTTGGTTGGTTCCTGTGTTGGTTCATTTGGTTCTTGAGGCGGTTCTGTTGGTTCCTATGTTGATTCGGTTGGCTCCTGTGTTGAATCGGTTGGTTCAGTTGGTTCCTGTGCCAGTTCTGTTGGTTCCTGTGCCGGTTCAGTTGGTTCCTGTGTTGGTTCATTTGGTTCCTGAGGCGGTTCTGTTGGTTCCTGTGTTGATTCGGTTGGTTTCTCTGTTGGTTCAGTTGGTTCCTGTGCCAGTTCTGTTGGTTCCTGTGCTGGTTCAGTTGGTTCCTGTGTTGATTCAGTTGGTTCCTGTGTTGGTTCATTTGGTTCCTGAGGCGGTTCTGTTGGTTCCTGTTTTGATTCGGTTGGTTCCTGTGTTGATTCGGTTGGTTTCTCTATTGGTTCAGTTGGTTCCTGTGCCAGTTTTGTTGGTTCCTGTGTTGATTCAGTTGGTTCCTGTGTTGATTCGGTTGGTTCCTGTGTTGGTTCTGTTGGTTCCTGTGTTGATTCGGTTGGTTTCTCTGTTGGTTCAGTTGGTTCCTGAGGCGGTTCTGTTGGTTCCCCTGTGCTGCATCCACCTTCTTCTGTGGTTCTAGGTTCTACATCCTCGGTTACTTGTGCTGTCTCAGCTTCTGCAGGGGGTACTTCAGGTTCTGATGGTGCTGCTTCAGTGTCCTGTGGTGCTGCTTTGGATTCTAACGGTGCTTCTTCAGTATCCTGAGTTGCTGCCTGGGTTTCTTCTGGCACAGCCTCGGTTTCTTCTGTATATCAAACACATGCAACTCACATTTTATGTAAAATATGTCATTATGATTACATATTTCATCAATATGTCTATCTAGTATGATTTCTTCTCATTAAATTTGCACTGTTCAAATTGGTAATATTATCCAATATCGGTTTCATCTAGGGAGCTGATCCCTGAATATGTATTTATTTCAAATATCAAGATTTAACCCACTGAATATGTCATGCTTATCTTATAACACTTGTCTTGACTACAAGTCTTTGTGACATAAAATTTAAAGGGTTAATGTATCATTCCCTATTCTACTTACCCACAGCAGGTGACTGGTCAGGCTCCACCTCTTTTTCCTTCACCTCTGCATCCTGGATGGCTGATTTCCTAGCATTCTCAATGACATCACTGACCAATGTCGATACCGTTTCTGGCAAAAGAGAAATGGCGAAGATGGAAAAGTCAGTTACATGAAGCTTTCCTGATAAATACAGCTCATTACATCCAATCACAACTGGGCCCTGTTTTATAAAATGTGTCAATAACAGCCTCAGTAATTGGAAATGTTAACATCATCTGTAAAATTGGCAGTAATGCTGTAAAAGATGAGGATACTCTATCTTCGACTACAAATTCTTTTGTCCTGAATCATAAACTGGAAAACACAATGTGAAGTTCATTCTCATGAATGTTATTTTATGAAACAAAGAATAAAAACCAGATAATAGAATCTTTGAAGTTCATTTATGATAAATGCTCATAAATTTGTGTTAAAGTAGAACGTTAATGATTTTAAATATTGGCTTAATACTTATTATTGCATAGATGGCATAAATTAAACAAGGTTATCCAAATTCAACGCTTGGAAACATTTGAAGTAATGATTATTATCAATTATAAAACGGTAAAATACAGCCCCCGATATAGCAGCTGAAGAGCTCCTCGAACGCTGCTGAGATATGTGACGACACACCCTGGACCAGTCCTGTCTAAGCAGACGATGTCCCATAACATCTTACACATTTTTCAGAGCCTATTTTGTCATCTCCTCTTCACTAATTTCTCTTCCTTCACTAGCGTCAGTCTTAATGTTAGTCTGTTGCCTCACTCTTAACTTCGTGTATGGTATTATTTTGATGAAAAATGCAGCGTTAAAAAAATTAAGGAATCAGTCACTTGTAAACAAAATAAGACGCCATTGTATTTTCAGCTGCTTGCACCGGGGCATGTTCGGCGTTTCAAGAGGGAACGAATACCATCCTGCTATTATTCGGAGGGCTTTTCAATTTGAAAGTGGGGTTTATTTCATTGATCATTGACCCTTCTCCTATGTATTTACAATCAAACGGTTTTAGCTATCAGAATCAGTTTCACTTTCCCTTTATAATGGTGTGAAATAATGTCATGTCTAAATACACCAAACTCTTTATAATTTGATAAATAATTGCATTGCAATTACGTTCATTCATTATAGGACGTCGTCTGCTTAAGCAGGATCGATCCCGAGTGTGACGACATCAAAACATCGCTATATTTCTGGCGAATCCTCGGATATTCCAGATGCTGAGAAGAGCTTTTATTTGTGTTGTTTTTATAATCACCAGATACGCAGTTGACATAAAACTTATACGATTGCCATCTGTAAGCTTCCCAGTTTCTAGTGATACATTAATTGCCATATTTGTGATTTTCTTTGAATATCTACTTTAAAGAAAGAATTAAAATATGATCAGTGTCTTCTATCATCTTAGGTTGCCTCTGAAGGTTCTTCTGTGGTGATGCTCAGTTCCTTCTCTGTGTTGAGAGGTTCCTGTGTTGATTCGGTTGGTTCCTGTGTTGGTTCATTTGGTTCTTAAGGCGGTTCTGTTGGTTCCTATGTTGATTCGGTTGGCTCCTGTGTTGAATCGGTTGGTTCAGTTGGTTCCTGCGCCAGTTCTGTTGGTTCCTGTGCCGGTTCAGTTGGTTCCTGTGTTGGTTCAGTTGGTTCCTGTGCTGGTTCAGTTGGTTCCTGTGTTGATTCAGTTGGTTCCTGTGTTGGTTCATTTGGTTCCTGAGGCGGTTCTGTTGGTTCCTGTTTTGATTCGGTTGGTTCCTGTGTTGATTCGGTTGGTTTCTCTATTGGTTCAGTTGGTTCCTGTGCCAGTTTTGTTGGCTCCTGTGTTGATTCAGTTGGTTCCTGTGTTGATTCGGTTGGTTCCTGTGTTGGTTCTGTTGGTTCCTGTGTTGATTCGGTTGGTTTCTCTGTTGGTTCAGTTGGTTCCTGAGGCGGTTCTGTTGGTTCCCCTGTGCTGCATCCACCTTCTTCTGTGGTTCTAGGTTCTACATCCTCGGTTACTTGTGGTGCTGTCTCAGTTTCTGCAGGGGGTACTTCCCCAGGTAGCAAGCCCATATGGGGATCATGTAGGCCCCATATGGCCATATGGGCCATCCCAGATGGCCAATATGGGTTCGGCCTGGGGCCCATCTGGGTATAAATGTGGGAAATATGTGGGTAAAATATGGGCTATCCCATATGGGTATTATCTGTGGGTTCCCATATGGGTCCCACATGGGAAGCCCATACGGGTCCCACATGGGAAGCCCATACGGGCCCCATAAGATTTTGCACCCAAGGCCCATGTGGGTCCCATATGGGCCTTCCTAGATGGCCAATATGGGTTCGGACTGGGGCCCATCTGGGTATAAATGTGGGCAATATGTGGGTAAAATATGGGCTATACCTTATGGGTCGCACACGGGAATGCCCATATGGGCCCCATAAGATTTTGCACCCAAGACCCATGTGGGTCCCATATGGGCCATCCCAGATCGCCAATATGGGTTCAGCCTGGGGCCCATCTGGGTATAAATGTGGGAAATATGTGGGTAAAATATGGGCTATCCCATATGGGTATTATCTGTCGGCTACCATATGGGTCCCACATGGGAATGCCCATACGGGCCCCATAAGATTTTGCACCCAAGGCCCATGTGGGTCCCATATGGGCCATTCCAGGTCGCCAATATGGGTTCGGCCTGGGGCCCATCTGGGTATAAATGTGGGCAATATGTTGGCAATACTAGGCTATCCCATATGGGTCCTACCCTGGAATGCCCATATGGGGCCCCATATTATTTTGCACACAAGGCCCATTGGGGACCCATATGGGCCATATCCGATGGCCCATATTGGTTTAATCTGGGGTCCATCTGGGTAATATATGGGAACAGTATGATTGATCCCATATTGTGTTCCCCCATGGGCCCCCTCATTGGCCCGAAATAATTTAGCAACTGAGATTTACAATATGCCTATTTTGGTCTATTCATTTGATACAAGGGGACAACTCCTAAATCGGTTTTAAGGCAAGTCATGGGACACAAAGACTACTTGATCATGCAATCATCATCAGCCTCTCACCACAGCTATGCCAGGACAAAAAACAATAACATTAAAATGAAAAATGGGGGGTACTTGAAATATAAGTTGCCGGTGACCTGCCATGCAACCTGTGTACATACATGTATGTCACAAATAATGAGTATTGCCGGTGGAATTTTGTCTTGAAAACAGACCTGTTTGCGCGGTCAACAAATTTCTGAGCATGCCTATATATGAAGTACCCCCACCAAACTCATTCACGCTGACATGTATTCACTTATTGCTACATACCCAATAAATTTACTCCAGAGTAGTAATTAGATGATCAAAGTATATAAACATTTTTTATTATAAATATGCATCTATAAATGATATTTTCATCAAACAAGAATTTTACTTTTAAGTTGGGAATAGGCAATGACATACATGTATTTTATATTGATCTACAAATATATTTTCACTTATTCGTACATGCCCATGAAATTTACTCCATAGTAGTAATTAGATTGCAATGAAGTACCCTATAAATCCCATTCATGCAATCATGTATTCACTTATTTCTACACAGTTTTACCCATTAAATAGTAAATAATCACATTTCAAAGTAAACCTTTTTAATATTAGAAATTAATACTGTGTAGTTGGTAAGGAATTAATCCAAGTCCCTCGAATAGGACTAAAAGATTTCTTTCCCCCGGTTGCTTGCTTACAAACATACGCTAACTTGCTTTCTTAGCTGTCAGGTTAAATAAATTATCAATCAATTAACCACCATAATGTTCATCTTACAAAAAGAACTGGAGATTTTTCATTTTAAGCTTGGGGATATGCAACGACATACATTATTGAAGTGAAATAAGCTTAGGAGTCTACCATTAAAAATGATAATGGGATTTTGATGGAATCATTTCTCATACAATTCATTTTGTGACACATCACATGGTATTGGAAGTGTGTTTAGATACTGTAAGTACAATTTCTAAAGAACAGCCTTGGCAACACACTTAAAAGAAAAACACATTGTGAAAATAATAAATAATGGAATATTGTATTGGTTAGGTAGTTTATATCACGGCTCCTTCTCACTATTGAAAAAAATATGCATCTGTTCGGAAGGGTCGACTCCGGATTATAGCTTGCCACTACATGTGTCATGGTTAAGGCGATACCCCGAAACAATTTCACACTATCCATTTTTCGCCATTAGTTCCTTCATAGCGTGCAGGCTAGTGGAGTTCAGTGTCAAGCCCCATGAGTTTAGAATGTTCTTTCAGAAATGCATGTATCTTATCACAAAGAGCTGAGTAAGTAATATTTTAATACCCAAAGGCCCAGTTGGCGAATTCATCAAATAACAGAACGGCGGTCAGAAGTAGAATGAATTGATATATATACAATAGACTTTCTCCTCCAGTTGTAATCTCTAGGCCTCCTTCACCATGCATACATTAAAGATGATTAATATGCAGTATTTGTCATTACAATCACATCATGCTATCCAAACGATAAGGTTAAACAATAGTTGTTTCCATCTGGCACTTCCTCATAATTATCCAAATTACTGGTCAACATCTAATGAAGCTGCGGTTTTTGTTCATCAGTTGATTGTGCATTCCCCCATAGTTGAGATGCATACACGACCAGGGCATGTTGAAAGGAGTTTTCCCGGCCTTCATAGTATTCATAGTAAACATTTCTTCAGTTCCAAATACTGGAAACATTTTCCTGCAGGTACTACTTATGGTGCCACCTTAACAGCTTCATCCAGTTTGGATATAATCATGATATAATCTTAACACGTGCCAGAAGTCTTCTTCATTTTGTCCATCTAGAATATACGTTAATTTCTTTTTTTAGTTGTTACGTTACTGCTTATGCCGTTTCCTCGTACCGTTGTTGTTTTTCTCGTCTATTTGCTGGATCTGTAACGACAGAGTGAGATATATGTACATGTAACAAATTTCACAAAAAATATTACACTAGCATTGTAATACAATATTAAACTTTTGTAGTGAAATTTGCAAATATGCTACAATTTTTGATTACCAATGCAGATATTTTTTAAAAAGCAAATCTAAATGTTAGCTCGTTTTTTCTCTCTCCTGCCCCTCCCCTTCTCTCTCTCACTCTCTCTATATACCACATATATGAGACATCATGCCGTTTCCATAAAATAAAAAAAATCAAAGAGAGTCGGGTCCCACCCCCCCCCCCCCCAAAAAAAAAAAGAAAAAGGAAAAAAAGAAAACATATAGAAATATGGATAATACCTATTGACCCATGCAAAGGGAAATGACAACAAATATAGCAGAAAATAAAATGGTATATGGAATAAAGGTACAATACTGATACAGAAATAAGGGGAGGGGAGAGAAATAGAGTGCAAGAAAGGCAACTTTATAAAGATATCAAGATCATCTGTATATTTTGAGAATGGTAGTAATGACACATCAATTATTCATTTATGGCAGATATTCCTCACATGAAGCGAACAATAACATTATTACGACATAATAAACTATGACATTCATCTTGTCTTGAAATTGAAGCTGCATAATTATGTGCTCGATACACACTTGGCTAGTGAAATGATTTTGATTTCTTAGCCCATATACATGGAAAGCCAGACCACTAGTTAAACCAAGAAGTTACCACACAACCCCATTGTTATAAACAGACCAGTAGGGAATGTAAACTATCACATGGTGGGTGAACGATATGACCCAGGCATACTTCTTTCCTCTTGGGCCTTGCAACTTAAACAATGGGAGTATTAAGCTAAGGTAAACTGCACTATGAACGTGGCGAACAAAGAAGCGGACAAAATATACAGCTCCTCACTGTACCTTCCACAATTGCCCTGGTAGACAAAAGAACATCCCTTCATTGCTATTATGTAAAAATATGTAGAACTGGTGTAACATGCATATTCACCTGTTCTGCTTATTTTACATAATAGTAATGAAGGGATGTTCTTTTGTCTACCAAAGCAATTGTTCATCGTATTCATAGTGCTGGTATCTCAACTGAATTAACATTTCTCTATCAATTCACTCATAATAATCCCACAAAAGACAGTCATGGACCAGAAAATGTCACAGGATGGTACATCTCAGGCTATATATGTACTTTTAAATTAATAAACAATATCAAAGAGAAAATGGAATTTAGAAAGAAATGATAAGATATAAAAAGCAGCTTACCTTCAAAGAGTAGGGAGGCGGATGTGTAGTGCTTCCTTCGTAAGTAGTAGCAATGGAATGCCGTTTCCTCAAAAGGTGGCGCAGGTTTGAAAAGTGGACTCAACCATTTGTACTAGGGGTCAAAAGCACCTGGGGGTTGGGAGGTGCTTTCATTTTCTCTTAAGCACTTCTCACATTCTTTAGGTCTGCATAGATTAATAGAGTACCGAAGTGCTGACGTCATATTCGCTCGTCGTCCAGGTTACTAGTTCTAAACAACAAAGCCCGTGCTTGAGGTTCACCGCGAAATCAGTCAAGCAACGGGCTGGAGCAGGGCAAATTCAGTGTTTGGTGCCGGTGTGATCACCACGCCATTGTTCAGCACAAAATTGTTTAGAACCAGCAACCTTGACAACTTGGGCGGTATGACGTCACACTTCGGTACTCTATTACCGTTTGATAAGTTAGGGCCAGTATAATGACAACAAAATATGAATTCAGTTTGCAAATGTGTACAATGTAGATCTTTAATAGTATGCTGATAATTTTTTTGTCAGAAGTATGTACCCCTCAAGAATATGGGTTTACCCAGTTTATGATATACACATCTTACCCACATGGGTTCGCCCAGATCATTCCAATAATGATACCCACATTGGGGTTTACATATTTTAACATATGGGTTTGCCCAGGTCATTTCAAAATGACACCCATTTGGACTTTGGAATATCATACTCATATGGACTTGCCCAGCTTACTCCCATATGAAACCCATATGGGCATTGACTTTTGTTTCCCCAGATGGGGTTGCCCAGCTTATTCCCCATGTGATATCCCTATGGGCATTCATGTCTTTCCCCAGGGGTTTGCCCTGCTTATTCCCACATGATACCCATATGGGCATTTAGATATGTTTCCCAGATGGGTTTGCCCAGCATATTCCCATGTGATATCCATGTGAGCATTCATATGTCTTTCCCATATTGGTTTGGCCAGCTTACTTCCATTTATTACCCATATGGGTATTGACATTTATATCCCATTTGAGTTTGCCCAGCATATTCCCGTATGATTCCCATGTGGACATTTGCATGTCTTTCCCATATTGGTTTGCCCAGTTTATTCCCATGTAATATCCATATGCGCATTTACATGTCATTTCCATATCGGTTTGCCCAGCATATTCCCATATGATACCCATATGGGCATTTACATGTCATTCCCATATCGGTTTGCCCAGCATATTTCCATATGATACCCATATGGGTATTTACAGTTGTTTCCCTAGATGGGGTTGCCAAGCTTATTCCCATGTGATATCCATGTGGGCTTTCATATGTCTTTCCCATATTGGTTTGCCCAGTTTATTCCCATGTAATACCCATATGGGCATTTACATGTCATTCCCATATCGGTTTGCCCAGTTTATTCCCATGTAATATCCATATGGGCATTTACATGTCATTCCCATATCGTTTTGCCCAGCATATTCCCATATGATACCCATATGGGCATTTACAAATGTTTTCCCATATGGGTTTGCCCAGCTTATTCCCACATGATATCCATATGGGCATTTACATATGTTTCCCAGATGGTTTTGCCCAGCTTATTCCCATATGATACCCATATGGGCATTTACATGTCATTCCCATATCGGTTTGCCCATTTTATTCCCATATGATACCCATATGGGCATTTAAATGTCTTTCCCATTTGAGTTTGCCCAGCATATTCCCTTATGATTCCCATGTGGACATTTGCATGTCTTTCCCATATTGGTTTGCCGGTTTATTCCCATGTAACACCCATATGGGCATTTACATGTCATTCCCATATCGGTTTGCCCAGTTTATTTCCATGTAATACCCATATGGGCATTTACATGTCATTCCCATATCGGTTTGCCCAGTTTATTCCCATGTAATATCCATATGGGCATTTACATGTCATTCCCATATCGTTTTGCCCAGCATATTCCCATATTATACCCATATGGGCAAATATATATGTTTCCCAGGTGGGTTTGCCCAGCTTAATCCCATATGATACCCATTTGGGCATTTACATGTCTTTCCCATTTGAGTTTGCCCAGCATATTCCCGTATGATTCCCATGTGGACATTTGCATGTCTTTCCCATATTGGTTTGCCCAGTTTATTCCCATGTAATACCCATATGGGCATTTACATGTCATTCCCATATCGGTTTGCCCAGTTTCTTTCCATGTAGTACCCATATGTGCATTTACATGTCATTCCCATATCGGTTTGCCCATTTTATTCCCATATGATACCCATTTGGGCAAATATATATGTTTCCCACATGGGTTTGCCCAGCTTACTCCCATGTGATACCCATATGGGCATTTACATGTCTTTCCCATTTGGGTTTGCCCAGCATATTCCCATATGATACCCATATGGGCATTTACATGTCATTCCCATATCGGTTTGCCCAGTTTATTCCCATGTTATACCCATTTGGGCATTTACATGTCTTTCCCATTTGAGTTTGCCCAGCATATTCCTGTATGATTCCCATGTGGACATTTGCATGTCTTTCCCATATTGGTTTGCCCAGTTTATTCCCATGTAATACCCATATGGGCATTTACATGTCATTCCCATATCGGTTTGCCCAGTTTCTTTCCATGTAGTACCCATATGTGCATTTACATGTCATTCCCATATCGGTTTGCCCATTTTATTCCCATATGATACCCATTTGGGCAAATATATATGTTTCCCACATGGGTTTGCCCAGCTTACTCCCATGTGATACCCATATGGGCATTAACATGTCTTTCCCATATCGGTTTGCCCAGTTTATTTCCATGTAATACCCATATGGGCATTTACATGTCATTCCCATATCGGTTTGCCCAGCTTACTCCCATGTGATACCCATATGGGCATTTACATGTCTTTCCCAGATGGGTTTGCCCAGCTTATTCTCATATGATACCCATTTGGGCAAATATATATGTTTCCCAGATGGGTTTGGCCAGCTTACTCCCATGTGATACCCATATGGGCATTTACATGACTGTCTTTCCCATTTGGGTTTGCCCAGCATATTCCCATATGATACCCATATGGGCATTTACATGTCATTCCCATATCGGTTTGCCCAGTTTATTCCCATTTTATACCCATATGGGCATACATGCCATTCCCATATCGGTTTGCCCATTTTATTCCCATATGATACCCATATGGGCAAATATATATGTTTCACAGATGGGTTTGCCCAGCTTATTCCCATATGGTACCCATATGGGCATTTACAGATGTTTCCCAGATGGGTTTGCCCAGCTTATTCCCATATGATACCCATATGGGCATTTACATGTCATTCCCATATCGGTTTTCCCAGTCTTTTCCCATATGGTTCCCATATGGGCTGGCCCAAGTAGATCTCAAAATGGATTAACCCATATGGGTCCCACAAGGGATACATGTGGGTCTGAGCCAAAAGTAGTCAACATAAACCCTAAATTTTCAATTTAAGATTTGTGTCTGCCCTTGTATATCACATGAAAGCTGAGAATCTGTAGTTTATGAAAATGTACATGTCTTTTCATGATTGCGTTCCGTTTTTTTAAAATAACCTTTAAAATGGAAAAGAGCGCCCTCATAGCGCGACGGGACGGAATTACTAGAAAAAGCAATTTAAAAAAAAGTGAAAGGGCATTTGAAAAATAAAGCTTGGAGTTGGAATACTATTTGCAATATTATTCAATGCCCAATGCCAGTTCTGGCAATATTCTGTTATAATTGGGTTAAAATTTGAACTTTTTGGTGCAAAATTGTATTTTGGGGCACTTTGACACCCCCTTTTTATTTTTTTGTAGGATAAAGTGGAGTTTATAGACTGAGGTCTTATAAAGTATCAATGAACTATCGTACCATCACTTCTGTACCATTAAAATTGATTCCCTTATATTTCAAGAAGAATTGTGATGTGTTCCTTTTTTTTCCGTCCTGTCGCATTTAGTGGGTATTTAAAGGATTTTAGGCGCGACGGGACGGAATTTTGCATGGAAAGTACAGTCCCATGTATGTCATTTGATGTAAGTATACTTTTTTAAACCCGAGCAAGTTTTTATTCATTTAATTTGAAGAAACAATAGAGATTAAAAGTTTTCTTACCCGAACAATGTAGTTCTACCACATTTTTTTAGAGAAAAGAACTATTTCATGATATCAAAAGATTTCTTTTCAAAATCCCCATTTGTTTTGTACATGGTGCAAAAGTGTCCATCCTCTCTAGTGATTTTATCTCTTTAATTTGAATTAACAATAAAGCTGTCACTTCCCTGTGCCTTAACATTGTAGTTCTACCATAGTTTAAAAGAAAAAAGTACAGTTGGACAATATTTAAAAAAAAATGTTAAATCCCCATTCATTTTGTACATGGTGCAAAAGTTTCCGTCCCGTCGATTGGGTCAAAATCTTAGCTTCATGGTTGAATGTCATGTGCTCTATCATACTAATAAAAAATCAGGATACGTAGCTAGTCTTCAATTTTAACTTCGATAGAATTTTACTTTGAATCTGTCTTACAAAATTTCACCATTCTATCGTTCCGTCCCGTCGCGCTAACAAAAAATGTTGTTACCATGGAAACGGAATTACGATCATTCTTGTTTGTAGTGGAATTGTTCTTCAGTGTAAACTTATTACATAAGTGAAGGTATGCAGCAGGTAGCATTTCTTAATTTCTTGTAAGGAGAAAAAATCCTATTGAATTCCGTCCCGTCGCGTTGACAGGACTTTTGGCTCAGACCCATATGGGATTTATATGGGTTCCCTTTTGCCCAGATGGCCCAGATGGCCCGGATGATGCCCATATGGGCCCCACATGGGCCTGTTACCTGGGTCAGGTTCTGATGGTGCTGCTTCAGTGTCCTGTGGTGCTGCTTTGGATTCTAACGGTGCTTCTTCAGTTTCCTGAGTTGCTGCCTGGGTTTCTTCTGGCACAGCCTCGGATTCTGCTGTATATCAAACACATGCAACTCACATTTTATGTAAAATATGTCATTATGATTACATATATCATAATTATGTCTATCAAGTATGATTTCTTCTCATTAAATTTGCACTGTTCAAATTGGTAATATTATCCAATATCGGTTTCATCTAGGGAGCTGATCCCTGCATATGTATTTATTTCAAATATCAAGATTTAACCCACTGAATATGTCATGCTTATCTTATAACACTTGTCTTGACTACAAGTCTTTGTGACATAAAATTTAAAGGGTTAATGTATCATTCCCTATTCTACTTACCCACAGCAGGTGACTGGTCAGGCTCCACCTCTCTTTCCTTCACCTCTGCATCCTGGATGGCTGATTTCTTTGCATTCTCAATGACATCACTGACCAATGTCGATACCGTTTCTGGCAAATGAAAAATGGCGAAGATGAAAGAGTCAGTTACATGAAGCTTTCCTGATAAATACAGCTCATTACATCCAATCACAACTGGGCCCTGTTTTATAAAATGTGTCAATAACAGCCTCAGTAATTGGAAATGTTAACATCGTCTGTAAAATTGGCAGTAATGCCGTAAAAGATGAAGATACTCTATCTTTGACTACAAATTGTCCTGAATCATAAACTGGAAAACACAATGTGAAGTTCATTCTCATGAATGTTATTTTATGAAACAAAGAATAAAAACCAGATAATAGAATCTTTGAAGTTCATTTATGATAAATGCTCATAAATTTGTGCTAAAGAAAGAATTAAAATATGATCAGTGTCTTCTATCATCTTAGGTTGCCTCTGAAGGTTCTTCTGTGGTGATGCTCAGTTCCTTCTCTGTGTTGAGAGGTTCCTGTGCCAGTTCTGTTGGTTCCTGTGCCGGTTCAGTTGGTTCCTGTGTTGATTCAGTTGGTTCCTGTGTTGGTTCATTTGGTTCCTGAGGCGGTTCTGTTGCTTCCTGTGTTGATTCGGTTGGTTCCTGTGTTGATTCGGTTGGTTTCTCTGTTGGTTCAGTTGGTTCCTGTGCCAGTTCTGTTGGTTCCTGTGCCGGTTCAGTTGGTTCCTGTGTTGGTTCATTTGGTTCCTGAGGCGGTTCTGTTGGTTCCTGTGTTGATTCGGTTGGTTCCTGTGTTGGTTCAGTTGGTTCCTGTGCCAGTTCTGTTGGTTCCTGTGCCGGTTCAGTTGGTTCCTGTGTTGGTTCATTTGGTTCCTGAGGCGGTTCTGTTGGTTCCTGTGTTGATTCGGTTGGTTCCTGTGTTGGTTCATTTGGTTCCTGTGCCAGTTCTGTTGGTTCCTGAGGCGGTTGCCTCTGAAGGTTCTTCTGTGGTGATGCTCAGTTCCTTCTCTGTGTTGAGAGGTTCCTGTGCCAGTTCTGTGCCAGTTCTGTTGGTTCCTGTGCCGGTTCAGTTGGTTCCTGTGTTGATTCGGTTGGTTCCTGTGTTGGTTCATTTGGTTCCTGAGGCGGTTCTGTTGCTTCCTGTGTTGATTCGGTTGGTTCCTGTGTCGATTCGGTTGGTTTCTCTGTTGGTTCAGTTGGTTCCTGTGCCGGTTCAGTTGGTTCCTGTGTTGATTCAGTTGGTTCCTGTGTTGGTTCATTTGGTTCCTGAGGCGGTTCTGTTGGTTCCTGTGTTGATTCGGTTGGTTCCTGTGTTGGTTCAGTTGGTTCCTGTGCCAGTTCTGTTGGTTCCTGTGCCGGTTCAGTTGGTTCCTGTGTTGATTGGGTTGGTCCCTGTGTTGGTTCTGTTGGTTCCTGTGTTGATTCGGTTGGTTTTTCTGTTGGTTCAGTTGGTTCCTGAGGCGGTTCTGTTGGTTCCCCTGTGCTGCATCCACCTTCTTCTGTGGTTTTAGGTTCTACATCCTTGGTTACTTGTGGTGCTGTCTCAGTTTCTGCAGGGGGTACTTCAGGTTCTGATGGTGCTGCTTCAGTGTCCTGTGGTGCTGCTTTGGATTCTAACGGTGCTTCTTCAGTTTCCTGAGTTGCTGCCTGGGTTTCTTCTGGCACAGCCTCGGTTTCTGCTGTATATCAAACACATGCAACTCACATTTTATGTAAAATATGTCATTATGATTACATATTTCATCAATATGTCTATCTAGTATGATTTCTTCTCATTAAATTTGCACTGTTGAAATTGGTAATATTATCCAATATCGGTTTCATCTAGGGAGCTGATCCCTGAATATGTATTTATTTCAAATATCAAGATTTAACCCACTGAATATGTCATGCTTATCTTATAACAGTTGTCTCGACAACAAGTCTTTGTGACATAAAATTTAAAGGGTTAATGTATCATTCCCTATTGTACTTACCCACAGCAGGTGACTGGTCAGGCTCCACCTCTTTTTCCTTCACCTCTGCATCCTGGATGGCTGATTTCTTAGCATTCTCAATGACATCACTGACCAATGTCAATACCGTTTCTGGCAAAAGAGAAATGGCGAAGATGGAAGAGTCAGTTACATGGAGCTTTCCTGATAAATACAGCTCACTACATCCAATCACAACTGGGCCCTGTTTCATAAAATGTGTCAATGACAAGTTGCAATAACTGTTATAAGCTACTGAAATCCTTGCATCTGATTGGCTGAGAGCAAATTTGTACTGTTCAAATTGGTAATATTATCCAATATCGGTTTCATCTAGGGAGCTGATCCCTGAATATG
Organism: Heliocidaris erythrogramma; assembly: GCA_025617745.1. Lineage (NCBI taxonomy): Eukaryota > Metazoa > Echinodermata > Echinoidea > Camarodonta > Echinometridae > Heliocidaris > Heliocidaris erythrogramma. Next base: position 57,096,776 of record CM046854.1, read on the forward strand.
TATTTATTTCAAATATCAAGATTTAACCCACTGAATATGTCATGCTTATCTTATAACACTTGTCTCGACTACAAGTCTTTGTGACATAAAATTTAAAGGGTTAATGTATCATTCCCTATTCTACTTACCCACAGCAGGTGACTGGTCAGGCTCCACCTCTTTTTCCTTCACCTCTGCATCCTGGATGGCTGATTTCTTAGCATTCTCAATGACATCACTGACCAATGTCGATACCGTTTCTGGCAAAAGAGAAATGGCGAAGATGGAAGAGTCAGTTACATGGAGCTTTCCTGATAAATACAGCTCACTACATCCAATCACAACCGGGCCCTGTTTCATAAAATGTGTCAATGACAAGTTGCAATAACTGTTATAAGCTACTGAAATCCTTGCATCTGATTGGCTGAGAGCAAATTTGTCAGTAATAATCACAGACAAGACACTTGATGAAACGCCCCCCCCCCCCCCAAGCCCTAATCCTACATCATTGACTAAATAAAATCTGGAGCATAATGATGCCATGGTAATTGTTGTCAGAGTAAGTGTATAACAGCAATTTGGCTTCCAATGCCAAATTGTAAAATCAAGAGTAAAATGCATGCTGTAGTCATGAATCACTATGAAATAGGTTGAATGCTAACTTTGAACAAGTCCATATCTAACTGAGATAGCATGGTTTATTAAAAGAGAAGGTTGAGTTCTGGGAGAGGTGACATATAATTTGCAAGCTTTCTCATCTTTTATGTCAGTTTGGAAGAACATCATATTAGAAATATCCCATGAAAAGGATAGCTCTTCAAAAGCCCTCATATTCGAAATATGATGAGAAATAGCTGAAATGTTTGGGCTGAACATTCATGCCACTTGTGTGTGCAGTACATGTGCTTTTCAGCGAGAATGGGTCCGTTTCTTATCATTTTGAATATTGTAAAAATCCTAACAGTATACAATGTATATTTTTTTAAATAGTATGTAGACATGATCAACCTTTCCCAACTTGATACAGTTTCTTCAGTTTCACAATGTAATTGCATGACTAGAACTCAATTTTATCTTTTTAATCTATTCAAGACTACTGCCCATATTTTGTGGTTTGACTCAAAACCTTTGACAGAGCCCTAGAAAATATACATGTACTAGATACATAAGAAAGTGTAAAATCTTCCATGCAGATTTAAATAAAGATTGCAGGAATTTTTGAAAGCAGAAATGTAGCAATACATGCTTGTATTGGGAAAATACTAGTGTTGCCTCTTCAAAGAAAGAAATGCTGGCCATCAGAGCCATTCCACAAAAATCTGTCAAAGATAAAGGGTTTTAATGCTATGATATAAATCAACATTAGAATAAAATGCTCCAGGAATGAATCGCAGTGACATACATGTAGGTTGATAGTTAACTTTGAACATGTTAACATCTTAATGAGCACTGTTGTAACAATGGCCTACATTTTGTGGTTTTCCCATACAAAATGGTTACTTTTAACATTTTGACATATTTTCCATCCCTGATGTTTATCATTTTAGAAGCAAGCACAACCTTTTATTTAAAAAAAGAAAAACATGTAGGAGAAAAGGCAAAATACCACTAACACATGTTGCCAATTTGAAGAAGAAGTCTGATTACTTGAATCATTTATCAATTCCTGTCATGTAATGATTTGATTTGATTTGATTTGATTTGATTCACTTCTCCTTATGATCCTTTTTTTTTTCTTCAAACATTTTTACTAACTGATTACAACATAATAAACAAATATTACTGCATTATCAAATAAAGTAATTACATTGTATAGTTAACGTAAATGAATCATAAAGAAGGATTGTCACATAAGCAAAGCTTGATGGTGTGACAATTGTGATTGGGGTTCAAAGAGTAAAATACATGCTTTTAGAATGAATCACATAGAAATATGGTGAATGCAAACTTTTTAACAAGTTCACATCTAATTAAGATAGCATTGCTATTCATCTATTCAGGACTGTGTTTTTCAAAAAGGGTAAGTGAACAGTTTCTTTTCTTGAAATTTGCACTATTCTAATTTTTCTTTTGTTGGAACAACTCTCTAGTAAAGCCTATTGTATCTGGACTAAATATAGAGACAGAAACTATAACTTTTGAAAATGCCATTTTTTGATGGTAAAACACTGATTTGAAATTGTAGATGTATTGCTGGTTTAAAGATTGTGATGCTTATACATCTACTTGTCTTTTTTTAAATTCCTGGGGGGTGTTTAAAGCTGTTCTTAAGTTACGCACGACTTTACGCACGACTGGTGATCAGTTCTTGTGCTAAATGATAAGAATCTGATTAATATAGCACCCAAGAACATGTTCCAGTCGTTCGTAAAATTCATTCGCAACTTTACGAACAGCTTTATGAAACACCCCCCTGGTTTCATAAAGAAATAAGCACAGGTTGTACAGAAATTTCTGTTCTTTCTACTATTAAATGCAGCTTGTATACATCTAATATTTCGAATATGAGGGCATTTGAAGAGCTATCATTTTCAGGGGACATTTCTGGTATGATGTTCTTCCAAAATGACATAAAAAGAATGAGAAAGCTCACAAAATGATTTTTCACCTCTCCCAGCTAACTCAACTTTCTCTTTAATCAAACTTCTAACTTCAGCCCTAGACCAAACATTATACCAAACTAAACCTAAAAACCCAATATGCAACCCCTACCCCTACCCTATATATCTTTTAAATATGTAGCCTAGAGCAGATGTCGCGAGAGCTAATGTTGCATTACTTATATGCATCACAGTACCTGTAGCTTGTTTCTTTGTAGCAGGTGCAGCATCGCCTCCTGCTTCGCCCCCTGTCTCGTCCCCATCCTGGGGTACAGGCCTCTTGGCCTGCTGCTCTGATAAACCTGACCTGTCCTTTCTTAGCTGGCTGTACTGGGCCTGGACTAGCTCTATAAGCTCCCCCTGTAGGACTGGGTCATAACCGGTACCTGTGTGGTTCATGGTCATGAAGTGAATGAAATATATGTTTCGGAAATGTGTTACAATTAAAGATAGAATGAGTCAAAGACAGATCCACAAATGTAAGGATAAATGGAATACAAAAAAAAGGGCATGCGCTAAGATATGGATACATACATGTATTTTTTTACAAATGGATGCACAAGAAGAAAAGGGATTAATTTAGAATTATGCGGCTCTGGCAAGGCTGAACTGTCCTTTCTCAGCTGTCTGTACTGGGCCTGGACTAGCTCTATAAGTTCCCCCTATAGGACTGGATCATAGCCAGTACCTGCATGGATGCATAGTTATGAAATGAATGGATGGATAAGGCTCTGGTTTTTTTAACTATGACCAAAAAGCTTTACATGTATTTCACTCAATGGCCGCTGAATTCTCTTATTCCCATACGCTTTAATAACCCTTTCAGGACAGGAATTATTTAAGGGATAAAGTGATCACACTTCGTTCTTCAAATTGGCAACACTAATATTTTTCTTTTAGTGCCACATGGTTTTAATAAGTTGTAATGTCTTTGAAAACAATTTACAAGGCTACAAATTTTGTCAACAAGTTGAAAAAATTGCCAATTTCGAGAAAAACAAGGATTTTGAACATCTCAATGTGTTGCCAATTTTGAAAAAAAATATTTAAAATTCATGGCATCAAATGCAATATGGTCTTGCAACAGAAATGGACATAGTATTGTGCTCTTTCCACTCATGCATCTGGTATAATTTTTAGAGCTTTGAATCAAAATAGCCAAACCAGAAAATGTGGTCAATTGTCTCAAAAGGGTTAATACAGGGACCACCCGGTTCCAGGAGGTAATGGGTTAATATCTGAATAGTGAATGCAATTAGAAGATAACAATGTAGATCTACATGTACATGTACAGTGTATAGATAACTGGACAAAAAGAAAAAGGCATGGACTTAGAAATGGATATGTAACATTTAAACATGAATGTTTAATGAACAGTTGAAATGGTTGGACTAAAGTAGGAACAAATGTGAAGATAAGAATGACTGACACTATGAATAAAAGATAAGAATGAAAGAAAAAGAAAATTCAAGAAATCACAAAGCATGCTGGATCATAGAACTTCAAATAAATGAAGGAATTTCAAACACATTATGTCATGTGCAGCAACTGAAATGTTTTCCCATCTCTCCACTAATTACAGACTTTAAAACCTTTCTTTAAAGGCTACTAGCCGCTAGAACATAAGTAAGTTGGGATGTTCAATGTGTGTGATTTTACTCACAAAAATGACTTTGGAAATCTAACTGGCCCTCTACAGGCAATCTGAGTGGGATAAGGAAAGATATGATTGTAGGAATTCCGCAGGCCTTCCCAATCCATGAAAGGGTGAAGGTTTCAGGATCTTCCTCAACCTTTGGCATCTTACAATATTTAGCCCCGGCCCATAGAAGGGCTGTTTTCATGTTTTGGGATCTCTTTCTCCCCAATAACCCTTTCAAGAAAATTGATCACATTTTGTGGTTTGGCTTAATAACTTTTGATTCAGAGCTCTAAAAAATATACCAGATGCGTGAGTATAAAGAGTTAAATATTATGCACACTCAGTCCTTTTTTGTTGCATGACCATATTGCGTTTGATGACAGGAGTTTTAATAAAGAGAGTAAGCTTTAAAATCCTTAAATTTACAGCACATTGAGAGGTTCAAAATCATTGGTTATTATCAAAAATGGCAAATTTTTCAACTTTTTCGGCAAAATATGTGACCATGTACATGTACATTGTTTCAAAGATATTACACCTTTTAAGAACCATGGAGCACTAAAAGAAAAATATCATTGTTGCCAAGTTGAAGAACAAAATGTGATCAATTTAGATGATCTTTGAAGGTTTGCATGGTGGAGCTTATAACGTGGAGAAGGTTTACGGTTCACCATGTGTATTGGTAGGAGGAAAGGGAAAAAGGAAATTAGAAATGGATAGACGAGAAAGGATGACAAGAGAGAAAAGAAGAAATATTCTTTCGTGACAATGGGTGAAGTCCTGAAAAGGACTGTAGACCAGATGAGATGAGATGAGAAGACTTGGTTGATGATCGATGGATGAGCAGCGATGGATTAAGTAGCGAAGGTTTGAGTAGATGAGGCTTGAGTAGGAGGTTACTCGACGTTTCGGACAGGTTGACTGTCCGTCATCAGGAATCAATTTAGTCCTTAAATAATTCCTGTCCTGAAAGGGATACTAAGGAAAGGAATAGCTGTTTTGCTCCTTCCCTGATATGTCATACATGTACAGCCCTGGAAAAAATATTAGACCAAGCTTCTGTAATAAAGGTACTATAATATGCATTCAAACTAATGAAAATGATTTGTCTTTGTATTTCATTCAATGACTAACAAATTCCAGCAATTGTACCTTGCTTTTATATTTTATTTCCTTCTTACCACACATACATGTATAACACTTTCAGTATTTACCATTCTTGGTCTAATAATTTTTTCCATGGCTGTACATGTATGTGTACAAATGTGTATGGCTTACAGTTGTATGAGAAATTTGTTACTCACTGTCTCTGATGGTTAGGACATCCTGGAGGAAGTCAGCAATGAACTTGATGCTATCTTTGGGTTGCTCTCGTAGAACCTCATGTGAGATGAGACGGATGATGTTCTGAAAGCCAGGAGGAACAGCGAGTCTCACCGCCCCGTATCTCATGGACTGGTTAGAAAGGCTGTCGGTTAGACCTATTGAAGAGGAACAACAGAGATAAAACATGGAAAAGTAAGACGGACAATGTGAAATATTTTGTGGTTCCATATGAGCTTCAATTAACACGATAAAAAGACAATTTCAATAGCCCTGTCTATCACCTTTAGAAATGTGCAAACATTACAATGGTGCATTACATAATTGAGTTTATTTTTCGAAAGAAGTTCTTATCGTGTTAATTTTACATTTATAAAGAGATAGTGGAAGTTTATCACTTTCAATAAACATAAAAACAACTTGTTAGACTAGTCTGAGCACCCATACAATAGAAAAGGGTGCACAGGGAAATTTAGAGTTCTATTAGACTTGGGTTCCGTGTGCAGGATTTTTATGTTATCTCTTATTGTCCTCATTCTCCTTAAACATGAACCCACAGACTGCCAAATAAAGCTTTCTGGAGGTTGATTTTCTACATATACATGTCCATGTATTAGCTGAACACATACAGTAATTAGGTTACTGAACTCCTTTTAAAATTCATTTATAAGTTGTAGAAAAAAAAGAATGTACGGGACCATAATTTGCACCCCAGTATTTATGATGATGATAATTCTGTAAGTACTGCTAAGAAAGCAAGTACATACATGTATATACTTGCAGATAATGTAAGCAGCAAGTTGATCTACATACATGGCTTCAATCTGATTGAAGATAAATGCCTTTATACAGAAAGGGAATAGAGCACTACCTTGATTTCAAACTCAGGACATCAAGGTTACAAAATCATTCGTAAGAAGACCACACATGAGCATGTCGCATTCAATGTTCATGTGAGTGATATTTGATCTAGAGCCTTTATCCATCCTCTAAAAGAAGCCTCACTGCACTACTCTCTCTGCAATTGTGAATAATCAACGTTTTGATGGAGAGAGGCAGGGAGATGGTGGAAGGATTTAAGTAATGCCAAATATGTCACAAGTTACCAAGAGGCTGCAAACCAATGAGGGCATGTTGCTGTGCATGTACATGTAATTCCCTATTCCCTAGTATTTACATGTACACTGAAAAAGCAAAAGGCCACAAGATTAATGATCTTTTAATATCAAATATTGTATGTTGCAAGTGCATTAATTCGCCCCTTTTCGACTGGTCAGAGCACTTGTAGCCTGCCACTAAAACAGATATATCTGAGGCTTGCTATAAGAAATTACTATGATAAGGAAAGAAATAGATACACCTAAACAAATGCAGTCTGTAAATAAAAGACAGAGGCAATTCACTAGAAGCAAAAAGAAATGGCCTATAAACCAAAGAACAAAATGGGAGAAATATCTTGCTACATTGTATTTTGATAAAGTAATTGGGCATAACCATAAACACGATATAGGCCTATTTTAGACTATCTGATATAAAAGGCACCTGGCTGGAATGCTCCCCAGGGAGTGGAGAAGGTGCATACATTTTATGCAGGCAAGCCTCAATCCAATGACCTGGGTAATGATCTGTAAAGCGCTTAGAGACATTGTAGATGTACAACTGTACAGTCAAACCTGCTTTAGCGACCACCTTTATAGAAAGACCACCTGTCTATAAGGACCACAATTTTTGTTTCCCTTGAACAATGTTTCTCATTGAAATGTGTATTAAAGGAACCTGTCCATAAAGACCACCTGCTCATAAAGACTGCTTTTCATGTCTCCCTTGAGTGGTCTTTATAGACTGGTTCCACTGTATTTAGCACTATATAAATCCACAATATTTAATAAAAATAAGACAGGCAAATAATTTCTTTTTAAAAAATCCTATTGTACTACCATCCAATTTTACTCTTCTCTACTACAGCTTCCAAACCATCCAATCCAATTTGGGTTTATTTTGATATAACCTTGGAAGACTGTTGCCTACAGTCTCCTGTGAATGAATTTTAATATGAATCATACTTTGCTAACAAACACGTTCCGTGCCATACAGCGATGAATGCATGCTTGCCTCGGGGCAAAATCGTCCTGCATTTTGATGCATCTAATCTTGAATAATGCAAGCTTTGCAATAAGCAGCTGCATCTGGCATGAAGTGGCACGCACAACACAATTTTGCATGTAAAGGAAAGTGCAAGGAGATAGATATATAGATAAATAGCCATGCTGATTTAGGCACATACATGTACACATTTGTGGGGGAAAATACACAAAATATAAACATTTAAAATGCTTCTCTCTATAGGTACATACAGCTGATTATAATCTCTTACTCTATTAAGTAAGAGTGGATCACTTAAGATTATACATGTACCTCGGTTAAAACATAGATTTGGAAGCTGTAAACTTTTTCAACTTTATTCTCTTTATAGCTAATTAAATTTTGGTCTACCGGTACCTAAAATTGATATGAACTGATCAAGTATGTATGTATGTATTCCAACATAAAATGCACTGGATGAGCATGTGAAAAAGTATTCAATTTTTTTCACAAAAGGCCAATTTAACATGATTTTTATTTTTCTCTTCCAGATTTATGAAACATGAAGAGCAAGTTATTCCATGTCATTCAGTGTTTTTCCAATACAGCCTTTTTGCCACAAGTTTTGATTACATAACTTTTTGCAATTTTTTTATTTCATGGCTTTATGTAAGTTTTCTGTGGCCTGTGGATAGATATATGCCACAAAGCAGAGTGGGTGATATTGATGAGGCACGTGTCGTGATCAAAATGGTTAACTCCTCTTTGTAATATTGTATTGAAGACAAATTATTGCAATTTTCTAACATTCAAGATAAGATGATATGGGGAAGATAGTCTTCAAAATCACAAGTGATCACAAGAAATTTTCTTTACAGAATATTTACCACTGATTTTACATAGATCTAGATCTTACCCTAGTAATAAAATGTAGGCCTAAGGCTAAGCCCTTAAATTAAGAGACAGACAAGGTGAAATCATTTTTGTCTGCAAGAACTCAACTTCTCCTGACTTCTCCTGACATATACATAGATTTCTACATCAAATATTGAACAGGGTAGTTGTCTGTGCCGAATTGGTGATCTATAACAATATGCCATCTCCAATACATTTTGTGTACTGCCCCAAGGATAAAAGCGCCTCGAAGAAAACAGCAAATTAATGATATTTTTGTGTACGACAAACAGGAGAGTTGTCCACAGAAATGTCGCAATCGACTCACCAAATTGCCAATTTGAGATTCGCATAGATGTCCGATTTCCTTAAAATTTTCACCGTCCTGTTTTTCTTATTTATCTACTTTCACACAAATCATGTTATTACCAAGGTTGGATTGCCCTTTAAGTGTGTAAATCCCCGAGCCGAGTGCATCCAGGCTGTGAATGTGATGGGGTGGTCGAGGGTACCGTACTGCAGTGCTGGGAAAGATCTCATTTCCCCGGAGAATTTCTCTCACTCAGCGATCCCCAGTCTCACTCGACACAGACACACACACAAATTTTCAGTGACTGACAGACTTTTTCCAACTCCTGTACATTATTAGATTTACAACTATTCATGAGAAAGAATGCTTACCATTCATTGCTTGATTTGATATGTTCAACGACCCGTGCAGGAATGAAAGGGGAAATATTAAACTAAGTTCTAAGTTAGCTGCCTATCCTGTCTTTTGAAAAATAACTTCCGATCTTCTGAAGATAATAGATCGCAATATTTATCAGTTTCAACTACAGAGGGCGCGGCGCTATTATTAAAAAAAAATAACCTTCCATGATAATTCCCTACCGTAGACATAATAATAATAATAATAATAATTAAAAAAAAAAAACTTTATAAAATTATGAAGAAATTCGATCACCTACTGTACATATGGTTTGCCAAAAGGCCTTGATGTCATATTTGAAAAGGTTTTCATTGCGTAATGCATATTCTAAATGCAGTTCCTTGTTCATCGCAAATCATTTTCCTTTATAATTTTCTCAGAAATAATTGGGATTTGTCAATCATTATGGTTCAATAAGAAGATACGATCAAAATCAACGCAATGTCTGTATTATGATGAATGGTATGCAAAAATGTCTGTAAGGAATAAGATTTACTGAACCCGCCTTTCCCTGGATACAAGTTATTTGAAGAATTAATTCTAGATTTTGATGCTTTTTATAAACGAAATATACATTTTTGTTGAAAATATACCAAATTATTGCATGGTTAACCATTAACATGTCAATATCACTGAAGATATTGACAAAGTGACACTGATGCTGTTGGTATGATTATTGATAAGCTTGTTCAAACAAAGAAAAATCCCTAAATATGCATATCATGTAATAAGATTCATGTACCCCAGCCTAACGTAGTGGAAGAAAAATGTAACTGTTCCACTAGATTTAATTTGGAATCTATAGTCCATAATGTGAAATTTAGGTGTTCAATAAATTGATACTCGTTTGCGCTCTTTTTATTTCAAGATGTTTCACAAATGTATTGCCATAAATGATTTTTTGTTTTAAAATAAAGAGAAAGGATTCACCAAACTGTAGCTTTGTGGAACAATGCCTGAATCAATTATTCATTTGTTTAGTGAGTGTCATATTTGTAACCCCCTGGTACGATTTATTGCAAGTAATTCACTTAAAACATGATAATGATTTTAGTTTGGATAATTTAAGAAAATGTTTGGGATTTCCTTTAGAACTGTCCTGTTTATTTTTGTGCCACGCCTGTCTAGTAGAATAGGAGTTAGATCAGTTGCTTTATCATGGTTCAAGTCATATCTTAGTGGTTGGTCCTCCCAAGTTGACATTTCGGGTGAACTATATCCAGTCCCAAAATTTCTGATTTTGGGTTACCTCAAGGGTCAGTTGTTGGCCCCACAGGTTATTCAATATATATACACTTCCGGTAGGTGATATTGCTAAATATCACTCTATTAGTTATCATCTGTATGCAGATGATACACAGATATTTCGACCCTATAACCCCAGGAGACCTTGAAAATGCCCTTGATAAACTCCAGAGATGTATATTTTTGACATTAGGCAGTGGATGAAAGTTGAATGATTCGAAGACAGAGTGTTTTATAGCTACATCCCCACATAACTATAAGAAACTGCCTGATCTTCAATTGAAAATTGGAGAGCTGAGAATAAATCCGTCAAAAAAATTAAGAATCTGGGTGTATTGTTCGATATAGGCACATGACTATATATGTACATATATCTTCAGTTTGTTGCACCGTATATATACCTATCATTTAAGAAACATAAGTAGAATTCGTAGGTTCCTTGATCAATCTACTTCAAACCATGCTGTTCGCTCTTTAATCGTTTCACGTCTTGATTACTGTTACAGTAATGGACTTCTTTCTTCAATACCAAATACCCAATTAGTTCGTCTCCAGCGTCTCCAGAACTGGGCTGCTCGTCTTGTTTTTCAAGTCTGCCGTGACACACCAGCCCACTGGCTCCCTGTTAAACAACGTATTATCTTTAAACTGCTGTTATTAGTATATAAATCACTCAACAATCATGCCCCCACATATTTGTCTGACTGTTTGAAAATTTATGTCCCTGGCAAACGAACTAGATCATCTGAAGACCCACTAAAATTAACATATTTAACTAAACAGAAACGGACTGGTGATAGAACTTTCACTGTTGCATCCTCCATCATGGAATGGAACAAACTCCCTCTCACTTTAAGACAATCCCCTTCCATTGATTCTTTTAAGAAGTCCCTTAAAGCCCATTGGTTTTAGAAAACTTACTGTCTTACTTTTTTTGTTGGTGTGTGTGTTTTATTGTCATGTAATGCTATATAATGAATTGTGAGCTCTTTGGGCCACTGTGGGAAAAGCGCGTTATAAATGCCCGGTATTATTATTATTATTATTATTATTTCTATATCTCTAAAATATTTTATTTATCTATGCAAATTCAAAAATATTAGACCCAGTTTTAAATCTTTAAGAAACAAATGAAAACTCAAACAGAGACAGAGTATGTGGCTGAGAAAAGAGGAAAACTTCATATTTCATTTTAAGAAATGCAAATTTGATTTGTAAAATCGTCGTGAAGATTGTAATGAACATACTGCTTTTGTTATAGGGTGAAGCCTTCGAGATGCTACCATGCAAGTACAGTGGTATCTCGTTAGTGTAACTCTTGTACTGTACATTCTCTATGAGAGTGAACTTATTTACTCAAATAATATTTTCATGCCCCGACGTGGTGTGGGGATTATGTAGTGGTTATCCCTCCTGGAGTATTGCTGGTTATCCCTCACACACCGCTTATATGCTGTAGGGCAAACTTTAAAATCTGCGCCCCCCCCCCCCCCCCCCCCCCCATGACCAAACTCAGATGAATGAGCGTTTTTAATTTAGAAATGATGGCACTACGTGAAAATTAGTTTGATGCACATAACCCGGGGTTGTTAGCCCAAACTTGATGAATTTGTTTCCTTTTCACCCCTCAACTTGAAATTTCTTATGTATTTTACCCTTACAAAGAAAAAAAATCCAAGGAAATACAGCGACCTAGTAATAGATTGTTTTGGAAATTTTGAACATTCCTATTTGGGGGGCGCAAAATGAATGAAAACCCTGAAGAAATATATTTGAGGAAGGCAATTGCAAGGCAAATTTATGATTTCTTTCGAATGTTCTATACTTTGAAAGTGCTTTTTATGCACTTATATCCCATCTGCATGGAGGCGCAAAATTTAACAAGCTCCTGTCTTATGCGGGGGGGGGGGGGGGCAAAGCAACTAGAGTTAATTAATACTTAACACTTTAAATGCGCCTTTGGGGCGGAACTAAATCTTGAACATAATTACGCGAGGGAGCAAAGCGACCGAGCTTAAGAAGAAATTCGCATTTCAAACCCTATAAACACCATTTCTTTTACGCATTTTATCCTTGACTGGGGCACAAATAACGCTCAAAGACCATAAAAATATTTGTATTTCTCCCCCTTTTCTTTCTCTCTTTTGCGTTTTTGCGTCCCCCCTTCAAGTGCCGCCCGGGGCACGTGCCCCCTCTGCCCACCGTAGATACGCCACTGAGTACAAGTACAAAAAATTGTACAGTGTATATACATGTGTAAAATTGTCCTCTATACCAGAAAATTTGGTGTGACGTGGATGCACTGTTTTTTATGTTTTTGTAACTATCAAAACGTTTTGTTCATTGATTATTAGATGATACTCCATTTTTGTCTTATTGTTGATATTATTTCTATTATTTCTGTTATTATCTTTCTTTTATGTGCATTATGTGCATTGTAATTTTTTCTTAATTTGCCTTGTGTGTAATCATGAAAATCAATAAAACATAATGAATAATAAAAAAAAAATATCTCAGAAATAATTGGCGAGTTTGAAACTTTCATCCCGCCTGACAAGTGACAACTCCCTCTTTTCTTTTCTTTATTTATTTTTTCTGTTTGTGTGGGGTTTTTTTTAGGTGGGTTAAAGGGTTGATTTGTTTGTTGTAAGTCGCAACTGATCTGACGGAGTGGATTTGTCTTATTACAGGGACCTTAACAATGGAAGGGGGACCTAGGGAGCTCGAGCTCTATAGTTCTTCAGTATCAGATATAAAATAAATGACTGTGTCTGAACTGGGCAATGTGAAACGAATGACTGACGGTCTGTTCCCCGGGGGAGGGGGAGGGGGAAAGGAGGGGAGGGGGCATGTCTCATAATTGAGGCCTGTACATCATTCGCGTACACGAAAACGGATAAAAAAGGTACTTTGCAGCATTAGGCGCGTAACCCGGGTTACGCGTATGGTATATCAAAAACAGCAAAAATCAAGAAAAAGGGTATCAAATTTAGAGGTGATAAGAGGAAGATCCGCGGAAAGGGACGAAAACATGGTTCGGTAATTATGTGTTCCAATTTAGGTTCAATTTCTTTTAAGGTTCCTTTTTGGCTAAAAAACAAAGGGTCTACGATGTAATCCTCAAATAGGATGTAAAATACCACGCAAGATATATAACATTGCCGTTAAGGGTAAACAAAATCTGAAATGTCAGACGGTTTTCTCTGATTAATCATTGGTGTATTGATCATAGATACTAGATCTCATGCATCTTAGTAATGGCAATTTAAAAATAAAAATAAATAAAAAGGCATAGCCATATAGGCTGATATAATGTTGATGGGTTGGGGCGGCGCCCCCGCCTCAAGTTCTAAGGCAATATTTAAAACAAAGGAAATAAAGAGAGAAAGACAAAGAAACACAACAGGGGATATATAGTGTGCAACTCCTTTTTAACCACCGTCACTTTTACTAATGGTTTCTTATAGGTTACGTTACTAAACCCTCAAGCCATTATCTTGGTACGCTATCTAAAATAATGTAAGGCTTATCGAATTGAAACATACTTTCCGATGGTATAAGGCCTAGCCTAAAAACGAGCACATATTTGATTTCATCATTCTTTTAGTTTGTTTGTTTGGTTTTTTGTAGGGGGGGGGGGGGGGGTGGACTCTTTACATGCATTGTAATACATTGTTTAGATTGCAGGAATATCTCCTTTTTAAAAGTTGTCAGAATGGCTTTATTTTATGCTTTTTGAGTCCTGAAATTAGAGAATCTACAGTATCGAGAAATTGCATGTTTAAATTTTGACTCTTCAACAGACCTATTAATTATCAGTTCTAAATGATGATCTATTATTGTCTTAAGATGTTTATTATGGTCTTTGAGCGTTATTTACGCCCCAGTCAAGGACAAAATGCGTAAGAAATGGTGTTTTATATGGTTTGAAATGCGGAATTTTTCTAAAGCTCGATTGCTTTTCTCCCCCACATAATTATGTTCAAGATTTATTTCGCGAACCCAATGGCGCTTTTAAAGTGTTAACCATTAATTGACTCTAGTTGCTTTGCCCCCCCCCCACCCCGCATAAGGAGCTTGTTAAATTTTACGCCCCAAGTGCATAAAAAGCACTTGCCATTGCCTTCCTCAAATAATTCTTCAGGGTTTTCATTCATTTCGCACCCCCCCCCCCCCCCTCTCCCAAATAGGAATGTTCAAACTTTCCCCCAAAAAATCTATTGCTAGGTATTCCCTTGGATAGCTTTGTAAGGGTAAAATACATAAGAAATTTCAAGTTGAGGGGTGAAAAGGAAAAGAAATTCTGCCGCTCGGTCGCGTTGCTCCCTCGCTTATGCACTAACTCATCAAATTTGGGCTAACAACCCCGGGTTATGTGCATCAAACACATTTTCACGTAGTGTCATCATTTCTAAATTAAAAAACGCTCTTTAATCTGAGTTTGGGCATTGGCCCGGGGGGGGGGGGGGGCGCAGTTTGAGAGTTTGCCCCGGGCGCCAGAATACCTAGATATGACACTGTGAAGCTATATAGGAGGCGATATATCAAGAACAAATTCGGCCTCTATTGGCATTATTCATTCTTCATTTTCACGAAAAGGTGTTTAACAGGGTTAGGGCCTGAAAAAAATACGTCAATCTTGGTTGTCAAAGAGAATCTGAGAGAGGGATATATATTTATTTTATACTTCTCAACACGTTCACACCATTGAGCGCCCAATTGAGGCGGATACCGGCGCTATAGAAGAAGCCATCATCATCATATATTTATATATATATATATATATATATATATATATATATATATATATATATATATATATACCCTTATATTCTCTCTCTCTATACACACACACACACACACATAGAGAGAGAGAGAGAGAGAGGGGGGGGGGGTAATGTTACAAGGAGACGGTAGGACCACTTCAATACCTATTTGCATAATACTTATAAGACCCCCCCCCCCCCCCCCCCCAATGCCAGTGTGCCCTCCGCAGTTCTTGGACCATAATTAGGAGTTCTGTGGCTTGGACCCACAATATCATGAGTTACGCTATACGCAATTGTATCTGAAAGATGATGAGTAAATATGCATAAGTTGCTAACTTTAAAACAAAGAAAAAAAAAGAAAGAAAAGTTAACTTGTCAGAATTAATTAAAGTTTTTGTAGCCTATTTTTTTAAAAATAGTTTTAACCCCCCCCCCCCCTTTTATCATGTACATGCTGTAAACATGTTGAAGTTAATAATCTACCTACTTATTTACTACTTATTTCTCATATTCTGAAAGGTGTCGACAAAAAAAAAAAAAAAAATTTATATAGTTTAAAGTTAAAAATCAACAAGCTATGCAAAAATTTAGAGCTTGTTTGTTAAATTGCATAGAGATCCTAAACTCTGCCTAAATTGGTCTAACGCCCTCTCTCGGTCACGTTTAAGTCATTTGTGAATGGCGAATGCAAATTAAAAAAATCAAGCCTCACCTGTATACCGCCCTCAAGTTCTTCTTAAGCGATGATCAACCTTAAAATGGACGTTCGTCAACATATATAAATAACACGGGAAAGGAGTACAATTGGATTCTGGGTGAGAAACTAAATCATCTAGATTTTTAAGGGAAATTGCGAGACAAATGTAAGCTATCTCAGTATCTGGGCCCACACTCTGACACTCTCTAACTAAACACAATAATATTATAAGAGGGACCACGGTCCACGTACCAACTAGGCCTAGGCCTACCATTACGCAATCGCATGCGCCTGTACAGTAAAACCAGTCATGGGCCCTTGCCGAATAATATATGTGGGACTGTGTCCAACATTTGCTGTTGCAGCACTCAAACACAGACAACAAAATTGGTCTAAGCAAGATTTAATTGTCATAAATTTGCTAGATTACCTGATTCAGATTTCAGGGACTCTTCAACTCTAACTTAGTCGTATAAAATGTTAGACTTAGACTAGAGTTAGACTTAGAGTACAATTAAGTTTTAGGCTATCATGTTTAATTATAGATCTAGGCCTACTCATTATTGGCTAGAGTGCCCAAGTCTGCGCAGTGCCCACGTCTGCGCACACGCGTAACTGCCCGATTCTAATAAAACAAAATTAACACGCAACGAACACAAACATTTCATATTTATCATTGCGATAGGTATTCATGCAAAAAACGAGTCAAAATAATAAAAAACGGTCTTATTTCAGACATTTCATTCACACTGATTCACAAGCGTCAAAATGTTGTCTTTCACGTTAAAACTCCCGAACTGCGTGTAAAATGAATGAGTGCGCAGACATGGGCACCATTGTTTTTTTCAATGTTGAAATGACACGCCTGCCGTTTCTTGTGAAAATGACATTGTTCTTGCTCTAATTTTGATGAGATTTTTGTCAAACTTTCTCTTTAGAATATCAGGAATAATATAAAATAAAGCTTTAGAGAAATATTAAAGAAATTCTTGTTCATTTTCAGGTCAAAACCTTAGGTGCGCAGACATAGGGCTCCCCATCATACTGATTACTGTGCCACAAATTTGGGGTTGCTGAGTAGAAAGTGAAATTTGAAATAATTATTATTTTCATTCTCATGTATGATTGATCTAAGCAAAACCGGAAAATTTAAAAAGAAATCTATAAATTTCAAATTTTACAATAAATGTATACACCTGTTATGTATTTTCCATCATATATGGGGCTTTTTTATAATGAATACGGTAGAAGCAATTTAGCTCGTGGATTAAAAATATCTTCCTGACCGAAACGGTCTCCAATGGTTCATGTATAACTTCATGTCATCAAGAAAATGGCAGCCCCCATGAAGTGTTAGCAGATGATACCGTGTGCTAGAATGTCTTGATTTAAACCCTTTTCTGATATTTTATTTCTAAAGTGATACAGGTCAATGATTAAGAATATATTACACCTTTGAACATAAGTACATTTATATTCTAATGTTAATTCTCCTTTAAGCAGATTCCTCAGGCTCATGAAAAATTACCCCTTTCTTTCATGCCTTTGACCGTCTAATTCACTGTCTACTTTTGTTGTCATAACATTTTAGTTATTATGATCCACACACAAATTAAATGGGCTTCTGACCTCAGTGACTCACTGAGGCTAAAATTTGGCTGATGCCTGAGACAAACTGCCTTGTTAGGCCAAATAAAAATATACTACATGTTTTAATAGCGTCCTGCATTTTTGGAAAAAAGGAAGGAGGAGCCTGAGGCCCTTTTAAAAAAATTATTTTCCAAAATGGCCGACTGACCCATTTATCCAAAACAACCGGCCGGGCTATTTTTCCAAGATGGCCACCATTTTTTTCTTTAAATCACCACTTTGACTTTAATAGGAAATGCCGCCAGCTTTTGCATAGGCTAGATGCAATGGATAGACACGTATGAATAGACAATTTCCACCGCCTTATAAATACAGTAGGGGTGGGAGTTTCGGGTATTTTTTCAATTCGGGAACCCGACGATTTTTCGGGCGGGTTCCCGGTTACCCGAAAATCATATAACACAAATTACAAGCTTATATTTACCCTTAAGAAGCTATTAACGCTGGGAAAAACTCGAAAGCGCATCACTGCAGTGGGGCGCTACATGGATATTTACATGTAGATATTGAATGGCTGGTCGACGTTATCTACCGCCTTGTCATGTTACATACATGAGTAATCATTAAATACTTATTTTCGGGAAACGGGCATGTAATATTTTGACCCGGGACCCGATGCTCTCGGGCGGGACCCGGGTACCCGGTTTTTAATCCCAGCACTAAAATACAGTGACTACTGGGTATATCAAATCTACAACTTTTTAAAAATCCTTTTCCCGAAAGAAATCATGATATTTACACTTTTTTTGGGTTTTACACCCCCCCCCCCCAAAAAAAAAAAAGAGCAGGCAGCCTCCAAAAAGGAAGCGGGCGGGGTAAACATGTAATTTTTTTATTTGGCCTTATGTTGGTGGGTTTTTTTTTGTCCTTTAATAGTAATAGTCTATGGTGTGACCATATTTCGCGTGTGACCCGAGTTCGCGCATTGGGCAATATCCCTAAAACTAGAAGAGATTTTGAAATCTGATAGCACCATTGGATAGAGGAAGCTAAAATTTCCTAGGGACACTATTTTCTTTTGAATTGGGTGACAAATTATGAAAATATTGACAAAAGATCAGCAAATTTTGCTACTTTTTGCTCCAGTTTCCGATTTTGAAGTTTTCTGACAAGGGTCTAGAAATCCTCATCAAACTTGTAATTAAAACGTGATACCAAATGATTGTATGATATTTTTCCTTGCAAATGATGCAATTTTCTTACCTTTAATGGATTGCTACATAGGATAAATTAGATGAAACTCTCTGAATCGAGACTAAATAAATTATGTAGAATATGAGAAATTACGGATCAAATGTCACATTCATAACAATTTTTAAAATATTGTCACACCATCATAAGTCTCCAGTATATGGGAGAAGTCTCCCAAATAGTATAGCCTATAGGAAATGGTCTCCAATTTCGACTGCTGTATAGACGTGTGTCCGGACAGGCTAACAAAAAGTGTATGATATCTGATTATTAAAGTTCATGATGCCTTGCTTGATTATTAATACTATCATCCTAAACGGTTTCCAGTATCTTTTTGTAAGAATGCCTGCGAATATTTCAATATATTGTACTCTCACCGTAGGTATCTTGCCACAGTATTAATCATGCATGCCATACAACTCCATTATGATTATTACTATGCTGCAGTCCTCTTCCTTTCTCTCTACTGCAAGTTCCCTATCCTCTTCTCTCCCTCGATCTCTTTGTCTGTCCCTTTCTTCTTTTCCTGTATTAATTTATATATTGTATTTATGTATACTCAGGCGAACCGGCTACAAGTATCTGCTTATTGGGATCGTGCCTTCTTCCCTGTACTCCAATTTCTTGATTATATTAATTGTACTACTGTATTTGAACAGCAGATGTTGAATATATTGTCAAAATCGATGGAAGAAAATAAATATTAATTTGAATTGAATTGAATTAAAAGGGGGGGGGGGCAATTCCTCCCCTGGCAGATTTTCAACCATAAAGAAAAGTAATTCTGACTCTTTCAATGAATATGAAGCAATTATCTCAGGGAAGTTCTAACCAAATTGTTCTAAAACCTAATAGATTAAGGAGAATTTTGCAAAGTATTTCTCGCACGGTGGCAATGTGACCTCACAAAGTTTTGACGCCAACCATCAAAAAGGTAAGCAGACCTTATATTGGTCACATCAAAAGCCAAACAGCAGTTTTGAATCTAAAATATCTTTGAACGTACAAATAAATACATGGATTATGAAAAAATAAGACACTTTCAATCAAAATGAATTGAGGCAAAATTTCTTTGCATGCTCGCTCGCAAATATCTATGACTCATCGCGCTGTTCTAAGGACAGTTCAATGGATAAAAAAAAATTAAATCAAAAGCATGATTTTCAAATTATGAATAGAGAGGTAAAAGAAACATTGGACATCCTACATGTAGCAAATTAGGACCTAAAATATATTTTTTTTCTTGATCACCATTGGCTGGGATGTTTTGCCCCCCCCCCCCCCCCCCGAAACCAAGGTCCAGATATGCCACTGGTGAAAAGGTGCCAGCCTTGTACCCCAGATCTTGACCAGGTCAAAAAATGTTAATATTATTATTTATATCCTGTAAGTGTTATTTGCAGGTGGTATTGAATATCAGAAATGCAACTTTTATTTACAATGCAACCATCAATTTTATCTTGTGTGCATACATGTATGAGACAAAAAAAGAATTGTTAGTAAGAAAGGCAAAGCATAATGAATTCTGAGTGAATTATTAAAAAAAAAAAAGAAGAAAAAAAGCTTCAAATTTCCTGTACAAATTGGTCTCCATGCATTTGATAAAAGAACAAAAACAAAACGAGAAAAAAGGCTAATTTCTGTTTTAATACACGGAATAACCGTTTCCATGAAAATTTTTATTATGTTTCTTCAAGTTTTTGGAATAGAAAAAGATATAATTACTTTTTACATCGAAAATAGGCAAAGGCATGCGGAAATAACGTCCTTTGTAGAAAGTGGTAATTTGGGATATTACTATGTAATTTTACATTTCCATGAAAAGACAGTTTCACGACCAAGTTAACAATTTAAAACCAAACCGAATATAATTTTAGTTGACCTTTTTTAATATGTTTGTTTTTTCTGCTTCCTCGTTTGTCTTGAATCCCTACCATGCCATGGGCAAATCCCGCCCCAAAATCGAGTGTTGAACATTTTGTTTAGGCTTAAAATGGCTTGAAAATTCTTCCTCATACTGGAGCCTGTGCCTTGAATATCATGTTATTCTATGCAATATATCTTTGCCCAGTTTGCTCAAGAAAAGCTCATTGAAAGTTAGTATTTCAAATCTTGAAAGTTGATTTTTGACAATTGCTGTACTTCATCAATATCTCAGGTTCCAGATCAGAGTAGTCCAAGCAATCAGCCAAGAAGATGTTTTCTCTTTGATGTTCAGAACTCTTCTCGCCCTCTAGCCTTTGGATGCCCACTCATATATAAGAATCTCTTTCTAGCATTTACTTTATTCATGTAGGGGTCTCTGGAAAGGGTTTTATTACTTTGTTTGGAGATGGACAAAAGGGGGTTTGATGATTGGGAAGACAATGGCAGTCAGTCTTTGTTCTGGGATTTGGGGTTCTCTTAAGCTATAAATGTTTAGAGTTTTATTACTTGGGATTAAATCATTAAATAGAAGTTCTTAGAAGTGGGGTTCAAAGAAGCGGGGCTCTGGGCATCAAAGGAGGTTGTTCTTTCAATGGGGGTGGTGTTTGTCATTTTATCTTTTATTAGCTGGTCTAGATTTATATCAATTTAACCACTACATAACAATAGTTTTTATGTGAACCTTAAAAGCATGACATGAGATAATTTTCTTGAAATTCCAGTATCAACTGTAGTCTACACAGGTATTGGCAACATTTGACAGCTCACTGAGAAAGACATTTTTTCCTCAGTCATCTAAAGTGAAAGACGGTTAATATCTTTAAAGGTCACTTGCTGGTTTTGTTATTGATTGACTCCTAATCATTGCAGGAGGAGAAGCATAGTCCAGGGGGGTGTTTCATAAAGCTGTTCGTAAAGTTACGAATGACTTTACGAACGACTGGAGCATGTTCTTGGGTGCTATACTAATCAGATTCTCAATCATTTAGCACAAGAACTGATAACAAGTCGTGCGTAAAGTCGTGCGTAACTTTTGAACAGCTTTATGAAACACCCCCCAGGATTAATGGTGGCATTAATAACAAGCATAGGATACAATGCTTTTTTTTTAAGTGCGACATTGCAAACATTTTTTTTTTAAAACTGGGGTAACACTACACTCTTCTTCTTCTTCTGTAAAAAGTGCATCCTTCATAGTTGAAGATCAACACACTGCAGAGTGGCGTGCATGCAGTCGTCATGGCACAAACAGACTTCAGGTGCAAATTATATTTACATGTGAACAGGGTGCCGTGCAGTAATATACATGTGAAGTGCTCCTAAAAAGTTTGTTGACATGACTGCATGCTAGATGAGGGCTTCCCTCAATGCTCTGTTAAAGACATCAAGTGACGGGAAGACTGCAGGATCCTTCTTTAGATTGTTCCATTCTCTGCAGGTGCTCAAAAAAACCACAGCACCCGAGATCAAAATTTTATTGGGTAGAAAATTCTTTTCCGAGTAGAATGACACCATGATCAGCAATTTTGGGTGAGGGGTTTTGATTCTACTGCTATTTTTGTGAGGCAATGTCAATTTCAAAATTTATTACTTTCTCAAACTTTGTCATGCTTGAAGCACCAAGATATTTGCATGTGATGCAAAAAAGCAAAAAAGGCGGACACAAAAAGTAAGAGATCACATTAGAACATTAGGTTACTGGGGAAAGAAATATTTGGTTAGGGATCTTTTGAAAGTGGCAAGATATTTCTCTGATGGTAGGGTGTGATGATGTTCTATGTTTTTGATGCAGCTACTGAGAAACATTTTTAAGTTGAACAGAATCTGGATTTGGGAATAATGAGCTTACCTGTGTCAGTCGTTAAGCGAAAATTGATGAATAGGTTCTTCGCTCACACATGTAGTGCACTACATACAATGTACTTTCCATATAGCCGATATGCATGTAGGTACCGTACTTGCAGTGGCACTGTTCATTGAGGTCCAATATTACTTAGATTTTTAAATTGTGCGAGTTAAAACATTACAGGGTGGATGTGACTTCAGGATTAAAAAAATGCATGGTTACTGATTCTCAAGTTTTTGTTTGTTCTCACTCTCTTTAATTGTTAAATGTACCTCATTTTATGCACTAATCTCTCATTCTCTTACCGTTGCCGCTTTCAACACCGTTCAGCTATTAAAATCAACTCTGAAGAGGCTGCCGTTGGAATGCACCTGTCCCTCTACATGTGAAAGCAGCATGGCGGTTATGAAACTGTTCACATTGCCTATCCTCCTAATCATTTCTGGAGATGTGGAGCTCAACCCTGGCCCTGGGCCCAAGTTGCCCTGTACGATCTCATCAGTGCGTGTTTCCAGAGCGTAAGTTAAGCCTCAAAGCCCATTCAGACCTGATGTAGAAAGTCATGCCAAAAGCCATCGGGTCAAAAATAAGACCCATTTTATGCATAATTGAGTGGCAAATTGTGATGAAAAAATATAGCTGTGTGCGTAACAAAGGCACCTGCACTGTATACAAATGTATATGTACGTGTACTCAATTATTGCTATTGCCAACGATGGTTCATAAATTCCGAAACACAAAATTCCCATAGAAGGGGGTTCATAATTCTGAAAAAGAAACAGGGTTCATAATTCTGAACATTTGATGCACTACTCCAAAGGTTCCGGAATTATGAACCTTCAGAAAAAACGATATCGGCGAGCTTTGGATGTTGCTACATTTCCCTTTTTTTAAAAATTCATTGTGTTATCCAGGTAGTCAATATAATTTCCAAAGCCCGATGGCACTCAGAACACTGAACTGCTCAAGGACCAAATGCTTGTTCATTGCAAGTAATAAAATTGTTAAAAAATAACTTGAGAAAAACTGTGGATACAATGTATATATCTTTTCTTTAGTCCAAAGCCGGATGGCACTCAGAGCTTTGACCTGCTCAAGGAACAAATGCTTGTAGCGGTATACATTGAAAAATAACTTGAGAAAACTTGTTGATATATAATTTCTTTAGTGCAAAGCCAGAAGGCACTCAGAAAACTGACCTGGGGGTGTTTCATAAAGCTGTTTGTAAGTTACGCACGACTGGTGATCAGTTCTTGTACTAAATGATTGAGAATCTGGTTAGTATAGCACCCAAGAACACGTTCCATTCGTTCTTAAAGTCATTCGTAACTTACGAACAGCTTTATGAAACACCCCCTGCTCAAGGACCAAGTATGCTCATTCATTGCAAGTGATGAAACATTCAACTTGAGAAAACTTGTTGATATACATAATTTATTTAATCCAAAGCCAGAAGGCACTCAGAACATTGAACTGCTCAAGGAACAAATGCTTTTTCATTACAAATAATGAAACTTGGAAAAATAACTTGAAAAAAACTGTGGATATATCATTTCTTTAGTCCAAAGCCGGATGGCACTTCAGAACTCAAACCTGCTCAAGGAACAAATGCATGTAGCGGTATACATTGAAAAATAACTTGAGAAAAATTGTTAAATTTCTTTAGTCCAAAGCCAGAAGGCACTCAGAAAACTGACCTGCTCAAGGACCAAATATGCTCATTCATTGCAAGTAATGAAACATTAAACTTGAGAAAACTTGTTCATATACATAATTTCTTTAATCCAAAGCCTGATGGCACTCAGAACAATGAACTGCTCAAGGAACAAATGCTTGTAGCGGTATACATTGAAAACTAACATGAGAAAACTTGTTGATATATAATTTCTTTAGTCCAAAGCCAGAAGGCACTCAGAAAACTGACCTGCTCAAGGACCAAATATGCTCATTCATTGCAAGTGATTAAACATCCAACTTGAGAAAACTTGTTGATATTTAATTTCTTTAGTCCAAAGCCCGATGGCACGCAGGACACTGAACTTCTGACAGACCAAATGACAGAGAGGGATATTCGCAAAAGAGCCAAGCACTACACTGAAGCCGATTGGACCTACATCGGCGATGACCTGGGATACAACTCTCAGGAGCTCTTACGTTTTCGACAACAATCTCCACGTCTGCAGGATGCCTTTGTCGCGATGATTAAGTCATGGTGTGATCATGGCGGAGTCAAGAGGCCTGGGGGTTCTATCTACGTGAAGAAACTCACCATGACATTCAACAGGACTCGTACATGTACTCGTAAGTTTGCCTCTGATTTTTGCGTAGGTATGTAGCCATGGGTGTTCCGAGACTATTTGGAATGGATAGGGGGTTGTTACTTCAGACCAAATCTGCTGACGAATCAGGCTAAAAAATTTGTATGGCGACCGTGTTTGTACTTGTAGAAAAAAAGGGTTCTCAGATTTTCAAATTTATGGACAAGGATGAGAAGAAAAAAACTGACATCACAATTTCAAAGCTTGCTGACATTTGTTCCAAAAAGCAGCATTAAACAAAAGGAAAGAGATGATGCTGATCATTTTTACAGGTTAACAGATTGAGAATCTTCAGACACCCTAACAACATTCTACAAATACACCTTTACTTACCTTTCTTTTGCAGGTACATTGTGAGAAAACACTTGACAGTGACTATCCGACATAACAATATTGATATATTGAAATGTTAATATTTTCTGGATGGTGATTGGCAAGTGATGTCACAATGGGAATGTTGGTTTTGCAGCTTTTTTGTGGGAGGATCCCAGTAATCTGAAGAAAAATACTGAAAAATTATTATAAAATAAATGACATATACAGATCAGGGTGTCATAAATCAACAAAAGACAACATGCATTTGCTTGGCATGGGCTCTTTAACCTTAGGTTAAATTTTTGAATTTTTACTAAAGTATTTGTTCAAATTCTGTGAAACCTTGGTAGGAATTGTGTAACCCTCTTTAAAATGAATTCCCATATTTTACCTTTTTATCATATTAAAGGTCACCTACTGACAGTTAAAATTTGCTTGTGAATTTTATCCAAAATTGGCAGGAGTCATCCTTATGCAAGGAGGATATAAACTAATACAAATGGGGTGGGGTGAATCTTGGGGGCACCACCCCGAAGAGCACCAATAATGGCAATAATTTTTTTATAGACATTTTTTACATCTTTAAACACTATCACTGCTAGATTGTTAGCAAACTTGGTAGGAATCATCCTTACGGTAAGGAGACCTCTTTTTGTTCAAGCAGGGTACCTTGCCCTCAAAGGGGCTCAGGGGCAGCACCCCTACATGTAAACTGCCCCTATGGAAAATATGAGTAAATTTCAAGTTATTATTTAAATGCATGGCTGGATTCTAACAAAACTAGGTAGGACTCATCCTTTGGCTAGAAGGATCTAAATTCATCCAGATAGGTACCTATCCTTCAAGGAGGGGGGGGGGGGGGGGGGGGGGCTTTGGGGCACCACCCCAAGAGCACAAGTGTCAATATTGCTAAGATTGTACCCAAACTACAGATAGGGTTCATTCTTAGGGGAAGGAGATATCAAGTTGTTAAAATATATATAGTACATTGTGTGAGGGGCAGCGCCCCGAAAGCAAGTGTCCTAAAAGCAATCATATAATGTGCACATATTCTGCCTTTTTTAAAACACACAGCTTGATTTTAAATCTTTGATAAATGGGATTTAAGTTGTTCAAATGGCCCAGACAGGGGCAGCACCTCTTTAAGGGGAAGTCCTCTATGATATCAAGTTGGTCTGAAAAGACACAGAAAAATTAAAGAAACAGATCAATGGATGTTTGAGAAAAGTCTGATAAGAAATAGGCCCCAATAAGAAATAAGAAAGTTATGAAGTTTTGAACTTTTAAATCAAAAGAACACAAATTGGCAACTCTTGACAAGGTCGTCTCCCATTTGCCCTGCAGAAAAAAAATCATTAATTTTCATTTTCTCCAAAGGAATTATTAAATCATACATGTACCCTTACACAAAACCTGTATGGAACAAACTTATTCCTTCATCAACAATTTAAAAAATGGAAATTTATGAAGTTTTCTGTCCTGAGCAAATGAGAGAGGACCTTGCAAGGCACGTCACTCAGTTGCCAATTTGTGTTTGATTGAATACAACTTCTAATATTCATAGCTTATTTCTTATCTGATTTTGCTTAAACTTTCACCCATTTTCTCTCATTTTTCTACCTTTATTAAAATCAACAAAATGCTAGTGTGGACTTTAAAGCTCATGTACATTATTGGTAGCAAAAAGGAAATTGGAAAGAAACATGCTAAATATAGTCTCATGTTGTTCCCCTTGTATCAAAAGATGTCTGAGATCATTTGCTATTCCATCTATGATTTCTAGGCAATTTCAATGTGAATATAGATCTGTAAGGAACGCTTGATCACTGCCATTATGCTAGGAGTACCCTCCCCCCTGATGGCTCAACGCACAGCAATTTTGGGGCTTTGCATAGAGGCAGCATGTGTATCACTGTGTGTAGCTACTCATTGGTTTTACACGTGTGTGTTTCGTGTATAGCACATGCTGCCTTTGTTGGGAGTTTCCGTGCCTGTCCCGACATATAAATTAGTTTTTGCCTCTTAGTTGTGTAATATTAAACTTTAGGAGGTGAAATCCTACTTTCTTTGTTTGTATTTGCATGTACATGTACACGTATGTTATGTTGCATTGTAATGTACCAGTTTCATGTTACCGGTAATTCACTGTTATCCTAGTGGAAAACAAATTTCCACGATTTTATGTGGATCAGAATGAATAAACTTATCAAATCAAATTATCTTCACAGTATCTTAGTCAGAGGCGGCGGAACTTCGGGCTCGGACAATGGAAGTGGAGGGGCACTTTTTGTCCGCCAAACAAAAGGTGCACCCCCACTCGCATTGTCCGAGCCCAACGTTCCGCCGCCTCTGGTCTGAGTATTGCTAGTACTCTTGTGATCAAAAATTGAAGAAATCTGAAGTTTTTGAGGGCTTACCAATACTCTTCATGACCTTTAAGGTTCCCCAACCTTTACTTTTTTACCAAATGAAACTGCTGTACTGATGATTGCGCAATACAGTCCTGTGCTTTCCCTTGTCTTTTAAAGGAAAAGGATTTTACATGCTTGTTATGAGAGAAAACTTGCATCAAATATTTTTAAGCAAACTGTTCTTCCCTGTGAAGAATATTTTGTGTAATAACTCTATAAACGTCTTTGTAATGGAAGAAATTACTTGAAAATGCATAGCAATTTTGAATACAGGAAAGCAAAATATGTTGGTAGATATGTAGCAAACTTCTTTTCTTAATATAATAATTTCATTTTTTTTAGATTATCTGTTATTGAGCAGATAAGTAAGTGATGATGCGAGTACTCAAGTGGTCCATACAACATGTGATACAGTTTTGGTAGCAAGATGAAAATTGGAAAGAAAATAAACGTGTTAAATATAGTCTCATGTTGTTCTTGTATAGAAAGACATACATGTATGTAGGAGGTCATTTGGTTTTCCTTCCACGATTTCCGATGAATTTTAGTGTAAATATCTGTGAGGAGCGCTAGATAACGGCGCTACACTGCCCAACGCTTGGACCCGTCCACCCCCACGGCTGCTCGCACAACAGTCACGGTGCTCACACATAGCGTGTGTGATAAAAGGTTTTACAAGTGTGTACACATTGTAGGGAGTTAGATCCCTGTCCTGGTATCTAAATTATTTTCACCTCTCACTTATTTTAATACTTAACTTGAGGAGGTAAAAAACTTCACCTCAGCTTTAGTTGCTAGTATCTTTCTGTTTATCATCTAAAATCAAAGAAATCTGAAGAAAAGTGTTTGAGTGCTTTAATACCAAAAATGTACTTTAACTGCAATTTCAATAGCCAAGACAGGAAATGTAACCGAGTCAGTATGCAAACAGTATTGGTTTCCTTTTGGGACTTGTCCTCTATTTCCCTGTATTAACCTTAAGGTCATCCAGTATTGTATTATAGTTATTTGGAAAAGTTCTAGAGTACATGTAGATGTGGTGCGGTGACGGGACATTTGCTCCTGCGACATTTGCTCCTCCGTTCATATCTCGAAAGGTCAAAGGTTAAGATCAAGGTCATGATTTGTTTTTTTGTTAAGAACAATGTGAATATTATGATTACGGTTAGGGTTAGGGTTAGGGTTAGGGTTAGGTTTAGGTTTAGGATTAACATGGCAAAGTTAGACCGGAGCAATTGTCGCAGGAGCAAATCTCATGGAACCTGTAGATGTAGAACATGTTGGATCTCATTCCTAACTTGATAATAATACATTGCACATGCATATATCAAGCACTTTTAACGGGGTAACCTCGCTAGTCATACATGTAAGGACCACTATTCATAAGAACCACTTATTCATAAGGACCGCTATCCATAACGCGCGACTAAAATGAATAGCGATTTTGTATGAATAGCGTTTCTTCTAAGTAGCGAGCAAACCATAGACAAATTACCTCACTATTCATAAGGACCTCCATTCATAAGGACCACTATTCATAACGCGTGTTAAATGAATAGCGGTCCGTATGAATAGCGAGCGTACCCGCTTTTAACATTGTTTCAAAGCACTCTACATTTGAAGAGCATTACTTTATAAGGGGACATTTCCACTATGATGTTCTTCCAAAGTGACATAAAAAAAATGAGAAAGCTCACAAATTATTTTTCACCTTTCCCAGAACAACCTTCTCTTTAACATGAAAGAATGGGAAAACTGATTTCAAAATTGGAATAAACACCGGAGTAGTGATCATAATATTGGATGTCTTAATTTAGCCAACACAGGAAATAACAGAGCTGTTATGCAACTATATTGGTTTCCGTTCAGGACTTGTACACTATTTCCTTATATTACCTTAAAGGGAAATCCAACCTTAATAGCAAGTTGCTTTGAAAGAAAGGAAAAATCAGAAAAGCAGATTGGTGAAAGTTTGAACTAAATCGGACAAGCAATAAGAAAGTTATGAATTTTTAAAGTAAGTTATCACTATACATATGGAAATTTCAAATTGGCCGAATAGGTAATGTCAATGTGATGTAGATGTGGACAACTCCTCCATTCGCTTCAACACACAAAGTGAGTAAAATGTCACTTTTTACAAAATGTATTACTCAGTAGGATCTTTTTCTTTCATGAGGACCTATAACAATATGCTATCTGCAATGTGTTATGAGTACTGCCCCGAGGGTTAAAGCGCCTCAAAGAAAACCGCAAATTAATGATATTTATGTGTACGACAAATGGGAGAGTTGTCCACAAAAATGTCACAATCGACTCACCATATTGCCAATTTGAGATTCGCATACATGTATGTTTATGTTTTTACTTTTCCTTATGTGTAAAATATAATAGATTTTCTGATTTCTTTAAACTCCCGTAGCTCATTTTCTATCAGTAATTAGTTGAATTATGTTACTATATAAATGAGAAGCCCAGTGTTGTTTCGTTGTCTACTATGACTCTAAATTGCCATATTTTATATACTGTATCTTACATTGTATTTAATACAGCCCTGGAAAATATTATTAGACCAAGCTTCTGTAATAAAGGTACAATAATATGCATTCAAACTATTGAACACGATTTTGTCTTTGCATTTCATTGAATGAATAACAAATTCCTTGCTTTTATGATATTTGATTTCCTTCTTACCACAAATATAACACTTTCAGTAACCATTCGTGGTCTAATAATTTTTTCCATGGCTGTATTTGAAGAAGAAGAAAGTATAAGAGGTGAGCTGTTATCTTTGGTAAAAGTTTAACTCTAACATTATCATTGTACAGTCAAACCTGCTTTAGCAACCTCCTGTCCACAAAGACCTTGTTTATTGTTTATCATTGAAATGTACTAATAGTATGGTATAGGAACCTGTACATAAAGACCAATCTATAAATAAATGCTTCTTTTCTTGTCTCTTGAGTGGCCTTTATATACAGGTTTCACTTTGTAATTACAGAACTGTTTTTCTTTTAAAGTCAAGTGTGTACATGTAATTTATTGATTTGTAATTTATTCAGTATCTAGGAAGGATGTGCAGTTTTAAATGAGTTTCTTTGTATACATGTACCTTTATGATAGCTGATTGTCTATTTCTTTAATTTTTTGTTAAACAAAATTGAAATAGAGACTCTCAACATCATTATCCAGATTTTTTGGAGAGCTGTACTTTCTCTAAAAAAAATGTTTTCCCCTCAATTTTTCACTCTCCTGTGAGTCATGTCAGTGATCACTTACATACTGTACATGTATTAGGAGTGAATGGGGATTTATTTTAGAGTGCTTTTTGAAAAGAAAAGAGTGAATTTTCACTCTGTTTTCACTCCCTTTGGGAGACATCTCAGTGATCACTCAATATTTTTTTGGAGAGAGTAAAGTAAATTGTACATGGACTAGAACTGAAAACAAGAAGAGGGATAATCAAGTATGAACATGGCCAGTGATCATCACCATAGCAGTGCGAACTGTGTTCACACTGAGTCTCTGACATCATGTTGACTAACTTTATTGCATTGCTGTATCTTTTTTTTTGTGGGGGGGGGGGGGGGGGGAGGAGGTGATATTCTGTCTATCTTATCTTATGCACACCTCTCTGTTGCTTTTACTCGTTTGTCATCGCAGCTCACATTGATAATTCCTTTTCTTCAAATCACTGTGTTGTTTTTCGTATTGTTCTTTGTCTGTTTGTTTGTTTGTTTTTCTATATCTTTAAATTCCCTACCATATCCAAGAAAGACATGGAATGACATGTGGACTTCTTTAACTTCTGATCCCATTAAAAGATGGATCTCTGACATCAAGTTTGATACCAATCAACAGCATACATAGATTTCGTGAAAATGAACACTGTTTTTACTTCTCAGTACATTATATGCATGTCTTATCTTCTACGCACGTCAATAGTGTAGGATTTTTTTTTGGTTATATGCCAGCTTGACTTTGCAGTAAGTATTCTCATGCATTTTTGCGGTTGTTCTTACCAGTAAAATGTCAGGAAAAAGTATTGTGTTACTAGTTTATCATGGCACCAACATGGATGTGGAGAACTGTGTGCAATATAACTACCTCCATTAGTGAAGGTTTGTTCTAACAAGTAATATGAATTACATTTTGATCTTGCCAGTTAGAGTAATAAACATTTCCCTCATCCCTGCATTTCATATATATATATGTACTAGATATTATTTTTCCCAGAGCTCTCTTGAAATTCTGGACCTAATCAGTTTTGATTCCAGTGTTGTTTTTTCAGTGATATTGTTTATTCTCATAACATGTTTAGTTTAACAGTGATTTTTAACAAATAAATATAACTCATGATCATTTAGAAAATAATAATCTAACTCTATAATCAGAGCATTCTTTTAGGAATGTTATTCAAAGAAATATAAAGCATATTCCAGATAAATTTGAAATCCTATATACAGTGTGGAAACCTATGTCTGATATGGGTTTTGTTGAGTTATTTATGATCAAAAATGTCAATTTTTTTGAACACCTAGTATTAACAGTGATTGGTAACATGTTCCAAATTATGTCTTTCAAAATGTAATGATTCTCAACAGTTTGTTTCATGGACCGCAACAGAGAATGTTAGTCAAAACTGGAGGGAAAGGGGAGTAAAGCTTTGGTGAAGAATCGAGGCTGAAAGAATGATTGATTGAAAGGAGGAAAAGGTCTGGGCTAATACCAAGAGGTAAAGGGAAGTACAAGAAGTGCAGAAAAGGGATAAAAAGCAGAAAAAGAGGAAGGAGAAGGAAAAGATGATGGTAAAGAAAGATGAGGAAGAAGCGAAGACAAACGCTAAGAAGGAGAAGAAACAAAAAGATGAAAGTTAAGAAGACAAAGGTTAAGAAGAAGAAGAAGATGAAGAAGGAGGAAAAGAAGAAGAAGGAAAATAAAGAACGAGAAAAATAAAGAAGGAGAAAAATAAATTTCTGACTGCAAGTTTGTGTACCCGTGTCCTCACTTAAGGTCATCGGATTCAATACTTGAAATTCGTATGCTTTGCATGACATAATGGCCCGGGGATTCCCCTTTCGATCGTCGTCCATTTTGCCATTTTGCGATCAATCGAATACGTACACACGTGTACGTACCATAGTACGCACGCGCGCGAGCGCTCACACGCGCGACAGCCACAAGTACAATTAACAAGGGAAAAATATGTCTCCGTATTTTTGACGAGAAATCGTATAAGAAATATGGCACATTTATACCAAGGGGAGAAGATTCTTACCCCAGAAGAGGTTAGAGCTGGAGGAGGGACTCCTCCTGCGGGAATTTATAGAAGGTGCCCGGATGGAACTCTAATTCGGTGTTCGGGAGCGTTTATCCAGCAAGGTATTTTTTTTGTTGCGTATATTGTCGTCTCCTGTGCATGTAGGTTTGTGGCAGCGTCCCGAGTGAAACGACTATTCCGTTGGTCTCACAATTTACATGGGCAATGACCATGCATAGACATAGTTCTATCGTAGGTAGGCTACATATTTTTTAAATTAAAGTATCATATATGCAATGCCACTTACCTAAAAATAGACCTTCCGCAGATCAGCTTTTCTTCATAAATGTATAGAGTCGATCAAATGTCACATTTTCTTCACTCAATTGTAATCGGCCTCCCTCTCGTCTCGCGAGCGAGAATTCGAACGCACGTAAAAACATACTGACGCGCATGCGTATTGCAAACTACACACCGGCCTACAAAAGTTTTTAGTACAGGAGCCGGGAAATAAATGGGCTTTTTTTATATCATCCTCATCGAAAAGAAAGACGACAGTTATCCGGAAAGTATTGTAAGTACCTAAAGTAGCCTTAAATGAAGTTATGTCATATTTCATGGTATAATTTTGACATAAGAGCTTGGATTTAAAAGGCACCCAACCTCTCAAAGGACTGCTGATCGCAGCCCGAACGCTACACGTTCGGCTGCCGCAGTAACTGTGCATGGTGCTGTATCAAGTATGGTCAGCAGGCAGGCTAGGCACGCCGCCGGGTGCGCCGGCGGTCAGGTGTATACTTATAATATTTATTGACTCCCTAGGCCTAGACCAAAAATTCTGTCTCTCGTTCGTTAGCCTCTTTATTTTGCCTAAGCGTCAGCTCTTCAGTTAGAGACAGAAACGGTCCTATTAGTATTACTCTGCTGTGCAAACCGACTACACGCTGACGTCAGACGTGTAACTTGTTAGTAGATTTTTCTCATATAAATGGACCTTCCGCAGATCAGCTCTTCCTCATAAATGTATAGAATCGATCAATTGTCACTTTTTTCACTCAATTGTAATCCTCCCCCTACAAAAGTTTTTAGTACAGGAGCCGGGAAATTAAAATAAACCTTTTTTCATATCATCCTCATAAAAAGAAAAGACGACAGTATAATGCGGAAAGTAGGCTAATATTGTAAGTACCTAAAGTAGATTACTCAAGACTTCTACACTACAGTTTTTGGTAATGCTGCCCCCAGTGTTCCGTCTTTTATAGGGTCAAAGGTCATATTTTAGTGGATATCTTGTGTACGCTCTGCCGGTCACATTTCTTGACTGATTTCTTTCGAAATTTCTATAGAGATGCATTATACTCTGATCTACACACATTGTTTTGGTGATGCTGCTAGTGTTGACAATAGTTCGGGCCACTGGTGGCAATCATTCAACAACCTTACCAAACACGGCAGTAGAACTAGTTTTGTTTAAACCACACTGAACTTTACGGTTCAGTGCGTTTAACCAATCGAATAAAAGGAAACGTAACGGAAAAGACTGAGCTTGTCCATTATTTGATGGGGACCAACATGGGTTAGATAACGGGAGAAAACAGAGTATAAGAATTTTCGGTTTTTTTATTTAAGAAAAGTCCACACACAAATATTGTTTTTTCTCATTTTTTAAAAAGAAATTGGTCAGCAATCATATTTTTGTTACATACGTGGAAAATATGTTATCATATTTTAGAAATTGGTCAGCAGTCGTATTTTTGTTACATATACAGTCAAACCTGTCTTAGCGGCCACCTGTCTATAGCGGCCACCAAAAAATCCCCCGCAGGAAATTACTGTGTTGTAGACCCTGCATATAGCGGTCACCTGCCTAACGCGGCCAGCGGCCACCCATTATGTATCCCTCGGACAATATCTGACCGCGTATAGCGGCCACTAATGTCGAGCCGTAGCTTCATGCACAAAAAAGTAGTTTTTGCCATAGGCGCGATGTGTTTACCGAGTCCTAGCTCAGTCACACTCTCACACAAACGTCGTGAATAGATTCTACAATGGCCATGAAGATCTAATAGTTTCACCACATTGCCGACTAATTAGAGATTAAATGTCTTTTTAGTAAGAATTAAGCACTAGTTAGGCACGCTCACATATTTTTTAATGCTCAGGAAAATCTAGTGAAACTTACCTTAAATTGAAGAGATTTTGTCACAGAACATGAAAATGTATTGATCTAGACGTAAAATTTAATATAACTATAGTTATGATTTTTTATATGCGACAACCTGGCCAATGGGCAGTCAGGGCAAATTCGTCGGCATTTTTTGATGTCCGAGAGATCAGCTGATCAGTGCGCATGCGCGTGTTGCATTCGGTTCAAATTCGTCAATATACGGGACTACATGTTGGAAAATTCAGTGCGAAACTGGCTGACAAGGGTTTTTTCGAGCCGTCTTGGCAGTTAGTGGCAGAAAGAACCGTCACGAATTTGGTATCAAATCAATCCTTACAATTTCAATTTTATAGTAGAATATGTACTTTTGATGTAATATGTCTGATACTTAAATTATATTCACGAATCGGACAAATTGAAGCAAAAGTGGTACTTATAGACATATTCAAACGCAATTTGCGTATGGATTATGATGTCGTCGTCGGCGAAAAATACTTGCATTGTAAAGCTGAAGTCGCAAGGAAAATGATGTCATATTTCTTTTAACCATTGATTTATATAAAAGCCCCTAGAATGGGAACTTTGAAGGGGGTGTGCATGATAGCGAATGGACAGGTGACGGATCTAGCGTGTCGCAACTTTTGTACAGCAGAAATGAACACGGAGAATGGGCCCTCTCGTGTTGGATGAGCGTGCCTACACTAGTATTGTTCGTTTACGTAATCTTCGCACCATCCAGCTGCAATCCCCTGCACTTTAGTTGTATTGTTCTCCTAAGCTATAGCGGGCGGCATTGCATTGTAGAGGTCGGTGATTGATATTGATCGCCATTGCGCAATAGCGCAGGCTCGTACACTTCAATATAATTTTTTATTTTTAAAAGATTTATAAAAAAAAAGAATTTAAAGCGTTAAAACTTTTGAAAAAAATAAAGGAGTGATTTTTTTTTGGAAGTGAAAATAATAAAATACTACCCAAGTATTATTTTTTTTAAAGATCAATAATAACGATTTCATGTACGAGAGATTGTCCTGCTGAAAAACGGCGTGAAAACTCGACTCGGATCGTCCCACCGGCGCGATCCAGGCCATTGTCGACGTTCGCACTTTCGATGAATGCAAGCGAGCACCTTCTATCGCCTGTTCTCAAAAACAGTTAAAACTTCTTTTAAACCATTCAAAAGGCAAATATTTATTGAATGAAAATTGATTGCACGATTTTATTCAAAAGATAAACTTATTATTGTAATTTTTTGACAGGAAGCAAAAGCATGATTAGACATCGTTTTTAGACTATAAAAATCAAGAAAAGCAGTCTACCGTGGGTGGTACGTACGTGGTAATTTGAGGGAAAATTCATTTTACAGAGATTGCTCGTATATCTATTGTTTTTCTCATTTATTGACAACAAAGCATTATTTTAGCATTTATATATCATATGACATGTTATACGTCAAATCTGTTGATTTATAGCTTGTTTTCCTAAGTGATATATGCCTATATGGACATGATGGATGCATGTAGGGCCTACACTAACTTTGTTGCGTGTAACAGTGTATATGCAAAAAAATAAAAATGGCCGCCGACCTGTCTATAGCGGCCACCTGTCTATAGCGGCCACTTTTTCCGTTTCCCTTCGGTGGCCGCTATAGACAGGTTTGACTGTATGTGGAAAATATGTTATCATATTTTAGAAATTGGTCAGCAGTCATATTTTTGTTACATACTGTATGTGGAAAATGTTGTATTTTGTTTTTTCTCATTTTTAAACAAAATTGGTCAGCAGTCGTATTTTTGTTACATATGTGGAAAATATGTTATCATATTTTAGAAAACAACAAGTAACGGCAGGTGAGTAAAGGCGGCCTGCACGTGTGTGTCACCTTCTCGTAATCAGAGGACTGTTCGTGCTTTTCGAGGATCAACAGAGCTACATGTACATGTACGTACATGTACATAGAGCAGCAGAGATAAGACCTAGCATGCTGCCACGATTAAAGGCTATCCTTTTTTTGAGGGAGGGGAGGGGGGAAGTTCTTTGTTCCTCCGAAGAACAAAAGGACGCAAAAATCGCTGCCAGTGCGGGGGATACATTCGCATTGCGCGGCAATGGACATTTATAGTTAATAAAAGGAAATTAAGAATTGTATACATTGTTAAATATAAAGTTAAAATGAGTAATGACTACATGTACTCCTACCATGTTTAATTTTTTGACTATTTCAGTAGTATTGCACCGGTACATTTTGATACACACATGGTTATGGAATAAATTAGATTCAAATAAACAATGAGCATTATAATACACATTTTAAAGTTATTCACTATTGAGCAAGTCTGTTATATATGGCAAAGGGCTCTTTTTAAACCTTGTTTTGATCATCCTATAATGTAAAAGGAAGTATATTCTCAGAATTTGGCCCATTATACTGGTGAACCTCGTTTCAATGAATCAAAGGACTGTTTTTTTTTGTTGACACAATATATATCTACATGTACATGTATACATGTACATGTAGTCAAATTGCATACTATACACAGTATTATGTTAAGTAAATCATGCATGCAAAGCGGATAGCCAGGTGCCGCCTGTGTGATCAACTTCTAGCAGATAGATTCTCCTAGAAGGTTCTACATGAACATGTTAAATATGGATGGTCACCCATGCATGGAAGATGAATGTATTTTTGAAAGCATTTGGATCAACTGTACGTGTTTAATACCAAGTTTAGACCTCAGTCACACTGCCAGACCAGGGTCCTGTTTCAAAAACCTGTCATCAATGAGAAGTTGCAATAATTGTTATAAGCTACTAAAATCCTTGCATCTGATTGGCTGAGAGCAAATTTGTCTGTAAAAATCACTGACAAGACACTTTATGAAATGCCCCCAAACTCCAAACCAGCCAATATACATGTAAGCTGGCGTTGTGGGAAGTGTAGTTTTTGTTTGTGTGTTTTGTTTGACTCATCTGTGTGGTGTATGAAGGTCACCATAATTGTGGAGCAACTCTGCTCCCAAACAATGGAAAGGAATGCTGATTGAAGATGGGGTGCACATTTTGCTGAATGATGATGCAAATATGACGGTAATGGTATACATGGATGTAATTTACATTACATGTATATGAACATGTACGTGGATGTCCATGACTGCTACATACTGTATAATAATATGTAATTTTGCGTGTTTTTAATTTCGACGACACGCTAGGCTCATTGGGCAAAAGAATACACAAAAATATTTGCATGTTTTTATTTCCGCGAAATGCTTGAAAATTTCCACACCGCGAAATATTCTACGTTTACAGTACAGTATTTTTTTCACAAAAGCTTGTATTCAATTGCGATTGTTAGGGCTCCAGACTAACATTTTCGCCTACATTTCTTGTTTACAGTTCTCAACAATGTACATTTACATGTAGATGTGGAGTAGATCCTGGGCTAAATAAAATTGGCTGGGTGCATTGACTGGTTCCTAAAATGCTGTTTGGTAATCTTAAAGTCCTGTCTTTGTTACTCTATGGCAACTACAATGAGAAATTGTTATTCTTTTGATTATGATTTTGTGACTTAATGTCAGGGGTGCCACTTTTCAGACAAAAGTAGGAATTCCTACTTTTTCAACATATTTTTAGCCATAGAACCCACTTTTTTATGTACACAAGGGCCCATTCTAGATTATTTTTCCTACTTTTTAACCAATTCTAAGTGGCATCCCTGTAATGTACGTTGTAAATAATCACCAAAAGTAGACTTTGTCAACCTAACCGATCTTCTACATGTAGGTTGCGGGACAGGTAACCCAAAAAGAAAAAAAAGAGCCATATCCAATTCGTGAGTTGAGAACTGAAATACATGTAAACATGTTTTTTCAGTTTCTGAATTAGTTAAGCTTTCTACCCGTATCTTAACTTGAAACATCCGCCGTTGAAGACTACAGGCAATAAGAAATCGGCTGCTTAATTCCTTAGAAGTACACTTGAAATCGAAACCAAAACTGAGAGATGTGTTTCAATGGGTACCCGCATTTTCACACCGAAACTGAAACTAAATTTGAGTCAAGTATACAGTGCTTAGATTCTTTGCAAAATGTCAAAATTTACTGTTACTGCTCTATTTTATAATCCAATTTACTTTTTGTACTGTACACTCTACTGGGCATTGTTTTGTCCATGGATGGAAATGACTTTGTCCAAATCAGTTGATAAGTGGGATTTTACATGTACATTTGTTTTTACAATTTTTGAATGGTGAAATTTCTACTGGTCAGTAGCTAGAAATGCCCACACTAGAGGACTGTACATCCTGTAAAACTGGCCGTTGAATTCCGTAGAAGTAAGCTTGAAATCGAAACCGAAACTGAGTCTAGATGTTTCTCATTCAAAAAAATGTGGCATTGATTCTGCATTTAACTGCATTATAGAGAGTCACCCTGTTGCCGTATTCATCCAAAACGAAACCAAATTTCAGTTAGGATTAAACATAGTGTGCGATTCTTTTAATACTAACTCTTGAAATTTTACTCTTGTTGCACTATAAACTCCAAATTACTTTTGTATTGTGCACTCCACTGAGGAATGTTTTTGAATACGGTAATACTATACATGTACTTTATTTTTAACCGAGTGTTATCTCAAAAAATATTTCTGACTTGATTGCTGTACTGTCAAGTCATTAACTTTACAGTAGACCACTTTTTCTTTCTCAAAACTGTTAAATATTTTTGTGGAACACATGGGAATCAAATTCTGTTGTGGGACGAACAGATCAATAGATAAAAATTCTTTGTTTAAAAGCCAACTGTGATTCTGAATGAACAATGTTATATTTAATTTTTCCCCAGGCTCTGTAGGTTCCTACATTATACTTCTGAATGTTTATTTTTCAATCTCTTGAATTCATATGCTCCTTCCAGATCGTAAGAATAGCACAAGAACAAATACATGTACATGTACATATACATGTACATCACAATTTTGTCCTCAAACTCATGCATATTTTTAAAAAATGCTTGTTATATCTCATGTACATGTAGGTCTGAATTGAAACTCATTGAAAATTTGCTCATCATTTTCATTATTCCAATTTACAACTGTTAATATTTGTACTTCCTACGTGTACATCCATTACTCTTCATGAAGCCACTTTCATAGTCCAAAGTCCCCATTATTTTAATAGTAAATGTGATAAATGTTGAACCAACGCCATATGGTTTAAAGTACACATGTACATAAGTATCTTTATATTTTTTTTAAAGCTGAATCATGGTGTTGCTCGAAGATACTGGCATGTTCTGTGTAATATTGTGTGTACCTACTACATGCATGTTCTGTGGAATATATATTGTATCGAAAACAAGCTGCTGAAAACTGCTTATCCAATAATAGCAAGCCAATGGAGTCAAAAGGGGCCTGAGCTTTCGATCCTAGCAGAATCTTCGTCAGAGGCAAAAAGACTATATATTGTGTGTACCTACTATATGTACATGAACATGTATGTAACAGTAACATTAGGAGTATGTGAATGTGTCCATGTAGGAGCATACCATAGTGTGTCGGTTAATGTAAAACTGCCATTAAAGGTTTCTGTGGTGTGTATACCAGTAATGTATGTTTAAAGAAATGGTTGAGTTCTGGTAGTGGTAGAGGTGAAAAAAATTTCATGTGCTTTTTTTTTCCTTTTTATGTGCTTTTTTTTCCTTTTTATGTGCTTTTTTTCCTTTTTATGTGCTTTTTTTTTCCTTTTTATGTGCTGTTTTTTCCTTTTATGTGTTTTTTTTTTCCTTTTTATGTCACTTTGGAAAAACATAGAAGAAATCCCCTGAAAAAGATTGCCCTTCAAATGCCCTCATATTTAAGATAAGATGAAAAATACTTGTACATGTTGGTGAAAAGATGGATTAAAATTTTATTCCACATTACACATTTCCGTGTACAGTGCGTGTGACTTTCTGCAAGATGGAGTCAATTTCCCATCATTTTGATGATTCCCAAACCTTCAGAATGTAAACCAAAATTCTACATAATCAAACATTCTACATAATCAAACATTCCTACAAATGTAGTTGCTCCTCTACAGTTTCTTACACAATGCAATCACATGACCAGAAGTCGGCTTTATCTGTAAACCTTTAATGATGCACGCTTGGCATGGAGGAAGCTCTTTTGAAAGTCCATAGTCCATAAAGCTATCTGATACATGTTGACCTTTTATGATATTAACTTGATCTGTAGAGGATGTTGATATGTATGCCTGCAAGAGCTTTGATACATGTAGGGACTAGGGAAGATGAATCTTACAAACACAATCTATAGTGTGTATAGTATGTACATTGTAGGATGGTATATTAAATGGGTTGTTTGCGATAAAGACACCTGGTTTATGTAAACAACAGGTGTCATGGTGTCATGGCTTTGGGGGGGGGGGGTGATGGTGAGGGCAGAAAAAAATATTAGATGAGGGCTGATACATATTTTGTACATGTATATTTTTCACACACTAAAAGTTTTGATTAGGAAGATAGCCTATTTACAAATAATGATGAATGAGCCAGTTCATTTACAATTGGCACATGCACAGAGCACAGAGTAGAAATGATGTCTACACGGTTTTATAGTTTACGCAGCAAAATGTGCGCGCCAGTATGATTTTAATTGTTAAAACAAGTAACGTATTCACTAAGAAAGATGTGCGTGCACATACAAATTGGGGTACTTTTCTACCATCTACTGATTACGAGATGGCTTATATTGTATAGTATGAAAGTGAAACCTTGTTATAAACATGTCCATTTGTCTGGTACATGTAGCTCTTGATTTGAACATTAACTTGTATCCTGATGTGCAGGCCTGAAAGTAGGCCTTCATCAGTCATCCACTTCACATAGCATACCTCGAGGAGGTCTGAGACTGGTAATTCCATGTAAGGCTCTCTCTTCATGGATTTTATGATCTTGTACTGTACATGTATGTTTTATATTTTTCAGGTCTCTGTTAGACCCCTGTTTGGGGCTAGCCTCAAGGGTGCCACAAAACAACCTTGGGGCACCACTCCTTTTCTGTTTTCACAGGGATTCTGGTCCCCCTTCATGTACATATGTGCATGTACTTGTAACAGTACTGTACTTGTACATGTACCTGTGTGTAATAGAAATTATTCGTTTTTGTTATTCCTAGACAGTTTACCATGTGTAAATTCTTGTAGACTGGGTTCCACAAGAATTTTTTTGACCTGAGGGTCTGGAAAAACATAGTTTGGGTCCAATTGCATCACTTGTTTATATTTTACATTTACATGTACATATACATGTACATGTACACATACATGTAAGATGTCCGGACGTAATTTTTGAGGACCCATACATGTATGTACTGGAACTTTGTATCGAACTGTGTATGGAGTTTTTTACTCCCTCACCACAACACGTCAATGTGTTTATGTACAGCCATGG
Organism: Heliocidaris erythrogramma; assembly: GCA_025617745.1. Lineage (NCBI taxonomy): Eukaryota > Metazoa > Echinodermata > Echinoidea > Camarodonta > Echinometridae > Heliocidaris > Heliocidaris erythrogramma. The sequence continues at coordinate 57,139,251 of CM046854.1, forward strand.
AAAAATTATTAGACCAAGAATGATTACTGATAGTGTTATTTTTGTGGTAAGAAGGAAATAAAATATCGTAGCAATGTATAATTGCTGGAATTGGTATTCATTCAATGAAATACAAAGACAAATCAATTTTATAATTTTGTTTGCTTATTATAGTACCCTTATTAGAGAAGCTTGGTCTAATAATTTTTTCCAGGGCTGTACATGTAAAGACGTACTGTGACTAATTCTTTTCTGTTGTTGCTCTACACAGCCCTGAAAGAAGACAAAGAGAAGAAAGACAGAGAGAAGGAGTTCGAGAGGGAACGAGAAAGGAGGAAGAAAGAGAAAGAGCTAGCCATTTATTCACATCCAGATATCAAGCCTAGGCTCAGTCCCTGTAAATGTGGAAGATACCATGCAGAGTGTGAGGTTAGTATCTGAGAGTAATTGTTGTCATGTCTCGATTATGATGAATTGTGCCACATTGGTTTAATTAAATACAGTGTTTCTTAAAAAAGGAAACCCAACTTTCTCCAGCAACATCTCATCAAAATAAACAACTACCGGTATATTCATTTCTCCCATCAAGCTGCTTCGTTTACTAACTATATTCATTATAATACAACATAAAGAAGGAAATTTTATCCTCTTTTTATATGATATTACATTTGTGATAGAGCCTGGGATCATCGAACTAAACAATTTTAAACCAGCTATGTAAAAATTGATTTGCACGTGAGAGTGGGATCTATTCATCAACACAATGAATGGCCATTAATTGAACCTTGAGCACTCCGTTTTCATTTCCTTTCTGTCTTGACTCGAGCACACACTTGTGTGGAAGGACTAATTTTGGTCAAATATCTCATTTAAAGTTGCATACCCTGATGAATAAGGAAATGTCATGGAATATCATTTGAATCTTTTTTTTGTGTCTTTATCACTAAAATCTTGACATTTTACCGTTTTATTGTCCCGTTGTCCTATCGCCCACAGACCAAAGATGTGGTGGAAGTATGGAACAAGCACCTGCGAGATGCTCGCAAGATGCACGAGACCAACATGCGCATTGTTCTCTTCGCTCCGCTGCTCTACAACCGAAGCACACTGGCACCAAAATGGCAGCAATGGATGAGGAAACTAGATCTTATCATAGATGAGTAAGTCTGGTTTGGTTTGATTTGATATATGGAATGTACAGACATATGATAACAAGGAAACATAACATTGGAAGGATCCCCCCTGCTCAGCTATTCTATCGAGGGTTCCAGTTCATAAAAAAAAAAAAGGAGAGGAAATGACATCACAAACTAAATCCTTAACATATTACTTGCAACATACCAAACATTATTTACTCCAGGAATATGCACCCACCGATCCAAAAGCAAACCCCTCACCCTCACGCTTGTCAAGTTATGCCGATATTTATGATTTTAGGGTTATTCATACTATGGTACCAATAGAATTATTGGAAAAGAAAAATCCACTTTTTTCTCTAATTATGATTATTTCTTAAAGTTTTCAGTGATACATTTCCATACATTTGGATATATCATTAAACTATTCTACTACTTTTACGGTCATGTTAAGATGTTAAATATTACTTTTAGCCTGGAATTTACTTGTTCATTCAATGAATAAATAGCTTTACAGTCAACATTTAGGTCCTATTAGGTCACCAGTAATGAATTGAAAACGACAATGAAATAAATGGAATGTGACATAAACTTAAAAAAGATGGAACGTGACATAAACCTGTTTGTCAAGAGTGATTTTTTTTTATCTCTGTTTCTTCTTAATTCTTACTTCCCTTTTTTTACAGTATGGCGCCACTTGAGAGGAAGAAAGAAGTATTCTTCCGGTTAGATGAACTTGACAAAGTATTGGAATATATACACAGCAAGCTTTCAACTGTAAGTATGAATTATGGCCAAATTCACTAAAGTGTTTGAAACCTAATCCACCAGTTTCTTTTGGAATGCAAAACATTTGAGGAACAAAATGATTTGTTCCTTTTCTTTTTTTCTTGATCTAAACCATCGAATACTATAGTGCAGCCCAAGGAACTAAATGATTTGCTCCCTGTTTTTTTTTTTTCTAAGAAAAGGCATACTTAAAGGGATACGCCACCAGGCAGCCGTGGGGAAAGTCAGGATTGCGTAAGCCCCATTCACTCATACACAAAACTTGTGCCTCGGAACGCGTCCATCAGACTACTGCAATTACATTTCGGACTACATGAAGCCGACAGAATGTCGCACGAGAGCTCGAGCGTGCATGTTTTGCGGCGACCAGTCTGTCCGAAGTTTGCGCCTTGCGGTCAACGGCATAAAAACGTTGCCCCGCATAAAATTGTCCACAATCTGCGGTTGAGTATTCCTTTGATTTTGATGATTAGAAAACATGGACCCCCATTCTTATGTAGACGTGATCAACCTTTCCCATTGCTTTGAAATGGTTTCTTTCACAATGTAATCGCATGACCAGGGCCCCGTTTCATAAAATTTGTTATCAATAACAACTGCCCAATTTCTATATCAAATTTTCTGTCAGCCAATCAGAATCAAGGATTTCAGTAGCTTATAACGATTATTGTAACTTGTGATTGATACCAAGAACTCAACTTTATCTTTAATGATTTGTTTCCGACCTGTGCAGATGAAAGCAGAAGATTACAATGCTATGACATGGCTCTTACAGGATGTAGAGAAGGTAAGTATTTTTAAACTGACACATGCAAGCTTTTCTTGGTGTATCACTTTGCATTTTAAATAGTGAAGATGAAGCATGGCTTTTAAGGATCCATAATATTCAGTCTTGTTAAAGTAAAATCTGCCCAAAAGGAGATAAATGAAACATACTTTTTTAAAACTCACTTAATCATAACAATTCAAAAGAAGTTATTAATTTAATTGAACTTGTCTTTACTACAATTTTTGTTTAAATCAATGGCAAGTGAAATGTATTTTTGGAAGGTTTCTGTAAGTGAAACTAATGTAGATTCTTTTGCAATGTCGAATTTCATTTTCTCATATTATATGTACATGTAAGCTTGTTTCAATGAGAAAATTACTCAAACACCCATGAATTTATATCAACTTTGTTATTTTTGTCCAGGTTGGAGAACTTCAAGTGGCTATGGAAATAGCAAAAAACAATTCATATTTCGTCGCATTTTAGTGAGTATATATATTCCAGTAGTCCTCTTTTGTCTTTGAATTCAATTGTAGTCTGTGGCCCAAATTCCTGAAGGTTTAACTTAACCTAAGGTCTACACCATGGTTTAAAGCTCCACCCAGGACTAAAGTAAGCGTAGATAAGCATATGCTTGAAATGTTTGAACTGTGGGTTGAAATAAACCTGTTTTCTGAATTCAGGCCTATATTACTTCATTTGTAGAGATTGATGCATGTACTCAGTCCTGGAAGAAACTCCAAGAAAACAATGTTTTGTTCATTAGGGTGGAGTGGATTTTTGCTGAACGGAAGAATACAAGTGCGTGGTTGAGTATGACCTGGGCCCCTCTTGTGTAAACGTTGCACATTTTAAACGCAAGTGAAAGAATTAAAGGCAAGTCCTGAATACGCTATCCTGATTGGCTGAAAATCAAGTGTGTAATTTTTATGCCTCCGCCCACCGAAGGTGGGTGCCAGAGGCATTATGTTTTCGGGTTGTCCGTCCGTGCGTGCGTGCGTCCGTGCGTGCGTCCGTGCGTGCGTGCGTGCGTCCGTCCGTCCCACTTCTCGTTACCGCGATATCTGAAGAATCATTTGAGGTAGGAACCTCAAACTTGGTACTAGTATGTATCCCCATACGAAGATGAACTGATTAGATTTTGGGGTAAGTAGGTCAAAGGTCAGAGGTCACAGAGGTCAATTTACATGAAATTACATGAAATTCTTGGTTTTTAGCACCGTTACCGCGATATCTCAAGAACTGTTTGAGGTAAGAACTTCAAACTTGGTACTAGTATGTATCCCCATACGAAGATGAACTGATTAGATTTTGGGGTAAGTAGGTCAAAGGTCAGAGGTCACAGAGGTCAATTTACATGAAATTACATGAAATTACTGGTTTTTAGCCTCGTTATCAAATATTTCTAGAACAGTTTGAGCCATCAACTGAATTTAGGCGGAGGCATATAGGAGACGCAGTCGCATTCATCTTGTTTTGAATTGCATTTAAACACAACACTTTATACATAGTGGATTTTTGCTGAACTGAAGAATAAAGGTGTTTGGTTGAGTTTGACCTGGGCCCTCTTGCATAAGCTTTGCATTTAAATGCAACTCAGAAAATTAAAGGCAAGTCCCAAATAAACTATCCTGTTTGGCTGATAATTGAGTTGCTTTCATTTTTTGGGGTAGCGTTTAAACGCAACTCTTTATACTATCGCTGTTACAGATTTTTGTCGAGCCATAATGTGATGATGATAGTCTTATAAATTTTACGTGCATTGGTTAGTACTGTACTAGGTCTCTTTTCAGATGAATAAGTGCTGAAGCAACAAATTGTTTTATCTTTGATTTTTTTTCTTTGCAGTGAAACCTTGAAGACGAGAAAGAAGATGAAAGACAGTAGCGTAGGTCGTCTCATGGCCCTAGTCACCATCAAGCAATGTGAGTCAGCCCCTGTGTGTCTATGGTCTTCCATAATGTAAAACCAGAATCTGTTGCACTCATCTAAAGGGAGAGTCCCCCCCCCAAAAAAATATATAGTTAACTTGAATTAAAGCAGAAAGGAACGGGTCGTTTATGAAAACGATGTTGTCATAACAGATCAAAATCAGGACAAGTCATTGGTTAATGATCGCGCAAAGATGGTATGTGCTCGTGTAAAGTTAACAGAGACCTCTGCGCAAGCACCAATGATTAGTGTTTATTGCGCGCAATTTCAATTTGTTTTGACAATTAACATAGTTTTCCTTAACATTAAAGATAACATAGTTTTTAGAATACCGCCCCATATTACTGATCCACCTGTCGAAGTTTGAGCAAAATCTGACCAGACGGAGTTGCCAATTTGTGTTTGATTAATCACCACTTCAAAAAATCATTACTTGGTTATTTTATATCCGATTTTTTTCTTTAATTTTTCCTCTTTTAGAACCATCTTTGATAAATTTCAAGTCGGGGTGGACATTTCCTTTAATGTTTGGGAATATCGCAAGTGCTTCGCGAAAGTTTCATGCTGCGAGATCATTGAATCATAATTTACATAACACTAACATTTTGCAAATCAAAGTTGCTTGCTGTGAAAATGGCTGTCGTTTACAATTCACAAACGTTTCTTGTTTTATAGTAGTATGATAATTAGAATACGGATTACGTTGATTTTAATATGGAGATAGCAGTTTTCCAGACTTCATAGATAATTAAGTACCTTAGATTAAATTCAACATTCATGCATAACTTATCACCCAGCACTGATCGAACACCTTCAATTACACAACGTTCTGTCATTTATGCGTATCGAGGTGCTTAATGCACTCTTGTGGAAGTGTCGTGGTATAGTGGTTCCTTCACTTGACATTCAATGAAAAGGTTGAGGGTTTGAATCCCTGCCCAATTTTTATGTGCTTTGGCAAGATTAATCCACATTTGTCACTCCTCCCCAATGTGTAAATGGGTAACCTGGGGAGCGTTTCATCAAGCATTTTGTCAGTGATTTTTACCGACAACTGTTATAAGCTACTGAAATCCTTGCATCTGATTGGCTGAGAGCAAATTTGTCAGTCAAAATCACTGACAAAATGCTTGATGAAACGCTCCCCTGGTACATACTTGAAGGGAAAGTTGAGTTCTGGGAAAGGTAACAAATAATTTGTGGGATTTCCCATTCTTATGTATGTTGGCAGATTATCATAGTAAATATGTCCCCTGAAAATGATTGCTCTTCAAATGCCCTCACATTCAAAATATGACAAGAAACAGAATGTTTGGGCCAAACATTTGTGCGTAGTCCCCTATACATTTCTGTGTGCAGTGCATGTGACTCTCAGCGGGATTGAGTCAATTTCTTCTCATTTTGGTGATTCCCAAACCTTACAGCATACACCAATTCTTATGTGATGTGTATAATCAACCTTTCTTTTTTTCAGTTTAATCTCCTGACCAGAACTCAACTTTATCTTTAAGCTCTACATACAATTATTTGGTCTGCTGAGATATATTGGGTAATACACTGTATTGCGCTTTGAGCAGTTGAAGCTGGAAGGTGCTATATGAATAAGTTATTATTTTATTATAAGCATGCATTTTCACTGAATTTGTTTTTCCCTAATCACAGATTGGCAGTATGTTCATCACACAGTGATCCATAAAAAAGAAATATTAGCTTCTCTCATGAAATTGAGTGAAAAGGACGAAAGGGTAAGTTTATGAGTTAATGAGTAGATATATTATTTGTGCGTAGGGTTGGCAAGCAAGCGATGCTGATTTAAATTGTTAAAAAAAAGAAAACCTGTTTAAATCCATTGTTTGATTAATTGAAATGAACGTGTAATTTTAAAGAACACTACCAATAACAAAAAAAAAAAATCGTCGTAAAGATTTCAAAATTCTTTACAAAGCTATATTTTCACAGTTTCTGAAAAGTTAGTTTCATTATCAGAATAGATTTTGACTTATTAAGATTTTAAATTTTCAGTGTTGTTTTTAACAACAAAAAAAATATGATTTTTAAGGTTTAATTATTTTTTTGTAATTTCTGTGACATAGATTTTCTTTTTTCTCCAACAGGACATGAACAGTTTAAAGGACAAAGGCAACAATCTCTTCAAAAACAGCAAATTCCGCAATGCACACGAGATGTACACCAAAGCTCTTGCTATAGGGTAGGATATGTTTGACATGTGATATAACTATTCAACATTTGAACTGTAATATGCTGATAAACAAGTCCAAAGTGTTCGGCCATGTTCATGAAACAATAAACTGCCTAAAAGAATAAAAAAAGAAAAAAACAATGCTGTGGCAAAGTGACATCTTTATAAATATCTTGTCAACAGTGTTGACATTAGGAGGATTTTATATTGAAGGTACGTCATTAGTAGATATTGTGTAGATACTACTGCCTATAACATTTCAAGGTCAGAAGTTTTATAACTCCTTTGTAAGAAATGAAAATCTTGCCTTTTGTCACAGAGGGAGCTAGTCAGAAATCAACGCTAGTACTAATGATGGTCATAAATGATTTTAAAAATTACTTTGTTTTTAGTCGGAAAAAAAAAGTGTTACCAAACTGTTAGTACTTAAAAGCAAATTATAATCCTTTTCACATACACACAAGTTTTCCAATTAAAATTCTTTTGTAATTTATTGTATACCGGTACTCACACAACTTCAAAATCTAGGAATGCAAAAGGGATGAAGTACCTTTAAAGGGTAAAAAGCTGCTTTTAAAGAAAAAAGAAAAATCAGCGAAGCAGGTTGGTGAAAGTTTGAACGAAATCGGACAAGCAATAAGAAAATTATGAATTTTCGAAAGTTGTAATCCTATACATATGGGAACTTCAAATTGGCCGAATAGGTAATGTCCACAAGTGGACATTCGCTCCAAAACACAAAATGACTAAAATGTTACTTTTTTCAAAATGTATTGCTCAGTAGGATCTTTTTCTTTCATGAGGACTTATAACAATATGCTATCTCCTATATATTTGAGTACTGCCCCGAGGGTAAAAGCGCCTCGAAGAAAACCGCAAATAATGATATTTTTGTGTACAACAAATGGGAGAGTTGTCCACAAAAATGTCAAAAATCGACTCACCAAATTGCCAATTTGAGATTCGCATAGATGTAGTGATCTCATTTTTCAAACATCCATAACTTCCTTAGTCCTTTTCCGATTTCTTTTCAAATTTTCATCATGTTTTTCTTATTTTTCTGCTTTCACACAAATCATCTTATTACCAAGGTTGGATTGCCCTTTAAGATATTTACAGAGTTAGTCAATACAGAGGACAGCATTAGTTTGGCATGGATAATATACAAAATGGATGAATCTCTTGTTTTCATAGTGTAACCAAATATACCAAGAGTCCAGGATAAATTGTTAGTTCAATGTCCTGTATCCCTTTGCAGTGTCTTCAACCACATCCTGTACAGCAACCGTTGTCAGACGTCGCTTCACATGGAGGATTTCTGGGATGCCTTGTGGGATGCTCGTCGGGCTGTCACTATCAAGCCTGATTGGCAGAAGGTACTATATCATTCCTGTAAATCATTCCTATAAATCACACAAAGAATTAACTCTATATTGTTAGCAGATATCAAATCACCCGCCCCCCTAAAGAAAATACAAAAACAAAACAAAAAACCAATAATGAATACTAGACGTTCAAATTGTAAAGGACTCAAGATCATAGAGAGAAAATTATTTCATATCTGGACTTGGACATAAGTTACATGTAGCTCTGATACCCTTTTCAAACCAAGCACTTCCCCAGGGAAGTTCCCCGCTTAAGTTCAAAGCTACACTGGGAAAGGTCAGGTCTGAAAGGAACAAGAGAAAAGTCCCCATCGAAAAGCTGAAGAACTTCCCCAGGTAACTTCTCCACCTACCGAGGTGGAGAACTTATCCAGGGAAATACGTCAGAGATCAGGGGAGCGTTTCATCAAATGTTTTGTCAGTGACTTTTACCAACAAATTGGCTCTTAGCCAATCAGATGCAAGGATTTCAGTAGCTTATAACAGTTGTCGGTAAAAATCACTGACAAAATGCTTGATGAAATGCTCCCCAATTGTCACTTCCGGCCGGTCACACTATGATCCCACGTCGTCGCATCAACTTTTATTTGAAAGCCCAGCACAAGCACTCGTGCCCTGAATCTGACCAGGGGGTTGTTTCATAAAGCTGTTCGTAAAGTTACGAATGACTTTACGAACGACTGGAACATGTTCTTGGGTGCTATACTAATCAGATTCTCAATCATTTAGCACAAGAACTGATCACCAGTCGTGCGTAAAGTCGTGCGTAACTTACGAACAGCTTTATGAAACACCCCCCAGGGGAGCATTTCATCAAGCGTTTTGTCAGTGATTTTTTTACCGACAACTGTTATAAGCTACTGAAATCCTTACATCTGGGGAGCATTTCATCAAGTGTTTTTGTCAGTGATTTTGACCGACAAATTTGTTTCAGCCAATCAGATGCAAGGATTTCAGTAACTTATAAACAGTAGTCTGTAAAAATCACTGACAAAACACTTGATGAAATGCTCCCCTGATTGGCTGAGAGCAAATTTGTCAGTAAAAACCACTGACAAAACGCTAGATGAAACGTTCCCCTGACCAAGTGAACGTGGAATTTGTCAGCAATGGAACTTCACTGGGAAAGTTGGCTGGGAAACTGATTTGAAAGGAGTATAAGTTTGCTTTGAGTTTTCCATGTATGAATGCATTTACTAATATGTCGACGAGTGTATGCACTTGTATCTTATACTTTAGAGTGAAATTTTTGGTATTTAAACATTTGAGATCTTTGATAAATGTAATATTCAAAGCTGATTTTTATGCCTCCGCCCACCGAAGTTGGGTGGTTGGAGGCATTATTTTAATATAGTATATCATTATTTAACCCAAACATACAGAGCAAAAAATTATAAAGTGATGTGTCCTTTTTAAAAGCTATGATTACCATTGATATTGCATCTCTTCCAACCATTTCTTTTTCTTCTTCTGTATGACAGGGTCATTACCGTTATGCCCAAGCCTTCTTTGAGCTGAAGGATATTGACCGTGCGCTGCGTGAGAACAAGCGAGGGCAGAAGCTATGCGATGATGGCGGGTCACAGACCGGCGACCTGCAGAGACAGGCAACCATGTTCAATGATGAGAAGAAAAGACAGGTCAGTCTCAACAGCAAGAAGAACGAGGTCCCGGATCTTGTGAGCGAATCGGAGTCGGACAGTGATAGCGATTTAGTAAGTCTCTTAAATCACTGAAGAGATTCATCTTGGTGATGTAATGTTGAGAAATAATTTTTACCCGTTTTCGTAAGCTTTCACTTGCTGTTCTGTAAGCTCCTTTTGATGCTTGTTGTAGCTGCTGATGGTACTGTTGTTGATACAATACTTATTACAGAAATCAGGGCCCTGTTTCACAAAACTTGTTATCAATAACACCTTGCTCATTTCTATGACAAATTCGCTCTCAGCCAATCAGATTCAAGGATTTCAGTGTCTCATGACAATTATTGTAACTTGTTATAAGTTTTTATGAAAATGGGCCCTGAAGAAGCTTGCAGACCAGCAAGTGAAAGCTTATCAAAATGGGAAAGTTTTACTGATGCCTAAAATAAAAAAGTAACCAACTCAACATCAAATCAGTAACTGCTTGCCATGAGCCATAGTAGAGTTAATTTTGATCTACGCATGCATTCATTTATGCAAGGAGAAGGAAAGGGAATGAGAAGCTGACCAAACATTAGATTGTATCAATGACACTGGATGATTGGTTAATCAGAGTTGGTTTCAGATAGAGTTGAATGGAGAATGGTATTGAGAAGACTGAGGATGCAACAGTCATGGGTTGGAGTCTATCACAGCCCTTATGTCTTTGAGCGAGGCACTTTAGGTAGCTCAGTGAAATGTGGTGGCGCGTAAAAACACGGGAAAGACGCATTAGTCAAGATAAAGATTCTATTGTCGCGCCCACAGGAGGTGAAGGCGAGACTAAGGGATCCAAATGGCGTCCGTCCGTCGTCCGTCCGTCACAAACGTTAAAGTTTACCTGCAAGACTCTCTTATGATGCATTACTTGGCAACTGTTACTGCATTGGCAGCCACACTTGGGTGATAGAAGCCATAGGGGCATCTCCATGTTATTGTGTTGTCGGAGGTCACATGATGTCAAAGGTCATTTGAGGTCATATGTTAAAGTTTACCTGCAAGACTCTCTTTTGTGAAATAACTTCACATCAGTTGCTTGGATTACAACCTAACTTGGGTCATATTTGCACTGAGGCTACCTTCACGTTATGTTGCCTTTGAATGTCACATGATATGGTCAAAGGTCATTTGAGGCTATACATTAAAGTTTACCTGCAAGACTCTCTTGTGACAAATAGTATTTTGTGAATAGTCCTTCTCATTAATGGGATATTACATTCTGTGGCAGATACCCAGAGATACAATTCTTCTGCGTGGTAACGGAAATCACGATATTTCCAGTTTTCGCAAGTGGGCGAGACACAATCTTGCTAATGCCTTGTTTTATAGAGGCTGAACGAAAATATTAGGATGTAGAATTAGTATTTACCTCTTTGAACACAAACAAAATAATATGAAAACTTTTATCGAGGTACGTCTGATGCTAATTTTAGAAGCCAAACAAAACTAGTAATTTTGCTCTTTGCGTCTTTGCTGCGTCTTTATGCGCCATTGCGTTTCACTACGCTACCTTACTTATTTCTTCTCTCCACCCTGGTGTGCAGTGGGTGCCTGGTAGGAAGCCCACGTCATTCATTTGATCCGCAAGATTGTGACAAGGTGGAATGCTCCAGTGAAGTGGTGATTGTGCAATGTAATGTGCAGAATTTGTAATTGAATCTTCCGACTGGGGTAATAATACTCTGTAAGTGCTTTACTCAGTTGTTTATCTCTGGTAAGACGTGAAAAGGCAGTTATTATTGTCATTATTGACATTATTGATGGGTTAAAATTTTCATGAATTATACTTTCCTTTATTCTAGGATCGCAGGAAGTCCAAAAAGCCGAGCAAGCTCCCAGATATCACCCGTGATCTTCAGAAGAGCAAACAGGACTGGGAGAAGAAGAAACACGAAGGGTTAAGGAAGAAGAAAGAAGAGGAAGAGAGGAAGATTAGAGAAGCATTGGAGAAAAAGCGGAAGGAACAGGAGGAGAAGGAGCGGAGACGCCTAGAAGAGAAGGAGAGGAAACGTAGGGAACAAGAACTCCGTGAATTTGAGATGATCAGAAAATTTTCGGAGGAAGAGCATAGGAGGCAAGAAGAGAAGATCAAACGGAAAGCTGAGAGGGCGGCGGAGAAGAAACTTAAAGAGGCAGAAAAGCAAGCTCAAGACCGAACGAGGAGAGAAGAGAAGGAAAGACTTGCCAAGGAGAAGGAGAAGCGGGCAAAGAGGGAAACTGAGATAGCAAGACAACAGAGAGAACAGATGAGGAGGGAAACTGAGATAGCAATGCAACAGAAAGCGCAGATGAGGAGGGAAAATGTAAGTTCAAAGGATGGTTTTTGTAGTCAGTCCTATTAGTTTGTATGCAACATAGAACTATATATTAGTTACTATTGTATTCAGGAGCATTTTACCCAGGAGAGGAATGCTAAAGCGAAGAGATGATTATGTATGTTACATAAATATAGTAGTTGCTAAATTATATTCAGGAGTGTTGGCCAAGGAGAATGCTATAGAGAAGAGTATTGCAGATGGTTTCCTCAAGTTATCTTGTATGAATATATTATTTACTATTGTATTCAGGAACATTTCACCAAGAAGAGGAATGCCATAGAGAAGTGTCTTGCAGACATTTCCCTTGATTTAATATATATTATCTCAAAGGAATATATTATTTACTATTGTATCCAGGACAATTTGACCAAGAATGGGAATGCCATAGAGAAGTGTCTAGCAGACATTTCCCTTGAGTTATATCTCATATGAATATATTATTTACTATTATATCCAGGAACGTTTGACCAAAGAGAGGAATGCTATAGAGAAATGTCTTGCAGACGGCTCCCTCGCCCTAGTCAGCGGTCAATGTCGCCAGGCTATCATTCAGTATGACAAGGCAGCAGAACTCATGAAGGCTACCAATAACGAGGTGGGTAAACTTCAGAAGCTTAACTTGGATTGTTAATCCATCGTTAAGCCTCTACTGCTGTGGTGCTGGAGGCACTATACGAGTTGTGCATCTTTCCGTCTGTCTGTGCAAGTTAGATCCATGTCATCGTTTTGAGCAAAAACAAGTAGCTATTTATTTGAAATTTTATTTTGAATTTGCCAGAATTTGTACCTTGTAGATCGCTAATTGGTGATTGAAATAATGGGAATGCAAGTGTAATGGGTTCGAGACTGCACAGCTTTTGACGGTGTTTCATCAAGTGTCTTGTCAGTGATTTTTACTGACAAATTTGCTCTCAGCCAATCAGATGCAAGGATTTCAGGAGCTTATAATAGTTGGCGGTAAAAATCACTGGCAAAACGCTTGATGTAATGCCCCCATTATGTCCTTAAAGGAAGGATTGTATCTACATTTTTCCTCTACTCCCATGTGCTACATGAATATTTCTTATAACAGGGGAGCGTTTCATCAAGCGTTTTGTTAGTGATTTTTACCGAGAACTGTTATAGGCTACTGAAATCCTTGCACCTGATTGGCTGAGCGCTAATTTGTCAGTAAAAATCACCAACAAGACACTTGATGAAATGCCCCCCAGGAGTTACCTAACTTCAACCCTGGACCCCACACTACACCCAACTTTTTTGTAGAATCACACAATATTCTGCCAAATGTAGCACAGGTTTTGTACACATCCTTTAGATGCTGCCTATGAAATTTTGAGGTTACAAGCTTTTTAACTCCTTTGTAAGAAATGAATATCATGCACCTACATGTATGATCTGGGCCCCGCTTCATAAAACTTGCACCTGCCACATTTCTATGACAAATTTGCTCTCGGCCAATCAGACTCAAGGATTTCAGTAGCTTATAACAGTTATTGCAACTTGTTAATGTTAACAAGTTTTATGAAACAGTGCCCTGAACTTCCATTTTCTTTCTCTCTTTTCTGTATTGCCTTCTATGTTCAGTACGGTGGAATTCGTGAGGCAGACTACATTGTGTTCTTGTATGCTCAAGCTACAGCTTACCTCAAGTCTGGGATACCTTCGGTAAGGACAACATTATTTTCAGAATCCTGATTCTTGCATGCAGTTGTAAATATGGCACTGCCACTAAGGGTGGCTTAGCAAAACCTAGTGGCATGAAAAGACGCGCTCGGAACACAAAATGCATATTGTTGAAAATCATGATTTATTGCATTTAGACTGTGGAAACGGGTCACTAATCCATAGACCAGGGTGGTGTTTCATAAAGCTGTTCGTAAAGTTACAAATTAATTTAGAAACGACTGGAATATGTACTTTGGTGCTATACTAATCAGATTCTCAATCATTTAGCACAAGAACATATCACCAGTTGTAACTTATGAACAGCTTTACAGGTAAAAATACCTGTACTACCTTCATTAGGCTTAATAATTACTCAAAACTGTCATAAGATATGTCAAAATTAATTCACTACTGTCGTTAACAATTTTGTTGGTGGTTTGTGTTCCAGATGCGTCTTTTTGTGCCACTTCGTTTCCCTAGCTACCTCAATTTCTTCAACAGCTCATTCGTGCATACCAACCTACTAGAAAGCCTCGGTCCGCATTCAAAAATCTCTTCGTCGCTGGAAAATTTTCTATGGAAGGATGTAGTCAGACCAAAAATTGCTCAAAAACATGATTTTATGTACAATTTCAATACAAGATGTGTTTTCAGCCAAAATTTAGAAATCTATGAATATGTTTGCTTTTACTGATTTAAATTAATTTATTTTATGCCGTTTATGATCACCAAAGTTCATACAAAAAACAATGAAAAGCAAAATGTAAACAAAAAAAAATACATAAGAAATGTAAAGTACAATGACGTACATAAGAAATCAAGTTTGATATCAAATTTTCTTTCAAGTAAATTTGCTAAGATTAATGGAAAGAGTGTCTAGACCGAAAATCAGCATTTCTTGAGCTTTATATAATGATTTAGAGCAAAATTCTCCTTTCATGCTAGTCCACCTACTGGACTGTATTGAATAATCGATCCACGCAGCAAGCAGACCAAGCGGACGTTGAGGGCGAGTGACTTACAGAAATTTGTCGATCCTCAATACAGTCCAGCCAAACCTGCCATCTCCCCCGAATTTCAGGGGGAACTCTCACCGTTGGGCTCCGCCTTTACGATTGTCAAAGCTCCGCTGATTAGCTTATTGCAAATGTCAATCAAGCTGAATGCAAATCGTGGCCGATTAAGTTATAGTCTAAATTCAAGGCTTTACAATTTATTATAAGTTTAATCCAAAATAGATTTTGACATTATTTCTTTAAATTAGTTTAAAAACCGCAGTGAATATTGAATATATATTTGAATGAATCAAATCCATGTTGAATTTAAGTTTGTAGCTCCATTGTAGACATTTTGAATACAAAACAAATAAAATCTCGCATGTACGTAAGACTATAAATGTTACGCAACCTTAACCGCTAGCGTACCACTGACATACGCGTACGGCCACTGCACACATGCACACACGTGCATTGTTTTCTTTCGCTAACATCGCGATCCCGGGCGCATGTGATCAGCTGTTTCTCGCAATGCATATTCATTACGGAGCGGTTACGTATGAATATCAATTAGATGATGTCATACTACATTATCTCACTCGTTCTGGCAGGGGTACTCTGGACGATTTTTTTCGGGGAGTACAGATTAGTGGAGTCGCACGATCAGCGGCTTTGCGCGGTGAGTGGAGTATGTGAATCAATGGCGTGTGAGTGTGTGGGGGAAGCGGACGATTAAGAATTAAAATCGGCCAGTATCTGGACTACTTTCATGCATAAATTAGCATAATTCATGTGAAATTATTTCGGAGCATATAACTACTAAACTATACAGTTTTGTACATTGTGGACAACATGCATATTTTCGGCGCGATCACACGTTTGACGGTCAAGATCTCAGGGGGGGGGGCAGAATCCCGAATCCCGAATCCCCCCGGCTGTTGGCATAGCCCAAATTTTAGGGTTAAGGGCATCTTGAAAACTTGTTTATTTTCAAACTGAAATCATCATTATTGTCAATTTTTTTTCTCACTTTTCTGGTTACTTTGTGTTATTATCAGCCATTTAAAAATTGTTGCTAGTTATTTCACACCTATTGTTCTACAACATCTGTTTTCTTGGCCTTAAAATATTTTCTTTTTTTTTCATATTCACTGAAAAAGTCAAGGGAAAATTTATGTTGTATTATTGTTTATACAGTACCGCCCTGAAGAGATGCTCAACACGCAACATGCAAAACACGCAAACCTGTTTCACAAAAAAAAAATACCGTGTTCGTCTACCGCAGACACGGACCCGATAACATCGTGTTTCGTGTAAGGGTCTACACCATGTTATGCTGCCTTTCCGGGCCCCCTCCTTAATCCGTAAACCGTGTTCTACTACCTCCCCCCGTTCTTAATCTCTATTCCGTGTTCTCCGACCTTTCTCCGTCCTTAGCTTGACGGCCGGGCAGCGGCGCGCTACGAACCAGTTTCGAATTCTGTGGCCGATACACAGAGTGCAGTGACTAATACAAATATATACTGTGTGAATTAATACGGGCGTAAACTTTACAAACTCGTGCATACAGTATTCAACATTAACAGTCGCTCCATACTCGCACGTGGCATCTCATAACTGGTAACTCAGAGCATGATGTGACACTGTCACAATTTCCTGAAAAGTTGAGCAAAGAAGTAACATATTACTGAAATCCGATTAAGAGTACATGAGCGATATATCCACAATGATATCCTTCGGTATATTCATGCGAAAGTGAAAAGCAAGGCAGTGCGTGGGAAACATTAACAAAATATTTAGTGCAGTGCGCGCGATCAACATTAATTCCATTCATAAAATTGGGCTTGTGACCTCATTTTGTTAATCACAAGTCATGATACGCGCAAAAATATGCCAGCCAGACCATGAAGGTTTGCCGGTTTTTTTTTTAACTTTCACACCGCGGCGACATTGGGCGAAAGGCGCTTAGTATGTAAACAAGGAGTTGTCTGATAACTCCTTGGCATAAACAGATCGAATTTCAAAAGGGAAACCATGGTGTTAAAGGGTGAAATTACGGTCGGGCAGAGAGAAAATGTTGGCTTGATATTTTTTTATGAAGATGATATTGATGATAATTTTTTTGACGACATGATTATCAAGATAATGATAATTATAATGATTATTATATGAGTTAATGACGATAATGATGATGATCATGTTCGTAAAAGGATGAAGTTACGGACGGACAGGGAAGAAAATGGCTTGATATTTTTTGACGAATGATGAGTTTGATGATGATATTGATGATAATGGTATGATTATCAAGATAATGAGGATAAGATGATGATGATGATGATTATGATAAAGATACGATAACGATGCTATGATGATGTCATGATGATATAATCATGTGCGTTAAAGGATGAAGTTACGGTCGGACAGGGAAGAAAAATGTGGCTTGATATTTGATGAATGGTGAGTTTGATTAAGATGATATTGATAATGATAATTGTTTTGACGATATGATTATCAAGATAATGATAAATAAGATGACGATTATGATACTACATGTATAATGATGCTTTATAATCATGATAATCATGATGAATTGATAATTATATGAGTTAATGACCGTAATGATCATGATCATGTGCGTTAAAGGATTAGTTACGGTCGGACTGGGAAGAAAATGGCTTTGATATTTTTTGATGAATGATGAGTTTGATGAAAAATGATATTGATGGCGATAACTGTTTTGACGATATGGTTATCAAGATAATGATATGATGATGATGATCTGATGATATGATAATGATGATATAATTATGATCTTGATAAATTGATATGATTATATGAGTTAATGACGATATGATATGATTATGATGTGATTAGATGTGATGATGTGATAGTTCATTTTCATATCATCATGATACATTAATAGTTATTGAAAGATAATTTTTATAATAGCAATTCTAATATTGACTATCGTCTAAATGCTAGTACGCTACGCATTTTGAAACGCATTTCACAAGGGGGTTCAAGAACCTTTTCTTTAAAATAAAACTAGTGACATTTATTGATTTGATTTGATTTGAATTTATTCAGACATTATAAAAACATGTCTCGGGAAAACCAAAATAGGTTTCAACCCATACAAGTATGTTTCCCGGATATATAAACAACAAGTAGATTCAATATATCATTAACATTATTGCACAAAGTATTATTTAAAAGATACGAATGACTACAATGATGATTGCAAGTAAAATCAATGTAGTATTGCAAGAGTAAAAATACTTTGTTGAGGTATCGAATCTGTGAAATTAACTATGTGGGTTGAGATGGTTATTTAACGCTTTTTTTTTAATGCTAAGTTTTCATATTGACTACATACTTCGGAAGTTTGTTCCAATCATTCATGGTTTTAGGATCAAATGAGTTCATAAAATGAGTTCATATAATAATCTGTTCTTGCGAAGGGTATATCCATCTTTAAGTTATGATCGTTTCTTCCAATTCGGTTCGCAGGTGTGAACCTGTCTTTATGTCCTATATCTATTAAATCATTAACAAGCTTATAATAAAACAAGTCGGAGGTATACTTTCGTCTATTGTCTAATGTATTCATACTTCACTTTTAAAAATCAAGAAAAGCAATATGAACACTTGAACCCGTTTCCAAAATACATGTATATGAGCAATCATCGATAACCTCTATACTAATTGAGTTTTGCATGATCTTTTTTCACGAAAACCATGTTGGCTATCACATAAAATGTTATTATTGTTAAAATGTTGAAATAGGCGTTTACAGACCATTCTTTCTAAAATCTTACATGTAACTGACATTAATGATATTGGCCGGTAATTACTAGCGTCTTATTTGTTGCCTTTTTCATATATAGGACAAACATTTGCTCTGAGCCAGTCTTCTGGTAAAATGCCGGATGACAAAGACATGTTAAAAAGTTTACAAAACAGAAGGCGTAATTGGTCTGCTCCTTCTTTTAACAAACGTAGAGATATTTCATCAGGTGCCTGTGCTTTTGAAACGTCTACACAGTATACTTTTCAACAATTTTAAAACCTCAGTCTCTGCACATTGAATATCCTTCATAATAGGTGCTTTACTGCATGCTGTATTCAGGTATTGAGAGGCTTACATGTACGTGATCGTTAAAAGCTTGATTAAATTGTACATTGAAAGCATCAGCCTTTTATCGATCTTCTGTTATATAAGCATACCATTGGCCTTTAAGCATTCAACCGTACTACGATCACATTTTGTAGACTTGATAAAACTCCAAAACAATTTCGGGTTATGTTTTAAGCTTTTATACAAATAATTCTTTAAAAAAGACACGTATATAGTTAGATTTAGTTTTCTTCTTCCCAGTAAGTAGTGAGAGAGAGAGAGAGAGAGAGAGAGAGAGTCAGAGAGAATGAAAAATTCCCACACCCCCCCCCCCCAAAAAAAGATCTTGTTTTCAGTTTCGGTTATATCAACTTGCATTTTTTTTAATTCTAAATGATCTAATAATATGAGCGTGTATGCGTGTGTATGTGTGTACTGGCAATGTGTAACAGTAGACTGTAGACTCTGTGTGTGTGTGTGTGTGTGTGTGACTTTGACTGGGGGTGAAGACTCGCACGTGCTTTTAACTGAAAGAGGTGTGTAGAGCTCGCCATTTTCGCCAGAAATACTACGTGTGGAGATTGTCGACAAAGTGCCTCTGTACGATCGCGCTGTCAAAATTTCCAAGGGCTACTCGTGCAGAATTACTTTGACCATGGATATACGTGTACTCGTTATCCATGCTTCGACGAAACTTTTCTAGAAGAAACTAATACTAGTGATCCAAACCTATAATCCCCTCTAATCCCTGTTACACTCGGCGATGTATCACGCCTCCCCTTCCCCTGGACAGGAAGTTCTTTCAAATCGGGACACTTTGATGGATTATAGACAATAGCTGCAACACTACCCTAGCCTCATGATATCACCACCCTGCTCTTCCTCGACAGAAAGGTTCTTACAAGTCTGAAATTACTGATGGATTAATGGACCATAATAGCCAGACATATGCTATAAACACAGTCCGCATATCATATTCAAAGGAACAAATATCATCTCTCTTCTCATCGTCTCATACTTTGCATTTCTGAGTACTTTTGTTTGTAAAGAAACATTTCAATAAATAATTTCATTTTCTTATCCCCGCTTTTCAGACAAAAATCTGTGTTCGCACTCCCAAATGAACAAAGTTAGATTGTTATTAGAAGACAATGGTTCTGCTGAAAAGGAAAATTTTGAGGTTAACCAAATCATTATATGAGTACTTTTTTATGCACTCAAATATTCAAAGTTAGAATTAACAAGAAAATATTGTGACGTATAGTTTCGACATTGACATTGACGGAATGTCGGTCACATTTGAAATGTCTTAAAAAATAAATAAATATTAGGTCGGAATAATGATTGCGTTCCGACATCAATTTTCTAACATTTTCTCAACACCCTACATTGGCAGTGCACAATGGTGACCCGATATCAGTTTCGAGATGTTTTGGTCTGAATTGTGACATCCGCCCATCATCAAATTTCTTACCATGCACCCTCGCAATTTTCTCTCTCCCCTGCAGGCGCGGATCCAGGATTTCTTAGGGGGCCCCAAATTTTAAATCATGTGAGCTACATATTTCTACAGCAATGGCGACAAATTGCGTATCTGACGCTCGATCTCGGGGGGGGGGGGGGGGGGGGGGCGGGGGTGCAAAAGCATATAAAGGGCTTTCACTTCATTTAAAGTCCATACAGTTCATATTATAATGACTAAAGTTTCTAAATTCCGAAAGAAAATATTTACAATTTGACACCTATGATTTCGAGGGGCTACTTATTCATCTCTTGTTCGGTAATAACTAACGTCTGTTTCTGATGGTGTCATTATGGTCATGTACGCTATAACTTCCTCGAAATCCGCCCTAAACACTGAGTTTCGTGAATTCTTATTAGCATACGTCGGCTCTTGCAGGAAGCCAGAAGCCTTACTAAGGGCTCATTACTGTGGCAAATCATTACTCCTCGGCGACAGTCGGCGAAGATATCAAACAGTAATGTATCTGAAAAGACTGAAATGGCATATACTGTAAATCAAATTTCAAAAGGAACAGCACTGATATTTTTTGTGCAAACCAGTCATTAATTGTCGCACGAGATAATAAAGACAATATCGGACACAGTATGGTATTATTAAAAAAATAGACTTTATTGATATTATAGTCCTAATTGATATGCTCTATATGCATGATATCTATTAAGGAAATCGCACCTGAAATTGCATCATGTGCACTATAAGTTCCAAACACTTTCTTTCATATAAGTACAAAAAAGTTCCACTGGCTAGTATGCTGTATGCATACTATTTCATAAGAGATATGACGCTCTCACTTGATTTGATACGCCTTTATTGAACGATGTTCCAGATGACAGCTAATAGCTGATACATGATGAATTATAAAAGCTTAATATACATAGGACAAGAATGATAAAAGATACACAGCAAAAGCAATATGCCTTGTAATCCAGCCAAAAGTGGGAGTTATAAGGCTGAGGGAGACTCAGAGAACCCTAGATCGAGTGTGAGGCACGTCTTTTAGATGGTGATATTAAAGGTCGGTCCCAGACGTAAATAATCATATCTGATTGATACACGTGACACGTCTGTAAAAAAAACAATTCAACATTTCAAAATAGATAAATAAACAATGTGAGGTCATTCAACTGCATCAAACGACTAGGAAGATAATGTGATTAAATTTTGAAGTAGGTAAAAACTGAAGGGTCACAGAGGCCAAGTTATTATGAAATTATATCGCGATATCTTCAAAAGAAAAAAAAAGGGCGGAGGCATAATTTAATAGGCAGTCGCATTTATCTTGTTGATATATACTATACAAAGAACTAGGCGTTGTGGCGTGCGCCTGTAATCCAGCAAATAGTGAAGGTTATAAACCGATTCGACTCGGAGGACATTGTACCAGGGAAAAAATTACACGAGGGCTAAAGGCAATTCCCCCCCCCCCCAAAAAAAAAAAAAAAAATGTAAACAAAGAAATAGCCCTTGCAAGTTGCAAAAGAGCCCCCATAAATTGCTATTAGGTTCAATACAATATGTTTGTTTAGTGCGGTCTTACAAAGTTACATTTTATAACATACCATTTTCTTAACACACAATCAAAATGAAAGACATACCGATATTACCGGTATAGGCATTTCATCAGAAATATAAGATTATACGTACCGTTTCGTCTGAAACCCGTTCCTGGATGGATTAAATGCTTGAAATTTCTTTTTCAACGCCTGTCACTTGATGAAGCGCCCACGTGACGTAAACCGACCGTCGTCTACAGAGTCACCCCAGCCCGATAATGAAGTGAAAAGTATGGAAGTGTATCCTACTATACCGGACACTTTTCAGTAATTCAGTCATATCAAACAAAATATTTATCAAACTCACCCAATGAATAGACAACATCCTACAGAAAATAAAGAATTAGATGTAAAGTTGCAAATCCAAACCAATGTTCGATACGATAAACATTCGATTGCACCCCTGTCCCCCTTTTTTTGTTCTTTCTCTGTTTTATCACTTTTCTCTCAGACTCCTTTTCTTTTTCATTTCCCTTTCCTTTCTCTCTCTCTCTCCCATCTGAACCAGCGTACCTTGTTCGAGGGAAAACCCGATCTTCCATTCTTCTCCCCTTTTCTTTCCTTCTTTTTATTTTATTTCCTTCTTTCTCTTTTCTTTCCACCCCTTTCCCGTCTCTCTCTCTCTCTCTCTCTCTCTATCGTTTTGGTGGTGGGGGGATTTTTCCCCTTATAGAAATATCTTTATTAAAAATTGCTTTTGACTTTGCAATACTTTATAAACACATTAATAACAACAAAAAAATGCACATAATAGAATTGACACACAAACCATTTTAGTTATACAGCACATATAGCAAAACTAGTTTACAGCAAAATTATGTTCACCCATCTGTTATCAAATGAGATGAAATTGTTATTCTTAAATTTTAACATATAGATATTCAGAATGATATTGCCTTTGATAAGCATTTAAATTACTGTATTGATAGTAAGCTTCTTCTTTTTTTCATTTCCAGGAAACTTACATCCCTTCTGTTCTTTTCTTATTCCTCCGCGTTTTCCTTCCCTTTTTCTTTTTCTACTCCCTCTTTTTTCCCCTTTCTCTCATCTATCCCTTTTTCTTCCTTTTCCCTTTTTATTGGGGGGGGGGGGGGGGGGGGTGGAACCATGGAAGGCCCTTTCGGCGCCCGGCATCCTTCCCATTTTCATTTTATCTTTCTATTTTATTCCTTTTCTCTCCTCTCCCCCTTTCCCTTCTTTTCCTTCTCTCTTTCCCTCTTTGTTCTTTCTAATTTCCTTCCTGCTCGCTCTCTTCCTCTCTCTCTCTCTTTGCGAGGGGGGGGGGGGGGGGGGAGGGGAAGCAACAGACCCCCTTTGCAAGGGGGCCTGGGAGGCAAGGCCCTTTCAGTCCCTGGACTCTCCCCCTTTTTCTTCCTCTTTCATTTCATTTTTTTCTTTTCCCATTCTCTCCTCTTTCCCTTCCCCTTCCTTCCCTCTTTTTGGCCGGGAGGGGGAGGGGGAGGGGGAGGTCCTTTCGGTCCCCCGGCCTCCGCGATTCTTCCTCTTTTAATTTTTTTCTTCCTTTTTCACTTCCCTCTCCTCCCTCCCTTTCTCTTCTTTTCCTTCTCTCCCTCTTTTTTCTTCTTTCTACTTTCCTTCCTGCTCTCTCTCTCTTTTTATGGGGGGGGGGGGGGGGGAGGCAACAGGCAACACTACACCCTGGGAGGTAAGGCCCTTTCGGCCCGGACTTTTTTGCCTTCTTTTTTCTTCCCCCCCCCCCCCTTCCTTCACTCTTTTTGGGCGCGGGGGGAGGCAAGACCCTTTCGGCCCCGGCCTCTTTCTTCCCCTTTCCAAATATTCTTCTTCTTTTCCTTTTCTCTCTTCTCTCCCTTTCCCTTATTTTCCTTCTCTCTTTATCTATTTCCCTCTTTTTTGGGGCGGGGGGGGGGGGGGGGGGGGGACCCGGGCCCGCTGCTCCCCTTATATTTCAATGTTCACTGATAACAAAATCATAAAGTGGTACACAAGGGGGAGGGGAACATTATTACCCACGCCCTCCCCCGACAGACATGACAAGTGAAATAATAATTGACTGATTGTCTGCGTCAATCATGAATCGTTCAGTTAAAAGAAACTGTAACCATATTTTTTGATTTTGAATAAATTTGCATAATTAATGAATTTCAAAATTGCATATGTTTGTTGACATCAGTGTAACCCATTTTCCTATTGATTCTGTTTTTAAGAGATTGTGCTTATAAAACCCAATCAATTTTGGTTATTTTGTGGAATGAAATATAATCTGGTAAAATGCGACATCAGAAATACATGCATCCAAAAATTGTTCTGACAGAATCATATAAAGAAATACAATTAAGAGTAGAATTGACCTTAAAATGGTCTTGTGGTTGTCATTATCAACATAAACAATACTTGAATGATTCTACGAAATGATTTCACAACTAAAGCTAAAGCAGAGTAGGCCTAAAGGCAAAAAAACTATTCCACGCACTGTTTGTTTTCTTTAATTATTTTTGTTTGCACACATGTCACCTATAATTAGTCACCTGTGGACAATACAGTCCTTAATGGAGTTGTTATAGCTCATAAGGCCGGGATAAAATATTTGAAAGACTTTCATTATTGGACTTAGCTCAGTTTCTACATTTATACAGTTACATTGTGCATGTAGAGGGACTCGGGCAATGAGAGAGAGAGAGAGAGCTGGGCGCGATGCGAGCGCGATGACGTAATGCCTGCATGGTAACAGTAAATTAACCAGGTTGGCCAATCTTTGACATACCGCCATATTGGATTCGTGCTCCGCGCCGATTTCCGTTACCTCGTATTTTTTATTTCATTCGTATTTTCACTATTAGTCTACGATTACCTTGCTCAACTTTTGATTTTGTTTTGATGGCTTCCTTACTGTCTTCTGACAAAATTAGTGTGAAGAATTTACAAGATTTTCTTCGAGAAAGAGATTATTATACCGTAGGATACAACAAGCAGAGACTTGTTATCTATCAGAATCAATCAATGGGAAAGTTATTTTGAATATACTTTTTTCTCGTGATCTTATAGGGTTCATAACAAAAGAAATAAGAGATTTAAAAGTTAGTTACAATATTCTCCAAACGCATTTTGTGGTACTTCGCTTTCGTCAATATTGGCTTCATTTTAGCGGGTGTCGCTGTTACACGTCCCTTAACAGCAGTGTTTTCCCATTTTCCGACCTTTGTTTGAACCGTAAGTATGCTCGAAATATTGAAGTATATAAATAGATATCCAAACTTTATTTTAATAATCTGTTCAAATATTAATGCAATAAACAGTTCAATAGCGAACAAAGGGTAGTAGTTGCACAGTGAAACACGGTGTACAATAGCAGATTCGCACCACCGGTCACCGTTGTTTGTCCAACCCTCCGATTACGTAATCGGGTTTAATTGTCTGTGCATACATTAGTCAGTACGAAACTGGCCTATTGACGTATGAAAGCGCAATAGCCAAATTTAGCTCTCAGGCCAGCGACACACTGGGTCTCAGACCGTCAACAACGCAACGCTTATATAATGTAGACATGGTTTATTGGATATCTGACGGAATTTCCAAGTACAGCACATTTTTATTTCCCAAAGAATCGCAAAATAGATCAACACAAGAACCCCTCTACATGATGAAAATCGAAGCTTCTCGTTCCCATTGCAGTTGTAAAATTAGGCCTACTGTACTATACTACTAGTAGTATGTAGGCCTAAAGAACTTCAGGCTAGTATTACCGCATAAACAAAATATACGGAGGAAAACTTTCTATTGATGGCATTAAGAATCTATTTCCAATATATTTTGTAATTTGTTGCTACTTCATTTTAATTAAGGAAGTTTAGAACTCTGTTGAAGAGAAACTTCTCCAAGTCCAAGTACTAGTTTTTAGGGGAAAAATATAGATCTATACAGAACACCCCTCAACATGAAAATCGACGCTTCTCGACGAAAGTTGATTGCATACTAGTACTGGCCCAAGTCATGCAGTGTACAATTACTGTGTCATGTTCAGACTGACGATCACCACATAAACAAAATAAATGAAGAAAAGCTTTTTCATGATATGGCAGTAAGAATCTATTTCGGTCCCGCCCGATAACAAAAATGGACAAGACCTTCCCGCAAAAAGACGAAAATCTGACGCGTCCGGTACCCTCAAAGATCAGTCGTATAAACATTTCCAAATCAACCCCCCCCCCCCCCCCCCCCCCCCGACAGTGGTTTTGAAAATCAAGATTTTGTATGCATGT
Organism: Heliocidaris erythrogramma; assembly: GCA_025617745.1. Classification (NCBI taxonomy): domain Eukaryota; kingdom Metazoa; phylum Echinodermata; class Echinoidea; order Camarodonta; family Echinometridae; genus Heliocidaris; species Heliocidaris erythrogramma. The sequence continues at coordinate 57,165,534 of CM046854.1, forward strand.
TCATCCGTCTCGTAATGTACATTATCACATTCAGGTGACGAGAAACAAAATTCATAAATTACTTGTACTTGTGTTTTATTTCGCTCCGCAAAGCCACCGCCCTTTGATGGTGAAACCGACATTTTGCGCTATTGTAAACATGTCGATCATTCTGGTCGTGTGAATGGTATATGGTGACCTCTTTTCGTCAGCGCAAGGAGTTATTGGTCAGCGTGCCTCTTCCTTTCACATCTATGATCTACCGCACACGAATAAAAATGTAATGTCTTATTACTCCACACACGATTATCGATTTTTCTCTCTCTCCTAAATCACGCACTTGTAAGTTGTATGATATAATCTCGGCTGAGTTCACTTTCTCTCTGCTATAGGAAAACAGTCTGTGTTTCCGCTCTATTTACTGCAGTTTTAAAATAAAAATCATAACTGGCAAACTGCCTCTTGTAAAATTAACGCCCTGACAATTCTTTCTCTCCTTCTAAATCACGTACATGTATCAAAATGTCGAAAGTTCTTCTTAATTCTGTTTTGAAAGCTAAATTTCATTTCTGTATACTCTTTCCTTTTTACTGGATTAAAAGCGATGGGAACAAAAAAGGCTAATGAGGGTATTATTTACCCTGCTCTAATTTTTTTTAATGTGTATCTATGGATTTCTGAAAGCTAAATTTCTTTTCTTTTCCCCATGTCTGCATGTTACGGAGGTATAGAATCCGCCCCTAATGCTATGGTCAGACGGACAGATACGCGCGATACGCATGTCTGCGGATGTGCATCCGTAAAAATCCGTAGAAATCCGCAGCAATCCGTATCATGCGTATCATCCGTAAGTGCATCCGTAAAAATCCGTGGGAGTGCGCAGGAATCGAGGTCTTCCGCGAAAAAGTTTTGAAAATCTCAAAATTATTTTAAATTTCCCGCGCAAGGTCTTTTGCGCAGAATTTAGGTAGAATTTGCGTATTGTTCCGTATCATGCGTATTGATCCGTATCTTTGCGTATTTTTGCGTAAAACGTCCGTATCCATCCGTAACCTAATCCGCAGGATCCGCAGACATACGCAGATCCGCAGCGTGAATTTTGAAAATCTCAAAATTCTGAAAATTTTCATTTTGAAAATCTCAAAATTCTGCTGCGGATGAAATATACGTAAGCATCCGCAAAATATACGTTATCCATACATAAACTACGTAACTCATACGTATCGTCCGTAAGTCATCCGTAAGTCGTCCGTGACATGTGTCAGCGGTTGGCAGCGGATGGGCTCATCAACAGGTTTTACCCGTAACATCCGTAATTCATACGTAACATCCGTAACTAATCCGTATCGTCCGCAGAATATAGGTAACTTTTGCTCAAATTTGCGTTATTTGGGGGTAAAAATTACGCATTTTCATTATCCAAATATACGCAGGCATCCGCAGGTCCGTAACATGGCCGTGTGACTGTAGCATTAACGAAGCACCTCCTCAGGCCCCTGCACGAGACGATTATTGATTTTTTTCCCCCCTCTCTCTCCCTATGTCCTTCTAAATCACGCGTTTGTTTTATAATCTCGACACATGTCCATTTGTTTCTGGTAATAAAGCTAACTTTCTTTTCTTTTCGGCTGTAATAAGAGTTACATAATTGAAACGTATCATCTTGAGTTAAACGGCGGGACGAAGATAAACTGAGCTCGAATGTCAACGCTTCTCTCCGCTCTATAGTTTACTCGAGGTTAGAAAAAAAAAATCATGCACTTGTTTCATAATCTCGAAAAAGATCCTTTTCTTTCTGGTAAAAATGCTGACTTCCTTTCTTTTCGGTTGTTTACAGAATTGGACTCTTATCATCATCATGCTAAACAGCGGGATGAAGATAAACTGTGTCTCAGCTTGAAAGTCATCGTCTCTCTCCGATTTATTAAATGGAGCTTTAAAAAACAATTCTCTCTCCAAAATCACACACCTATATCATAATTTCGAACGTTCTTCATAATTTTGTTTTGAAAGCTTACATTTACTCTCTGTGAGGACATTTGAAGAGCAATCCTTTTTAGGGGACATATCTAGTAAACGAACGTATCAAGAGTAAGAAAGTTCAGAAATTATTTTTGTTTACCCTTTCCCATTCAGAATTCCAGCTCCCCTTTACACAATAGACGTGTGTCACCTTTTCATGCCATGGTCATTAATCTATCAATGGGTTCCGATTTCTAAGAACTTCTTGTCATAAATTGGAAGGCAGGGGTTTGACCAAGGAGTTACTCCTTGGTTTGACACGTCAAGGAGGGGAGTGTAGATACTGAAAAGAAAAGATCGTTTTTGTTGTAAATAATGATCAATAAACCATCAATGGACCTCCCGCTTTAAGAACCTCCTGTCTTTTTGAGGCGCGGGGGAGGTGGTACATAGTGAAAAGTTGTACTTTCTATAGCGCCTTTCACCAAAATGCATTCCCTATGAGGGATATTTTTTAAATTATTTTTAATTAGGCTTTTTTCTCTCACTTCCCCCGCTCTCGCTCTCGCTTTTTTTTAGTTGGCGTTGGCGACCACCCCCACCGCACCCCCTGGCTGCGCGCCTGGTGATGATCTAAAACAACAGAGATGTCGCTCGTTTTTATCATATTAGTTAGTTACATAGTGAAATTGAAATGACAAGAAGTTTTCTCTTACTTTTATCTCCAAATATTTCTTAAGCAACATAGTGGTCGCGGCTTGAATTTTATAGTAGGTGTAATAGTATTTCAGAAAATTCGTTTTATAACTCATCAGGTTTGTAATTCCGAAATACAAATTTTCCATAGCGAGGGGGTTCACAATTCCAAATATGTGACGTATTTCTGTGAAGATCCGTTATTTAGAAGGTTTTTTAGGTATATTTCGAAAATGATGTAGGCTACATGTAGGATTCGTAATTACGAAAATGTAATGGAGCCCTATGACTATGTGAATTTTAGGAATAATTTAAGAACCTTCAGAAATATAAATTTTTCATTCCCGGAATTAGAACTAAGACGCAAAATACATTTATCGAATCGAAAATTGATTTGGCGCGTAACTAATGGATAATATTCAACCCAAACAAAACATGAAGTGGATGAAGTATACAACGCAAAATATTTATATCGAATAGAAAATTGGTTCGGCGCATAAATTACAAAGAATCTACTGACCAAATGAAACAACAAATAAATTAGAACTAAGACGCAAAATACATTTATCGAATCGAAAATTGATTTGGCGCGTAACTAATGGATAATATTCAACCCAAACAAAACATGAAGTGGATGAAGTATACAACGCAAAATATTTATATCGAATAGAAAATTGGTTCGGCGCATAAATTACAAAGAATCTACTGACCAAATGAAACAACAAATAAATTAGAACTAAGACGCAAAATACATTTATCGAATCGAAAATTGATTTGGCGCGTAACTAATGGATAATATTCAATCCAAACAAAACATGAAGTGGATGAAGTATACAACGCAAAATATTTATATCGAATAGAAAATTGGTTCGGCGCATAAATTACAAAGAATCTACTGACCAAATGAAACAACAAATACATTAGAACCAAGACGCAAAATACATTTATCGACTTGAAAATTCGTTTGGCGCATAAATTACAAAGAATCTACTGACCAAATGAAACAACAAATAAATTAGAACTAAAACGCAAAATACATTTATCGAATCGAAAATTGATTTGGCGCGTAACTAATGGATAATATCCAACCCAAACAAAAAATGAAGTGGATGAAGTATACAACGCAAAATATTTATATCGAATAGAAAATTGGTTCGGCGCATAAATTACAAAGAATCTACTGACCAAATGAAACAACAAATAAATTAGAACTAAGACGCAAAATACATTTATCGAATCGAAAATTGATTTGGCGCGTAACTAATGGATAATATTCAACCCAAACAAAACATGAAGTGGATGAAGTATACAACGCAAAATATTTATATCGAATAGAAAATTGGTTCGGCGCATAAATTACAAAGAATCTACTGACCAAATGAAACAACAAATAAATTAGAACTAAGACGCAAAATACATTTATCGAATCGAAAATTGATTTGGCGCGTAACTAATGGATAATATTCAACCCAAACAAAACATGAAGTGGATGAAGTATACAACGCAAAATATTTATATCGAATAGAAAATTGGTTCGGCGCATAAATTACAAAGAATCTACTGACCAAATGAAACAACAAATACATTAGAACCAAGACGCAAAATACATTTATCGACTTGAAAATTCGTTTGGCGCATAAATTACAAAGAATCTACTGACCAAATGAAACAACAAATAAATTAGAACTAAAACGCAAAATACATTTATCGAATCGAAAATTGATTTGGCGCGTAACTAATGGATAATATTCAACCCAAACAAAAAATGAAGTGGATGAAGTATACAACGCAAAATATTTATATCGAATAGAAAATTGGTTTGGCGCATAAATTACAAAGAATCTACTGACCAAATGAAACAACAAATAAATTAGAACTAAGACGCAAAATACATTTATCGACTTGAAAATTGGTTCGGCGCATAAATTACAAAGATTCTACCGACCATTATGAAACAACAAATAAATTAGAACTAAGACGCAAAATACATTTATCGAATCGAAAATTGATTTGGCGCTTAGTTCAGGGATAATATACAACCCAAATAAAACATCAAATGGATGAAGTATACAACGCAAAATATTTATATCGAATAGAAAATTAGTTCGGCGCACACGACGTACATGTACACTTTACACGATCACGGCAGATAATCCCTCGCTTACTCTGAGCATGGAGCTACAACGCTCTGAGGTTCGGACGCACACGATTACCCCAGATAATCCTAGTTTATTGCTTACACGAAGACACGCTGGGTACATCAACCTCAGACACGGTTTTGAAATTGCGTGTAAGCCTCTGAAATTTGCGTGTCTGCCGTAAGCATGTCCTCAGGGCGGTACTGTAGATTCATTGAAATGAACTTAGTATTTCTTGTGTGTACGTAATAAAGGGAAATGGACATATGTCCTCACATTGATGTCTGGACCCATTTCTTGAAACTTATTTTCACTTACACGAGCCACAGGTCCATTACAAATTTGCTTGTAGCCAAACAATTGCAACAGTTTCAGGAGCTGATATCAGTTATTGGAACTTGTTATCGATTACAACGTTTCATGTTCATTCCATGGTTTTGTTTTGCTTTTTTTAAATTTCAGGAAATCAATGAAGCATTATCCAGGTTTGAATCTATCGCAAAGGACTTTCCCAGCATGCGTAATGGACTACCTTTCTACGGCCTGGCAACATCGCTCTTCAAATTAAACAGGTTGGGATTCTTTTGGGGGTCTTTCCTCAATTATAGAATCTTTTTAAGGTCTTGTGCACTTACGTTGTCATATAAAAAAATATCAGGAAGGGAATTTGACCTTGTTCAGCATTTAGACAAAGGTACGTTATTAACCTTAATGTGTGTTGGGTGGTTGTGACAGCCCAAATCACATATAATACCTTTTGTTGAATGAAAAACATGTTTCATTCTGTGAAACGCTGCTTTCTTCTTGATGAACAATGACTAAATGAACATTAATAGACACTTGTCTCATGAAATATTATCAGTCATACAGTTTTGTCACGTTAGACACAGAATAAAGACCCATTCACATACATGTATACCATGGTAAACTGCTGGTTTTTTTTGTTGTATTAAATGAATGGCTAGTGGGGATGCATGACGCAACAAAGATCGTACAAGTATTCACTTACTGGTTTTTTATAAGATACTGAAATGTGAAACACAGTGGCCCGTATTCTGAACTCCGGTTTAACTTAAACCATGGTCTAAATGTGTGGTTTAACTATGGGCAGCCAAATTTGACACAGATCTCTAACAGTAGATATTCAATTTATTAGCATTTTTGGTACTTACAACTTTTAACAAATTTCTGGGAATGATAGTAGAATAGTTTTCTTGATCGTTAAAACATGAGACCAGAAACCAGTAAACATAAGGAAAATACAGTGTGAACAAATGTTTGTCATTTTGGGCTACCCATAGTTAAACCACACATTTAGACCATGGTTTAAGTTAAACCGGAGTTCAGTATACGGGCCATTATGTTTAAAAAAAAAAAACTTTTGTTTTAAGGTGGTTTACTGCAGCATATTCGAAAGAGCCTGAAGAGCCAAAGTCATTTATTTGAAATCCATTGACCTGTATTCTGAACTCTGGTTTAACTTAAACCATGGTTTAAATATGTGGTTTAAAGGGATACGCCACCGGGCGGCCGTGGGCAAAGTCAGGATTGCGTAAGCCCCATTCACTCGTACACAAAGTTTGTGCGTCGAACGTGCCCGTTGGACTAAGTGGGATTATATTTCGGCTGCACGAAGCCTGAGGTTTGCGCCCCGCGGGGCAACGGCATGATTAGGTAACGATCACGGTGCCCTCTCGCGGCATTAAAACGTCCACAATCTGCGGTTGAGTATCCCTTTAACTATGAGTAGCCAAGAATGTTAAAACTTTGTTTACACTATATGTTCCTTATGTTTACTGGATTCTGGTCTCATGCTTTAATGGTCAAGAAAACTATTGTACTTACCATTCCCAGACAGTTTTTAAAAATGCTGATAACTTGAATATCTACTGTTAAGGTTTGTGTCACATTTGGCTGCCCATAGTTAAACCACACATTTAGACCAGGTTTTAAGTTACACTGGAGTTCAGAATATGGGCCATTGTGTTCAGATTTTAAGGGTGTTACAAGAACCTGGAAAATCAAATATCTTAGAAAAATGTTAGAAATATATGTGGCCATGCCGTCTCTGACAAAAATAATCCAAGTAGTTTTAACTGAACTATATAAAGTTAACTTTGCATGAATTTAAGTCAAATCCGTTGGAACTGCAAAAAAATTGTTCAAGTTCTGCAAAATTTGACTTAAAAAATGGAAATGACACATGTTTTGCATAGCTTGGTTTAAAAAATTGATTTGACTTAGAGAAAGTTCGATTTATGCGACTTTGAGTTATGCAGAGTTAACTGTACACTGTATGTATACAATGTATATTTTCTACAGGTTTAGTGAAGCTCTAGATCCTATTGAAAAGAGCTTGTTCATCACAACCCACTTTGATCACACCATTCACACATGGCCTGGTACATCAACCAGTATCGAAGAAACAGAGAAAGGCAAACTGGAGGTAAGAGCAACAATTTTTCTATTTGTTTTCAATGTACGGGGGCCATGTTTTTTGTTAATAAAACTAGTCAGTTTATTCACATATTTTATGTATTACCTGATCTACTTTTACTTCCAAGAGTAAACTTTTGAAAGGTATGTCTCTATTCATGACTTTGCTTGAAGGCAGGTTTCTGTGAAATTGTGAAAATATCATGCAATTGTACAATTTTAATGTTACTGTAATAGGTAAAATTAAAGGGGATTATCTTCAAAAGTATTGTCATCTCCCTTTACCTTTAACTAGGGGTCACTGAAAGACCAGCACCGTTGCATTCATGAGGTGTGTGCATTAAGTTCTGTGGCTTGTTTTCCTGTACTAAGGACAAAGACCACCTGTCTATAAAGACCACAATTTCTGTTTACCCTTGAAAACTGAAACATGTATTAAAGGAAACTGTACATAAAGACCACCTGCTCATAAAGACCGCTTTTCTTGTCTCCCTTGAGCGGTCTTTGTAGACAGGTTTCACCGCAGTAAGAAATGAAAGTTATGAACTTCTTCGTATCTTTTGAACTAGGCTGCACTGAAAGAGCTTCAGCGGTGGTGTAAGAACCCGCCCAGTCCTGACGCAATCTGCAGGTACACAGAGTGCACTTCCAAGAGAGAGATGTACCTCTCTGATCTAGACTTCAAGGGTTATATCAAGGTACAGTGCAGCGAGCGTTGTTACATAGACTACCATATCACATGCTGGAAGGCCATCAAGAATGAGAGTAACATTACAGGAGAGAGGGTAAGTTGCAGGAGGAGTAACATCCTATTTGGGCATCATTGATTGATTGTTGATATAGAAGAGGAGGAAGAGAATGAGAGGGATACGTCTATCCAGAGTTTCACAATGCTGATTTATAAGAAGGGGGAGGGGGATGGGACTATGCCACGCTGAGTTTGAGAAGAGCGTCAATGCCGACTTGTGAGAAACTCTGCGTAACCTCTCCAGCGTGGGTGAACTGCATGACTGTATGCGGTCTATCACATCCTCAACTGACACGACCAATCACACAAGACTTTGAAAATCAATAGTGATTAAACAAACAATTCCTTGATCAAAGTTTTGATGGCTCCCATCCTGACTAGCTGCTTTACAAAAGAAAAAGAAAAAGGTATGAATATGCAAAGATGCATTTGCATGTTTGTAACAATCTCAAATACTGGAGAATAAATATTATTGTAATGTACTATTTACAAAGTTCAAGACTTTAGAATTTGTTCTTTACTGAAAATATATATCTCAAATTACAACTTTAATACTTAAAAAAACGTCATTGAGGATATGGTGCAAGTATACCAGTGAATAACATAGAGAGTTATTACCTCTTGTATTAATCAGGAAAAAATAAGAATCTTGAGCTTGGTTTGAGTGAAATTCAAAGAATACTAAATCAACGTGCTAAGTCATAATTCAAGATATATTGTATCTTTCAACTTGGGAAATCAATTCTGTTTTGTAGGAGGCTTTGAAGACTAAGTGCTCCACACCTGACTGTTTAGGAACGCTGAGTATCATCAAGGTGATCGGAGCCAATGGACTTGTCAAGACAGAAGCTAAGGTTGAGAAACCTCCAAAGCCGCCCAAAGATGAAACCAAGAAGAAATCTGCCCCGTAAGAAAATAGTTAATTTTGGAATTATCGGATGATTTCTGTAGTTTAGAATTTAGAAAGAATAGGAGCTATTGCATCATGTAATGACAACTGTTTCTGTGAAAGAAATTGTGCTGTTTGGCAGTCATGTTTGACTCTTTATTAATCTACATTTGCCACTTTCAAGTCAGGAGTAGTATGTAGGAAACCTGGTATGGATGTTATTCTTTTTGTTTCTGGCAGGAAACCTAACAAAGACCAGAAGAAAGGGAAGAAGTACCGCAAGCCACACCACAGTGAGAGCTCCAAGGCAGAGAAGGGACAAGGGGATGCTGAAGGTCAGGCTGGACATGGTCAAACAGCAGAGGGCGCTCATGCAGCCAAGGAAGGTGGGTAAACTCATTGTGGAGCTGCCTGTGGACCTCCTAACCTCAGTACATAGAAGTCATACATGTAGCTACCAATGCTTCCTGTTTTTGAAGATTGATTCCTACTTTGAACTTTCAAACTGAAAACTTTTGTGTAAAAGCAAATAAAATACACCATTCCATATTTTTCCATTGGAGTTTTCGGATTCTTGCTGTGAAAGGTGTCGTCCACATCAAGCTGTGTATAATCAACAGATTCCAGTATGTGCACTTTTATTTCATATGTAAAATGATGTCAGAATTATTCACTCTACATTTTTTAATAATCCAAAGACCTTAAAATGACCACATTGTATCAATTTAGAGGGTACAGATGTTACATGGACACCATGAGGTTATCAGCACCTCACTTGTTTGTAATCTATAATCAAAGATCTGACAAAAAGTAATGTCGGCTTAACAAAGTTGTCTAGTGTGTTGAACTAGACACAGATATCCAGTAAACTAAACACTTGTTCAACCATTGCCATTTTACCTATTTTGTTGCAGATGCATCTCATAAACCAGCTCATGGGGCAACCAAAGCGAGGAGTGGATCGGATGCGGGTATTGCTGCGGCCATGGACTCGACTCTGAATGATGCCTCTGGAAGCCAGAAGGTTGAGGGAGCAGAAGGAGCTGATGTGGAGGAGATTAAACCAGAGGCTACATACGTCCTGAAGAGGGATGAGTTTGAGGATGTTGACCAGGTAAGACGACCAATCACCAACATAAATAATCTGTGTATTGTGAAAAGGTGTGACATTATCTCCTAAAAGTACTTAAGACATTCATATGATGATGCACTGTGGTATATTGGTGAAGGCTCTTGACTCTCATACGAGAGGTCCTGGGTTTGATCCTCGCTGGGTGCTTACGTTCTTGGACATGTTTTACCCACATTTATCTTTCTCCATCTCGGTGTAAATGGGTACCTGGCAATTGCTGGGGTAATAATAATTGCAGGGCCCTCAGGAAGAACAACACTGTGAGGCTTCCCTGGGTAAACAAAACTATTTATTATTAATGACAGCCAATTTTACAAAAAGAAACTATCGAGATTTGCAGTAATTCTACGTTGTTTCAATTACGATTTGATTTTTTTTGCGACGTGAAACTTTCGCAAGTCTCGACCACTCGCGAAATCCGCACAATTTTCTTCCATGCGAAAATTTCTGGATTTACAGTATGAGTAAAAATGATGGGATAAGAATGATTTCCTGGTAAGAAAAGTAAAATGAAAGAGATATGATGATGTTGAATTGAATGGCTGCATCTCTCACTTAGTGAAACAGTTTTACCTTCACACTCCTGAACATTCAGTTTTTGTATATTCTTTCCTTCTCTCTCTTCCATATCCATGTACCCTCATCCAGAAGAAGGTCAACAAAATCAAGCCTAAGAAGAGCAGAAAACCTGTGGTGGTAAGATAATGTTAGATTTTATTTATTTCGTTCATGGGAGAAGGAATTATTCAGGATACAGATGACTTTCATGAAAAGAGAGGCTCTTTGTTCATTCTCTTGCAAATGGCGCGCTCAGTTTACATTCTAACATTTTCTTTGTTACCAGAGCTCTTTTTCAGTTTTCTAGAGCTCTGTTGGAGCTCTCCACAGCTAAATTGCTCTCTGCTGACGTGTATCTTTGCACTGGTGTGAAGAGTATTGTCCTCTGATCTTTTCTTCTGCTATTACATTACAGTTGGATGAGGAAGCCACCAATATTGTACAGTTTGATTTTGGACCTGATCATAGACAGCTCTACGGAGCTGATGATGCTGAAGAACTTCAAGAAAGGATGAACAGGTAAAACTACAGTTCTGAAAAATTATTGAGATTTTATCCTCTGGACCGCTAATTTTGAACTTGTGTTGAAAGGGTGCTTTGACAATGCTCCAGCAACAATTGCTAAAGGCTTTATTTTGTCAAAGGTATAAGATTGAAAGAGCATGCAGAGAAAATGCAGATACTGCCCCCTCCCCTTGAAATACCTTAATGTAACAAGGGTCTATTTAGTCTATCTGTTATCTTTTGCAAACGTGGAGGCTGGGCAGTCAATGCTGAGGATCTTCCCTTTGCCCTTTGCCTTTGGGTTAGGAGAAAAGAAAGTACAATTAGGTTAGGTGCCAGACTCTCGCCTCTTTCCTTTAACTCAATTTTCAATGAAAAAAAGGATAAGGCCAAAAAAAAAAAATTGTTGTATTGGCGTAACGGGTCACTGAAAAATAGGGTAGGTAGGTCTGGATTTTTTTTTTTTTTTTTTTTTTTACGACAGTATAGTACATAATACACGCAGCTAGTTCTGTCCGCAACACTTCCGGGTTTTTCGATCGCGATCGCAAAGGCAGCACGATACGCGATATCGATAGCAAAAAAAACCAAAAAAAACCTAGGGTCGGCGACATTTTTAGGGTCGAGCGGGTTACGCCAATACAACAATTTTTTTTTTTTGGCCTAACTTTGATACATACCTGTTTTCTTTTTCCCCCAAACTAAAAAAAGATGGCAGTAAACATGGACTGTGTCTGAGGATCAGCCCTTGTCCTTTTTTTAACCGAGGAAAAGAATGTTTTGAGGGTTCATGCAGACATGCCCTCCCCCTCCCATCCCTCGAGTTTCAATGAACAAAGAAAGCTTTGACAGTTACACGTACAGTGTACACATATGCTCTCTTTCCCACACTCTGAGAATGGCAGTCAGGTCAGTGTCGATGGTGTCTGAGGATCACCCTTCCTTATATTCCCTATGCCTTTATCTGGGGAGTAAAGAAAATAGCTCTGTCCTTCTCTCAGTTTTCAAGAAACAAAGAAGAACTTTGACATCTTTGTTCTTTTCCATCTGTCAGAGGTTGGCAGTCAACGCCGACAGTGTCTTAGGATTGCCCCTTTGCCATATGCCTTTGTGGAAGGGGGTATGGACATTATTTTGAGGGGTGATTCAGCCTACCCAGCCCCTCCTTCCCGCCCCACCTTCTCCTTCAATATTCAATGAATGGACAATGAAGAAACTTTGACATGTGTTCTCTTTCCTTCCTTTAGAGGTTGGCAGTCAACGCCGACAGTGTCTTAGGATTGCCCCTTTGCCATTTGCCTTTGTCGAGGGGGGTATGGACAATATTTTGAGGGTGGTTCAGCCAACCCAAACCCCATCAATTTCCCTCAATTTCATACTGATACCCCCCCCCCCCCCCGCCTTCCTTCAATATTGAATGAATGAATGAGCAATGATTATAGCACATTTGTGTTCTTTCCCACTCTCAGAGGTTGGCAGTCGACGCTGACGTTGTCTGAGAATCGCCCCTTCGCTATACCTCCACACCTGCAAGACGCTGCTAGGGAGATTGATGCATCGTTCCAGCAGGCGCCATCGATCATTCTGCCAGAGACAGACGAAGAGAAAAGCCAGAAAATGGTCCTTTTCATGTAAGTTGATTTTAGTGATTTTTATAAAGAAGAAGTTGGATTGACGGAATCGACAAATTGATTGATGTATATATGTGTATATACAGTGTGTTTCTTAAAAAGAAACCCAAATTTTCACATAAATTACTTTAATAACAGTTATTATGTCCTGAATAGTTTTAATTATTCATGAAAAATATTTCATCCTCTCATAAGATTCCAGTTATGTTATGATAGTGTCATGCATGAATGAATTTGAAAGTGAGTGAGCGAGCACAAAAGCAATGCTTGGCGTTATTCAGTTAAGTACAATGCAAAGAAACAAAACAAAGACGCAAAGACACAAAGCAAAGTTATGTGATATTTTATGATGTTCCTTAGTCATCTCTCAACATGTATGCAACCTTGAATGAGATATGACTAAAAAAATAGCCCCAATGTCCTTCCAGTTGATTGCACCGTCTGCCCGTGCAAGTATGTGCGGGAGTCGAAGACAAACGGGAAATGAAAGCAGAATGTTCAATCGTGTTCATGAAAAGATCCCCATCATCCCACTCTTGTGCGCAAATATTGTATTTTATATTCCACGTACTAAGAATCTTGCTGTTAGATTGGTCAAGAGGTAATCATGTGAAAAAATGTAGTTTTCCCCATATCAATCGACCCGAGAAGAAAAGTTCGTGACCTCGACGGAATAGTACTTATTTGTTTCGCTGATCTCTTCAGTCCATTACAGAGTCACAATGCCTTATCAATATTTGGGTACGCGCGAAATGAAAGTGCGTGACCTCTACAAATATTCAATTGAAAAGTGCGTGACCTCTACGAATAGTCAAAATGAAAAGTGTGTGAACTTTACGAATAGCTCCATAGGTGTACTAAAATAAGCGCGCATTGCCCAATCGCGCGCTTAAAATGACAAAAGGGATACGGTTTATGGGGGTTAATGGTGGTTTTAACATCTTTTGTGAATTTATTCGGGCCTAAATCATAAATGTCTTTTTCCAGAAGTAGAGAATAATTGTCTTTCTCGTACCAGTTAAATGTTTCAGATGCGGAATATAAAGCAAATAATCACCTTTTGATTTCAGGCGATGAGACGTACTATCACTTCCTCTGCGATCTGAATGTATACGCTATCTAGATAGCTACATCCAAATCGCCTCGGAAGTGATAGTTTGTCCCATCACCTTCACCAACGGTAATTATTTGCTTATTAGTGTAGGAAATATATGATGATAATGATATTCAAAATGTAGAGTGCCATGAGCGCAAACCATGGCAGATTTAGAGCTGTGTAAACATCCATATTTTTATTATTCTTGTGCATCATTCTGTTGGAATGCAAAGATTTTGCTCTCATCAGAAAATGTTATCACCATGCTACCTCTATGAGGCAGCTTTTTACCTCTGTCAATATACCAAACATTTTAGAATTCTTGATAAGATCTGGTATCTTTTATAGCATATAGTCTATCATGTTGTAGATCTTTTACTTTTTACTGTGGTATAGTGTATTATTATCCATATTGCAATGTAACCCCACAATATTTAAGCACAAAGTATCACTCTCATAATCATATATACGTACTGTGCCCCAATATAGCCCAATAAGGTGCTGACAGGGCGTTAAACAAACCCAAAAAAAAATATTCTTGTGCATAAATATTGAAAGCTGAAATAGAGTGACCTGCAAACTACAATTACTTTTTTTGTTATTGAAAATAAACAGTTTTGTCATGCTATTACTCGTATGTCAAAATTTGGGTTTGAGGAGTCTACGCAAACGTACATAAAAGCTGTTGACAGTGTTATCTTGTTTTCATCTTGTTTTCATCTTCTTTCATCTTCTTTCAGTAAAGGATTTATATCCTTGTATGAAATTACTTTTATTCTCTCTCTCTCTCTCTCCTGCAGCCATTTCAACGATATCTTCACAAGCAATGGCCCTCTACATCTCCAGGATCCGATTTTAACTGCATCTATGGATCGACTGACATTTGAACACCAGGAACTCATAGTTAAAAGGGGTGGTCTCAAATCGTTCCTTTGTGAATCTCGAGATATGGTTGTTATTGGTGAGTGTGCTAGTATGAAGATTGACTCTGAGAAGTGCAGAGAGCTAGCCATCTCTAATGGGTATCAGGAAAGAGAAACAGTGAGTGATATAGCCGGTTACACGCTGAATCCTGACTCTGCTCCCTTCTATCCAATGGCGGGATTTAACTTGGGTCTGAGTGTGGGGAACAACTTGGTTGATCGAGATCAGTATGCTGAAGGACTCGTCTCAGGTTTGGACTCGTTTGGCGGCTCTGACTATAGCGATGAAGAGGAGGAGGACGAAGAAGAGGATGAAAGTAAAACAGGTGAAAGTGAAGAGACAAAGAATGAATCGGACATTGATGACACCTTAACTTCTTCAAGTGATGATGACGATGATGATGATGAGGATGAGGATGAAAGCGACAATGACCATGACGAAGCCGATGATTCTTTCAACGATGCAACGTTGGAGATGCATGCATCTAAGTACGAAGGTGTAGAATCAGAGCTGGATCCATCCACACTGGCAAGCAACATCACATGTCCGTCCAATTCCAAGGTCGATGGCATTGACGTTGAGGACTACCATTGGGAAGATCATTATAGCTCCAAGGAACTCACTGTCGAGGAGGTAGAGGATGTTGTCCTTGATGAGGAGAAAGACATGAATAGAGAACAATCAAGCTTAGAGCTGGGAGAAGTAGGGACAATGGGAAATGCAGGGAACAATGAACCTATAGCAGATAGTAATAATAGGGACCTTGAGGGTACTAATGACTCTACAGAAGGGCTTGAGAGGCAAGAGGGTGTAGACCTTGCTGATCTAGAACTTGGTAGTGATGGTGTCAGTATGAGTAGTCATCAGTCTGAACATGGAGGGAGTATTCAAAGTGATAGACCTGAATCTGTAGTAAGTGAAGTTAGTGATATAACTGATAACTCTGAAAGTACCAATGCGATTGGCGCGGGTGCTACTAGTTTAGAACCACCAACAATGGGACAATCTTCAAGTGAATCTCATGAAAAGACTTCTGAATTGAACCTAGTTACTGTGAATCAATCTATCAAACTAGATGAAGCAAGCAGTGATGATGGTACGCCTGTCGATGGGGATTTGAACCCACTACCTTATGTAGTGAATAATAGCGACATCCCCAGTGTAGTTCAACCTATCCTAATACCAGCAGCAACCCCTCTATCTATTGGTGCCCATGTGGGTAACACCGAGATGAACGAGCCAGTAGAGAAGGGAGATGACAGTTGGAAAGAATCGCAGGAGACTCGTTTATCTGAAAACGACTATGAGAAGATGTTTGAAAAGCGACTGCAGCAGTGGAAGGAGCATCACCCGCCCTCGCTTGTCCACGAGCAGAGAAGCTTCGGGACGAACACGGACGAGTACTTGGAGGACGAGGAGTATTTGAATCAGAAGACTGATGCTCTCCATGTGAGTAAACGCCTCTCTTCTTCGCGAGATTTCCAGCTTTTATACCTGTCATTTTGACAACCTTTTTTTCCCCCACTCTCCTCTCTAGCCCCTAGCCCCCCCCCCCCCCAGTCTGAAGTTATGTCCTCCTTCCCTTTTTACCCATTCTTCTTTCCCCTTTTGTCACCTCTATTCTTCCCCAATCTCTTATACCATGCTCCTGTCATCCTTTTACCCTTGGTTTTCTTCAGAACTGGTCTGTCAAGAATTACTACTATTCTGCATTGCTTGGATCGTAAGAACCATAAGAAATTTTCTGGTGCACAATCATAAGATAAAATATTTCAATTAAAAAAAAAAAAATCCCAGGTGGCTTTGGAAAAGGCGGAAATTGGCAGGCAACTTGCAGATGAGAGGATGGTGCAGTATCGCGAGGCCGTCAACAAAAGTGTGGATGAAAAAATCAACAGCTTGCAGCAGAAATATGAGGTAAGTTGTGGGTATAAAAAAAGAAAATTGTCTGTTGAATGCCAGAGCCCAGAAGGGCATTAATTACATTCAAAATGGATTTGAATTTTACATGCAGCTCTTCTTTCACCCAGCACATGATTCAATGGTAATTCTTCTTTTGGTCTTGGAGCTATTATTTGAGAGTAATTTTGAAAGTTATTCTGAATCATGAATCATGTAATGAAAATGAATCCTTGTAGTAGTTTGGACCAGTATTTCTTTTTCTTTTTCTTTTTTTTTCTTTCTTGAAAAAAATATGAATTAAATGAATAAAAATCTTGCTTTAAAGAGAAGGTTGAGATATAATAAAGGTCAAAAATAATATCGTCTGTTTGGAGTTGACTCTTTGTTGAAGTATACGTTAATGCCTTCTGGCTCTCAACAGACGATATGTGAAAAATGGAGAGAGGGAAGGGAACGTGAAAAGAAGACGATAAGACCCCCTCCTTACTCCCTCTCTTTTTAGTGGCCCTGTAGTTTTCATTTCATGCCCCACCCCCTTTAAGCATAGTGCCAGTGCCCCCTCAATGCTTGGACCTATGCTATGCCACTGAGCAAGAAATTGTCATTCTTCTTTTTCTTCTTAGTCATGTTCTCGTTTCGGGTCTCGTCGTCCTCCTTCTTCCTGTCTCATTCTTACTGTTATCATCATTATTTCTATTAGTTTGCAGGAAAACATAGATTCATATTTGAGGAAAGGAAATTAAAGGCATACCTGCCAAATTCTTATTTTGGGGAAAAGCAAAACCCATTTTAACCCGTGTGTTCCTATTTCTGTACAAATTTGCCTGTAGTATTGTATAGGAAATTCAGGAATGTTCCTATTTTTGCAAATTTCTTAATAATAATTTGTTCCTATTTCTTGGCTTTCAGGGTTGGCAGGTATGTACAGAGGAGAAGTTCTTCTGAAGACCTACCCAAGCTTTAAACCAAATACCAGTTACAGGCTTATGACACACCTTTTTTCATCTTATTCTTCTCATTCTCACTATTACTCCCACTCTTATCACCATTATTTCCATTATATTTATATATGTGCATACAGGAAAACAAAAATTTGTACGAGAGGAAAGGAATTGAGGAGAAGAGGTTACTGCTAGAGAGGTATCGCAAGCTGGAAACTGAATACCAATTAATAGCTGTGAAATATCAAGAGCTGGAAGTGTAAGTCCATTTTTGATCTTTCCAAAAGTTGTATGTATGATGGTGTTTATTAGTGGTAAGAGATAACACGTCACCATTTTCCAAAGAGGGCGCTATTCGCTATAATACCTATTGATGGCGATTCGTTGTGAAGTTTAGAGGATCGGTCCCCCTTTGAGCCATGAATTGTGTAAGTGATTTAAACTAAATTCCAGCACATTTTCAAATTTATGGTATTTATTGCATCTTTAACATATGGTGAAATGAAGTGTACGCACACTGTACTGATATTTTTTGCGGAGCCAAGTAGCGGCGCTGATATGACTGGAAGTTTCACTCATTAAACTACTTCCTCGGTTTTTGACCGAAAGTCATGAAATTCGGTACACACATTGGTCTTGGTGGGAAGATGTGCAAGACATATTTTTCGGATCGATTCTCGGGGACGATTCCGAGGCTCTTGTGTATTACCACACAACAGAATCGACTCTCGGGGCCGATTCCGAGGCTCTTATGTATTATCACACAACGGAATCGACTCTCGGAACCGCCGGGCACGAGTACGAGTACTCGACTCTGGACATCACGGAGTCGATTCCTTGGTTCTCGGAACAGGAGTCGAGTACTCGACTCTCGCTCCCAAGCCTATTCTGTACTGTATTTTATGATACATCTATTATATATGTTGTGATTTCTACTTTCAGTATACATAAATCATGTGAGTCAACATACAAGAATTTTACCCAGCTCAAGGAGAGGTACGACAAGATGGTGCTCGCCAGAGCTGAAGAAACAGAGTCTCTGAAGAGTGAGATTAGTATACTGAAGGTAAGTACTAGTTTCTTTATTATTCTGTCGGGGTACCTTTAAACCTATAACTACATTAGCAGGGCACTGTGGCATGCGCCTGCAATCCAGATAACAGTGGAAGACTTTATAAACTGATTAAGCGGACCCAGGTTCGAGACTGAGTCACGTCTTTCGGATGGTGACTTTAAAGACCGGTCCCCAGACGTAAATAATCATATCTTATTGATAGACGTCTGTACAAACCCAATTGCGCACACACACACACACATGCACGCAGTTCATTTCTTTTTGTGTTCTGATATGTTCTTCCAGTATAAATCAGAACATACACTGTAGAGTGCTGTAAATGCAGAAATATTTACGGTACATTAATTTTCACGGATTTTGCATTATTTTTCGGCGGGCTCGAATTCTAGAACAAGCGAAAATATTGCCACGATTTCTTATGCTTGTTTTGAATGGACGCTGCATTGGCGCTTCATCTGATTAATGCTTTCAGTTGGTCAGTACCATGGAAGAGTTGCCCTTTCTCTCTATAATCACAGTTTGTGTCACAGGTAGTTGTCTGAAGGTGAATTGTCCCAGGAGAAAGTTGACCTAGGGGATAGTTGTCTGCGGTAATTCCCCCTACAGGGTACACGTCCTTTGAGTAGTTGTCCATGTGTGGATAGTGTTCTGGGGAAGGGGATGGAGGGGAGTCTTTGGGTTAAAGGTGATGTTTAGTTTTGGTAAGCCCTCAAAATCTTTTCGTCAGATTTATTGGATTTTTGTTGATCAACAGCAAGATACCTCCGATACAAATGATGCTGTGAAGATTTTGCGTCCTAGAATGGCATATTAAATGAATGAGAGGCAAAAAATAATTTTAGGTGCCGGGTCAGGGATATAAACTCCCAACAACTTCAGCGTGCACTATACACCTCACGCGCGTTCAAAACCTACACACAGTGACACACATGCTATCTCCCTGCAAAGCCTCGAGATTGTTGTGCGGGGAGCTCTCAGGATGGTCTTAGCGTGGGGCAGTATATTGCCGTGATCTAGCGTTCCTTACATGATATTTACGATAAAATTCACCGGAAATCATTGATGGAATAACAAATGATCTCTTACAAACATCTTTTGATACATGGAAAACAACATGAGATTATATCTAACATATTCTTTCTAATTTCCTTTTGCTGTACATGAGCTGTACATGAGCTCTAAGTTGTCTGCTGTAATAGTCTAGGGGTAGCTGTCCTGATTCCTATATTTTAGGAGTTGATGGTCTCTAATAACCACTCCCTTCTTTTTCGTTAGAATTCTGTGAAGGACAAGGAGAAGGTCAACAAGATGCTTGAGAAGAATACCAAGAAGCTGATGACGGAAAAGGAGGAACTCCACAACAGCATGTCCAAACTTCAGAGCGAGATGGCAGTGATGAATGAGGAGCGCCTCACAGCGGAGGCCAGGCGGGCCCAGATGGAGGTAGCCGTGGAGGAGTCGCAGAAGGTCCCTAAGGAACTGAAGGAGGCCAAACATGCCTTGGAGATGCGCCTGAAGAGCAAGGAAGGCAAGGCTGCCATACTCTTGGAAAGGGCATGCAAAGCTGAGGTATTTTACACCATCTTCGCTACTTAACTGATAAAAAATTTTAGTATATTTTCTTCTCTATGTTATGTTGAGAACTGGGCATCTTTCTAGAAGATATTCTGACCATAGAAGAAGAGGCTGTCAAACTCTTGAAAAGAGCGTGCTAAGCTCTATTATTTGCCCCCATCTTTGTCACTGAACTGATAAACAATTATAAGTATATATTTCCAGGGGACCAATACTTCACCCCCCCCCCCCCAAAAAAAAAAAATGAAAGAAAGAGAAAAATACTGTATATCCTGAAAACTTTTAAGTACTTCACATTAGGCCTAAATGAATTGTA
The DNA here is from genome assembly GCA_025617745.1 of Heliocidaris erythrogramma. Classification (NCBI taxonomy): domain Eukaryota; kingdom Metazoa; phylum Echinodermata; class Echinoidea; order Camarodonta; family Echinometridae; genus Heliocidaris; species Heliocidaris erythrogramma. The sequence continues at coordinate 57,186,036 of CM046854.1, forward strand.
TGTAATGGGAGCAGTAATGCATGTTATTGTGCTCTGCTATCACTTTCTTCATCTCATTCCTGAACTGAATACATGACTATTCTCTTTGTTTTGTAGTGCCAATTCCTGCATTTGTTCATGGCTAAGGAGTTAAAACCATTGGATGAAGCTTGCAAAGAAGCTGAATACCATATCAAAACCATTGCTAACATTATCCTGAAGTAAGTATTTTGTTCCTGTATGTTTGTTTCTTGTTTTTGTTTGTGTGGTTTTGTTTTGTTTTGCTTTGTGGTATGTTTTGCTTTTTATGTTGTGGAGGGTTTTACTGTACAGTTAACGAGGTTGATGCACTTTGATATCAGGATTGTTATGTGTATTGACAAGATCCATACCCACTACTACACTGCATATTGCAAAAGAAATAACTATAATTTCACCCTAAAGGATCAGTTGCTCAAGAAACGGAGGCACGCTAGAATCTTCAAATGCCATTGTGTCACGATAACAACGTTAGAATTTGTCCACGTTTTGTTTACGAAGTTTCAGCAGTGACGCTCATTGGAATGACATTGATATCTTGTTTCCACTGGTATGTAGAACACTTCAGAGCTGAAAATGTTACTTTCCATACTTGCGATGAGGTTTCCTTGTAACCACACTCACTGACATTGATGTTTATTTCTCGTATCTTGTTGTCATAGTAACCCAATGATGGAGGAACACGTGCAAAGTATCAGAAGCATGTGGCAAGATTGTCTCGCGACCAACCAACGGGCTGTATCTAAAGCACAGGTAACATACCATGTTCATTTGCATGTAGATTGATTGGTTGATTGATTGCATTTATTAACAACACATCACATACTGTATAAGCTGAAATTTTCACGAGGGTTTTTTTTCCGCGAATTTCATGAGTAACCTGCCGATCGCGAATTTAACACCACGCGAGTATAATGCCACATCGACACTGACCGGGGAATTCTCCTGCATGGACTGCGTTGCGCAAAGCAAAAGTGTGTATCCCTAGGTCGTGTGCAGCGACAGCATGGGTGTGTGTGATTCACTGGTACACATGTATAGTAGCAGTGTGAAGTACAGTTCGCATGCAGCGCTGTGTGACTGACTAGAGTGGCAGTGCCGATGTGTATTGTTTATCGCTAGATAGACAGATCGCATGCCTGGGCATGGGTCGGTCATTCGCGAAAGCAACAATGCGTCTTGGAATATGTCTTGGAATATCTCCTTCGCAGAATTATTTGTACGCAAAAATATTAGCTTATACAGTAAATGACAGTAAACATGAACGATCATAAAATGTACTAAAGAGTAGTAATGTTACATGAATACAATATACATAAACAAGCAAAAATTAATATATACATGAATGAACAAAAATTGATTTACAGTGATATGTAGTCACTGATCTACATCAAGTTGATTGTACATGATATACACTGAACTAAATGTAATGTAGATGTACTTATATGGAGGAGGTGAAGTTATTATTGGAACTAGAAGTACTAGTCGAGCCTTGATCCATTCTTTTGGTATGTATGGCATGAAGTCATAAAAGTGAGTCCATGAATAGATGTATGTTTTGATGAACTTTAGCAAATGCAGAAATCTTACTCAAAAATAAAAAAACTTGCTTATCGGCAGATGTTCAAGTGCTATGGGCCTCTGTTGAAAAGTTGAAACTTGGGGAGTCTGAAGTGAATTTTAGTGGGCTCAAGTAAGTGTTGAACCCTTTGTTTAGGCATGTCTTACGTAATTTCCCATCAATACCAAACCGTATTCACCAATTGGCAAAATTGTTAGAGACTGTACTTTGTAAAAGCTTACACCCTGGTTAATCATGCAAAACTGTTACAGCTTTGGTTATAATGGGGGAGCGTTTCATCAAACGTTTTATCAGTTATATAGCTGCTGAAATCCTTGCATCTGATTGGCTGAGAGCAAATTTGTCAGTAAAATCACTGACAAAACACTTGATGAAACGCTCCCCAGGTCTACGTTAAGTTGGTATTCGCTGTAGGATGAATGTGTGTCTTCCCACATACTGAAGCTTATGTTGTAATATCTTTTGTTTGCAGAACGAGTTCCAGGCACAGATCGAGTCAATCCAGAATGGGGCTAACTTGGATTCCCTGAAGCCTGTGGAAGTCCCTGCCCCTTACAAGCCTGAAGGTCTTGCTAAAGTAAGTTGCACAAACCACATTCATTCCTCCCTCCTCTTGTTCTCACCACACTGTGTGTAAGTAATGAGTACCATCTTCTACAGGCTAGTCGTGTATATTAATGTCATCAGGAGACACTGTGTACCACCGTAGTTTTCTTGTTTTGTGGTAAGCTGAAAAGAAAAGAATATTGGAAAGGGTGAAAATTCGTGGTCCATGTTCATTGGACCCATTTTTATGCCTCCGCCTACCGAAGGTGGGTGCCGGAGGCATTATGTTGTCGGGTTGTCCGTCCGTGCGTCCGTCCCACTTCTCGTTACCGCAATATCTGAAGAATCATTTGAGGTAGGAACCTCAAACTTGGTACTAGTATGTATCCCCATACGAAGATGAGCTGATTAGATTTTGGGGTAAGTAGGTCAAAGGTCAGAGGTCACAGAGGTCAATTTACATGAAATTACATGAAATTCTTGGTTTTTAGCACCGTTACCGCGATATCTCAAGAACTGTTTGAGGTACTTCAAACTTCAAACTTGGTACCAGTATGTATCCCCATAGGAAAATTTGGGGGTAAGTAGGTTAAAGGTCAGAGATTGCAGGTCTCAGCAGCCAATTTACATGATATTAATACAGTTTTTGGCTACATTTCCACGATATCTCAAGAACAACTGATTATATTGCTTTATAGTCAGAGGTCAATTAGTAATATAGGATTTTAGTGTTTTAAATCACAATTTCGCAATAACCATTTGATGAATGCGCATCATCTATATTATACTTGTAGGTGATCAGGAATTATCTGAATACAAGCGGAGGCATATTGAAGACTCAGTCGTATCTTTTGCTTGTTACATTTAAAAGGGGGGTGAGGGGATGCATGGCGCCACCCTGTTAATGTTGAGCCTTGCTTGAAATGATCTCTTACTGTAAGACCAGATTCTTTGGACAATTTTGCGAGTGATGGAGACTCCAGAAAGTTTCATATCGTGAAATAATCTATTAACAAGGTGACCAAGCTCAAGCTATGCAGTTCACCAAAGATTCTTACTACCTGAAAGGTGGTCCTGGGGAGCGTTTCATTAAGCGTTTTGTCAGTGATTTGTACTGACAAATTTGCTCTCAGCCAATCAGATGCAAGGATTTCAGTAGCTTATAACACTTGTCGGTAAAATTCACTGACGAAACGCTTGATGAAATGCTCCCCAGAACAAATTACACAAGATTCTTATCCCTGGAGTTGCTAGTTTTACCGTCATTGGTCCCAGTTTGAGTGATTCACTTGATGTTCTCATTTTATCAGCAGGGTGGTGGCTTAGGACATGGTGACTCCCCCACACCCCAGGCAGCTCTGACCCCTCCATCTAGCATGAACCAGCCTGGTATGACTACATCAGGCTCATGGTTGATGGCACACTCCATGCAGGGCGGGGCAGCACCAGCGAGGATGCATCCTATGACACCTCAGGGATTAGACACACTGGAAGGGATGATGTCGCCGATGGCAGAGGGGACTCCTCAGAATGGTAGTGAGTTTTGTATTCTGGCTTGTAGAAGATGTAGAGTCAAACCACTCAAAGGCCACCTTTATAAAGGCTACCTGTTATACAAGTCATTTCCTATTTCTTCCTAGAATGACCATAGATGGATTCGATTTACACCCCACATCCTTCAGTCTTACTTCTGTCTGTCATTGCACAACAATTTATCGAGCCCCTACTTTTCTGACCACTTGTGTAGGTGCTTAGTAAATTGGTTTCAAATGTATTTTTGTTAATAAGAATGTATCATGAATAATGACATCGGGGCTACAGGTGAGTAACTTTACAAATCTACATGTATTTAAAAGAATGCTGTTCTTATCTGTTACTGATTACAGCTGTTCATTGGTGTATCAACATGTACCAGTTAAACAATGCTTTTATTTTCTGGTCAACAGGAGCTGTGGAGAACCAACTCGCTTCCCAACTTAACCTAACTGAAGCCGAACACAAAGCCATGGCTATGGCCCAGGCAGATGCTATGGCAGAGGCTATGGCAGAGGCCCAGGCTCAAGCCCAAGCTCAGGCCCAGGCCCAGGCCCAAGCCCAAGCCCAAGCTCAAGCTCAAGCTCTGGCCCAAGCTCAGGCCCAGGCCCAGCAGTTACAGCAAGCCCAAGCCATGAGCCGTGCCCAAACCCCACCTGTGGTCTCTCAAGCGGAGGCAGTTTTCCAGCAAGCTTCTTTGTCGGGCAATGGTTTCAGCCATCATCAGGCGTCCAATGGTCAGGGTGGACAGGAGAACGGCCAACAGTGGAAAGCTTTCAGTAAGTCAGGGCTATGCATTTGGCTAACATTGTCATTCAATAGATGCAACAAGAAGAGGTTCACAAAGACTTTCACAATATGTACTCGTACCATAATGCCCATAGAAATTATGATCAGATCATGTAACGTGTCATAGTAAAGTTTGCATATTTCACATATTTCACTAGGCTATTGCAGTTGCCCTTATGTTGATTTCCTGAAAGTCTCTACGATTGTGTGTCACCATGTTTGATGTATTTTAATATAAATCCAAATTCACTGATGATTTCTATGTCAGAAAAGTTAGCGCCCATTAAAGGAGAATGAAACCCCAAATGAAACCCCAAATGAAACCCCAAACTTGTATGCTCTTTAACAGAAGCAGAAAAATCTAAGTAGCATATCACTGAAAGTTTGAGGAAAAATGGATAAGAATAAAAAAGCTATGAAGATTTTAAATACCTAAAATCACTAAATACTCATGATGCTAATGAGATGCTATGACGTTTTTGTGCTCTTTTTAAAGGTAATAAATAAGAAAATTATCAGATTTCAGCTTTTAAACAAAGAAAATTGAATTATCAACATTGTGCTTGAAATATATTGTGAGGAATATATTCATGAACACCATCTATAATACAGATATCAAATATATTCAAGGAAAGTTTTTTTTTTTTAAACATTATTTGTATAAGGCAATCGGAAAGTATAGCACATTTACATCACAGCACATTTACATCACAGCATCTCATTAGCAGAATGAGGAAATTTCCAATTTCAGATCTCCATTCATTTAGCGATTTAAGGTTTCAAATATTCATAACTTTTTTATTAGTTGTCCGTTTTTCCTCAACCTTTCACTGATATGCTTGTTTGATTTTTCTACTTCTATTAAAATGCTTATATTTTGGGGCTTTCATTCTCCTGTAAAATTGGTTATGATCATTTGATACATCTTTTTTTCCAATTTGATGTGTTTTATCTGTTTTAATACTGTTCTATGGGTAGTCTTGTAAATAAAGTTAAATTCATTGCTCTTGTTTGACTGTTCATAGTTGAGGGCAGTTATATATTTTCAATTGTAATGTTTGTAATTCTGTTCAGTTTATTATCGTATCATATTGAGTTGTCATCAACCTGTATGAATATTAGTTTCTGTCATTATTGTCCAAGTGGAGACCTTATTCATTGCTGTAAAATACATGTACTTAATGTAATGGTTAATTAATTAATGTAACAATATTTTTGTTTACTTTCCTATCTTGTAAAATCAGCTGTCTCACCAAACATGCAACACGCTCAGCACCAGTTGCAGATGTCGCAACAACAAGGGGCTGCTGCTCGCCACCCTCAGCAGCATGCCCTACAACAGCAACAAATGCTTGCAAGGCAGCAGCAATACATGCAGCAGCAGCAGCAGCAGCAACGACCCAAGAACAGCTTTGAAAGAATCATGCTGAGGTTGAACAGTCTCTTCCCCAATTACAACAAGTACGTGCAAGTAGAGATTAATGTTACTTGGAAACTTATTTTTTGTTGGGCGTTCCTTCTATCGTATTCTTGTTAAAGAGAAGGTTGAGTTCTGGGAAAGGTGTAAAATAATTTCGAAAGCTTTCTTATTCCTCTTATGTTAGTTTGGAAGAACGTCATAGTAGAAATTTCCCTGAAAAGGATTGCTCGTCAAATTCCCTCTTATCGAAATATGACGAGAAATAGCTGAAGTGTTCGAGCCAAACACTCATGCCACATGTGTGTACAGTCCCATATACCCATTTCTGTGTGCAGGGTTTGTGCCTTTCAGCGAGATTGGATCGCGTTCTTATAGTTTTGATGATTCCAAAACATCACATTATACACCAATTCTTATGTAGACATGATGAACCTTTCCCAAAGGCTTTGAGGCAGTTTCTTTCATAATGCAATCGCTTGACCAGACCTCAACTTTAGCTTTAAGCTTGTATGTGTATGCCTTATAGTTTTCCTCTTTCTTTCGATATTCTCATGGCTGATTTTTTAAAAATCTTATGTACTTGCTCTAGAGGTTTAGAGTCAGATAAATGAACCTACATATACACATAACTATTTAAGTTAGGTGTATCCCCACATTCATTTATCGTATTCCATTTTCTGGGAAGTGTATGGGTGGCCTATTTCCGTAAAAATAAGTATTTTTGAAAGTAACTGTTTTGTAGATTGTTCCTTAAAGTTTAAATTACAAAAATCCAATTGTAGTTATTCCAGTCTTTATATTTCAACAATTCAATCTCCTGCTTTACATGGAATTTTCAAAGTTTACTTCCCAGAAGATTAATATCTGGAAAATAAATCATGTGTCTCTGAATCTTTTACCCAGATAAGGTCTAGCTGACCAAGTTTATGAAAGAAATTCTGACATCCAGCATGTATATAAACCTTCTGGAAGTTTGCTTCCCAGAAGTTTATTATCAGGAAGATAAATTCATGTTTCTCTGAATGTTATCTTGACAGGGTGCAGCTGACTGGGTTTCTGAAAGAGGTCCGCACATCCAACAACGGCTCCCTGTCTGGTTTGTCGGTTGATGAGATCATCCGGCGTGTCACAGATCTTGTCCGTCAGAGACAAAGAGAAACAGTGGGCAATGCTTCTCAGGTAAGGCATCTAATCAAAATACCTTTGCCGTGGAGTGTTCGCGTTGAAAAGCAGTTAGCAGCTTTTTTTGCTACTGTTTAAATGATTTCTTTCTGACGTTAACTAGCCTCCATCTTTTGAGGTTATGAGTACATGTCAGCATTCTAAAGAGGATTTGAGTGGATGTTGTGAAATATTACATTGAAAAATCACCTGATTCTCATATCGTCTGTTAAGAGCCAAAAGATGCTAAACCCTATGTTAAGTGATGAGTTAATACTTTTCTGGCTCTGAGCAAACAGTAGGAAAAGATGTTTCATCTTGATTTGTCCGTTTATGTGAGAATTTTATTATAAATGGAGTAAGGTATCATTAAGTTTGTATCAGAAGCATGTTTTAATGATAAAATAGTGTAATAAAGATAAAACTCCTGGCTCATGTTCAACAGAGGATGCAAAGCAAGGGCTTCGCCAACAACCAAGGCATGGCGGGTGGTCGTCCCGCTGCCCCACTGGCCACCTTCAACACCCAGCCCAAGCGCCCCGCCTACCAGCCCGCTCCGACCCCCGCCCAGCCGGCCTGGTCTACGGTAGGCCACGTCCAGCGGGGCCTCAACTGGCATAAGGAACTAGTGGATGGTGAGGAGGAGGAGGAAGATCCGTGCGTGATCTGCCATGATGAGATGAGCGGGGATAACATCCTGGAGATACAGTGTGGACATATCTTCCATGTAAATGTAAGTCTTACAGTACTGATTTCAAATTGGTTGTGTTGAAGAGAAATCTTGTAACTAATGTACCCAATTCAATTTGCCTTATCTATACCTTTTTTGTAGTGATTTGCTATTTCGTCATGTGCCTTGCAGAAGTGCTCAAATGACTTCAAGGTCAACGCTTGTACATTTTGAGATAAATGCCTTTGAATATAGAAACTTATTCTATTCTTTCCAAATTGAAAGTGATATTATTTAAGGAATAAGAGACGAGAAATTGAACTAAAAATGTTGTTGTAGCCCGTCTGTCGAGCTCATGACACATCATGTCAAATTTGCCCCAGTTTTATGTCATCGAAGATGTAGGGTTAGGGCTTAGGTTGCAATTAGGTATTAGCTTCAGAATTAGGGTTGGGATTACATGTAGATGTGGTATTTGAAATTGGTTAGTGTTAGCCATCTGACTTTATCCTATCCATTTTTTTTCTACATGGTACCTGTACCAAGGGTGCAGGTAGGGATGTTGACATGTAGCAAGTAGAGATGCCTCTACCGTTGTACTGATTTGCCAGGGGTATTGATTAAAGCGCTAAACAGTTGACAACCCGGTATTTTCATCATTTTACATTCTAACATTTTCTTGACATTTCTTCTTTTTTCTTGAATGCAGTGTATCCAGGAGTGGCTTAAGCAGCAGAACACTTGTCCGACATGCCGTAACTATACCATCCTCAAAGACGAATACCCTTCACTGCACAAGTAAGAGAGAGATATGATGGTCAGGTGTCACATCGGCTTTAATTCTACTGGATGGGAGACGTGGCCAGAATGCATTTCCTTTGAATGTTGCTCTAATTCCTCAAGTCATATGTGTGACGATGTTACTAAAGTACACTATTTTGAAAGACTATTTTTCTTCTCTACACAAGTTAGAAAGAGACTACATATGATGGTCAGATTTCCCAACAGGTTTACCTAGTAGGGACTCTGCCAGATTGCCTTTTTTGAAAACTGCTCTTATTCCTCAAGTCCTTGGCATGGTGCTACTGCACTGTCTTGAAAGATGATGTACTTCCCAAGCGAAAAAGACAATACATATGATATCCCAAAAGCTTTTATTCTATGTGATAGGGGATGCGGTCATGAAAGCTGCTCGTGCGCACGACTTTGGAACAACACTATCCAAGACGATTACCATTCACTGCACCAGTAAAAGAAAGATATACTGTAAATGTAAGTCCGAACAGCTTTTACTCCACGCGGTAGTGGACTCGATCAGACTGCATTTCCTTAGAAAGCTGCTCATCTGCATGATTTTGTAACAAAACCATCCTTCTCACATGTCTACCCATCTTCATACAAGTGAGAAGGAAACTACAGATGATGAGCAGATGCCTGTTAACCTTTCATTTTCTATGAATGGAAAAGTTTGTAATATATCTGTATAATTTGCATTATTACATGATGAATTTTGTTTATCTACATTGTATAAAGCATATCGAAATAGGGGAGTAATTTCTTATTTGTGATCTTTCATTTTACTTGAATTTTTGAAGGAGACAATGTATTAAATGGAGACGCCCCATAGTTAGTTTGAAATCTTAACATTTTAGCAAGAATATTACCAAGTCCTGGAATATATAGTGTGTTTGGAGCCAGAAGGGCGTTAACTCTGAAGAAATGATGGGACTGAATGCCTGTCTGGCTCCAACAGACGATTTGAAGGATGAGAGAGGCCATTAATGTTTTTATATTCCTTTAATATCAAAGATATCCATGATGAAAAGATTTTACTTTTTAATTATTCCACAAATTACTATGACTGAGAAGCTAGGAATTTGTGTAATTGTGTGCATGATTCATTTACCTTGTAAAAATGATATTGGGGGAAAAACTTGTGACAGTAATCTTTCATTTCACCTGGATGAATGAAGACATCCCAATGTGACCAAAAAATCTTGACTTTTCAACAAGAAGATAACCAAGCCCTAAGAAGTCAAGTACAAATTTTCCATTTGATTGCGAAGATATTAGTGATCCAAGAATTTAAATTTTTAATTTTGCCACCTATTCCTTAGGTTGTTATTCACATCGCTTGAAGCGGTAATTTGACTGAATCACCTTTGCTTTACATATGGTTTTTAAAGAAAAAATGCTTACTGTAAAACCGGAAAACTTTCGCACGCACAGTGGCCCGAATTCACAAAGGAGGTTTAAACCTAAACCATGGTTTAAACATCCGTAAGTGTACTGACATAAGCATAAATAAGCGCACATTGCCCATGCGCGTGCTCAAAGAAAATATATGATTGGATCGGATTCCGTTCGCACGTACGCTTAAAAACCCCAGGAGGGGGTTTAAACCATGGTTTAAACCAAACCTCCTTTGTGAATTCGGGCGAATTTCGCAAGTGGTTCAGATACACAACAGTTTCATGCCATGATATATATCATTGAATCATTGTTGACATAAACACTAAATGTTTTCAAATGTAAGTTTTTTTGCTGTGAAAATGGCTGTCGTTTACAATTCGTGAAGTTTAAAGTCACGAATGTTTCTAGTTTTACAGCAATTGTAGAAATTGTTTATTATGACCCAATATTAATGTTAAAGAGTAATCTTGAGTTATGGTAATGATAGAAAATCAGTTCTCACAGAATATATCTTCATATTTAGTAAATTTTTAGTTAAAATTAGTTATTTAGTTAAGTTTGGTTAGTTTCAAGGGTTTTGTAAGTATAGTACAATGAAAATGATAGTAATTTGAAGATAATATGAAGATGTGATTTTGATGATATGAAAGTGTGATTATTGGTTCTGGCAGCTTAAGATAGTAGCAGATGTGCTTCCCGTTGTGTTAGAAGAAGATAAAAAATTGTATGAAAACTTAGTTACCCCATTGCCTTGTGTTCTTAATATAAAAAATGTATATATAATACACTATTAATAGCTTGGATCAGTTATCATAACTGGAAGGGTTCTACATAGAAATTAAAAATGTTATGATTAAACTCTGCTGATATGCCTTTTGAAATCCTTTGCTGAAAATGCCAGTAAATTTTTGGTGATAGTAAAATCCATGCATTAATCATAAATGTACTTTTTAATTGCAGTTGCTTGTTATCAGAATATGAATGTTCTGTCTAAAAATTAGGATTACCCCATTGCCTACGGGAACCAGGTGGGTCCAGGGGAGCGTTTCATCAAGCGTTTTGTCAGTGATTTTCACCAACAAATTTGCTCTCAACCAATCAGATGCAAGGATTTCAGTAGCTTATAACAGCTGTCGGTGAAAATCTCACTGACAAAACGCATGATGAAACGCTCCCCTGTATTAAGCCTATGAGAATGAGAGTATTCAGAGGTCTATGGGTTAAGGTTCTATGGACCATATTAACAATAGACTATATAAAGAACAACATGGTGTGTGGCCATGCCATAGGATACTACTGTAGTAGTCATTCTGTAGTAGGATTGGGGGTGGTGTGTCTGGACACTTCACAATAATTAACCTGTCAATTCTGATGTCCGATTGTAAAAAACAAAATGCGTCAAGTAACACTAAAATCAGTGAATATTTGCAGTTCATATTATTGTCAACCTACCTTGTGAAAGATTTATGTGAATTTGCATGAAAAGTTGTTCAAATTATGGTTTCAAATCGACCTGTCAAGATAACCAACTTGTCTGGATATACATCTTGGTATACATAGGGAATTAAAGCTACGTCGTGATTCGTTCTCTACGACATTTCCTCTGTCAACAATATCTCCGGGTCAATTTCCTAGAATAGCCAAATTCCCGACTTCAAACCTGGACTTAACACTATATATGACCCTACTTCATGACCCTAACCTAAAACCAATTGAAACTCTTTGACAAAATAAAGCTGTAAGGAAATTACAGGAAACAAATTTTGGATTACCGATTGTGTCTTCTCTTCTGATAATATTGTCATATATGATGAAGGAATACAGTGAATATGGTGTTCATTATTGAAATAATGATTTCTATTTTCATTCACCTCTTTTTTTATCATGTGCATCAGTTAAGGTTTTATTTTTTCAACTTTTTATTTTAATCAGCATTATATGTCTCTCAGAAGAGGAGGGGGGGGGGGGTTAAGAAACCGGTTACTGGCATTTTCTTCATGAGACTTTGCTGGATTGTGAATTTTAAAATATATGTTAATAAGATTTTAAATTTCTCTTGATTATAAGCTGTGATAAAATAAGACCCATGATAGACTGTTTATCTAAATTCTTTTTGCCTTTCCATAGAATGTGTTCTGACAAATTTACATTTTTATTTTGTTTAAGTATTAGAATTCAGAATATGTCACCCAATTTATCAAATAAGTAAGAACTACTTTTTTTCTCTCTCACTCTCTTTTTTTCATAGATTTGAGCATGTTCTTCAAAATGGTTACTGCTTAATGATAGTTTGATCAATTGTTCCATCTCAAACCAGAATTTCATTACTGATCGGGACATTATTCAAAATTGTATAATTGAGGTTATATTTTACCAGCACATTATTTCCATCTGTAGAATTGCATGTATTATGTAACAGTTCAGAATTGCCTGCAACCATATGCTATTTCTTGAATAATGCTTCTTCATAGCCTGTTCCAACATGCATGTATCTTCATTCGTTCATTTTCATTCTTTAGTTTCATCTTTAGCGCATGTTCATGATAGTCTGCATTTACTTAGTTTGTAAAATTACTAAAATGCATAACTTTAATATAATGCTTAACTTTTCACAATTTTTATGAAGAATGATTTTATTTTGCTTTAGAGTTTGTATCAGCAATGTTTTGATGAATAAAAGTAATGTTTGCTCACAAGTTTTTGTATTTTATTGTCATTTTGATGCCTGTTTGTGTTTCATTGCAAATCTCTCATTATGTTCTCTTAAAATCTCCACAAATCAAACTACGATTGCACGTTTTCAACGAAAATTAAATTGTGCATTTTACTTTGTGCGCTTATTTTCAGGACACAGGATTTACGTCCTCATGGGCTTAATGTAAGTCCGGTGGTATGTTCTTGCTCCAAGGCAAAGCAGATTGGTGAAAAAAAAAACCCAGCAAAATTGTGTGAGAATCATGCCTTTTTTTTTACATGTCAAAGATGGGACTGTGAATAGATCTTAATAGACTTGTATATATATTAAATTAACTTGTTAAATGGGAAGATGTAGCGTAAAGCTTAGCCTGCAAGCACAGACCCTAACTCGACACTTTATCAGAAAATCATTGTGTCTTGAGAGCAGCCTAACCCAGCTCCCTACTGGTCGTGTCAGGAGCAGCTATACTACAGGGCCTATGGTAGTCTTACATTGCAGACACTCTTTTACGACTGAATAGGGTGTGTGTGTGTGTGTGGGGGGTGTGTGTGTGTGTGTGTAATGGGTTTTTACAGATGTGTAAAATGAAAATTAATAAATCCCCTGGTAATGATGGGTTTACAGCAGAATTTTATCTCACATTTTGGCCGCAGTTAGGAGGGTTACTGGTTGATGTTTTTAATGAAGCAATTGAAAAAGGTTGTTTATCGACTTCTCAGAAACAAGGTGTCATAACATTAATTGAAAAAGACGGTAAGGATCCTTTATATGCTAAAAATTATAGACCAATTACGCTGTTGAACACCGACTATAAGATAATATCAAAAGTAATGGCAAAACGAATAAAGGACGTCCTGAATGATGTTATTTCTGCCGATCAAGTAGGCTATATAAATGGTAGACATATTGGTGAAGCTATACGTTTGATAGAGGATGTAATTTTTCACTGTAATAACCATTGTGAGGAAGACGTTTTCCTTATAGCAGTCGATTTTCAAAAGGCTTTTGACTCTGTCTCACACAAATTTCTTTTCAAAGTATTGGAATTATTTGGGTTTGGACACTATTTTTGTTCTTGGGTTAAAACCATGTATAATGGAATTAGTAGTTGCGTTATGAATGGAGGCTTCTCTACAGGTTATTTTTATATTAAGAGAGGGGTAAGGCAGGGGGACCCGCTTTCACCGTATTTGTTTTTGCTCGTTATAGAAACTATGGCTCACGCCATTAGAAATGATAGTGCTATTAAAGGAGTGGAATTCGATAATTCTGAAATTCGACAAATTCTATATGCCGATGACATGACAATGTTTGTAAGGAATGAATCATCGATTAAAAGAATACAAGATATATTCCTAGCTTTCTATAAATTAAGTGGTTTAAAGGTTAACATTGAAAAAACCAATGTAATGAGAATAGGTAAAAATAGAAGAGAGTCGGGAACATTACCTTTCGGTAATATTGTAACGGAAATGAAGATTTTAGGCGTATATTTTTGCCTCGATGCAATGAGAATGGAAGATTTGAATTACAAAGAAATCTTGAGTAGAATTAAAAGACTTTTGGGGTGGTGGAAACAAAGAGATTTAACAATGATGGGGAAAGTACATTTGCTCAAAACATATGCCTTGTCAAAATTAAACTACGTTTCGTCGTCATTAGTTGTTCCAAGGTGGGTAGGAATAGAAATTAAGAAAATTAGCTTTGATTTCATATGGAATGGAAAAGATAGAATTAAAAGAGATATTTGCTATCAAGACTACAGGGATGGTGGCTTAAGGATGATAGATTTTGATTTATTTGTGAAAACCCAAAGGGTAATGTGGTTAAAACGATTACTTTATGGGGAAACAAATATGGGCTGGAAACTTTATTTTGATTACATCTTTAGAAAAGTGGGTGGAAGGTTTATCTCGCTTTGTAATTATGATATTAAGTTATTGAATCTGAAAGCCCCGCAGTTTTATTTAGAGATTTTAAAGGCTTGGCAGGATATTGAGGAAAACAGGAACTTTGCAGGAAAATTCAATCCAATTATTTTTAATAATAAAAACTACCTTTTGAGAGGTAAAATGATTTTTGATGAAGAGTTGTTTAAAAAGAATATTTACCTAGTTGATCACATTCTTGAGAGAGAACAGGTGAAAACAATAAATTATTTTCATAGACTGGGCATGAGTGCTGAAAATATTATGGAAATTTGGAAGATAAGTGATGTCGTTTTGAAAAGCGGAAAATATAAAGGGAACTTCCAGGACTTATGCTCAAATGATGTAGACAATTATAATATTTCTTTGAAGATTTTTGGAAAAGTTATTTTTCTGAAAGATGTACCATCTAGAAAGGTTTACGAAAACTTTGTAACTAATCTCCAGCACCTGTATACTTTACGAATAAAAGATGATCACAACCATTTTGATTTTTCAGAAAAAGAAATTTCACAAATATTCATAAGACTTAGAACTACAACAATTTTACCAAAAGTCAGGGAATTTCAGTATAAATTACTTCATGGTGCAATATACACAAATGAACATCTTTTCAAATTTGGATTTGTTGATAACAATTACTGTTCATTCTGCAAGCATAAATTGGAATCATACGAACACCTATTTTGGGCTTGTCGTGATGTAAAGGTTTTATGGCAAATAGTTATTGAAAAACTAGGTTTAGCAAATCTCCGGAAGGCAGAGTGGAAGGAAATACACGTGGGAATTACTGGATCCGACCCTGAAATTAAATTTTGCAATACTGTGATTTTCTTAATGAAATATATTATTTTTAAGACAAGGTCAGAGGGAAGAGTTCCTACTCAAGAAAGATGTTTTCAAATCTTGTTAGAATATCAAAATGAAGAAAAAGCAATAGCTATTAAAAGGAATAAGTTAGATAAGCATTTGTTAAAGTGGGAGAGATTGCACCGACATGGCAGGACTGGGGGCGATATCCAGGGGTAAGGAGAGGGAGAGGGAGAGAGAGAGTTGAAAGAGGATTTGTGTAGCGTGGTGTGTCTGTGTTGTGCGTGTGTGCGTGTGTTGCGGTTGTTTCGGTTGTTTGTGTTTTGTGTTTTTTTAAAGGAGGGTGGGGTTAGGGAAGGTCAAAGGGGTAGGTTTTTTGGTAAAGAAGAAAGATATCACTCATTTTTTTTTTCTCTCTTTTATAAAAATTGTTAAGGTTTTTTTTGTGTTTTTTTTCTCTCCTTTGATGTTTAACATGTTCAATTCATTGAAATAGTTTTAGTGATTAATTGTATTTCTAGTAATGCATTTCAGTGGGTCAAGCCTTATCTTCTATTGTTATGATCATGTAAGTCACTGAAATATTTCAGTTGTGATTTTTATTGTATTTCTGTTAAGTAATTCAATGAAAATAATTTTGTAAAAAGGAAAAATGGGAGGGATAGAAGGTTTCTACGCAGTGGTAGTTCCCTAGGGAATGGGTATAGATAGGGGCATAGGTGGGTAGGAAGGGGTCCTTGTCGTTTTTTTTTGTTGTTTTTTTTAATAATAGATTCCGTAAAAATTATGATTTGTTCACTTTGTTTGGATATACATCATCACATCTAATGTTTAATTCTTATATAACCACGTATGGAATAAGTTCAATTCAGTTACAGCATTAGAAACGCACATTTATTAGTTTTGATTTTATACATTCCAGAGGAAGAATATTTTGCAAGTGATGATAAAGTATTTTATTTGTTTATATTGTTAAAACATTCAAAGAGAATATGTTGATTGTATAATCTGTTTCATGGAATCGTTAATAAAGATCATTGAAAAAAAAAAAAAAGTATAATGGGTTTTTACAGATGTGTATAATGGGTTTTTACAGATGTGTATCAATCAGATATGATTATTTATGTCTGGGACCGACCTTTAACGTCACCATCCAAAAGACGTGACTCAGTCTCGAACCTGGGTCTCCTGAATCAGTTTATAACTTCCACTGGTAGCTGGATTACAGGCGCACGCCACAACGCCCAGTTTGTCAGGAGCAGCTATAGTACAGAGCCTGTGGCAGTCTTACAGTGCAGACACTCTTATGACTGACCAGGGTTTGTGCCTGCAAACTACTAGTACATGAAGCTAGCATGAATTCTATGGTGTATTTGTTGAAATTAATTTAAAATCGGTGATGTATATTTGCATAATGTTTCATATATGCATAAAGACTAATTGTTGATGGTTTTGATCAGTCCCATTGGTAAGCAGGAGTTGATATCACCCAATGGGATTTTATGGGGATTTTATTAGTAGTGCAAAACCCTTATAACCACAGTACATAGTTGGTGGGTATTCCAAGTTTTACTGTATATAGAAGGGGGGAAAATGCTTTGAAACTCCCCTTTCATATTTTCGGGAACTTAAAGATCACATTGCAAGAAAATCACAAATATGGCAATTAATGTATCACTAGAAACTGGGAAGCTTACAGATGGCAATCGTATAAGTTTTATGTCAACTGCGTATCTGATGATTATAAAAACAACATAAACTAGAAAGGCCGTCAAAGGCGGCAGACCCACGCCTTAGCGGAGCGATTAGGGCCTATTCTTGAAACTGCAGATATATTTTTACTGGTTGGTTCCCCTGTCGTGTATAAAAAACCCAATATAGGTTTTGTTTTGTTGCGATTATTTTTGTAAGCAGTAGCCATTCAAAGGGGATAACAAGAGGCACATCTACCCCCCCCCCCCCAATAAATTTTGCCATATCCAGGTCATAGCTTTGTGTGTCCCCACCCTTGAAAAAATTCTTCTGAAAAAGATATTTTATTATTGAAACATCTCTCCCCTAAAAGTAATTGATTAGACATGTCAGAGAGCGTGGCGTGGTGAGGAAAAAAATGTTAGCAATTTGTATTCAGTGTTCAGTCATGTAAGTGTTAGTAAATGTATTCATGTTCTATCTTTAAATTACATTGCAATTGGGGTTGTTGTTTTTTTTCATCGGGCTTGGATAAAATAAATATGACGACAAAACAAGTTGGATCTCGACTTCAAAATGACATGCATGCGAGGCACAGAGCCTACTCACTCAGCTCAGTCACCACCCATCAACAAAGTCAAAGTGGATACTTGGCGTGCATGTATTTGGCGAACCTCGATCAGCCACCAAATTTTGCAAATCCACACAAATTTAAAAAAAATACAGTTTTTGTATATATTTTACAACTACGAAATCCACTCAAACAGACATAAATGAGTTATAAACTAACTCAAATCTCAAATGACATGACCGTTATAACCCAAAGAAAAAAAAGTTCAATCCTACTACAGTCAGCCAGGCACAGGCACTGCACTGCACTCCCTGGCCTGGGTTATGTACTCCGGCCCTAGCCCGACCAGATCGCCGTCACTTCGCGACAGCGCTGTGTATAGTTATGTACGTACAGCTAGCTACGCAGCCCACTCACTCAGATCAACACACGCGAACGCTCGCGAGTGCGATAGACTCACTCACGTCGAACAAACTCACCAGATTTTCACCGAAAACAATTAAAATCACGTACTACACGTCCACCAGGATAAAATAAATCACAAAAACTTCCACAACAAAGTGGAAAGAACCGGGGAAAATAAACAGAAATGCACAGAAGATAAGAAATAGAGGAGAAGCCGTAGGGCTAGGGTAGCCTGAATCTAAATGAATTTGTAGATAAAAAAAGGTATCGCGCGCGATAGCTAGCTTTGAATATTCATTGCAGGCTCGTACGGATTTGAAGTGAAATGGCAAATAATGGGTCTAAAAGTCTTCTAAAATTCATAAACCTGAAATAGACTTTTGGTGAGACGAAGTAATGAGTGTTTTGATTGGCCAAAATATTTCTGCATCTGCAGGCGAAGTTTGGGGTCATCAATCTTTCTAGTTTCTTTCCTGTCACAATCTGAACTGAAGTTCCTATACTTTACTACAGGGTCAAAACTTCAAGGTCACACAGAATGTGCAGGGGTCAACCAATCATCACCAAAATCTAATCGATTCTTTCCTGTCACTTTCTGAACATTCCCTGAAAATTTGGTGCAAATCCGTTCACCCGTTCTCTTGTTATCTTGTACACAAACAAACAAACAAACAAACAAACAAACAAACAAAAAAACAAACAAACATACGGAGCCCTTTACATAACCCTGCCGATTTCATCGGCGTGGGTAAATTACATAACCCTGCCGATTTCATCGGCGTGGGTAACAAACATACGGAGCCCTTTACATAACCCTGCCGATTTCATCGGCGTGGGTAATAAAAGCTCTTCTAAGCATCTGGAATATCCAAGGATTCGCCAGAAATATAGCGATGTTTTGATGTCGTCACACTAGGGATCGATCCTGCTTAAGCAGACGACGTCCTATAATGAATGAACGTAATTGCAATGCAATTATTTATCAAATTATAAAGAGTTTGGTATATTTAACATTATTAACCTTATTTCACACCATTCTAAAAGGGAAAGTGAAACTGATTCTGATAACTAAAACCGTTTGATTGTAAATACACAGGAGAAGGGTCAATGATCAATGAAATAAACCCCATTTTCAAATTGAAAAGCCCTCCGAATAATATCACATATTGTATTCGTTCCCTCTTGAAACGCCGAACATGCCCCGGTGCAAGCAGCTGAAAATACAATGGCGTCTTATTTTGTTTACAAGTGACTGATTCCTTTATTTTTTTAACGCTGCATTTTTCATCAAAATAATACCATACACGAAGTTAAGAGTGAGGCAACAGACTAACATTAAGACTGACGCTAGTCCAGTAAGAGAAATAAGTGAAGAGGAGATGACAAAACAGGCACTGAAAATGTGTAAGATGTTATGGGACATCGTCTGCTTAGACAGGACTGGTCCTTCGTGTGTCGTCACACATCTCAGCAGCGTTCAAGGAGCTCTTCAGCTGCTATATCGGGGGCTGTATTTTACCGTTTTATAATTGATAATAATCATTAATTCAAATGTTTCCAAGCGTTGAATTTGGATAACCTTGTATAATTTATGCCATCTTTGCAATAATAAGTATTAAGCCAATATTTATTTTGATGGAATTTTCTTGCAATGTGATCTTTAAGGGAAGTTGTATGAACTAGTCGGGATTCAAGTTTGAATGTTGCCATTGTTAGCACTTTTTTTAATGATTTCTTTTTCAATTTTTAATGAATGACGCAATGTAGAAGTAATTACTGGCCTGTTCCATCGATCTCCACCACTGAACTCTACATGTACATGTATGTCATAGAGTTCATTGCTCGCCACATTTACCTGTTCCTGTAATCGCAGTTTAATCCTACCCACAAGGTGGCGCGAGACCACTGAATCATCGTTGAAAAAAAAAAGAATGGGAAAAGATAAAAGAAAAAGAAAAGGGCAAAGGCAGGGAGATGAGAGGATCTTCGGGGGGGGGCAGGGATATGAGATCGAACAAGAGGGAGAGGGGATTGGGAGAGGGAGCAGGGGGGGGGGGTGAAAGAAACTGGAGAGAGGGTGTAGGGGAGAGGGCTGCGGCAAGGAGATGCATGACAGAGGAGTGGGAAAGGGATACAGAATCCTGTCTTCTCGCAATTTCATTACTGTACCTCTGTTTCAGAAAAGTATATACAAATGTAACAAACAATGCCTACGAAAAATAAAGAATGGAAAACAAGCTGCTGAAAATATAAAGAATATTTGAAAAGTTTTCCCCAGACCAGCGATCATGATTGCGCGAACCAAGTTTGTTAGTAATGATGTCATCAGTAAACATGGGGAATCCCCGCTTCGATGGTTGTGGTGGTTCTGATTGGTCAGGCCAGGGAGACGTGGCTTCACTCCCGTCCAATCAACTAAGCTCCACACGAAAAGAGTACCCCACCCTGTAGTGTACCCCTGATACCTGCTCCACTCCGATAACTCACAAGAACAAGTATGCTCGACGGGTACGGGGTTACCGAGTGGAATCTTCATGCCAGATGACTGATGAGTCGGAAGTTTTGCGTTTGATTTTCTTGTTCTTTTCGCGAATGTGATGATGAAAAATTTGGGACAGGATGACCGCACGACTTTGAAGATTGATATGATGTGATTATTGATTTGTATCAGTCGGGACTACAACAGTGTTTCTGTGTATTTTATTGGTGCCATATCTTCAGCAATTGAGGTTAAATACCACTGCGCACACCTATTTCTGCGATATCCTCTGACTCTGAGTTGGCGCCGGGGCTTCTCTCGCCATGCATATCATGTGAAGTACTAGTACGGTACGTAATGCCAATGATTATCAATGGTAGGCGTACAGTTGATGTGTATGTGTGTGTGTGGGGGGGGGGGGGGGGGGGTGGGGAGGGGACGGCTGGGAGGGGGTAGAGTGATTTGATTTTGTTGCCTCCCCATCACCATTCTCAAGCCCAACCTTTCTGTTTTGTTTGTTAAGATTTCCTTTTGTACCATAGTTGCCACATCTAGATCTAGCATAATTATGCTTTTTAATTTTAGCTTAATTTTGACCCTCTTCAGCATCGAGCATTATTCCTAGCATAATTTGGCCAAATCTAGCATAATTTCACTAGAATCTAGCATAATTCTGAATTTCGGACTTTAAATAGAGAATTTGCTTTTATTCAACAGATATCTAAGAAACTAAGGCTTTTCAGAGAATTTTTGACTGAAAAGGATAGACTAAAATGCTGAGAACATTTTTTTTTTCTTTTTTTTTTGCTTGTCTGAGAATTTTTGACTGAAAATCGTTCCCAGGCGCCTGAGTAATTACGCTTCAAATGGATCTAGCATAATTTTTCTCAATTTAGCATAATTTGGGACAAGACTGCATAATTCTGATTTTTAGCTGTGGCAACACTGTTTTGTACCCCCTCCCCATAAATAAAAAATAAAAATGCTAAACATCATGGGGGGAGGGGTGCTGAAACTCAAAGGCCTGTTAAAATGGTGAAAACATGCCATCTCTAATCTACATGTATCACCCTTGGTCATCATTTTGGTCCAAATTTCTACTCTATATCTTTATTACATGTATCACTTTACCCACAAGATTATTTGACATAATGATAATGTAGATCTTTATTTTGAACGCTATATGTAATGAGTCAGAGAACTTTGTTATGTTTATATGTATGCTCATGTTTATTTTATACTTGTTCATTACATCCATACCAATTCCATCCACACCACCTGTTCATTGTACATTTCATCCCATTGTTATGTTCCCTGCATACAATCTATGTGCAGTCACTGTTGTATGTGCAGTATATATCGCCCTTTTGGAGCCAGAAGGGCGTTAACTCATTTTGGCGATTCCGAGATAATCGCGTTTAAAGATTTGGACGTGTATAAAAGCTAAAATAGCGATTTAAATTTTTTTTTTTTAGGTTAACTGAAATAAACTACTAAAATGACTTGGCAACTGAAATATCTTGCTGAAATGATTTGAATAATTCGTTTTAGGGCCAAAATAGTGTTAGCGCCCTTCTGGTTCGGAGAGAAATGGTGAATATTTTGCGGCCACAACGCCGCTAACGCGTTAACGCCCTTCTGGCTCAGAAATATTGTGGTGATTTTGCGCGCGCGCAAGGGCGTTAATACGTAATTTATACACGCTATACATTCAAAATGTTCCGTGTCTGTTCAGTTATGTTCTAGATTTAACAGTCATAATGCACGGAAATCAATTCCTTATAAAGAAAGAAAACAATATTCAAGCGTTTAGAAGTTATATTTCTTTTCCATGGAGCTGTGATTGCATGATTACGATGCTCAATATTCAAACAGTTTTTGAAAGGTGGAAGCATGCGATGAAGCATAATGCTTACGATCCATTCCCCCTTTTCTACTTTCCCGATGTAGGTTTTGATAATTGGAAAAGGGATAGATAAAAATTCGAGGACAATTTTCCTCTTTCGTTCTGGAAATTCTTTTCTTGCGGACGGCAGTCTGTTCACTCATCAAAACCTATGTCTACTGGTCTACCCTCATTACACTAAGTACGATTGTTATTTTTGAAAGCTCACACTTGGCGGAAAAAAATCCTTGCAAACATCAGTTCAACCCACCTGGTCCACTCATCTTTCTTTCTTCCTTTTTTCACTTCTTTGAATATTTAACTTTAGCAGACTTCCTTGGGATAAGATATTACACCATTTCTGATACCCATATCAATATTCCCCGCATGCATAATTCTTTTCATTTAAGGGAAATTTAGCTTCTTCCCTATGTATCATTCTGCTTAACCCATTTCTTAATATTCATTCACTATTCCCCCCCCCCCCCAAAAAAAAAATAAATAAACACAACAAAACAAAACACTAAAACAAAACCCCTCTCTCTCTCTCTCTTCCCCATCTATCTTTATCCCAGGCTCTCTCTCTCTCTCTCTCTCACACTCCCTCTCCACCCCTACCCCATCTCTATATTTGAGGTTATCTGTCTGTCTCTCCTTCTGTCCATTTCCCATGTTTTGTGCAAATGACAAAGTAATCACACTTAATAACCAGCAATAGTTAGTCTAGTGCTGTACAAGCATACACAGACACATCCTCTCCATCACATAAACCTAAAAATAAGTATTTAATAAAATTTCAAACAACCCAAATTCAATCTTTTAGATATCATGAAAGAAGTAATTAATCTGGTATTATAACGTTCACATGACGCTGTATATGTTTAATAAACACTCTTTAAATTGATGCTTTAAAAGACTGCCACAAAATAAAATTAGATATACAATCATTTTTTTTTACATGAATATTTATATCAAGTGCAGTACCTGCTGAAAATATATGAAATATATCTTAAATGTACATGCACATACCGTTTACAAACTGAGCAATGACAATTCATGATAGCAGTTGTCTTTTACTTGAATTCATTCATAAGTGTTAACAATCTCAGTCTACAATATTTGCAGAACACATGAACTTGACATAGAATAGTACAATAATTTTCTGATAATTCAATTTGTGAATTCAGAATATCTTCACCTTAACAAAAATGTGTCTGTCATTTATATGCACGTCTATGCAATAATATGATGTACTGACCTAAATATCTCTCGATAAGATGATGCTCTCTGCTTAAAGCTTGGCCTGGAAGTAAAACCTGTACAATCTGAAAGTACAATCTGAACTCATACTGTGCCAAGAGGTTTAGCTCTCTTCAAATTTTACCAAAATGTGATGAATGTTACTTTTCAAAGGCCTGCACCTCATCAACTTAAAAAGAAAACTGTCATTTCTTAGTAATGTTAGATGCTGGAGTCCAATGATGTATTTAATATCAAGAAGTTTTGAGTAAACACCATATTCATCTTTTTCTTTACCAATAAATAATGAATTGAACCCCCTCCCCTTAGCTTTGGGGAAGAAGCTGCATATGTAGGCATCATTCAAGTACAAAAAAATCTAGGAATATTATTAATCTATCTTTAATTGGTCTTCTTTCTTGCCATTTGCATTTCTTTCTCCTGTCTCTCATGTGTTTTTTCCAAAGATTGCAATTTCAATCTTTGTTTTCTGCATCTTCTTGTTTCTGGTCATTGATCTAATAAAAAAGGAGAGAGGGAGAGAAACAAGGAGAGCAAAAGAGTGAATGAGTGTGTGTGTGAGAGAGAGAGAGAGAGTGGGGGGGGGGGGGGCATAGGGGAGGGAAAGAAAATAAGAACTTGTTTTATAGAAAATATTGATTCCAACATATAATTATACCATTTATTCAGCTCTTTTTGATACATTTAAACAAGAGGAATATAAACTGTAGAACAACCCATTGCACTAAAACAGTAAAACAAAGCAAACAAAAATTAAATTAAATACAAAAAAAAAATAAACCAACATTTTGAATAATTAGCTCTAGGTGGAAAACCATTTAGAATCAGTCTGAAAATAAAAACATAACTGAAATGAAAAGAAAATACAGATTAAGCCAGTCCATAAAAGGAATATTTGTGAAAAGATTAACATGAATCATTTCAGATATCCAGTGAAATGAAGTCCATGCAATGTTAGAACATGATCTATGGTTATCATTCTTCATTCCCAAATGCTGTTACTTCTTCAAATAAAATTAAATCCTGCCATACCTTTCCTACCTTCACTGCTCTAACAGATACTGGTGATTCTGGCAGGATCGTGATCTGATTTCATCAAACAGTCGGGGCCTATTAACAAGTTACAATTAAGAGGCATGCATTGTCTATATTTCAGCCATTAGTTATTAATTTGAGAGGAAAGTTTATCTATCAACACAATCTATTTTTTTCATGTATTATTTTACCAAAAAAAAAAAAATATAAAATTTATTCATCATCCATGATTCTACACGTAACTTAAAATATCCAGAAACAAATCCTGGAATCATTCAAACAGATGGCTTTCACTTTTGTCAGCCTCTTTAGTTTCCTGTGTTATGGATGTTCTTTCAGCAAATATACAAACTGAAAAACCCCCAACAGAATGGACTGATTCTGTGTCTTTTATTAGCATGATTACAAATGCTATATACTACCTTTATCTTTTAAACTACATCTATGGCAAACGTGAGAAAAACAAAGTGATATCCACCTCTCATCAAGAATGATCTCACTCATTTACAATGATGGAAATTATTTTAACTTCATTAAACCACTACATGGATGTAATATAATGAACATACCTCTATTTATTATGTCTCTGTTGCTGGAGTAATAGACAGTTCAATCGGTTCATCATAGCCAAAGGGGTTTAATCAAGTCCCATGTGAGAAAGCAGTGCCTGGAAATACACACATATATGGCATTATCACACATTCATATTTGGTATATATTGATGAAAAAGATGTACCCCAAATTAAATATGAAAGATTCTTTAAGTGCCTAGTAGCATGCAAGTGCTTGTCAATTGAAATTGCATCAAGGACTTTCCATATTTTTATTTTCACCATAATGTATCTACTAGTGGTACTAGTGATAGGTAATCATAATTCATATTCATTCAAAAATTCATATTTCAACTGATTTATTTAATGAGACTAATAAAAAACACATCAAATATGTTCTTTTGTAAGAAAATTGCATAATTTTGTATCTATTACACTAAAAAATGTTTTCAACAGTTTGGGATTAGTCCTAATTCAAAGACCCCATAAAAAGTGTATAAAATGAACTTGCATTAAGCTCTATAAAATGACTGAAGCAGCAGTCTACAAGGAAATGGCTAGAGGACAGTAAAATCATATTTTTGTTGCATTATGTCACAGATCCTCTTACATTAATTGAAGCAGAGACTTTGTTGCTAGGGTAGTTTGTTCTGAAGAACAGCTATGCGTTCAAGAGTTCTGTCTGCCACCATTCACTCAAACCTCAACCAGCTAATATTTGGCATCAATTTTCTTTGACTGCATGGACTTTGTTGCCTGTAAAGGTTTTCAAAAAAATTCAAAATATTTCAAAGATAATGTTCGATTACATTATCAAACATAGTATGGACAATATTGATTTCAAGAGAATAATAATAGCATACAATGCAATATTCTACAATGTACGTCATCTATAAAATGCAACTATTTTTTTTTAAACATTGACTAAGCCTACAATTTTTCAGTGCATTCTAGCTGAAACATTCCAAACTCATGGTCATCCTGAGTGATAAGCAATCATTCAATACAAATATTTCCAACAGTGTATATATATATTACTACTGAAAATTACATGTATATAGTACCCTGTACTATTATCTGATCCTAGCTTACAGATGTAGTTTGATAAAGACTACACTACTGAAATTTACCTCAAAGCTCATGCAGTAGTGCTACGTCCTCAGAATCATCTAATGAAGTCTACTGGGCAATTCCAAGGTCACGGAATGACATTCAGAGACACATTTTACCAACTTCAAACTATAACTACAATTTTTATAATGGTAGAACATTTCAAATATCAGAGATGCATGATTATATCAACTATTTCCAAGCAGTCATGAAATTTGCATACTACTGAGGTTGGTAACGGAAGGCCATTAATAATATCTTGATTTCCTTCCTTTACCGACCTCATTAATATGTTGACTACTGAATTTTCTAATTCCCATAGGCTTTATACAAGGCGATCCGGTTCCTGTAGACAATGGGTTAATATGTAAATTTCATTACTGCTTGGCAATAACATTTTTTGTATTGAAAATCAAGGCAGTTGATCTAATCTTACATCTCTGATGTTTGAAATGTTCTACCATTATAAACAAAGTTATTGAAGTTATGGTTTGAAGATGGTATGTGTCTCTGAATGTCCTTCCGTTACAGTGCAATTACCCTATTACGGTGGCAAGCCAATAATGTCACTGTATCGAGCACTCCCTGCCAACTCCACCAGCACATCTGTGTCTGGATCCAGCATCTTGCACTACACAAAATAAAATAACAGTTAACATGCCAGTCAGTGCATAATATTGGAATTTTATCAAATTTATGTTGACTTTATTCTTAATTTATTTAATCACAACTTTGCATTTAAAAGTGTAGTGTTTGAAACAATAAAAAAGCCCAGACCTTTGTAAAACACTGTGAAACATTGTGATTATTTTCAACTCAGTAAATACTATTAATTATTACCGGTAATAGCCCCACTCCTCACCTTTGATAATGTTGAATACTGTTAAACCACACATTTTCTTAGTCATGGGCAAGACTCCTTTTTATTATTGATAACAAATACTTTAGATCTTCCAGTCAGCATCTAAACTGATCAAGGGACAGAGTTATTACTCATAGTCATACCCTTTTTATGCACATATCAAGAAGCAAGTAGTTAAATTAAGGTTTAATTCCTTGGAACTTATAGAATCTGCTGTTTCATTGTCCTGTTTCATTTTGTAGAATAAGAATAGGTAGACCATAGATCTGACATTAGATCAAAGACTTTAGTAGCTCCAGGTATACAACTTACCAAAATCTTCTTCGCCCATGGCATTAGTCTGGTCGGTCGCCAAGGCAAGCCAATCGAGTCATTTGAATCTACGGTAAAGTACGGGGGAACACCGGCTCGGTGAGGAAATTTCATTTGTTTCATTGACATGATCATCAAAACGTGAAATCAAAGTGCCTGCTGGATAGTTACAGTTATTCTCTTGAAATGTAAGTACAAATTTCCATCTTACCTGCCGAAATTAAGCGATGCGACAGACCAAACTAATGGGCGAGGAAGACTTACTTGTAGGCCTAGGGCCTACCCACTCATAGCTACATTCCTATACTTCGTGTGTATAATGTAGGCAGTCATACACCTCAACTTTTTAAAACACCACTGCACAAAAGTCACAAACATTCACTCAAAATCGGCATTTAATTTACAAAAACCGACCACTAAATATCCAAGAAATACAATAAATTCAACTCACCGATGTTGGAAAAGATATTTCCAAAAATCAAATCCGTAATTTACTGTTGATTCTCGCGAAACGAGCTATCGGAGTCATTGTGTACATTTCCTGGTCGCCGCGGGCGCTGACATCTCCCCAAAGAGTTTTGTCCTTAAAAATTCGGTCCCTATGTGGCATACACGGAAAGTCCCGATTTTCTGTGTGCGCGATCGTAAAGATCGGTGTGCGCTTGCGATCCCGAGTTTCTTCGTGGACAAAAATTTTATTGGCCGATTTTAGTCTAAGACATCGGCAGTATGTAAACAACACGCGATCGCGAAACAAATCGGCGGGGATTTCTCCGGTTTTCGACAAGATTTTGACTTTGGATTTTGCTGAAAATATCAAAAGTTCTTCCTAACGGCCATTTGAGGTAGGAGTGAGATTTTTGAGGGCGGAATTTGAAAGCAAGGTATTTAAAATATTTATCTTATTTTCCCCCCATACCTTTACTACACGCGACAGAAAATACAAACTATTTTTGCATTTTGTATTCGTAGTGGTCAATATGACCACTATTCGTGGTGTGGGCCTACCTGGTGTTAGAGTTTGCACGTATACACTAACACAAATATGAATACATGGGGCAGTGTTAGAGAACTTTTGCACATTACGCCGTTACAAATGAAGGAGGAATTTATATTCATGCGATATACCTCCCTTTATACACACAGAAATTATGAAAAACATTATAATTGATAAAATTTGTATTTGAAACTTACCATAATGAGGGATTCTACCAGTTCTGGCCGATTGTTGCTTGGTTAACGCCCTCCGTGCCGTACGGGATGGAGGAAAACGCATCGAACCAGAAGGGCGTTAACGCAATTTCGAGGGTTAGCGCCCTTTTGGCCCGTAATAACACTACTTTACGCCCTTCTGGCTCGAAATCATAATATACATAACTGTTAACGCCCTTTTGTTTTTGGAATATATAGTTAGATATATATATGATCCTGCTACATAGTATATATCATTAGAAAGAGCAGAACGAGATCTACAAGATGATACCAATAACTCCATAACCCCAAAATCGAGTTAACGCCCTTCTGGCTCCAAACAGACGATATACACATTATCCATTGTGTTTAAAGAATTAACACTAGAATATAAATGTACTTATATTCAAAGGTGTAATATATTCTTAATCATTGACCTTATCACTTTAGAAATAAAATATCAGAAAAGGGTTTAAATCAAGACATTCTGAAACAGTTATAAAGAGAAGATACAATCACTCAGAAACAGTAACAAAGCACTATACTAAGTGTTTGAGGATCATTCACAAAATAAAGAGAAGACACAATCATTCAAAAATTGATGGATTAATATTATTCTCAGTAGAAATATTATGTAAAAGTACTGAAATTTCACATGAATTATAATAAAGCAGACATACCTGTCATAGACCGAACTGATGTCAAGGTCTTGTTGAATTCCTTCAATGATGTTAATAGTTTTGAGTTGCTTTTTTTATACTCACTGGTGTTAGAAAGCGTACTGCGCATTGGCAATGCCCATATGTTACCATGGGTAATATGAATATTCATTAAGTACTTGAAATGCACCAAGTCCCTCTACTTGAGAGAGGAAACAAGTCACCGAGTTCATGCACCATATATACTACATGTACTATACAAAATGTATGGTGATTATCATACCCAAAATATCATACATAAAATATCATACATCTGTAACAAAATAAAACAATTAGCTTCAAATTATGGGATATCACAGGTACACTGGTCAATGGAACCAGTGAACCAAAGCAAAAGGTAAAAGTAGACTCAACATCATCACATTATATATATACAGCCATGGAAAAAATTATTAGACCAAGAATGGTTATTGATAGTGTTATTCTGTGGTAAGAAGGAAATAAAATATCATAAAAGCCAGGTATAATTGCTGGAATTTGGTATTCATTCAGTGAAATAGACAAAACATTTTTTATGATTGATTGTGTATGCATATATATAGTACCCTTTAATTACAGAAGCTTGTTCTAATAGGTTTTTCCAGGGCTGTTTATATGTGTGTATTTATTTATATAAAGATATATACTATAATTGTCAGGAAATAATATATACGACAGCTTTGGAAACTCCTGTGGAAATAATTATAATTGTGAGAAATGAAAATGAGAGATTAATAGTAGTGAAGCTTAAATCAAAGTTCCCCCGAGCTGTCTTCCCTTTTTGAAATTTTTACAAAGGTTGAAAAAATGTCTCGACCGGGAATGAAACCCGGGTTGTTGACTTAGAACGCCAATACCATAACCACTATGAAAAAAAAAACTAATTTGGAAGGATGATGTGCCCACACATTTATTGAGGTCCTTTGACTGATCGTTTCAATTCTATCAACAACTT
This sequence comes from Heliocidaris erythrogramma, assembly GCA_025617745.1. Lineage (NCBI taxonomy): Eukaryota > Metazoa > Echinodermata > Echinoidea > Camarodonta > Echinometridae > Heliocidaris > Heliocidaris erythrogramma. Next base: position 57,216,390 of record CM046854.1, read on the forward strand.
TGAATAGGAGTCATGACAATGCGTCCTTTTCAACCATGCAAAGGTTTTTTGAATGCCTCCATTTCTGCCATTGCTTTTGATTTTATGCAGATGGCATGACATTGGGATTTTTCCACTTGCAGCTGTTGAATGTATTGATCCTACTCCTGCCAGAAGTGAAATTAAGGCAGAGATCTTTTTTTTTCATAAGGAGGAGGGGGGGGGGGGGTGCAATTCAAACATAGGGATTGAAAGATTACCCACCTTTGCCGTGAAAACTAAAGTTGTATGCCGTAAATCAGAGGGGAAAAAGCACCGTTTATCATCACGGAAGTTAGTATTTTAGAAAATAGTAGACTTTGTGTGTGAAAAAACAACAAGAAAGGTCATTTATGATATATTTATGAACAAACAAAAAATGGGGTCAACTTTAGACAATAAAAGATCCTGTTGAATAGTTTCTCTGCAATTCCCTCTTTTGATAGTTGGTTACATGCTGTTTTTCTGAAGGTTCATAACTCTCGCATTAGTTTCTGACGTCATTCCCTCACAAGTCGCCAATTAATTTGTTTACATCAATAATTAATACAAATTTTCAATTTTTTCCAAGAATATGATTTCCTCAAGTGACCTTGAGGCATAGCTGAGGAGACAAATATCAACAAGAGTATTTTGATCTGTTTGATCAGTTTGAAGTAGGAGCTTATGATCTTAAAAGGGTACCAATCACTTAAAAAATAATGTCCTCTGTATGTTATTAGGGGTTCAATGTCACTAGTGAACTGTATTCAAAATATGAGCTTTATTCATTATTTCTATGAAGAGGTATTGCAAGTTTATATACTCAGTAAATATAAAAGTGATTGTGAGTAGACTAGTCGATGCACCCGTTTGTTCTCGCATAGATTATTTATATTATATTGGATGCATGGCTCTGAATGGGATACCAGAGAATATTCCACGAGTTAGGGCCATTATTGCACTCGATGAGTGCAATAATGGCCCTAACGAGTGGAATATTCCTGGTATTCCATGAAGTAAAGCCATCCAATATAATTATTATTATCTATACCCTACAGGAAAATGATTTAGAACTCAATAAAAAATCATTTTAACCAACCACATTCAGTTAATAGACCCCCTCATCATACTTCATTGTGATCACACAAGTTTAACTTAACCTCTTTATGATGTCATGTGCGTATGTGTGTATGCATTGCATTATTTGCGCGCGCGCAAACAGACCAGACAAAATGCGGCATAATATTGCACGGCAAGTTTATACATGTAGCCTATGGGGAATTCAGCGTTCCGTGCAATATGGGCTCACATTTTTCTGCATCATATAAGAAAATCAAGCGGACAAAAATATGCGTTTTTATTGCGCCGCTAAAATGCCTTATATAGGTAATAATTATATAATATTGACTGGCTTGAGGGGGATATCAGAATATATTGCCCGCAACAGAATCATATTGCCCCGAGTCAAAGACGAGGGCAATATGGTTCTTTTAAGGGCCATATTTTCGATATCCACCGAAAGTAGAGCCAGTCAATATTATTATTATTATTACCTAGACTCTATAATCATCTATGTACCTATTTTGTAGCAATTACAAACACGTCTGTTTGCCTGTCAGTCCTTCTGATTTCAGGTTATTCATACAGATATGTAATCTGGGCCAAGCAATTGTGACGTAAATTGTTTTCGCGTGTATCCATTGTTTAAACCTTTGTACACTTTAACGCGTACACAATACTGCGCGTATGCACTTTGATTAAAAGCGCGCTGACAAGAAAATACATCTATGGGTGGAATATGGCAAAACAGTTGCCCTCTTTTTTAGTACATTGGTCTATGGGGAAAACCCGGAAGAGAGCAATATGGCAAATATTGCCCGCTCCGGTGACGGATTCGGAGTTGCGTGTAAAATACAGCTTTTTATTTTGCAGCTAAAAATGCCTTGTATAGGTAATAATTAAGCAATATTGACGGGCCTCAGAGCGATACGACATATATCGCCGAACTAAATTTATATCGCCCGAGTCGAAGACGAGGGTGATATAAATTTTTCGTGAGGGCGATATATGTCAACCCTGAGGCCAGTCAATATTGCCATTATTAACCAAATCAGACATCTAGAGCCGCACAACTTACTCCGAAATACTCTGAAATGTAAAATCCATGTACAGGTAAGCCGACGCTGCTCATAGCTTCCTAACATTTCAAAAGTTACAAAAGAGGAAAACTGAGACTGAGTAAAACTTACCAATTTTGAAGATTTCAGCCTTGAAATGTGAGGATAATCCAATTTGAAATTTAAATCCAGTGCAATCCTAACTCCAACATCACAAAAGTAAAGAAGTTTAACTTCCTTCCATGTTGAAAAAAATACAACTTGAAAAGGTTTCAATAGAACAGTAATTGCAAAAACGCAGATAAAACTGAGTAGATTTTCACAAAAATCCAACTTCAAACGTAGCTATTTATAATTTCCAATGTTTGTTGTCTAGTTATTGTAGTAATTGATAGTCACAGTGCAATTTTCCAGCAAAAATGGGGTTTGCTGAACTTGCATTCTGTGACTGAGTGTATTTGTAGTGCTGCTCCTGTTTGTGATGGTTCTGGCAGCAGAGGTATTTGAAGAAGCTCTGTTTGTATCCAATGGCTGCAGAACATCATTCACTACATTTACTTCTTCAGTTACTCACTGGTGTTAGAAAGCGTACTGCGCATTGACAATGCCCATATGTTACCATGGGTAATATGAATATTCATTAAGTACTTGAAATGCACCAAGTCCCTCTACTTGAGAGGAAACAAGTCACCGAGTTCATGCACCATATATACTACATGTACTATACAAAATGTATGGTGAATATCATACCCAAAATATCATACATCTGTAACAAAATAAAACAATTAGCTTCAAATTATGGGATATCACAGGTACACTGGTCAATGGAACCAGTGAACCAAAGCAAAAGGTAAAAGTAGACTCAACATCATCACATTATATATATACAGCCATGGAAAAAATTATTAGACCAAGAATGGTTATTGATAGTGTTATTCTGTGGTAAGAAGGAAATAAAATATCATAAAAGCCAGGTATAATTGCTGGAATTTGGTATTCATTCAGTGAAATAGACAAAACATTTTTTATGATTGATTGTGTATGCATATATATATATAGTACCCTTTAATTACGGAAGCTTGGTCTAATAGGTATTTCCAGGGCTGTATATATGTGTGTATTTATTTATATAAAGATATATACTATAATTGTCAGGAAATAACATATACAACAACTTTGGAAACTCTTGTGGAAATAATTATAATTGTGAGAAATGAAAATTAGAGATTAATAGTAGCGTAGCTTAAATCAAAGTTCTCCCGAGCTGTCTTCCCTTTTTGAAATTTTTGCAAAGGTTGAAAAAATGTCTCGACCAGGAATCAAACCTCGGTTGTTGACTTAGAACGCCAGTACCGTAACCACTATGAAAAAAAAAACTCATTTGGGAGGATGATGTGCCCACACATTTATTGGTCCTTTGACTGATCATTTTCAACAACTTTGAATAGGAGTCATGACAATGCGTTCTTTTCAACCATACAAAGATTTTTGAATGCCATTGCTTTTGATTTTATGCAGATGGCATGACATTGGGATTTTTCCACTTGCAGCTGTTGAATGTATTGATCCTACTCCTGCCAGAAGTGAAATTAAGGCAGAGATCTTTTTTTTTCATAAGGAGGAGGGGGGGGGGTGCAATTCAAACATAGGGATTGAAAGATTACCCACCTTTGCCGTGAAAACTAAAGTTGTATGCCGTAAATCAGAGGGGAAAAAGCACCATTTATCATCACGGAAGTTAATATTTTAGAAAATAGTAGACTTTGTGTGTGAACAAACAACAAGAAAGGTCATTTATGATATATTTATGAACAAACAAAAAATGGAGTCAACTTTAGACAATAAAAGATCCTGTTGAATAGTTTCTCTGCAATTCCCTCTTTTGATAGTTGGTTACATGCTGTTTTTCTGAAGGTTCATAACTCTCGCATTAGTTTCTGACGTCATTCCCTCACAACTCGCCAATTAATTTGTTTACATCAATAATTAATACAAATTTTCAATTTTTTTCCAAGAATATGATTTCCTCATAACTTGAACCCAGTTAATGATTTTACATGTATACACTGATATGGAGTAAATAATTTGCTTTAAAAATGGAGAAAACATGATTTCTTTTATTCAGTATATATACAAAATGACTGATAATGAATATTTTTTTTTCATGAAATATTTTGTGAAAGGGTATACATGTAAACACATATCACTATAAATATACATGTAACTTGGTTATATATTCTGGGACAAAAATGGAGATTTTTTTTATTATCAATATAAACAATAGACAGTAATTGGCAAGTTGTGAGGGAATGACCTCACAAACTCATGATGGAGTTACATATTTGTCCCCTTAAAGAACCTTATTTCCTTTTGTGAATTATGAACCCCTGGTATAGTGGTATAGGAAATTTATGTTTTGTTATGAACCTTCGGAATCACAGACCTTTGCAAATATGAACCTTCAGAAAAATGAGTGTGGCCCCTGCACTTGATGGGCCCGCACATTTTAGAGGTCCTTGCACTGATCATTTCAAATCGACAGCTTTGATTAGGAGTTCATAACAATGCTTTCTTTTCAACTCTACAAAGATTTTTGAATGCCTCCAAATTTCTGCCATTTCTTTTGAATTTATGCAGATGGCATGATGGTTGGGGTTTTTCTGCTTGCATCGGTTGAATGTATTGATCCTACTCCCACCAAAAGTGACCTTGAGGCATAGCTGAGGGGACAAATATCAGCAAGAGTATTTTGATCTGTTTGATCAGTTTGAGGTAGGAGCTTATGATCCTAAAGGAGAATTACGCTCAGAAATAAAGACGATAGTGTTCAAAGGTGTTATTTATTCCTACTTGTTAGACCATATGGCTTCGCGTCAAAATATACGAGATCGATACGAATCAAGATTTTCTGAGCAAAATTTACCATCTGCTAGCAATATGTATCGTCTGCTAGCAGCACATGGGGGCTGCCATTTTGTTTATGTGTACAAGAAGATTTTCTTAATCCAAATGCTCAATTGCCTTTTTCAAAATTAAAAACCCATTTGAGATTAAAAATATAGAATAGATATGTCAATTTATTTTTAAACTGAATATTTCCTATATGTGTGCCAACGGGTCGGAATCAGGCGGAAGTCGCAATCGGTCCTTGTCTAGAAACAAGGGTTTTAATGAAAATGTCATTTTGTACCAATTTTTTTTTTTTTACATATTCCGAAGCTATGATTATTCCTCTACCACGTCCCGAAATTTAAAGCCAAAAACATGTCTAAGCACCTCAAAATAATGTTTTAAATCACCTCTTCCAAATTGCATTCAACGGGAGTTTCATCTTCGCAAAAACGACAGATCATCAGCAGCGACCTTTGCGCACGTCTCTTTTGTTACTAGGGCCCTGAGTGACGTGACATAATGGCAGTTCGCCGACTTCGCACCCTGTGATTGGTCGGCGCTCTAATTGCCTAATGCATATTTATTTTTCTTAAAAGATTGTGTTGTTGCCAAACGTTACCTCTGCTCGCCGTCTTTGAGCGCTGTGATTGGTTACTCATAATTATTGTTATGCATGGGTCCGGGGGCGAGTGCTGGCACAGCATAAAAAGCGCATAGAAAATGTGTGATGACGTCAATTCACTTTCGAACAATATTTTTTTATATTTCTTTCTTTACGTCTTTATTTAAAATTTTCGTTCTTTTTTCTTTCTTCTTTCTTCTTTCTTCCTTTCTTCCTTTATTTCTTTCTTTTCTGCAAGGGCGAACATTTTTAGTCGGGAAATAACATTACTGAGATGGAGGCGGCTTCAGTCCAGCTTTTTAAAAACTTTTGGTGTTACACATACACCTTTCAGATTCTTTAATTTTCTCTCTGGAGAATGTAAAAAAATAAAAATAAACCTGAGAGGCAATACATCACAATAACCCCCACCCCCCCCCCTCCCCCGCTCCAAGCCCAATCTATTGGCGCGTTTCAAGACAGGCCAGTAACTAGGGGAGGGGGGCTGAATCCCCCGTTTTCCAGCCAAAAAGGGGGGATAATTCAGACCTACCCCACTACCCCAGTTGATGAGTAGTGATCCGCTTGCCAAAGGAAAAAAAAGGAAGCCATGGGGGGTGGAAGGGAAATTCAAAGTGATATATATATTTTATTCGTATCCTCGTCTCAATAAATCATGACGAAGAATGCCGCCACTGCGCATGCGCTCAACCATATCGCCGGCGCCATTTTTGTTGGATTGCATCTAACTTTTCTGCGCTCGATTTAACCATAAAAATCCTCCTTAATCGGAACTATCTTGGAGTTATCTCGGAATATTGCTAGTTTATTTTGGATGTCTCGTGTTTTTCTACATTTGTGACGATTTTTACAATGCTGAAGTCGTCGCAAAATTCGGATTCTTCCGCTGAAAAATCGAAGAGATCGAACGGCGTGGGATCCGCTCAGAAGAATGGGAACGCTCCCATTGCGGCTGCCGAGGCTAGCCCGGCGGCGAAGCCGAGCCCCGCTCCTCCCGCTGCGGCGGTGGAGCGGAAGATTGTGAAGCCGGGAAAATCCACCACTAAAGCAACGCCTCATAAAGATACGGAGGATGTGCTAGCCCGGATGGATAAACTTGAGCAAGCTGTCACGAAGCTGGTGGAAACTCAGACTTCACTTTTTGCCCACGGGGCAGCCAATAAAATTTCTAACGCCCACGGGGCAAACTCTGATCCCGGATCAGTTGCAAGCAGTAGCAAATACGCCACGGGCGAGTGCTCAACAGCTACCTCTTTGGAGGATGCCATCGAGCTACACAGTGAGGATAATGATCAAATTATGTACTCTGACTCTGATGATGATGGGGGCCTGACCAGCCCCTACGCCGCCCCGCCAATCATGGACAAGGGCAAGAAAATCCCTATGATGGCGGCCAGATTTGCCTCCCCCTCGGGGGTTGGGGACTCAATTGATGAAGACATTGCTGAGACAATTAACTTCATGATGGGGCAGAAGCTCGATGAAAAAGCTCTGAAGGAGACAAATGAAAAATATGCTTGTCCTGCAAACACAGAATTTGCTCTTATCGTCCCCAAAGTCAACCCCGAAATCTGGGAAATGACATCTTCTGCTGTTAAAACGAGGGACCTTCGTTTACAAAGCTTACAAAAATCTCTCGTAAAAGGGATTTCGGCGTTTGCCCAGAACTTGTCCTCGGACAATATGACCGAAGCGCAGCAGGATGGCTTGGCTCTCCTCTGCGATGCCAGCTTCCAGTTATGTGCCATTCGTCGAGAAGGGATCAAACCAGATTTGGGGCAGTTCGGACGGAAGCTCTGCAAACGCCCAGTGAACTCTTCCAATTTCTTGTTTGGGGATGATTTGGGGCAAACACTCAAAGAACTAAAAGATGAGAGAAAAGCAATGGAGGGGATGATGAAGCCACCTCATACTCATAGCCATAGCTCCCAATACCATCCCTATAAGCGCACGGGTGAGATGCGCCAAAAGCAATCGACTCCAAAGAATGCAGGCTGGACCCCTCGGGATTTCAGCGCAGGTTCAAAGCAAACGGGAGGATATGGCAAGCCTTTTTTAGGACAGTGGAAGGGGCACCACAAGGAATGGCCCCGATCAAGCGACCCGTCGCCCGCCAGAATGGACGACCAGAGGACAAAGGCCAAGGGCCAGCCCCAACGCCACGGGCAGGGGAGAAAGTAACTGGAGCCTCACAAGCAATCATTCAAGAGGTGAGTACCTCTTCTACTAGGGAATTATCAAATGCAGTCGGAGGTCGACTGAAGTTATATTACAAAGACTGGTGTGCTCTTACATCGGATCCCTTCATTCTTCAGGCCGTTAGAGGGTATAAAATTGAATTTAACCCTGCCAAATTTCCTCCTCAACGGAGCAGACCCCTTTACCCATACAAAAGGGATAAAGCTGAAATGGCAAAGATTGATGAAGAAACTGCTCGTTTACAGGAGAAAGGGGTCATTGAGCGATGCCTCCCTGAGGCTGGTGAATTCATTTCAGAGATTTTTACTCGGCCAAAGAAAAATGGAGGGATCCGCTTAATTTTAGATCTGTCAGAGCTGAATAACTCTGTTGATTACCAACACTTCAAGATGGACAATATTTTGTCCATTAAAGCCCTTCTTTCAGAAGGCTATTTCATGGCTTCAGTAGACCTCCGTGACGCATATTACACAATTCCTATACACTCGAGTCAAGAAAGTATCTCCGCTTCAAATGGGCAGGGCAACTGTGGCAGTTCAAGGCCCTCCCCAATGGCTTAACCTCTGCCCCAAGACTGTTCACAAAAGTACTAAAACCAATACTTGCCTCTTTGAGACACTCTGGGCATCTTGTTCTCGCCTACCTAGATGATACTATCATCATTGGGAAATCCAGAACAGCCACTCAAAAGGCTGTGCAAGCTACAGTCGAAATATTCTCCAAACTCGGCTTTGTTATCCACCCGGACAAGTCGGTTCTGGATCCTACTCAGGATATTGAATTTTTGGGTTACAGACTCAACACCGTTTCCATGAAAATCACACTCCCTGAGAACAAGATTACTGATATCAAGGAGGCATGTATTGACTTGATTTCTGACAAGAAACCCTCTATTCGTAAAGTAGCTAGAGTAATTGGGAAAATCATAGCCACTTTCCCTGCAGCCCAGTATGGGCCACTGCACTATCGGGCCATGGAGGTTGAAAAGATCAATGCATTAAAACAGAGGGGCCATTTTGATCGCCCTATGTATCTCTCTGATAAAGCAAAGTCTGATCTTCAGTGGTGGATCGAGAACGTGGCTATGGTTTGGAACCCAATCTGGCGTAAAAACCCCACTTTTGAGCTGCGGACCGATGCTAGTGGCCAGGGGTGGGGCGCTACGAACCTAACCTCGCAAACAGGGGGCAGATGGAATGCGCAAGAATTGGAACGTGCCAAATCAAATGAGATTAATTACTTGGAAACCCTCGCTGCAGGGTTCGGGCTGAAAGCCTTTTGCTCCCAGATTCGGAATACTCATGTGCTTATGCGCCTTGATAATTCTACTGCAGTCGCTTACCTGAATAATATGGGGGGTGTCAAATCTGCATCTTGTAATGAAATGGCACTTCAGATTTGGGACTGGTGCAGCAGGCGTGATATCTGGATAACGGCTGCGCATCTGCCTGGGTCACAAAATGTTGAGGCTGACCTCATGTCCAGAAAATTTAATGACAATACCGAGTGGATGTTAGATAGAGGGCTCTTTCAGGAAATTTGCAAGAAATTTGGTACGCCCAAAGTTGACCTATTTGCATCTAGGCTTAATACGCAGCTCCCGATCTACGTGTCATGGTTACCAGATCCGTATGCCTGGGCAGTGGATGCTTTCACGCTAGACTTGCCTCATCGCCAAGTGTCTCCAGAAGGTCAGGCAAGATAAGGCACAAGGATTGTTGGTGGTCCCCTGCTGGCCGACACAAGCGTGGTTTCCACTCTTACAGGATATGTTACTGGAGGCACCATGGCACATCAGGGATTGTAGTTGTCTAGTTAGGCAACCAGTGTCGGGTACCCCCCACCCACTTACAAATCTCTCTCTTTTTATTTGCAGGCTTGGAGCCAGCAACTTCACTCACAAGGCCTCACCACAAGAACTGTGAACATTATTGGAGCCTCATGGAGGGACTCTACTAAGCGTCAATATAACGTTTATTTATCAAAGTGGATAAAATTTTGTGAGGAAAAGAATTGGATTTGGACCCATACTAAAGTGGGATATGTGCTGCAATTCTTTGATTCGCTTTTCTACGGGCACCATGCAAACTACAACGTGATTAACTCTGCTCGTAGCGCTTTATCTTCAGTAGTGAGCTTAGAAGGGGGCTTATACTCTATTGGAACGCACCCCATGGTTTGTAGGTACTTAAAAGGTGTTTTCCAACTTAGACCCCCCGTTCCCAGATACAGGTGTATTTGGGATGTGAGCAAAGTCTTAAATTATCTTAGGAAACAGTCGCCAGCTCACAAACTGACTTTGAAGAATTTATCACTTAAAGTTTGCACCTTGTTTGCACTGGTTTCGGCTCAACGGGTACAGACGCTGTATGAGATATCTTTGGATAGCTTGAAGTTTTCTTCGGACCGTGTGGATATCAATATTGATTCGCTACTCAAGCAGAGTAGGCCTGGGAATGTGGGAATAAATTTGTCGTTTGGAGCTTTCTCTGCAGACAAGAGATTGTGCATCCTACACTACCTCAGGCATTATAAGAGTAGAACACAGGAGATTAGGGGTCAGGAGCAAGGCCTCTTTATTACTTTTAAGAGACCCTTCCATAGGGCTACGAAACAAACTATCAGTCGATGGATTAAAGTTACTCTACAACAGGCTGGAGTCGACACGAATAAGTATTCTGCCCATTCGACAAGGGCAGCGTCGACATCTTTTGCCAGTCGTCATGACATTCCACTCGCCTCAATTCTCAAGCAGGCTGGGTGGAAGGGAGAAAAAACATTTAAGGACTTCTATTTGAAGCCACTTGAAGAGGGACAGCCTTCGTTCTCACAAGCTGTCCTTGAGAGTCAGTGAAGCACATTTTTTGTTGATGGGTAAGGGTGTTTTTCAGTGTTCGATAAACGCCCGTGTTTGGAACGGCTTTCGTGCCCGTTGCGAGGGCTTTAAAATCTTCGTCATGATTTATTGAGACGAGGATACGAATAAAATAGACTAATTAAACGAAAACTTACCAAGTTTGAAGCTTTAATTACTATTTTCATAGTATCCGGAGGCGAGATAAATCATGCCCTCCTCTCCCTCCCTTTTTCATCTAGCTTCAGTTTTTCGTTGTTAGTCTTAATTTTATTCGTATCTTTTTCCTCGCGTCGGGCACGACGGCTTTGAATTATGGTTGAGCGCATGCGCAGTGGCGGCATTCTTCGTCATGATTTATCTCGCCTCCGGATACTATGAAAATAGTAATTAAAGCTTCAAACTTGGTAAGTTTTCGTTTAATTAGTCTATTCAATATAATTCTTCTGTCCATTTGTTATTCCGGCATATAACGGAGGGGGGGGGGTTGAAAATGGGCTGAAAGTTCAAATATCCTACCCTCGGCAGATATCAACTTGAACACTGTAGGAAAATTGGAAGAAAAATTCTAAAGGGACACCAAATACCCTGCACAAAATAAATAATGATTGTTTAGTTTGGTATAATAATACCAACTGACTTTTAAAGGAACATGGAGGTCACATGTAGAGGACAAAGTAAGGAGATGAGAAAGTAATAGAATTTTTCACTCCATTGAGTTTGTTCCTGCAACTGCCATTTTGAGCAAATCTTGTAGGCTTCTGTTATTTGTTCACAAAATCACACTTCTCACACGGAAAGTAGTGCAAATGTCCACTTTTTCAAATTCTAACCCCTGCCCCCCCCCCCTCAAAAAGTCTTATAGTTACGGGCCTGATAGAGACTGTATGTTGGCATAGTAACCAGCTCCGTCGCACTGGGAAACCCTCGATAAAAGAGACTTGACATTCGCAAGCATGCCATGTAAATACATTGTAACCACGTTTCTTTGTTTATGTATGAATAAGCTGGGATTTTTTTGACAATGTAGAACAATACACTGTCCGAGACGGTCGTTCAACGTGTAAGATTTTTGTTACTAGGCCACCGCCCTATTTACCCAGTGCGACTGTGAACAGTATTGAAGGGGAAGGAGTTGGCTTTCTAACAGATCCCCATAAAAAGGCGCCCATTGTTCTATGTATTGATCGTGGGTGACTGTATGCTGGCATCAACACCTATTTGCACCACTGAATGGTAAAATCCTCAATAACATAAAACTAGAATTTTACATCCACATGCAACACATAGCCACAATTATTAATTTTTTTTAATCATTTCTTATGTGTGAAAAGTGCGTGAACAATTGCAGGGCCAGGGAAATAACGTTATGGCATGAATATTCAACATTAACAATTTTATCCCGTCTGAGCATTTTAATGTTGAAACGACCGAACATACACAAGTACACACAATAATAAAATAAATAAAAAAATAAGTAGAACTCTAAAAAATAGATAAAATAATTCCATTATAGTTTACATGACGAACACCTTTTATTCAATTCAATCCGAAATACGAGAATTAGTTTTTACCTTTTTATGTAGAAAAATAATTTGAAATCTGTTGTTTTAACGGATTATGATGCACATAATTCACATTCCCTTTAATTTTTTGTTAACTAGACTTTCAGCAAGTGTATAGGCCGGCGGAATGTTTTTCAGATTTGGGGGGGGGGCAAATGAGGGGGCAAATTTGGCGACAATATTGGTTACAAAGTTTTCATCGGCATTGTCGATATTTCAGGCTTAAATTTTTTTATTCAGTTAGCAAAACTTACGCCCCCTGCAAATATTGGGGCGGCCAATTTTTTTACGCAGTTTCCTATGTCCGATTAAAAAATATTGGGGGGGGGGGCCTGGCCCCACCGGTCGCACCGGCCCTGGTGTACATTATAACTTCAAGGTCATGAGGTTGCGTTTCGGTTTTGATTGATAAAGGTAAACATTTGTAAATCTGTAATCATTTCAGGGCATACCCAGAAAAAATTATGGGGTTAGTTGTCATTGTCACTGATTGCTCGCTCCATATTGTTAAAAAAAATAAATTGAATGATTAAGTCTTCATCTTGTGATTTCAAGCTTATGATGTCTCTGCGGAGATGTACTAGTGAAGTTTGTCATGCCTATGTTTCTGGATATCACTTTACAAATATTGGGCTGGTGAGGATCAAGCCGATGAATAAGCCTGGATCATCAAGGATAAGCAGGAAATACAGTGTACGAAATAAATAAACATCAAAGCGTGCATGATCTAGTTGGTAGTAGTCCTCCATAATACCCCATCTGAGGAGTTTAGACTGGAGAACAAGAACGGCGTTTATGGGTTGAAAATAAAATTAACTTAAGTCGGGAGGGGGGGGGGGGGGTGGTCGGAATTCTAGGGGAGCTAGATAATCTTGGTTGACACCAAGACCTTTGAAAAGACCTGGGGAAACTTATTGTAGCTGACATTTTTAGGGCTCAGCCAGTCTGGTGTACAATCGAAAGACTTATGCATGAGCCAGTGTTGGTTACAAGTGAGGTAGTGACTTTACCATACCAGTATACAGAGCACTACATAAGGTCAATTGGTCATAAAACTCATAACGCTTGTTGCTGGGTAAATGGGCCTATGGTGTATAAATTCCCCATGAAAACTGATTATCTGAAACGCGGGCAAGGGAGAAATCAGGGACGCCGGATTTTTCAGAGAACAAAACTGTTTGCTATTCTGTATCTTTTGAGGGACTGCAATCTTCATTATTTTTAAACAATTTATAATCCGAACCTAGATGGTCGTTGTCTAAGGTTTCTTGAAGGAACGATAGAGATAACGACAGAAAGGTCGGACTAAGAGGGAGAGAGAGAGAGAGAGAGTGAGAGCGAAGTGAAGTTGTCTTTATAATACTACTACTAATAATAACAATAATGATGATGATAATAATAATAATATTAATGATAATTAAAAAATCTTTTTAGGTCCAAATTTAAACGGGCATTTCCAAGTGCACTTTTTCTGTGTATAAATTAAGACTTAACCCCAAGTATTTCAAAATGATGATAATGACAACAACAACAATATAGTAGTGATAATAATAAAAAATCTTTTAGGCCCTAATTTAAACGGGCATTTCCAAGTGCACTGTTTTCTGTGTAGAGATTATGACTGGCTACCAAAATAAAAAAGGCCTGCTAATCGTAATTTAACCTCAAGTATTAATTCAAAGTAACCTTACAAAGTGATGATACAATTGGTAATACCTAGCATGTGATCAAAGAAACATGGCAGTAAAATTATTGAATCTTGCTAGTGGTTTGATGGAAGAAAAGTTATTGTGATAAAAAAAATAACTTAGAATTTCGAGACTGCCTTGGTATTCAGTGCTGTCTTTTTCTCCTTTTTCATAATCTAAATTGTCAAAGATTCCAAATAAAATTGCCCCAAGAAATTAATAAATAAATGAATCATTGCATGGGGTCTTGTCCTTGTTAGCATAATTTATATCTGGCAAGAGATTCCATATATTTTGCTTTTTGAAAATATGAGGCAAGGAGAAAAAAGGTGATCTAAAATCCGGGATTGGGGGATTGTGTTTGTAGAGGTCTCAATGGAGCGGGGCTGTGCTACGTGAAATGAAATTTCAATAATAAAATCTTCGTAAAGGCTAAAACGGCAGAGAAAGGACCATCAATACCGCTGGCTGGTGTACGCTCATTGTTACATAATGTAATTTACATACAATTTGCATAATTACGGGTTTTTGCACGCTGCACGCGCCCTTGGCACGTGGTCAAGTTCAAGGGAGACGTTGCTAGGGAAGTGCTCAACGGACCATAACAAGCTACGGGCAGCTTGTTTTCGTTTCGCACCGAAACTTTGAGCACCGTTTTCTCTGTTTTTTAAATTCCTTGGCAGAGCGTTTTCATGTTTTAAATTACTTTTTACAATGACTTCTGTTTTAGTAATATATCCATGTTATACATCATTTTAAAGGTTATTAACCAGAGATTCTAGAACACATGATAACTGGCATTTGCAATTTTGCGACTTCGCCTGAAACCGTCGCGTTTGGTCACATATTTCTGTTGAAAATCGATATTCGCTTAATAGAAATCTATTTTCTCGATACTGGACGTATGGGACGGAGCAAATTAATTCAAATTTTATGGATGCTTCTTCCCTGAGCATCTATAGCAGCAAACTACGCATTCACCTGCTTTCGGATAATGGACTTGAAAATTCGGAATGCATGCTGCATATATTATGTTCTGCTCTGTTTGGCAAACGCAAGAAAATAGATTTTTGTTAAGCAAAACCAGACAATTTAAAAGTATTATTATAAAGATTTAATTTTTATAATACATGTAAACACCCACTTTATATTTTTCGTCACATATGGGATTTTAGGTAATGAAGAAAATCAATTTAGGATTTGGATTCAAAATATCTTCCTGACTGGAACATTTCTCACTGGTTCATGTACAACTCCAAATCAGCAAGAAAATGGCAGCCCCCATGTAAATGAGTAGGAGACGATACCGGGTGTTGGAATATCTTTATTTATACCCTTTTCTGATATCTTATTAGAAAATGATTTAGGCCAATAAGGAATATATTACACCTTCCAATATAATTAAATTTGTAATTCTCCTTTAAAAGGGTACCAATCACTTAAAAAATAATGTCCTCTGTATGTTATTAGGGGTTCAATGTCACTAGTGAACTGTATTCAAAATATGAGCTTTATTCATTATTGTATCCCCCGGCATACTGCCGGGGGATACTTTGGATTCAGCAGCGTTTCGCCGCCGCCGCCGCGTCCGCGTCACATTCTTGTGTGCGCTCTAGCGGTCACATTTCTCGACGAATTTCTTTCAGACTTCCTGTGGACGTGTATCTTGGTAAAATCTGGACCCCTATAGTTTATGGTGATGCTGCCCCCAGTGTTCCGTCTTTTATAGGGTAAAAGGCCATATTTTGGGGGATAGTTTGTGTGCGCTCTAGCGGTCACATTTCTCAACGGATTTTGTTCAAATTTTGTATGAAGGTGTCTCTTGGTAAAATCTGGAACCCTATAGATTTTGGTGATGCTGCCCCCAGTGTTTCGTCTTTTATAGGGTCAAAGGTCATATTTTGATAGATGTCTTGTGTGTACTCTTGTGTGCGCTCTGGCGGTCACATTTCTCAACGGATTTCGTTCAAATTTTGCATGAAGGTGTCTTTTGGTGTAATTTAAAAACCTATAGTGTTTGGTGATGCTGCCACCAGTGTTCCGTCTTTTATAGGGTCAAAGGTCATACTTCAGGGCATGGCGTGAGTGCACTCTGCAGGCCACATTTCTTGATGGATTTCTTTCAAATTTTGTATGGAGATGTATCTTGGTATAATCTACACATCTTTACTGTTTGGTGATGCTGCCCTCATTGTTCCGTCCTTTATAGGGTCAAAGCTCATTTTTCCATTTCTTGCACTCTTTCTTCTGCATTTCTTGACGGATTTCGTTCAAATTTTGCATGAAGGTGTCTCTTGGTGTAATCTAAAAACCTATAGTTTTTGGTGATGCTGCCACCAGTGTTCCGTATTTTATAGGGTCAAAGGTCATACTTCAGGGCATGGCGTGAGTGCACTCTGCAGGCCACATTTCTTGATGGATTTCTTTCAAATTTTGTATGGAGATGTATCTTGGTATAATCTACACATCTTTACTGTTTGGTGATGCTGCCCTCATTGTTCCGTCCTTTATAGGGTCAAAGCTCATTTGTCCCTTTTGTGCACTCTTCTGCATTTCTTGACGGATTTCATTCAAATTTTGTATGGAGATGTATCTTGGTATAATCTACACATATTTAATTTTTGGTGATGCTGCCCTCATTGTTCCGTCCTTTTCCATTTCTTGCACTCTTACTTCTGCATTTCTTGACGGATTTCGTTTAAATTTTGCATGAAGGTGTCTCTTGGTGTAATCTAAAAACCTATAGTTTTTGGTGATGCTGCCACCAGTGTTCCGTCTTTTATTTATAGGGTCAAAGGTCATACTTCAGGGCATGGCGTGAGTGCACTCTGCAGGCCACATTTCTTGATGGATTTCTTTCAAATTTTGTATGGAGATGTATCTTGGTATATCTCTCAACACATTTCTTTCAAATTTTATATGAAGATGTGTCTTAGTGAAACCTACACATCTAAATTGTTTGCTGATGCTACCCCCACTGTACCACTTTCTGTACAGTCAAATGTCATATTCAGGTTGTTGTTAGGGTCAAATGTCATATTTTCGTTGCATGCATTCTGGAGGACACATTTGTTAGCTCATTTCTTTCAGATTTTGTATGTAGGTCCATTATAGATTACACCTCTACAGTTTTTGGTGATGCTGCCTCTAGTGTTCCGTCTTTCATAGGATCAAAGGTCATATTTTAGTGGATGGCTTATGTGCGCTCTGAGGTCATATTTCTTCCGAATTTTCTATAAAAATGCATTATACTCTAATCTGCACAAATCGTTTTGGTAATCCTGCTCCTAGTGTTGACAATATTCCGGGCCACTGGCGGCAATTTCTACACCATCCTTTTGTTTGAGGGAGGGGATGGGGGAGGGTCTTTGTCCCTCCTTCAAATCGCTGCCAGTGCCGGGGGATACATTTCGCATTGCGCGGCACCAGCAATGCACATTTCTAGTTTCTATGAAGAGGTATTGCAAGTTTATATACTCAGTAAATATAAAAGTGATTGTGAGTAGACTAGTCGATGCACCCATATGTCCTCGCATAGATTATTATCCATTATTTGAACGTTCTGTCACACACCCCGTTTCCTTTCGCAGATTTGAATAGGATTTCACAATGCTCTCTTTTGCTCAATACCATGGGGTGTATGATTGAATAATAATAACTAGCATTTGGTAGTCGCTCTTCATAGCCCAGGATGAAATCCCCATTGAAATTCCAAATTGAATTACCAATTGAATTACCAATTGAATTACCAATTGAATTACCAATTGAAGCCAATTGGTATCGGAGAGTATATGGAAAATGAAACAATTGGTACCCATTGAAGCCTGATTTAATTGGTACCCATTAAAACCAAGTGGTACCCATTGAGAACTGGTTTTAATTAGTACCCATTGATTTCAATGGGAACCACTGATTTCAATGGGTAGCCATTAATTTCAATGGGGACAAATCGGTTTCAATGGGGACCCATTGAAACCAATGGGTACCCATTGAGAACTGGTTATAATTGGTACCCATTGAGAACTGGTTTTAATGGGTTCCCATTGGTTTCAATGGGTACCAATTATAACCAGTTCTCATTGGGTACCCATTGAAATCATTGATTGCTTCCATATTTCCAGTTCATATTCAAATGGGTAACGTCACTGAGAGTGACTTTTTTTTTTAACTGCTACTATGACTCAAACAAAATGAGATCTAAACGGTTCTGTAATTCAAACGATGTTTAATCTTCAAGTCTTCAAATTCTGGTGTTCACATTTATGTAATCAAATAAATATACAATTGTACAGCGATGCGGTGAAAGCCTGTAGGGCTCCGCTTGAGAACTGGGCTAGATCTGATACACTGCCGTGGAAGAAAAGAACAGAGCTACTCTACGAGAATCGCTCTTTTCTTCCTAATATTGGTCACAGCAGTGAAATATCTGGTGAAACACCTAATAAAGGTTAGTTTTAATTTGTCACTTGACATTTTTTTGGAAAAAAACGATACTATGACTTCGAACTGAGTCCACAAAATCACTGCAAGAACGACCATGTCGGCATTGATTCAGCAATACTATTTCACAATACGGGGAAAGTTGCTCACATTAGTTCTCAGTCTGACTTCCGACAGTGGTCTCCTGCGGCTGAATTGTTGGTGTTTTTTAATATTTGATGCTCTGTATTGTGGGCAAGACATCCTTCTTCAACTTAACTACATCTATAGAGTCAATCTTGCATTGACGTTCGAAGGCTGATTTTTCGAAATGGTCGCTTCAAATTTGTGTATGCTGTGTACATGTGTTGCTGCTGTGAAATCTTTACGCCGAATTTTCACAAACTTCACCCACAAATTCTGTTGCTTATTGAGCTTTGGAAAGGTGAAGAAACTGATGCTGGGGTTCGAACTTTAAAGCATTGTAACACCCCCCCCCCCCCCCCCCGACAACACACGCACACACACAACGCAATTTCTTGGCATTTTGCCACAAAACGTAAGGATTCCCCCAAAAGAAAGCGACTTTCGTTGATGTTGTTTTTTTTACACACGATTTCAATAGCGCGCGTTATGCTCCGGATGAATTGATCAACGCTACCCATGCAGTGACGTCATAGCAGGTCACCGCTTCGATGTTTATCGGTCTGTTTGAGAAATCTGGCTCAATAAGGGCAATAATCAAGGGTACATTTTATGCAAAAAAAATCTATTTTATTTGCTAAAATTGGTGAAACCTTTATTTCAATATGTTTATTATTTATTTACAAACCATATTCTTGCAATTGGGGGTCGGAAAAAAACGTATGAGCTCTTTAAATGTAATTTATGCACACATTGAGAAGAACATTTCCTGCCAGTGAATTCCTGACCTGTTAAAAATTCTTTTGGGACAGGTACCAATTGGCAAGCTCATACCAATTGAAAATATGCCAATTAAATTGTAATCCTAATTGAATTGTTGGAATTGGTTTCCAATGGGTCCCCATTGAAACCAATTCGTCCCCATTGAAATCAATGGGTACCCATTGAAATCAGTGGTACCCATTGAAATCAATGGATACCCATTGATTGCTTCCATATTTCCAGTTCATATTCTAATGGGTACCAATTGGCAAGCTCATAATTAAATTGTAATCGTAATTGGTACCCATTGAAACGAATGGGTACAAAAATACCAATTGAATTGTTGCAATTGATTTCAATGGGGACAAATCAGTTTCAATCGACCCATTGAAACCAATTGAGAACTGGTTATAATTGGTACCCATTGAAATCAATGGGTTCACATTGGTTTCA
The DNA here is from genome assembly GCA_025617745.1 of Heliocidaris erythrogramma. Classification (NCBI taxonomy): domain Eukaryota; kingdom Metazoa; phylum Echinodermata; class Echinoidea; order Camarodonta; family Echinometridae; genus Heliocidaris; species Heliocidaris erythrogramma. Next base: position 57,236,105 of record CM046854.1, read on the forward strand.
ATGGGTACCAATTATAACCAGTTCTCAATGGGTACCCATTGGTTTCAATTTGTCCCCATTGAAATCAATGGGTACCCATTGAAATTGATTGCTTCCATATTTCCAGTTCATATTCTAATGGGTACCAATTGGCAAGCTCATACCAATTGAAAATATACCAATTAAATTGTAATCCTAATGGGTACCCATTGAAACGAATGGGTACGAAAATACCAATTGAATTGTTGTAATTGATTTCAATGGGGACCCATTGAGAACTGGTTATAATTGGTACCCATTGAGAACTGGTTTTAATTATTGCATGGTACCCATTGAAATCAATGGGTTCCCATTGGTTTCAATGGGTACCAATTATAACCAGTTCTCAATGGGTACCCATCGGTTTTAATTTGTCCCCATTGAAATCAATGGGTACCCATTGATTGCATGCTTCCATATTTCCAGTTCATATTCTAATGGGTACCAATTGGCAAGCTCATACCAATTGAAAATATACCAATTAAATTGTAATCCTAATGGGTACCCACTATTACCAATGGGTACGAAAATACCAATTACAACTAGAATTTTAATGGGAATTTCATCCTGGGAGTACAACTATATCACAGCATTTACAAGCTTGATGTTACTTAATATAACATTAAAGTAACATCACGGGTGTAGACTCACATAATTATCCATTGTTAGTGGGGGGATGATCTATTCATCATCCTCCCACTAACAATAGAAAGTGTGTTCGTATCTACGCCACTGCATAACATAACATGAAAGATGAAATTAATAATACATAACATTGAATAAAAATTAACTTAAAAGCATAAATTTTGAAAGAAATGGAAGGGTTTAATCAGGGGCGGATCCAGGATTGAGTAAAAGAGGGGACACAAATGAAGGTTTGTCAACTTTTGGAAAAGATAGACCCGTATTTTGATGCCGTCCTTATGAGTAATTTTTTTTAATGAATAGCGGTCCTTATGACTAGCAAGCGGACCCCGTTAGTTGTAGTGACCGTTAGATGCATTTTAAGGTATGAAAAATCATACCAGGTACCCATTCAATATATAATGTCAGGAGAACTGGAGATTTATTGTAATATGACATGATTTATTTATGAAACATTTTTTACCATTTGTGCAAGAATATATAATATTTCATATGTTTTGAAGTGATTACATGTGCATTCATTGTGCACTCATTGTGCACTTTTTAAACTGGTAGAGACTAAAGTGAGAACATGCAAACCATCTACTCATGGAGTTATCCCCAAGGAACCCTTTGATGCACCCTACACACCATCCTGATACCACCTATCTTCCATACAGGTTCAGGTTCAGGTCCGGTTCAGGGCATTCATCATCTGATCTATTTCAAGAAACCTAGCATCACCTGTTCCACCGAAGAGGTTGTGTATTTACTGGTCCACCACGCAGAGTCTGTTTAAAATCTTTGGCTGATGTTGTAAACCAGCAAAGTCTTCAGTACATGTACCTCCAAAGACTATAAGGTTTAATAGAAGAAGCATGCAAATAGTGTATTCGATTTTTCTGAACCCAAGTGTAATATTTTGTGTTTGTGATAAAAATGTGATGAAGGAAAAAAAAAATTTCAGTAAGTCTTCACAAAAATATTATTAAGTACTCTTCCTTTGGGGGCTGGGGGGGGGGGGGGGGGCAAAATGAAAGTGGTTGAACTATTTAAGGTTTATCATTTGTCCAAATTAAGTAGACTGGTGTTTCCGCATCCCAGGGGAATGGTTTTGGAAGACCAAAGCATTTTTGCATGTTTATTACCATTGTCAATATCCATGTTGGGGAGGATCTACCCTAGGTATTTCTCTGTCAGGTATATGTTTACCACCAAGACATGACAGAGAATTTTCCACCCATTTAGGATTATACATGTACACGCATAACTTCTCAATGATTGTGACTACACATGTATTACATATGGGGTAGTCTTGAATGTATTCACCATTAATTGCATGTGGCGTATAATCCTCTGTCATTTATCACAGCAGTTCAATGCGAGTTGCACCATTTTGATGGATTGAGTTTTTGCCGAAGCAGTACATCTTACACCATGGGAGGATTCTGTCATCTCTGTCTGCTGATAATTCTCCTGATGAGATCTGGTGATGTTGAAACCAATCCAGGTCCAAACACCCCGCAAAGGTACATGTAAGCTTGGAATTTCTGAATTCCTTTCAACATAAAATAATGCAGTTTGGTTAACAACTTATAGTAAGATGAAGTAATGATCATCATAATCTGCTATGATGATCCCTTTATAGAGTAAGTTTTATATTTAATGTCTGTTAAGGTATACACAGTCACTATGTATATGCAGATGCTCTAAAATGACTTTAAATATTGATCAATGGACTGGTTGTAAGTGATTCTTACAATCCTGTTAATTTCAGGTTAATCAGTAATGTTACTCAACAAAAACTCGACACTAACTTTTGTGTAAGGGAATGGTCAAATACATAAAGGGGGTCATGTGAAACCAATTAATGGAATAATTGTTTAAATGTGGGGGTTATTTGGTCTTTTTGAGTCCTGTCGTGTTATAGAGTAGCGGTAAGGCTGGGTTCACATAGAAGTATACTATTCGGGTATACGGTGCACGTTTTCGAGGGCACGCGAATAGCTTGAATCGAACAATAGGATTTCCTAATACCGGGTCACATGAGAGGGCACTATACGAAAATGCCGTATAGCTGCGTATAGCTGCGTATAGTATAGTATAGTGGGAATCGTGCTTGTTCGATTTTCGTGCAGCGTATACCATCCTGTTCGGATGTGGCAACTGGTGTTCTGAATTTCCCTATAAACAATTTATTGTGTGCTTTGGTTAAATAAGGTAAGTTACAAATAAAAGGATTTCTTGGTACTCATTTTATTGGAATTTCATAGCACATGCCGTCATATTTAAGTTATCCAACACTTTAGGGTTACTATGTCAAATGCCCCCCCTTTTTTTTAACTGAAAGAAAAATATCTCATGCACATTCTGTGTGATTTATGTGGGCTCTGCATTTTTCTTTCTTTCTTGTTTGACCTTGAAAGGATTGAAGACACAAGGTCAAAATGGCTCAACTAACCCGCGGGTTAGTTGAGCCATGTTGTTGTGTATAGTCGAGCAACATTTAACTAATTACTTAATTATTCTTATAATAAGTTAAATAATGTGGAAATAGATTTAATTCAAGAAAATATTGTTTATAAAATGATTTCTTTATTATTTCACTTTTGATAAGAGTTCACAAAGCTGGGATGGGGGAGTAGAATCAAGCTACCCCCCCCCCCCACCATAAAAAAATGACGTCATCAAAGCGAAAATAGGAATAATTGATAAAATCAATTAGGCTGATTCATGTTTGAAATGTTAAAATATATATTTGGAAACATAACTACAGTATTTCCAATCACATCCCCCCAACCCCCCCCCCCCCAAAAAAAAAAAAAAAAAAAAAAAATAGTTTTTAGTGTGTAAAATCATATGGCTCAAATATTAAAGTAGGACACGCGTGCTCCCTTATGTGACTCGCCATGCCCGTATAGCGTATAGCGTATAGCGAATAGCGAATATCGTATACCGTATACCGTATACTTCTATGTGAACCCAGCCTAAAGGCCCCCCAAAAAAGGTGCACCCCTACCGGAGGTATAACAAGCTGGGAATGGTCTCAATTTATTCGTATGGATCTCTAGTTTTTGAAAACTGATGTTGTAGTTGCAGCAACTCTGTACAAGAAAGTATTTTAACCCACACCACGAATAGTGGTCATATTGACCACTACGAATACAATATGCAAAAATAGTTGGTATTTTCTGTCGTGTGTAGTAAAGGTATGGGGGGAAAATAAGATAATTATTTGCTTTCAAATTCAGCCCTTAAAAATCTCACTCCTACCTCAAATGGCCGTTAGGAAGAACTTTTGATATTTTCATCAAAATCCAAAGTCAAAATCTTGTCCAAAACCGGAGAAATCCCCGCCGATTTGTTTCGTGATCGCGTGTTGTTTACATACTGCCGATGTCTTAGACTAAAATCGGCCAATAAAATTTTTGTCCACGAAGAAACTCGGGATCGCAAGCGCACATCGATCTTTACGATCGCGCACACAGAAAATCGGGACTTTTCCGTGTATGCCACAGGGACCGAATTTTTAAGGACAAAACTCTTTTGGGGAGATGTCAGCGCCCGCGGCGACCAGGAAATGTACACAATGACTCCGATAGCTCGTTTCGCGAGAATCAACAGTAAATTACGAATTTCATTTTTGGAAATATCTTTTCCAACATCGGTGAGTTGAATTTATTGTATTTCTTGGATATTTTGTGGTCGGTTTTTGTAAATTAAATGCCGATTTTGAGTGAATGTTTGTGACTTTTGTGCAGTGGTGTTTTAAAAAGTTGAGGTGTATGACTGCCTACATTATACACACGCAGTATAGGAATGTAGCTATGAGTGTTTTAACCCTTTGCTTACTGACACCTAAAAAAACAGATATTTCAAACAAAATTTAAATCTCCTTTTTCTTTTGGTGAACACCTTTTTTTCGTTGGCTTGTCGGCTTAAAATGAGCGCATACAATGCAGAAATCAGACAAATTACACTTTTTGTGGTCAGTAAAATCGTGACATTTTGTCGGTGAAAAATCAAACCAAAAATTCAACCCTGGCTACGTATGGGGTTAAAGCAGAAAGCGGTTCACTGGGAGACAATATCGGTGCACATTGTGCTATTTTAGGCAATTTTGACCAAAATTAAGCACATTCCATTGCATGTAACCAATAAAACATGGCATAACAGTGTTATACCTATTGTAGTCTATTAAAGGAGAATTAACCCCTGAGTACAAATTTACTTATATTGAAAGGTGTAGTATATTCCTACTTATTGGCCTAAATCCTTTTCCAATAAGATATCAGAAAAGGGTATAATAAAGATATTCCAACACCCGGTATCGTCTACTACTCATTTACATGGGGGCTGCCATTTTCTTGCTGATTTGGATTTGTACATGAACCATTGAGAAATGTTCCGGTCAGGAAGATATTTTGAATCCAAGACCTAAATTGATTTTCTTCATTACCTAAAATCCCATATGTGACGAAAAATATAAAGTGGGTGTTTACATGATTTATAAAAATTAAATCTTTATAATGATACTTTTAAATTGTCTGGTTTTGCTTAACAAAAATCTATTTTCTTGGGTTTGCCAAACAGAGCAGAGCATAATATATGCAGCATGCATTCTGACTTTTCAAGTCCCATTATCCGAAAGCAGGTGAATGCATAGTTTGCCGCTATAGATGCTCAGGGAAGAAGCATCCATAAAATTTGAATTAATTTGCTCCGTCCATTGCGTCACAGTATCTAGAAAATAGATTTATATTAAGCGAATATCGATTTTCAACAGAAATATATAAGGAAATCTTCAGTTTAAAAATAAATTGACATATCTATTCTATATTTTAAATCTCAAATGGGTTTTTAATTTTGAAAAAGGCAATTGCGCATTTGGATTAAGAAAATCTTCTTGTACACATAAAAAAAATGGCAGCCCCCATGTATTGCTAGCAGACGATACATATTGCTAGCAGATGATAAATTTTGCTCAGAAAATCTTGATTCGTATCGATCTCGTATATTTTGACGCGAAGCCATATAGTCTAACAAGTAGGAATAAATAACACCTTTGAACACTATCGTCTTTATTGTTTGAGGTTAATTCTCCTTTAACATTTTGTATTGTGAAACTTATTATTTGCTTCTAGGAGTTATTTTTATAAAATCAGCCCTGTTTTACCACTAATTTTATGACTGGTGTTATTCAAATAGGCCTACATATCGGTAGCAATATAGATATAAAAGTACATGTCATTTATATTTTAAGTACTATATCAAACATAATAATGTATGGACTTGATGCTTTCCCTTTACGCTGGTTGTTGGTAAAGGGGCCAAAAATGGCAATTTTTGTTTTGCAAAAATTTTGTTCAGCACCCTGGATGTATAATTGAACTAAAATGTTGTTAATCATGCGGAAATGAGTACATCATGGTCCACTTACCACCGTTTATGATGGCGCTTATACCACTGGTTCAAACAAAGTGGATTAAAAAACTGAAGAGCTGATGGTGTACTATTATTTTATCCTTTATCATGTTTATGATAATTTCAGATACCAACTGTTTGAGGCACAGAGTTGAAGTGAGGCATGTCAGACACCGTTTTCACCGATTTATGTGATAAAACATCCACGTTTCGGACTTATAGAGTTTTGAAAACACGGAGTATATATTCTGTTAAGACTTATGTTTGGTCAAAATACTGCAAACCTGTATAACATAAATCAAATGATTTGGGATCACTACTCCTTCCTTAGCATATTCAAGGGCGTTAGTTTCTACTAAACAAACACAATGAAGCGTTGCTTCATGATAAGCCCACAATTAAAAAGTACCTTGGTGCGATTCAAACCGGTAAAAATGGTTTATATCATATGTCATGATCACACGTACTTCAAAAAGTTGCAAATAGATTTGTCTGAAATGCTAACCAAGGAAGGACAGATATTAAGTACACATAATCTTGTTTTTACTTCTATCTGCCACCCTTTTGTTGACTCCGTTATTTTGGGACACACGGTAGAACTGGGCTCATATCACACCTAATAACATGTAACTATCTAGATATGTCCTCCTCTATTTCTTCATCTTCGGGTTTCTTATTCTGATTTTCACAGTTTGTACATGAAACATTGATTGTGTTACAACGAATTTCCAATTATAAATACTTAATTTTGGTCGAACTTACCCAAAAGAGCACAATACTGCATTTATGTTACCCCATTTAATCTCCTATCAGCTTAAACCTCATGTAATATTTCCTACAATGTCAATTTTTCTATAAAATGCATAGTTATAACCAATAGAGTTAAATTTTAACAGGGCTGATTCCTTTAATTAGGCAATAATTGAAATTATCAGGTTATTTCACTCACATCTACATTCCTATACTTCGTGTGTATAATGTAGGCAGTCATACACCTCATCTTTTTAAAACACCACTGCACAAAAGTCACCAATATTCACTCAAAATCGGCATTTGATTTTCAAAAACCGACCCAAAATATCCAAGAAATACAATAAATTCAAGTCACCAATGTTGGAAAAGATATTTACAAAAATGAAATCCGTAATTTACTGTTGATTCTCGCGAAACGAGCTATCGGAGTCATTGTGTACATTTCCTGGTCGCCGCGGGCGCTGACATCTCCCCAAAAGAGTTTTGTCCTCAAAAATTCGGTCCCTATGGCGTACACGGAAAAGTTCTGATTTTCTGTGTGCGCGATCGTATTGATCGATGTGCCCTTGCGATCCCGAGTTTCTTCGTGGACAAAAATTATATTGGCCGATTTTAGTCTAAGACATCGGCAGTTTGTAAACAACACGCGATCGCGAAACAAATCGGCGGGGATTTCTCCGGTTTTGGACAAGATTTTGACTTTGGATTTTGCTGTAAATATCAAAAGTTCTTCCTAACGGCCATTTGAGGTAGGAGTGAGATTTTTAAGGGCTGAATTTGAAAGCAAGTATTTAAAATATTTATCTTATTTTCCCCCCATACCTTTAGTACATGCGACAGAAAATACCAACTATTTTACAGTAATGTACCCGTGAGTGGGTTATTTGAAGTGTCAGCAGTTAAAGGGTTAATACACCATCTTGTACAGAGTTGCTGCAACTACAACATAACTTTTCAAAAACTAGAGATCCAGACGGTTAAAATAAAACCATTCCCAGCTTGTTATACCTCCGGTAGGGGTATCTCCTAAATTAGAGCCCTTTTTCAGGTTCGGCCGCTACACTATTAGTCTGAGCACATGGATAATATAATATTTGTACTGTAGCTTTGGGATATTTTTTCATTCGACCATCAGAATATTGAGAAGAGACATTGTTATGCCTCCGCCCACTGAAGATGGCTGTCTGTCTGTTGATTTGTCTCACGTTCTCATTATCTCAAGAATTATATGAGGTGTTAACTTCAAACTTGGTGATAGTATGTATCACCATAAGAACACAATCTGAGTAGATTTTAGGGTAAGTAGGTCAAAGGTCATAGAGGTCAATTGCTGAAATTTTAGATTTTAGCCTTATTTTAATATCTCAAGAACCAGTTGAGGTATAAACTTCAAATTTGGTGATACATGTAGTATGCATCAGTATAGGGAGGTGAAATGATGAGATTTTGGGATTATCAGGTCAAAGGTTAGAGGTCATGACAGTTAACTTACATGAAACTGTATGTTCGCTTTAAGCCTCATCTCAATATTTCAATGACTGAGCTATGAACTTCAGTGATGGTACTGATATGTATAACCATATAGCGAAATGAGATCTTGGAGTAAATAGGTCAAAGGTCACAAAGGTCATTCAGTGATAATTATGATTTTGTTTTTTAGTCTTGCACATGAATCGTAGTCTCATAAAACCTATTGATGGCTGTAAATGAATTTGTATGCAGCATTGAGGGGTAAAGTAAGCATAGTTTGGAGATAGCTCATATGAAAAACAATTGTGAAAATAACAGTACTGAAAATCATACAATACATGTATATAGTAGAGCATGGATATAATGAATGAACTAAATACAGGCGGAGGCATATTACAGATGCAGTTGCATTTGTCTTCTTTTTTTCAGTACTGTCAGTGAAGAGGAATTCCTGCAGCTATCGAAGCTCATTGAATCGACTCACTACCGCACAGTTGCAGTTAAACTCGGTATCCCATATGCACAGTCAAATGACATTTTAAACCGGTCGAAGAGCAGCAGTGATGCATTCATGGATATATTCATGATGTGGAACGTCAAGCAGCTACCAGACACAGACATTAGGGCTGCTTTTGCTCAGAAACTCCAAGAGAGTGACCTAAATATCTTTGCAGGCATAGTACTCTGTCCAAACAGCACACGTAAGAATAAGAAAAGTAACATAAATTGTTAAGTTGTGTTTGCAGACCATGCAAAGCCATCTTTGAATTAGTTTACTCTAAAAATATGGAGAAGTTTTTCATAAGATTTGCTACGTCAAGTACAGGTTGGGAATCTGATTGGTAGAGACTTCAGTGGTTACAGAAATCTGTGCAAATACATGTAGATGTAAGATAAAAATCGTGTTATCCTGAAGGATGTAATGTTTCAATTTTTATTTTTTAATTACATGTATATTGGATATCAGTTGATATCATATTGCATTCATGTATTTCATATACAGTTAACAACAAAATTATTCATACCCCTTGGAAAATTATAGTTTTTTGCATTTTTCCTAAAAATGAATGGTTAAATGAAGTTACTTGCACATCACTTAAATACATTTAGTTATCATCTGCAAATGAATGCCGTTTCCGGTTTCACCTCATTTGCATAACAATAGAAAAGGTGAGTTATCCAAACTGGGCGATGTTCAAAATTATTCATACCCTTGGTGATTTATTGACTTTGTCAATCAGTATGAATCCGATCCTTGTGATTAATGCTTGTAATTCACTTTATTTTAATACACCTTATTTTAATACACCGTCACAAGGCTTCCGGAGGGGTCTTTGCTGGAATATCAGGCCAGTACCTGTTCTCCAATGGCTCAATCTCCTTGAGGATGTGTCCACACATGCCTTCACCTGACCTTCAGGGAGTTCATTAGATTTCGTGTCCTATAGGTGATGCAGTTATCGACTTCATGATGACAGGACTATGATATTGAAATTTTCGGTCATTTATTCCATGCATTTTAATGAAAATTCTGTATCTACTTATGAAGCAAAGCACCATTCCTGTAGAGCCCTTCCCTTTTGCACTGTCTGTGGGAGGGTTCACCTTTATTCATTGGCCCCATTCTTAATCAGAGTGCTCAGGAAGGCCATGTTGGTGATATTAAAGTCATTGCATGACTCTAACGTCAGGTCACCATGAATAACAGTATGTAACCTTTGAGTACCATACACACATTGACTGTTACTGTATATCAATCTTCATATGGTATATTCTTTGTATCTTTGGTATGAAAGCTACAATCCTTGATATCACAATGAATGTAAACCAAATTTATACCATATGCCCTCCATGTTACCAGCTGCAGTGCACAAAATGCTACCACTTTGGCAGTGCACTGGAACATAAAGATCAGTATTTTAAGCTTCACTAGAGTACCCACTTGCAGGTGTCCATATCAAAAATGTGTCAATCAGTGTAACTGAATAAACTGATAAAATTGGCACCATCCAACCTTTAGACAACTACCATGGCCTCCCTAAACATTCTTAATAATAATGGAACAAAGGTATCAGGAAATACCTTCCCTTGACAGTGCAACAGTGAATGCCTCTAGGGAAGTCTCTCCAGGAAGAGTGCTTTGTTTCAACTTAGATACAGAATTGTCATTAAAATGTAAGGAATATTAACGAAAATATCAATATCATAGTCCTATCCTCATGACGTCTAAAACTACACCACCTGCAAACACAAAATCTGCTTTAAATCCATCGAATCCCCTGAAGACCAGGTGATGGCATGTGTGGACAACATCCTCAAGGAGATTGGGCCATTGGAGACCAGGTATTGGCCTGATATCTCAGTAGAGACCTCCAGAAGCATTGTGACAGTGTGTAGAAAGTGTTACGAGCATTAATCACAAGGACTGGATTCATACTGATTGACAAAGTCAATAGATCACCAAGGGTATGAATAATTTTGAACATCACCCAGTTTAGATAATTCACCTTTTCTATTGTTATGCAAATGAGGTGAAACCAGAAACGGCATCCATTTGCAGATGATAACTAAATGTATTCAAGTGATGTGCAATTAAATTCAGTTAACCATTCATCTTTAGGAAAAATGCAAAACACTAGAATTTTCCAAGGGGTATGAATAATTTTGTTGTTAACTGTATATATATGGAGTGCATATTTACTGTTGTACAATGTACTATAGATTCTATGTGATACCATGGTGTGTAGTTCATAGCCAGTACCTCATAGATGAATTCAAACACCCACTTTGGCATTGATGTTCAATGCAGGATTCACTTATGTTCCATCAGTGAAGATCATGATTGAGGTAATATTGTCATCATTTTAATTCATTTTTTAAATTCAATTCCTCTTTAGCTTGGAATTCAATTTTAGATTAGATTTCACCTTCAAGTGATAAGTAGTTTTCTGCATTTAAAGAAAATTTATGATCATCCTTCCTTTTTTTTCACTCTTTAGCACAACCTTCATTGACTCCTGAATCACAGACCCCTCAACCTCTTTCTCCTGAGCTGATTCAGAGATGTACAGAAGACTTCAAGTTCAAGTACCGGACAACTCTCTGTAAGATAAGAGCTGATCCCCTAGATCCAGAATCCCTTGTGCAATTTCAAGACATTTACACAAATCTTGTCTTGGAAGAAGAGCATGGACGAGACAAGTATGGGAAAGGCAAGCGACGACCTCTTGAGTACAATGACCTCCTTAACTTAAAAGTACACGGAGAGTTCCCCCGACGGCTGTTGATTCAGGGAGAGGCAGGAGCAGGGAAGACAACATTGTGTGCTAAGATTGCATGGGACTGGATCACCGGGAAGTATTTCAAGGAGTTTGTATGGGTTATCATTGTCCCTCTCCGGGAACCTGAGCATTACACGATTGGCGAGATAGCTAAATCTTATCTCACAGATGATAACCCTGCTACAGCTTCCCAACTAACTGAGTACATTCGTTCAAATAAGGACAAGGTGTGCTTAGTGTTTGATGGGCTGGATGAATCGAGGTGCAACATTACTAAGGCAATCAATGACAAATTGCCTCAGTCAGCTCACCATTCCACCCCTTCAGCTCAGTCGTCACATTCCAGTATACCATCACAGCTTCAGTGTAAACAGCAAAGCAACATTGACCCAGACAGAAGGCAAACTGTGTCATTAGATAGCAAGGGTGTAGAGGTTGTAGATATCCTTTGCTCGAGAAAGCTAGAGGCCTGCCCTGTCTTGGTAACAACACGCCCCTGGAAGGCAAAAGAAATTAGACAGAATGATAAACTAAGGAGGTTGTACACATTCATTTATGTTGAAGGTTTCAACAAGGAAAATTTGGCTGTCTACATTCAGAAATATTTTGCTGATGACAAAGCTAAGGCAAATGATCTGATCCACTTTGCTGGAGATAACGATATCATATCTGAGAACATGGCCCCATATCCCATCTATGTAGCTATGCTCTGTCTCATGTGGAGAGAGTCTGATGAGGAAAAAAGAGAAATGCTGAAATCACTTCAAACATTTTCTCAAATATTTAAGGAAATGTTTTGTTTCCTTAAGGAGCACTATGCATTGAAAATTTCCAATCCATCATGCAGCCTTGATGAGTCACTCAACGATTGTCTCAAAGAAATCAACAAGCTCCTAGAACCAGTTGCCAATCTTGCCTTCACTGGTCTGTTAGGCAAAACTCTTGTCTTCAGTGAACATGATTTTCAGAGCTGTCCAGAATCCATGTTAACAGCATGTAAAGTTGGGGTGTTGTCAGAGGAGAACAAACTTATCTCTCGGAAAAGAAGGCATGATGCAAGCAGTCCTCGAAGGCCATCTACAGTCTTCTTTCCTCACAAACTGTTCCAGGAATTCATGGCTGGGGTACACCTTGCTTCCCTCTATGAAACAGATAACAGTGAATACAACAGGTTGATGCAGGAAGTAGTGGTTCCTAGAAAGGAAGAATTTCGATATCTATTGTACTTCACTGCATCTCAAAATGAAGCGGTTGGGATCAGTGTCTTGAAATACTTTGTACACCATCCAAAGGACTTCCTTGTTGATGTAGCATTTGAGTGTCATGAGAGAAATGCAATAGCTGTGATGAAAAACACATTTTCACCAAAAGGAAGGAACCTCAAAATACACAATACCATGACGGCACACACTCTAGCAGGATACACATTTGTTGGAATAGACATGGTAAGATATGTTCACCAGTTGACCCATTGATGCATGTCATCATTAATGTTCCATGCATTATTGAAGCCATAGGAACAGTGTATCATAGATAATACAAATGCCTTCAAAATGATATTGATAGTGTTGAGGAAAAACATGAAAAAATGTCTATGTTAGTTCATTTTGAGCTAATCATCTTAAAACCTGTACATGCAATTTAGCTCGTTTGGAACTCTGAGAAAAAAAGCCTTCGTAAATATAAATTTGAATGCATTTTGTAAACTGGTCTATTTACAGCAATAAATCAATGTATCTACCTATTTGCTAGTTTCCCAAACTATGCCGTCATTCGAGAAAAGCTAAGTCAAAATGCGCACGCCCCGCCCGCGTGTGTTCCCTGTCCACCAATCATGATCGCGCAGCCGCCATGCTCTTCCTCTTCCTTTCTCGCCCGTCAGAGAAGTGACATCTATGAGCTAAGTCTTAGCCTAAATTGCGAGTTTTTGGCTTCCAAAAGCGTTTTTGGTTGCTATTCGCTATTAAAATTCCGCTCACCAAGCTTTAACACACTTTTTGGTGTATCAGACTTTTCCTAAGTCAACCTCCTTCACGGTATTTTAATCAAATTAATTTGCCGTTTTTCTTCCCCTTCTCGGGCACACAGACGGTGTCTAGTACGCCACGTCTGGCTCTTCCCCGTAGGTTGTCCCCGGGTTGCCCTGTCTGTAGGTGGTTGATTCAACGCACTTAGACAAGCGATTTAATCAGAACGTTGTGTTTCTCCGTAGTTAGGAGTTTATTCCCACTCTGTATTGTGAGTTGGTTGTTGTCATATATTAGTTCTGCATTTGTTTGCTTGTCTTTGTTTTCAGGCATGTCGAAGTCTCCGTTTCGTACGGCTAGTGTTTCCTCAGTATGGACTCGCCTAGCCTTGGGAGGGTTGGCTGCGAGAGGTTCATCTCGCACCAATGTTATCTTCCCCGGAGCTTCGACTGTAGGTAAGTTAGGGCCTGCTTGTGTGAGGCTCGCCCCGTGATGAGTTCGTCGTCTGTATTGACAACCAACTCATGCGGGATGAACCGGGAGAGTGAGTGCCTTACTAGGCCAATATCTCTCTCCGGGATAGAGACGGGCAATGTATTGCCTTTACAGCCAATACAAGGCAATTCTAGCGGGGAGAGTGAGTGCCTCATTAGGCCAATACCTATCACCGATAAAACTGTGGGCAGTACCCCAACCCGCAGTTCGTCTCGCTCGAGTCACACTTCTCGCTATCTAGCCACAGATGTGTTCGCTCAGGGGTCGGCTCCTTTTGTCTCTCCGCACGCTTCTAATCCAAGCAAGGCGGGTAAGAGTAAAAGGAGTCGTGATCTTCCTAATGTACCCAGTGCAGGGCTTACTACGGAAGCGGCGCCCGTTTCAAAGGGTAAAGGGAGAGGTAATCATGCTCGCCTGCCCAAGAAACGTAAGCGCCAGAGTCCTGCCCCGCCGGCCGGCGGGGCGGACTCTCTCCCCTCGACATCGACCGAGTCTTCACCAACTGTGTCAGGGGAGGCCAAGAAGAAGCGGGTTAGCCCTCCGAGGTCGACTACTTCTTCTGAGTCGGGCGTTTCTGGTTTCGGATACCGGTTTTTCGGTTCCGATTGCGGATACCGGTTTTCCGGTTCCCGAATCCGGTTTTACCGGTTATCCGGCTAGGAACGCTGGTTTTCCCTTGGTTTCCACCACTGTTTCCAGTGGATTGGGATCCGGTTCCTCTGCTCAGGTATCCGGCTCAGTGCTGTTGGGTTCCAACACACATGAGTCTTGCCGCCCCTCTTCGGGCGTCTCCCGACCACGTTCAGCTTTTGATCGTCCGGTCGGGGCTGCTCCCCTTCCAGCGGCACTTGGTGCTCCGCCTGGGGAGGAATCCTGGGACTGCCTAAACCGCCCTTCTTGGGATCAGGCTTCGCAGTCGGGATTCTCGGAGGATGATGCCTCTTCACAGGCTGAGGTTACGCCCCAGACCTTTCGGTCCCTGGCGGTAGATACTCGAGCCCTGCTGGAGAAATATCTTCCCGACACGTATTTACCGAGTCGGGTCGATTCGGGACAGCCGTCTCTCCTTTCAAAGGTGAGCGTCTCTCCAAGGGCATCCCTCTTACGGAGGACTTTAAGCGAGTCTACAATGACTTCTCTTCACAGCCTCATTCCTTTCTTGGTAAGGCTCGTCCCTTGGCCAGGGATTTCACCTTCTCCCAGCAAGACACTCTCGATTTCTTTACGAGAAAGTCTTGTTCCAGTGACCTCATTCATGTAGGTGGAAGGCTTGGTGTCCACTTTACGAGTACAGGTTACACCAAAGCAGGGAAGTTCCCAAACCTGATGGAAGCCCATTCGAGGTCTGGCCTGAGACTGACTGCCTATTCGGGTATGCTCCTTTCCCTTCGGGCTAGGGGCCAGGAACTCCAAATATCTAATTCGGACATTCTGTTGTTAGACGAAGCCCTCTTGTCTTTGACGGGCCCGTTGTGGTCGGAGCTGTCTGTTACGGCAGCGCAAGCCACCAATGCTAGGAGGAAGCTTGCTCTTTCCTCTCTTGGCATTGCGGACGGGGACATACCTGCCCTTTTGGCCAGTGTTCCCCACTCCGGTCAACACCCCTTTGGATGTAAGGTGACTGAGGTGATCCAACATGAAGTTGAATCACGTAAGCAGGCGGCGGAACTTTCCAAACGCCTTAAGTCCTCGGCTCCGAAGTCGCAGGCTCAGGCTAACGTTCCACCTCCTCGTCGCGGTGTCACTTCCGGCTATCAGCCCACTCGTGCACCGCAAGTTCAGCCCAGTGCTCCACGCTCATTTGGAGCCAAGGCGGAGCCTTCTCCTCGTGGTAGGAAGAAGGCCCGAGGTCGCGGTCGGGGCCGTGGTTCGGCCCACGATTCGCGGCGAGTTTGATGGTGCGCCCCAAGCGTTGGAGGAGAGGGTTTCTTCCCGCCTGGGAAGAAATTACAGACGACAAGTTCGTGCTCTCCATCGTGCGAGGAGGCTTCTGCATAAAGCTCGCAGAGCCCCTCCCACACGGGGCCATCCGCCGCAACCCTCCTACACTCTCGCCCCTTTTCCAAGAGCACATCTCAGAGATTCAAGAGCTGCTGGCAAAGGGTATGAGACCACCCCCATCTGTGTCTCTCCCCTATCTTTGTAATTCCCAAACGCTCGGGGAAGCTCAGAATGATCTTGAATATGAAGGTCATAAATACCTTCATACCAAGGGAGCGTTTCCGCATGGAAACCTTGGCCTCGATTCTTCCGGCTATCAGACCGTCAGACGTGGCCATTTCGGTGGACTTGAAAGATGCTTACTTTCACGTACCGATACACCCTTCTTCAAGGGACCTGCTAGGTTTCACCTTTCAAGGCGAAACTTTCCGGTTCAAAGCCTTACCATTCGGCCTGAAACCGGCACCTCGAGTTTTTACTTGAGTAGCCTCTGCCCTAGCCGCTTTCCTCAGGTATCACTTAACTGGACGACTGGCTCCTGGTGGCGAGCTCTGTGTCCGTCCTTCAGTCTCACATGGACCTACTCCTCCGTACCACACAGAGAGTAGGGTTCATAGTCAACTGGGACAAGTCGGAGTTGACTCCTACCCGCAAGCCCATTTACCTGGGTGCGGAAATAGACATCGTGAACCAAGTCGCCCGCCCCATTCGGGAGAGGGTTCAAGCGATTGTTTTACTAGCTCGATCTCTTCGTCTCTTACGTCGAGTTCGGGCAGGCCGATGGCTCCAATTCTTGGGCCACTTATCGAGCCTTGTGGATGTCCTCCAAGACTGTCGGCTTCATATGAGGCCATTCCAACTTCATCTTCTGAAGTTTTTCAAGCCCAGTGTAGACTCTCTCAAGGTGTGGATTCCTCTCACTGGAGAAATCAAACGCCTGCTTATCTCCTGGTCGAAAGAGTCGTTCCTTCTTCAAGGCAAGTCTCTTCGCACGCCCCTTTCGTCAGTCTCCATTTCGACGGATGCCTTCTGGGGTGGGGCGGCCATTGTTCGGACCAGGTGGTCTCGGGGGACTGGTCACACCTGTGCACCTTTCCCCACATCAATGTATTGGAGTTGATGGCAGTCTTCATGTCTCTTCGTCATTTCGAGAACATGATTGTAGGTTGCTCCGTCCTGATTTTGACGGACAACACCACTGTTGCTGCCTACATCAACCGACAAGGCGGGACTTGTTCCACTACTCTGAACGATCTGACCGCCAAGCTTTGGAGGTGGTGTCGGTATCTCCGAGTAATTCCGATCGCCTCCTATGTTCCCGGCCAGGACAATCTGATTGCAGATTTTCTGTCCCGGGGCATGTGCCTTCCCTCCGAGTGGACACTGAATCAAGAGGTCTTCGATTACCTCAGTTCAGTCTGGGTCCCTCTAGAGATAGATCTGTTTGCGACATCTCTCAATCATCGCCTCCCGAGATACTGCTCTCGAGTGCGAGATCCGGAAGCTTGGGCCCTCGATGCGTTCTCCCTTCAGTGGGAGAACTTCCGGGGTTACGCCTTTCCGCCGGTCTCCTTAATTCCTCAGGTCCTGGGGAAAATTCAGGAGGATCAGGGGCTCTACATTTGACCGCCTGGCCTCTGTCGGGGAGGATGCGAGGACTGCAGGACTCTCAGAGAGAGCCTCCCAGTTCATAGTCCAGAGTAGAAGAGAATCTACCCGAGCTGTTTACAACTCGAGATTAGAAGCCTTCCATGCTTGGTGTGGGGAGAAGGGAGCTTCTCCCCGTTCTGCCCCGGTCGGTGCTATTGCAGATTTCCTGATCGCCCTTTTCGATAAGGGTAGATCTCTCTCTACCATTCGTGGATACCGTTCAGCTATTGCTGCGGTTCACCTTGGTTTTTCTGATGGTTCGGGAGTTTCGAACTCTCCCTTCTTGACCCATTTGCTGAGGTCGTTCTTCTTAAAACGACCAGCAAATCGCCAGTTGACTCCTGCGTGGAGTCTTCCTTTGGTTTTGGACGCTTTGGCCAAACCGCCCTTTGAGCCGTTGTGCAAAGCGTCGTTACACCATCTCTCGATTAAGACCGCCTTTCTTGTCGCTATTGCTTCTGGGCAGAGGAGAAGCACTATTCAGGCTCTCTCTACGGCGCCCGGGCATATCAGATGGGAAAGGTAAGGTGTACGTCTTGTCCCTCGACCTTCGTTTATTGCCAAGAATCAGACGGATTCTTCTGGCTCAATTGAAGTGTTCTTGATTCCTCTGTCAGTATTCTCTTCTGTCAAAGAGGACAAATCTTAGTGCCCTGTTAGGGCTCTCAAATGGTACTTGGATAGGACTAAGGTCTTTCGCCTTTCTGCCCCTCGTTAGTTCTTCCCGTCCTGGGACATGCCACTCGGGTTTTTATCCGTGCTATTGTAGCAAATAGGTAGATACATTGATTTATTTGCTGTAAATCAAGAAAATTATAACTAATTATGTTATTTAGTAGATAAATCTGACGACATGTCTTAGACTCTGTCCCTAACTGCAGAAGAGGAAGAGCATGGCGGCTGCGCGATCATGATTGGTGGACGGGGAACACACGCGGGCGGGGCGTGCACGTTTTGACTTAGCTTTTCTCGAATGACGGCATAGTTTGGGAAACTAACGAATAGGTAGATACATAGATTTTCTTGATTAAAACACTTGTATACAGGTGTATATGCTATTTGCTTTTGGGTTTCTTAAATATGTATATCTTTATGTAATGAGCACTAGGAAACTATACAGTTTGCTTAGGACATCTTCATCTTCATTTTAATTTTGCAAACCTATTAAAGAGTGTTATGATTAATCCTTTTGTATCGACTCATCTTCTATAACGAGCTATCGACACCTTACCCTACCAACTCTTACTTTCGGCAGCTTAAATCTAGCTTTTCCATGAACACTTTCTGAGTATATCAATATTTGTGTTTCTTCTTGTTCACTTGAATATTTCATTTCATATTCATGTTGTAATATGATATAGGATCATCTCACAGTTCGCAGAAAGTGTGGACCAACAATGTCAGGTGAAGTTGCAGAGATGATATGTTCATCACCTTCTCTGAAGGAAGTTACTCTAGATGGAGAATTTCATGACAAGTTTTACACTAGACTTGCAGAAAAAGGAGATCTGTCCCAGGTAAATGTCTTGTACGCTACTTTTATAGGTACATTTACTCTTGTTATTTCTATAAAATATACAGTCCAAGTTTTCAGTTGAAGAAAATTATAGATACATGTATGAGTTAATAACAATGAACAATAATTATTGTTCCCCTATTGAGACAACTGCAAGGTGACTGGACTTGAAATTTCATGTCGGCAATTATATGAATACCCTTTGCGTGCCCATTATCCCTCTTGGTTGTTGATGAGGAGTAGATCTCCAACATGTGCTTCATAGAAGGGGTGTGTTGTAAAGATATGTGTTTAATAATATATCTAAGTCACAAGTACATGTATGATTTTTAAAAAATTAGAAAAGAATGTCAATTCATGAAATTTTTACTACCGAACAATTGGAGTGTTACAAGGTGAATCATCGAGTTGCCAATTCATTTTTGATCGACTGCAACGTTGAAAGTTAATTAATAACCAAGATATAAAAGAAGCTTGGGAGAATAAAACACAACAATGGTCTCTAGAAGGCCTAAAGTATGTTCTACATGACAATATAAAGCCATTGTAGAATGGAGATATTGGGTGAGACAAAAAGAAAGAAATTGAGAAGAATAAATCAGTGAATAAAAATATTTGATTAATAAGCATTCCAATAATTCACTGTTTATACTGAAAGAATGGTGCAGTACCAAGTGTAACCCCATGGGCGGTCGGTCCGTCCGTCCGTTGCAAATCTTGTGGATCGAACTACTTCCTCAGTTTTTGACCGAAAGTCATGAAATTTGGTTGCACACATTGGTCTTGGTGGGAAGATGTGCAAGACATATTTTTCGGATGAGTCGGAATCTGCGTTGCCATGGTAACGGCATATTTATGGCAGAAAATCAAGGAAACACCTTGCGGATCGAACTACTTCCTCAGTTTTTCACCGAAAGTCATGAAATTTGGTACACACATTGGTCTTACTGGGAAGATGTGTACAACATATTTTTTTGATGTGTCGGAAGCTGCGTTGCCATGGAAACAGCATATCTATGGCAGTAAATCAGGAAAAAATCTTGCGGATCGAACTACTTCCTCAGTTTTCGACCAAAAGTCAAGAAAGGCTGTTGTCACGGGGCGGGGGTATTAATCATCATCTTCAGTGATATTTCTAGTTAAAAATGAAATTACAAATAAAAATTAATTGCCATTTTTACTTGTTTCATTTTAATCAGACACACATTTATGTATTCTTAAAGTCTTACATTGAATTTCATTTGATAAAAGAGACAACTGAAGGAGAAAAACTGTAGGCCTAGGGGTGCATATGCTGCCCTTTTTATACAATAATATTTTGTATACGTTCTACTTACCAAATACGATCATCCAACAATTCTAATGAGTAATGCCATGTAATGTCTGATGTACTTGTACTATTGTAGGCGAAATTTCGCGTGGGCTGCCGGCCGGCCAGCTAGCTAGCTGGCTACTTCCGTCTTGAGAGTTGAGATATCACGTGACGAACCAATTCGTCTATAAAAACCCAATGAACTCTCTCAGTGGTCTAACTCCTTCAATGATCTCTGGGAAATAATGAATGCTAATTATGAAGACTTTTCAAAAAAATATTTTTTTGATTATATCTTTTTAAACACATGCAAGCTAAATTCCACGTTCAGTTAGAAAATGGATGATATTTCGTTATTTTAATTTTATTATAAACGACTGATGTGGAAGACTAGTTAACGCACCCCTTCGAATAAAGCCCCCCCGCTTGTCTCGAAAAGGGTGCGTTAACGCGCAACTCCGTTCTCAACGCACCCTTTCGAGACAAGTCGGGGGGGCTTTTCTCGAAAGTGTGCATTGAACGCTCCCCACGGCGCCGATCCGCACCGCACCCTTTCGAGATAAGCCGAATTTTAGTGTTTTAAATCACAATTTCGCAATAATAATAATAACGTCTATTTATATAGCGCTTTTCAGAAGTAAACTAATATCAAAGCGCTTTACATAATACGATACTATTAATAATAGAATTTGATGAATGCGCATCAACTATATTTTACTTGTAGGTGATCTGAATACAAGCGGAGGCATATTGAAGACGCAGTCGTATCTTTTGCTTGTTTTTAATTTTTTGTTTCATTTTTTATCCCCTTTTCTCACACAAGCGAGGTATAGCTAGGGCCATAGTCCGTCAGCCCTCCTCACCCATCATATTTTAACAAGCAAAAATAACCATTTAACAAATAAATAGAGTCATGAAGTTTTGAAGTTTTGATCTATTAAACATAAACGGGCACTCTCGCTTTTCGTAAGTTTGTACAAAGTATTATTAACCCTGAAAGGGCGAGGGGCAAGATCCGCCCTTCTGATATCAGATTTTGTGCAAGGATTGCTGTAGATAAAAATTCAATATTTTGTTTATTTCAGGAATTGTTGAAAATAACAACACTTTTGAAAGTGCCTCATATAAATGTATTAAATGTAGATCTAAAATTAATGTGTAGATTTTTATTGGAAAATTCATTGTTAACAAATGGCTTATGGATGTAACAACTGCCCTGTAGATTTCATGATATTTTCGCTGTCTGTAGTGTTTTGGAAATGTCCGACTGTAATTGTACTGGGCGTTTCAGAAAAATTCCTGTAAATGAACTATATGTCTACCGAAAATAAAATTCATACCATATGAAAGAGTAATTAATATTCTTTCCAGCGGTATCTTGTTTAGGTTTCCAGGGTCATGTATCACTGAACACCATTGTCTTCAAAGTTTTGTGCAAAAATCTAGTTGGTTCACTTCCTTGTAAAACACAATGGGCATGATGTTTACAGACATGCCTTTTGTGAAAATGCCTGAGAGCTCCAATTCTCACTGTGGATGATTTTCTTCTTCAAATTTGTGTTAATGAGATGATATTCACCCATGCTTAATTCAGGATTTTTGCTTCGTAAAACCCTTTTCAGATAGGAAACATTTTACAAAGAAGACAGTCTGGGTGAATTTTAACACGGTTGCATGGTAAAGAACCAGTGTGAACCAGAAGGATTGTAAGATCACAAAGCAATGTAAATCAAAGACAGAGAACATAGAGAAGGAAAACAAAAACTAGTGCATGACAGATTTGACTGTGCTGATTTTTAAAAAGTCAGATATTTTGTTGAAAATAGGTGGAAGATGCCTGCAGCACTCATGACAAAACAACATGTTCTCTGTGCTGTCCGAAGATCTCACTTCTGCTTGGTCAAAGTTTATGAGTAAAAACTTGGTCCATGCACTGTGAAGTTCATAAGGCTCTTAAGGCGTAAAATCAATCATGATGAGATTTGCTAACTAACGACTTGACATGAAGCGCAACCAAGCTACATGTAGTTAACAAAGACATTTAACTCAAACCATGCCTATTGTGTTTAAAATGGAAGTGAGCCAACTCAAATTTTACGTTTAATTTTGAAGACAATGATGCGTGACCCGGGAAACCTAAACAAGTTGCCATTGGAAAGTAAATGAATTACTCTTTCATATGATGTGAAATTCAAATCTGGTAAATATATACCGGTAGTCCATTTAGAGGAAATTTTGAAAGTTGGGTTTCCTTTTTCTTGAAACACCCAGTATAATCTTCGTTGATGTTTTTGTTCTGTTTTATGTGCGCAATGCCTGCTTTGTTATTGTACCAAATTTTTTTTTCATAGGTTTTGGTAAAAGCTGTGAATAAAATCAAGTTCACTTTCGATTCAGTATATTAAAATGCTCATGTTAAATACTTTTCCTACTCTTCAGATCAAAAAACTCGACTTCAAAGCTAGTGTTGGCAATCATGCACAGGCCTCCTCTGATCTTGCAAGTGCACTGTGTTCAATGCCACACTTGATAGAACTGAGTCTGGGTAGAATGTACACACTCCACGAGAGGTTCTATTCTACATTGGAAGTAATGGCATCATCACTGAAGGTACATTTAACTAGGTGAACACAAGATGAACTTTGAAATAACAAGTTACAGAGATGAAATGAGTTTTCATGAGAGGTTATCAGAAATATCCATTTGTGTCTTTGAAATTAATTTTTCTTAAACCCCTGCAAATATTTCGAAACACATTAGATATTTAAGGGCAGTCAAACATTTTTTCAAGTTTGAGTTGCATGGAAGCAGAAAGATAGGAAAACATGCTGATGAAAATTGAGAGAAATCAGACAAAGAATAAGAGAAAATGAATGCTTGAAAGATGTGATCTCTAAATCTATGTGAATCTCTAATTGGCAATTTGTTTTTTTGGTTGGCTGTGATGTATCATGAACAATTCTCCCTATTTTTTTTGTACAGTAAAACAACGGTATATCACTTGCCTCGTTTACTCAATGATAACACCTTTAAATATCACATTTAGAATCAGTATGTAACCAGCAATCAATAACTCCTATTCAGAGAAAATGGCCATTTAAGTTCGGAACAAAAGGGTGCTAAACCTTTGCCCTCTGTGTGCGTCCAAGTAAAACTGGGTATTCAAATGGCCATAGCAACCGGTGTGATTGGATTATCAAATTAAGCTGGATTATCAAATTAGGCTGAATTTTGGCACGCTGCTCCAGGAGGACCTATTCATTACTCACTCCAAAAATCAATTTAATACCTTTAGAGGTAAAGTAGTAATTTGGCATTGAATGAAAGTATTACAAAAGCTCTCCAAACATTCATTAGCTGGACGGGTGAAAATAAAGGAGTCATTTTAAAATGCCCCAAAAACATATTTCTAAGTCGAATTACGACTCACAAACTTGAGACATGATAGAATGATAATGAAACTACCCATTTCTATCAAAAACAGAAAATCGACTGATCACGGCAAATTTACTATTTTGGGCTGTTTGCTACGTTGTGGTCCGTGCGACTTATTGTAGGTTTTGAGGCGGCGGGTCACATATGGAAGAGTTGACAATTCATCACTTTGACATTACCAATCCAAAAATTTAAAGCACCTATAGGTATAGTTTGTTTGAAAGTTTATTTTTCTCTGCATTATTTCAGTAATAAAAGTTTACAAATGAATGTACATAATACAAACAATACATGATGACATAAATGATACCCTGGCGTACCAAATGAAAATCCGCCATTTTGTTGAATTATTTATTTTTCAGGGCTGTACCCTGGGTCACCAAAAAGTGTGAAAGTATTTTTGGTATGCTTTAATAATGTTCAAATGCTCTTCTTGTGCTCCATGTTCTCGTAAAAAGATCTCATATGCATGCTACATTGAAAATAGTACACGGAAACCCGATCGTGATGGTTACCTTTGTTCCTTACCACGCACGTACACTACATACAATAAACCTGTACGGTACCGTCACAGGCTGTAACTCTAAGTACAGTGTATACAGACGATTGGTACTACAAAACTTAAAGAAAGCATTTAACAAATACATAGTGATGAAGCTTTTTCGACCTGCACTCATCGGGTCACAACGCAGGAATGAGAGAATACAAGAAAAATACGAAAGTCAACGAAAGGTGTGTACAGCGACGCGGATATGATCCGGGCACGCTAAAATAATCGAAGAGCATGTACAAACTCCTTTTGTCGGCACAATAGCGGATCTCTCGACTGAATGAACAATGCCTCTAAGAAGCGAAAATGCTGACTGAGCAGGGTTATAGGTCTTGGAACAAGCCGGACCATTCAGCAAGTGCTGACCAATAGTAGAGTCGCAGTGATTGTGGCACTGAACATTAGTAACGCTATAGCAGCGGTTTTGCAATTACGCTTCGGCTGTGCTCAGCTACCAGCTGCTGTCTGTTGTACCACGGGGGTACGTGCTGTTTAATGCGGTCCGCTAGACGCTGAGATGTACGGCCAACGTAGACGGCTTCACACCGACAATGATACTTATAAACGACATTTCTCATTTGGGAGGAAGGCAGTAGGCCTACATCCTTGCGAACTGCGGGTAGCATTCTATTAGTAGAGAACACAACACGCGTAGCCACGGCAAAGTAACAGCGCGCGACACTGTATGCTTATTTCAGTCAAGAGATCCGCTATTGTGCCGACAAAAGGAGTTTGTACAGGCTCTTTGATTATTTTAGCGTGCCCAGATCATATCCAGGTTTGCTGTACACACCCTTCCTTGACTTTCGTATTTTTCTTGTATTCTCTCATTCCTGCATTGTGACCCGATGAGTACAGGTCGAAAAGCTTCGTCACTATGAATTTGTTAAATGTTATCTTTAAGTACAGTGTACTCAGCAATGGGAACATAACGAACATAAAGCTTATTGTACTAGCACGGTGGGGACCGGGGTAGCGGGGAAGCTGTATGCACAACGCAACGTATACTAGCGCTAGCAGCTGCGGCACCATGATTGCTTTGCAGTACGGTTGTACTTTGGGTGAACACATGATGGCGCTACACAACGTGGTACCCCGGGGTACTGCGTGCTGCATCACATGTATAAAGCCATCATTAAAAATGTACATAATACAATGCAATACATACATATGAGAAGCCATCATTAAAGAATATACATAATACAATACAATACATACATATGCAAAGCCATCATTGAAGAATACATAATACAGGTCACCGTCATAAGGAGAGCTTGATCAGACGGTCAACCTTACATACGATAACAATTGTTCTAATACAAAATGTATGGGAAATTTGATCCGGCTTAAGTTGTACGCTCAAAAAAAAGTTTTAAAAAAAAGACTTAATAGAAAAGAAATATGCAAGATCTGTGCTTTGAAAGGTGTCGGTGTGTGCTAGTGCAGTGGAGATGTGCATGGGCATAGTGATATTGGTGTAGTGATCTCAGTGCTGGAATACTATATTTAAAGCTTCATAGTATTCTGTAAATACAGTTTGAAACTAAAATGGAATGATCCTCCTTTCATCTGGTAGACTATGTCCCGCAGGAGATTTTAGCCTTCAGATCAGAACCCCACTTTTGATATATCAACCACTGTGAAAAACCTGACACTTTTCAATGTAAGATCATGTTTGCAGAGTGTGCCAGATATCAAGTTTCCACTTAAGAAACATAGCTCAGCTCATGTTAGGAAATGTCTCACAAATGAAGCAGGTAATCATGGAGTGCACTATACTGATGAACATGCTCTGCTTGCAAATATGAATGCTAGTGATGTCATAAGATTCAAGAAAATTCAAAACTTGATTGCCTTGTCTGGTGTTTTTTTAAGAGAAGAGAACCAGTGAACTATTGAAACATCGATCTACACTGGCTTCCCATTAATCACTTTTAGTTTACAAGTGCCTGATTAACACTGCTCCACAGTTCTTATCCAACTTATTAACTACACAGGTCTGCAGTTTTCAAATCATCTCCTTTCCCTGAATGATAAAACTTAATACAAATCCAAGCGTAAACCAAGGTAACCGAACACTAATTCTCATATGCAGGACTGGTTAACCGGTTAGGCTATGCATAAACCTCTAACACAACATCTCGGCCTACTGTATGTAATAAAGAAAAGAAGAGACTTTTAAAAAGAAACTCAAAACCAAACATGATTTTAGCTAGTTCATATCATCTGTTGTGAGCTAGAAGGGCGTTACCCTTGTGTGATATGCTGTTAATCGACACCTTTCTGGCTTTCAGTGTACAATATACATACAATCCCATTTTAAAGTGTCTTGATATTTGTTATATTATGTCTAATCATTGATAATTAGTATATTGAATACTCTTATATTATTGTTCCCATTTGTATCAGTGCTCTTATCAGTGCTCTGATCAGCATGCTGTAAAAGCAAAACAGTTAATGTTACTTAAAGGCCAAGTCCACCCTAACAAAAAGTTGATTTGAATGAATAGAGAAAAATCCAACAAGCATAACACTGAAAATTTCATCAAAATAGGATGTAAAATAAGAAAGTTATGGTATTTTCAAGTTTCGCTTAATTTCGCAAAACAGTTGTATGTACATCCTGCTCAGTATGCAAATGAGGGAACCAGTGATGTCACCCACTCACTATTTATTTTGTATTTTATTATGTGAAATATAGAATATTTTAATTTCTGCAGATTTCACAATAAGGAAGCTCTCATTGAATTGTGTATAGGTTGCAACAATGGCAATTACACATGTTCAGCGAGGAATCAAACCTTGTTTCACATAACAAGGAAAAATTCAAATATTTCGTATAATTTCAAGTAATAAAATACAAAAGAAATAGTGAGTGGGTGACGTCACTGGTTCCCTCATTTGCATACTGAGCAGGATGTGCATATAACTGTTTTGCGAAATTAAGCGAAACTTTAAAATACCATAACTTTCTTATTTTACATCATATTTTGATGAAATTTTCAGTGTTATGCTTGTTGGATTTTTATGCCTCCGCCCACCGAAGGTGGGTGCCGGAGGCATTATGTTTTCGGGTTGTCCGTCCGTCCGTCCGTCTCGTTACGCGATATCTGAAGAATCATTTGAGGTAAGAACCTCAAACTTGGTACTAGTATGTTTCCCTATACGAAGATGAACTGATTAGATTTTGGGGTAAGGAGGTCAAAGGTCAGAGGTCACAGAGGTCAATTTACATGAAATTACATGAAATTCTTGGTTTTTAGCACCGTTACCGCGATATCTCAAGAACTATTTGAGGTAAGAACTTCAAACTTGGTACCAGTATGTATCCCCATAGAAAGAGGAACTGATTAGATTTTGGGGTAGGTAGGTCAAAGTTCAGAGGTCACAGAGGTCAATTTACATGAAATTACATGGAATTACTGGTTTTTAGCACCGTTACCGCGATATCTCAAGAACTATTTGAGGTGAGAACTTCAAACTTGGTACTAGTATGTTTCCCTATACGAATATGAAGTGATTAGATTTTAGGGTAATGAGGTCAAAGGTCAGAGGTCACAGAGGTCAATTTACATGAAATAACATGAAATTCTTGGTTTTTAGCACCGTTACCGCGATATCTCAAGAACTGTTTGAGGTGAGAACTTCAAACTTGGTACCAGTATGTATCCCCATAGAAAGATGAAATGATTAGATTTTGGGTAAGAAGGTCAGAGGTCACAGAGGTCAATTTACATGAAATTACATAGAATTACTGGTTTTTAGCACCGTTACCGCGATATCTCAAGAACTGTCTGAGGTGAGAACTTCAAACTTGGTACTAGTATGTATCCCTATACGAAGATGAAGTGATTAGATTTTGGGGTAAGGAGGTCAAAGGTCAGAGGTCACAGAGGTCAATTTACATGAAATTACATGAAATTCTTGGTTTTTAGCACCGTTACCGCGATATCTCAAGAACTGTTTGAGGTGAGAACTTCAAACTTGGTACCAGTATGTATCCCCATAGAAAGAGGAACTGATTAGATTTTGGGGTAGGTAGGTCAAAGTTCAGAGGTCACAGAGGTCAATTTACATGAAATTACATGGAATTACTGGTTTTTAGCACCGTTACGATATCTCAAGAACTATCTGAGGTGAGAACTTCAAACTTGGTACCATTATGTATCCCCATAGAAAGATGAACTGATTAGATTTTGGGGTAAGGAGGTCAAAGGTCAGAGGTCACAGAGGTCAATTTACATGAAATTACATGGAATTACTGGTTTTTAGCACCGTTACCGCGATATCTCAAGAACTATCTGAGGTGAGAACTTCAAACTTGGTACCAGTATGTATCCCCATAGAAAGATGAACTGATTTGATTTTGGGGTAAGTAGGTCAAAGGTCAGAGGTCACAGAGGTCAATTTACATGAAATTACATGAAATTCTTGGTTTTTAGCACCGTTACCACGATTTCTGAAGAACTATTTGAGGTAAGAACTTCAAACTTGGTACCAGTATGTATCCCCATAGAAAGAGGAACTGATTAGATTTTGGGGTAGGTTGGTCAAAGTTCAGAGGTCACAGAGGTCAATTTACATGAAATTACATGGAATTACTGGTTTTTAGCACCGTTACCGCGATATCTCAAGAACTATTTGAGGTGAGAACTTCAAACTTGGTACTAGTATGTTTCCCTATACGAAGATGAACTGATTAGATTTTGGGGTAAGGAGGTCAAAGGTCAGAGGTCACAGAGGTCAATTTACATGAAATTACATGAAATTCTTGGTTTTTAGCACCGTTACCGCGATATCTCAAGAACTGTTTGAGGTGAGAACTTCAAACTTGGTACCATTATGTATCCCCATAGAAAGATGAAATGATTAGATTTTGGGGTAAGTAGGTCAAAGGTCAGAGGTCACAGAGGTCAATTTACATGAAATTACATAGAATTACTGGTTTTTAGCACCGTTACCGCGATATCTCAAGAACTATCTGAGGTGAGAACTTCAAACTTGGTACTAGTATGTTTCCCTATACGAAGATGAACTGATTAGATTTTGGGGTTAGGAGGTCAAAGGTCAGAGGTCACAGAGGTCAATTTACATGAAATTACATGAAATTCTTGGTTTTTAGCACCGTTACCGCGATATCTCAAGAACTGTTTGAGGTGAGAACTTCAAACTTGGTACCAGTATGTATCCCCATAGAAAGAGGAACTGATTAGATTTTGGGGTAGGTAGGTCAAAGTTCAGAGGTCACAGAGGTCAATTTACATGAAATTACATGGAATTACTGGTTTTTAGCACCGTTACGATATCTCAAGAACTATCTGAGGTGAGAACTTCAAACTTGGTACCATTATGTATCCCCATAGAAAGATGAACTGATTAGATTTTGGGGTAAGTAGGTCAAAGGTCAGAGGTCACAGAGGTCAATTTACATGAAATTACATGGAATTACTGGTTTTTAGCACCGTTACCACGATATCTCAAGAACTATCTGAGGTGAGAACTTCAAACTTGGTACCAGTATGTATCCCCATAGAAAGATGAACTGATTTGATTTTGGGGTAAGTAGGTCAAAGGTCAGAGGTCACAGAGGTCAATTTACATGAAATTACATGAAATTCTTGGTTTTTAGCACCGTTACCGCGATTTCTGAAGAACTATTTGTGGTAAGAACTTCAAACTTGGTACCAGTATGTATCCCCATAGAAAGAGGAACTGATTAGATTTTGGGGTAGGTAGGTCAAAGTTCAGAGGTCACAGAGGTCAATTTACATGAAATTACATGGAATTACTGGTTTGTAGCACCGTTACCGCGATATCTCAAGAACTATCTGAGGTGAGAACTTCAAACTTGGTACCAGTATGCATCCCAATAGAAAGATGAACTGATTAGATTTTGGGGTAAGTAGGTCAAAGGTCAGAGGTCACAGAGGTCAATTTACATTAAATTACATGAAATTACTGGTTTTTAGCCTCGTTATCAAATATTTCTAGAACAGTTTGAGCCATCAACTGAATTTAGGCGGAGGCATATAGGAGACGCAGTCGCATTCATCTTGTTCTCTATTTATTCAAATCAACTTTTTGTTAGGGTGGACTTGGCCTTTAAATAAAGTAGAGGTTAGAGCAGTGTACCTGAATGCCCACATGGAAGGCATTTTTTAACAGAAAGAGTTGTAAAGAGTTGTTAATGCAAATCTATAACTCCCAAAAGATCGTAAATGAATGTTAAACAGACTGCAACCAAAAGAACTTGAAAGCAAATTCCAAAGCATTTATGAATGCAAAATCATATTTATAAAATATCACTAACTCAAGAAATGGCAATATACTATTCATTGTCAAAGTTGAATATCAATAATAGTAAATCCTAGTCATCATCAGCATACAACATGGGGAATGAGGAATATTTACCTGTCTAATAATTTGATAAAAATTGATATACTTTATCAATCTATGTTCCTAAACCTTTTATCTATAAAATAACATGATTGTGTTGAACGTTAGTATTCTTATATGCAAAATGTAACATTCAAATGTTTAAACATATTTGTTTTCTTATAGGGAGGTTGTGTTTACATTTTTTTTTTTTAAATACAGATTGTGGAAACAAAAATTATGTTGGCTATAATTCTTATTTAAATTAAAAGTTAGGCCAATATATTTTTATGCAAACATATACCCCCCCCCCCCCCCCCCCCCCCCCCGTGTTCAAGTTATTTAACAACAGGAATGTTAGAGATGTGAAGCTTTGACTTTGTAACAGCACCAACCCACTAATAAGCTTTGTGTTTTAAGGCTCATCTTATTGGACTTATTTGCATAAATGATCATCCCTATTTGGTAACATCAACAAGAGTGTGTCACTCAATAATATTGATGTGGCCCCTTTCGAGCAGCATTGGGGCGTGGTCACGCAGTGAGCGTTACATTCAGTTTGTATTGTTGTCTAAATCAATAGATCAAGGTATCCCCTTTCAGGAAAGTAAAATGAACCCACGTATAATGACGTTTCCATTATTTTGAATAATACCGATATTAGAATGTGTGTAATTCATTGTTGAAATTCTTGAACCTTTTTGACATCCAAATTGCTGATTTAAAATCTTCCCATTTTTACCAGGCATATAAAGAGATGACATTGGTTATTATGTATCCAAGGGTATTCATTTGAATTGCAACCGAGCAACATTTTTGTTTAATTTCTTAGGTATTCACAACAGAATTGTTGTGAACATACCCCCCCCCCCCCCCATAGCTTTCAAAATCTATGTCATTGAAATCCTTTTTTTTAGTGTTCAAGTTATTTAACAACAGGAATGTTAGAGATGTGAAGCTTTGACTTTGTAACAGCACCAACCCCCTAATAAGCTTTGTGCTTTAAGGCTCATCTTATTGGACTTATTTGCATAAATTATCATCCCTATTTGGTAACATCAACAAGAGTGTGCGCTCAATAATATTGATGTGGCTCCTTTCGAGCGGCATTGGGGCGTGGTCACGCAGTGAGAGTTACATTCATTTTGTATTGTCGTGTAAATCAATAGATCAAGGTATCCCCTTTCAGGAAAGTAAATGAACCCACGTATAACGACGTTTGCATTATTTCGAATAATACCGATTTCAGAATGTGTGTAATTCATTGTTGAAATTCTTGAACCTTTTTGACATCCAAATTGCTGATTTAAAATCTTCCCATTATTACCAGGCATATAAAGAGATTACATTGGTTATTATGTATCCAATGGTATTCATTTGAATTGTAACTGAGCAACATTTTTGTTGTTTAATTTCTTAGGTATTTTCTAGGGAGCATAGAAATGCAACCATGTATATAATCCACTTTCTTTCTCCATTCTTCATTTTCTTTCAATGTTTTTTGTTCCTTTTTTAAAAAATCTTCTCATCACGCCCCCCGGAATTTTCTTTTTCATTGTCCAAGCACTCCAAATTCATTATATCGTATTGCATACCAATTTGTTCTTCATTCATGGATCTGGATGATATATTAAATGATGAACTATTTAATTCTCAGAGCAAATACTATACTGCAAAAGAATTCATTTCCACTTTTAATTCAACAAACCAAAATGGTAAACGAAAAATTTTCAGCGTAATACACATAAATATCCGAAGTTTGCAAAAGAACTTTGATACTTTCAATGAATTTTTATCCATATTAAATTCATTTCCTTTTTCTATAATAGCTTTGACAGAGACATGGTTACACTCAACGACACCTCCCATATTTGATATTGAGAATTACACATTTAACCATATAGATCGCAAAAATGGTAAGGGAGGCGGTGTTGCGTTTTATATTCACAATAATCTGCATTATAAAGTGAGGCATGATATTATAATTAACGGCGTAGAAACCCTATTCATAGAAATTATTGACGATAACTATAAAAATAAAATAGTCGGTGTAATTTATAGACCACCTAACAACATAGCTGATATATTTTTAGATAAATTAGAATCATGTCTTGAAACCGTATCTCGAGAAAACAAAGATATTTACCTCATGGGTGATTTTAATATAGATCTCTCTTTGCCTTACACTGCCCTTGGGCAACATTTTACTAATTTATTATCATCATTTTCTTTCAAACCTCTTACTGACAAACCTACGAGGATTACAAATACAACACATACAATAATTGACAACATCATCTCAAACGTGCTGAGTAGAGATAGTAATGGAATAATATATTACGATATTTCAGACCATCTACCAATTTTCACGATATGTTCAGATAATAAACGCTTACATCAACATTCAAATAAAGAACACATTACTCGACGAAAAGAAACCAAACGCAACATAGAGTCCCTAAAAACAGATTTGAGTACAGAAAGTTGGCAAGATGTTCTTCATGCGACAAATGTTAATAGTTCATATGAAATATTTATAAACAAACTTCTTCATTATTATGATAAAAATGTGCCTCTGACAAGAATAACTTCTAGCAAAAAGAAGAATAAACAACCGTGGATCACTCAAGGAATAATAAAATCAATATTTACTCGTAATAGATTATATAAAATATCACTTAAATCACCTACTTTGGCACATCAAAACAAATATAAAAAATACCGTAATAGGTTAACTTCTATTATCCGTTTAGCACGAAAATCATATTTTTCTGACAAAATTGAAAGCAATAAAGACAATAACAAAACATTATGGCATACAATTAATGAAATGTTAGGCAAAAAAAGAGAAAATGCACAAAATGTTGAATTTTTAGTGAATGGAAATTACATTAAAGACAATGGTCTTATTGCTGATGCATTTGATACATATTTCACCAATGTTGGCCCAAAATTGGCCTCAAAAATTGTTACTAATGATAATGATTTTTCACAATATCTAAATAATCATACCGACCACTCATTATTTTTTAATCCAACGAATGTTCATGAAATTTTAGAAATTGTTCAATCTCTAAGTCCTTCTAAATCTAGTGGCCATGATGGAATAAGTGTATATCTATTAAAACAAATTATTCATTTCCTGGTTTCGCCGCTGGCACATATTTTTAATCTATCTCTTTCCCAGGGAATTTTTCCTGATTCACTAAAACTTGCCAAAATAATTCCAATATTTAAAAAAGACGACCCATGCCGTATCACAAATTATCGCCCAATCTCGTTGTTACCAAGCTTTTCTAAAATACTTGAAAAAATTGTTTACAAACGTTTATACTCTTTTTTGGATATGAATAAATTATTAATCCCCAACCAATATGGCTTCAGAAAAAATCATTCGACTGACTACGCAATCTTACAACTTTACGACAAAATAACTGATTCATTTTCAAAAAAGGAGCACACTGTTGGGGTTTTTATGGATTTATCGAAGGCATTCGATACAATGGATCATGCTATATTATTATGTAAATTAAAGACATATGGCATCAGAGGGATCGTACTTTCCTGGTTTAAGGACTACTTAGATAATAGACGCCAATATGTTAGTTTCAAATCCAAATCATCTAATATATGTACTGTGAAATGTGGAGTACCACAGGGCTCAATCTTAGGGCCCTTGCTGTTTTTAATATATATGAATGATATTTTCAATGCATCACCTTTACTAACATATGTTTTATTTGCAGATGATACTAACATATTTTATTCACACCTAAATCTAAACATGCTTGTTACAACTCTGAATCTAGAGCTAAAGAAATTATCATTGTGGTTTAAATCCAATAAACTCTCTCTCAATATAAATAAAACAAACTTCATGTACTTTAGGATTTGAGGGTTTGCATGGTGAAGTTGTAATTCAGAAAAAAGGTTTGCGGTACAACCATTGTTTTCTTTTCAACGCAGGATTCGATTGATGTCACTTATCCTTTCAATGCAGGTACCTTGATGTTATTTATCCTTTCAATGTAGGTACTTTGATGTTACTGTTACTATTTCTTTCTATGTTATTTGTTTGCATCCATTTTATTAAGTGAATTGCTGCTTCATATATAAATTCTGCTGATTTATTCGCTCTTCTCATTCTCCTGACGACGGCCAGAGCATTCTGACCGGAACGTGGAGTTATTCCAACTCACATGGTTGTACCGCAAACCTTTTTTCTGAATTCATGTACTTTAAACACATTAATTCTACACATGTATTTCGTAATAATATTTTCATTGATGACATGCCCGTTACCGAAAAACATGAAACAAAATTTTTAGGTATATTAATCGACTCAAATGTAACTTGGAATAGTCACGTTCGTAACATTAGCATGTTGGTAGCAAGAGGCATAGGTATTTTATATAAAATTCAAATATTATCTTTCTCAAAGATCGCTATTAATGCTTTACAACTCATTTATTTTGTCACATATATCGTACTGTAACATAGTTTGGGGAAATAGTAACAAAATGAATATAGACACTATGTTGCGTCTTCAAAAGAAAGCACTCCGTATCTGTTCTCATTCTCATTATTTAGCCCACACCGATCCTATATTTCATAAGTTCAAAACATTGAAAATTAACGATATTCATGCCTACCAAACTGCTATATTTATGTATAAATATTCCACTAACGCTACACCAATATCCTTTCATAATATTTTTATCTACAACAGAGATGTCCATTCCTACCCGACACGACATTCATCTGATCTTCATTTAACAAATCCAAAATTAATAATAGCTCAAAAAACGATAAGACATCATGGTCCAGATGTTTGGAATAATTTACCTCATGATATTAAACACGCTGTATCTCTTTTTTCTTTTAAAGCTTCGTTAAAGAAGTATTTGCTATCCACTTATTCGTAAACTTCTCACCTGCACGTGCACCCACTTGCACACACTTCACTTCACTTCAATCCCTTTCCTTCCCCTTTTTTTTTTTTAGTAAATATTTGTTTTTCCAGTTAGTGACATCGCTTTTATGATATAGACATTTATATTAATTATGGTTTCCATGTAGCCCTTTCCACTGGCTGCTATTCATTCAAGCATTTTGCTTAAGATAGCTGGCCCCTGCATTTCTGTTAATTCTACTTGTTCATTTCGATTTATAATCATGTCTTTATTCTGTTGTCATTATTTAACTGTCACATTTTTGAATTTGAACAATTATGTTGTATACTATAATTGTAAATTTGTTATTTGATTTGACAATAAATGCAGAAACTCCTGCAAAAAAACAAAAAACTCCAAGTTAACTTCCAAAATATTATTTTTCCTTATAATGCAGTTTATTGATGTATGATTCAGTTATCACATGGTGGTTGAGAACTTCTGATTATCTACAAATTGATTTTTCTTCTTGAGATTTATTTATTTTTGCATTTTCAAACAAATTGCTCTTTCTTTGCTATCATGGCATAATTACACAGAAAAAATTGGAAAGATAAGTATGTACATATACCTGTATTTAATAGAGTAATGTGGCTAGGGGAATTTGCCAAGATAAATGACATACTATCTTCAATGTTTATGTCTTCAGGTCCACACTGTAACTTTGGAAATGCCAATCCAAGATCTGACGAGACAAAACCGACAACTGTCACCATCAGCCTGCTGTGGCCTTGCAAGTGCACTTTGCACCATGCCCAACCTGAGAGAGCTGACACTGGAATGTGTGACATCTCTCCGTGATGAGTTCTATTCTACCTTTGGTGAAAAGGCATCGTCCATCAAGGTACATTCACCTACATGTGTGGGTAGATCCAAACAAACGTAATTGAAACTAGAAATGTCCTTGTACAGTTGTACACTCATTCTCATATGCAGGACCAGTTAATCGGTTGGACTATGCATAAACCTCTAACACAACATCTCGGCCTACTGTATGTAATAAAGAAAAGAAGAGACTTTTAAAAAGAAACTCAAAACCAAACATGATTTTAGCTAGTTCATATCATCTGTTGTGAGCTAGAAGGGCGTTAACCTTGTGTGATATGCTGTTAATCGACACCTTTCTGGCTTTCAGTGTACAATATACATACATTCCCATTTTAAAGTGTCTTGATATTTGTTATATTATGTCTAATCATTGATAATTAGTATATTGAATACTCTTATGTTATTGTTCCCATTTGTATCAGTGCTCTTATCAGTGCTCTTATCAGTGCT
This sequence comes from Heliocidaris erythrogramma, assembly GCA_025617745.1. Lineage (NCBI taxonomy): Eukaryota > Metazoa > Echinodermata > Echinoidea > Camarodonta > Echinometridae > Heliocidaris > Heliocidaris erythrogramma. Next base: position 57,273,146 of record CM046854.1, read on the forward strand.
CTGATCAGCATGCTGTAAAAGCAAAACAGTTAATGTTCACTTAAATAAGTAGAGGTTAGAGCAGTGTACCTGAATGTCCATGGAAGGCAACTCCAAGTCAACTTCCAAAAAAATTATTTTTCCTTATAATGCAGTGTAATCTTTATCCATTTTGATGTGTGATTCAGTTATCACAGGGTGGTTGAGAACCTCTTATTATCTTGTGCGTGAGTGGTCAAAATTGTGGTTTGCAGTAAACACACATTTGATCCACATCACAACACCAATTTTACTACGTAATTTTTCCGTGAGAAATTACATGAGAGCCCGTAATGCGCATGCGCGGTCAATTACGTTTTGCAAATGGTGGTCTCACGCTGAAAACTGTGTTTTCGTCGCGGTTTTTTCCTCTTTTTTCACCATCTATGGATATTTGCCGTTTACCACAGCTATTTTCGGAGTTTTTATTGTTTTCTACTCCCCCTCTCCGCTTTTGGGAGTTCGTTGACGGTTTTTGGAGATAATGGAATCAATTTTCTCGTGTGAGGAGAAATCTCCGACTTCGGGCCAGACGTCGGCAAAGCCAGACGCACGCCCTATGCACTCCTGTCGCGTTACCGGGGGTGCGAGTAGCGAAGCTACTGTAGATGCCAAGAAGCCCTCGGGCTCGACTACAGGCAAGAACAAACCCAAGGGGGATCTTCCGACAAAGGAAAATCTAAAGTGCGTGCGAAGCCAAAGATTTCATCTCAGCCTAAAAAGGCAGAAACCCCCGATTTGGGGGATAGACTGGATAAACTGGAAGCCCTTTCGGGCAAAGTTATGGAGAGTCTCCCGTCCACCTCGTCTGCGGCGCAGAGTCCGGGAACTTCGCATTCCACCTTCGGTGCGAGTAATCGTCCTGGTACGTCGGAAGGCGGCCATTTTGTTCGAGATCCTTCGGAATTAATGGATATCTCAGATACCGATGAACCTCTTGCCGGTCAAGGCTGATGATGATCGTGATGATATTTATGAACATGAAATGGAGGAAGAGCTAGTTGTACCTAAGCTCGCAGCTAAATTTGCTCAACCCAGTGAGATTGGTGAACCACTTAATGATAGTTTGGCCAGTTCGGCATCTTACTTAATCTCACATCAGTTGGAGGGAAAAACCCTAAATGAGACTGGGGAAAAGTACATTCCACCCAGCAACTGCCCCTTGCTTACTGTTCCCAAAGTGAATGCTCCAATTTGGGACAATTTGAAATCAGGCACCAAGAGCAGGGATCTTAAACTACAGAGGGTTCAGCTGTCCCTCATCAGAGGTTTGGTGGCCTTTTTGCGTACTCTTGATGCAGCTGACGATATTTCAGCCACTCAGCAGGATGCCTTGGCTCTGTTGAGCAATACTAACTTTGAACTTAACTCTTTACGCAAGCACTTGATCAGGCCAGACATGAACGCTAGATTCACGCACCTGTGCAAACCCACAACTATGGTGGGGAAACAACTGTTTGGTGATGATCTACCCAAGCAAGTGAAAGACTTGCAGGGACAACAGAAGGCAACAGCGGGGGTGATGAGGCCACAGATTAACCCCAGTTCTGGCCAGCATAGCCATCATTTTCACCCCTACGCCAGGTCACACAAGTCCAAGTACCATGATGCGGGATGGACGCCGTCCACCAGAGATTCAAGCCGCTCACAACCTAAGGCTGGTAGTTCTCACAGGCCTTTTTTAGGCAATCAGCCCCATCAGGGGCAGACTTATCACCAGAAAGACAAACACCAGAGCAGTGCCCTGCCTCGGCTAGGAGCAAAACAGAAAACCTACACCTACAACTACAAGTTCAAGAAGAACTAAAGAACACCAACCTCGAAGAGGTAGGTCAGTTTTCTCATTCCAAAGATTCATTTACATGTAGTACTCCTGTTGGAGGTCGACTGAAACAGTTTTATGAAAATTGGTGCAGCATTACATCTGATGCTTTCATTTTGGCTGCAGTGCAAGGGTACAAACTTGAATTTGATCCAAAGTGCATGCCACCGAGAAGATCTCGGCCATTTTTCCAATTCAAGTCCTGTCAGACTGAACAGGCTGCTATCAGCAATGAAATTATGAAACTTTTGGACAAAAATGTCATAGAGAAATGTAATCATGATGAAGGCGAATTCATTTCCAATATTTTCACTCGGCCCAAGAAGAATGGCGGGCTGCGTCTGATTTTAGACCTGTCAGACCTAAATAAGAGCCTTCAGTACCATCATTTTAAGATGGATGATATTCATGTAGCTGCTGCACTTATTTCTCCAAATTGTTATCTTGCTTCAGTCGACCTCCAAGATGCTTATTACTCTGTTCCCATCCATCCTAGCCACAGAAAGTATTTGAAATTTGTATGGAAAGGGCAACTGTTACAGTTCAAGGTCCTTCCAAACGGCCTTAGCACAGCCCCTAGGTTATTCACCAAGTTACTTAAGCCTGTTCTTGCCTCGCTCAGACAGGCAGTTCATGTAGTGGTTGGATACTTAGATGATACCATAAACATTGGAAAAGACAAGGAACGTACTAAGGCTGCAATCACAGCTACTACAGATACTCTTTCAGAGTTGGGGTTCCTGGGTCATCCTGAAAAGTCAGTCCTTATACCTATGCAGGAGATAAAATTCCTTGGGTTCATGCTAAATTCAGTAATTATGCATCTTTCTCTACCTGAAGATAAGAAAGATGATATAGTCACAGACTGCACAGATCTACTTCATGCCAACAACCCTCTCATTCGGGTGGTAGCTAGAGTGATAGGGAAGTTGATAGCAACATTCCCGGCTGTACAATATGGTCCCTTGTTTTATCGCTCCCTTGAAAGGGATAAGATTACTGCCCTGAAGAAATGTAAGGGTCATTTTGATAGGCCGATGAAGCTCTCCTCTAAGGCAAAGGAGCAACTAACCTCCACACTAAGATAGGAGGAAGATGGAATGAGCAAGAGTTGAAACGAGCTCAAAATAATGAAATTAATTTCTTAGAGACCCTAGCCGCAGGTCTAGGTTTAAGGGCTTTTTGTGAGGATAGGCGTGATTTGCACGTGCTCATGAGACTAGACAATCAAACAGCAGTAAGCTACCTGAATAACTTTGGGGGCATCAAATCTAGAGATTGTGATCATATGGCTTCGGAAATCTGGAAATGGTGTATGATGAGAAATATATGGATAACTGCAGCCCATCTACCAGGCTGTCTAAACACTGAGGCAGACCAAATGTCCAGAAAATTCAATGACAGAACAGAATGGATGTTGGATAAGAAAGCCTTTTCACAGATTATTGACCACTTTGGTCTCCCCAAAATATATCTGTTTGCATCCAGACTGAATGCTCAACTTCCTAGATTTGTATCTTGGTTGCCAGAACCTGGCGCTGAAACAGTGAATGCCTTCACAATAGATTGGGGCCATCTCAATTTCTATGCATTTCCCCCCTTCTGTCTGATATCAAGATGCTTACAAAAGATACAAGCAGACAAAGCGACTGGGCTGTTAGTAGTACCAAATTGGCCCACTCAGGCTTGGTTCCCAATTTTTAAGGACTTAGTAGTAGGGGAACCCATGTTGCTCAAGAGAAAAAAAGACCTTCTCAAGCAACCAGTATCTAATATAACTCATCCACTTTCTCCCCATCTTGATTTGTTTTGTTGCAGGATTTGTGGAGACCCTTCCAGGGTAAGGGACTGAGCAACAGGACAATACAGGTCATCACATTTGTGCTGCAAAGATTGACCGCGCATGCGCATTATGGGCTCTCATGTAATCTCTCCCTACAAAATTACTCTTAATATAACGATTAAATTTCAAACGGTAAGTTCTCATTTAATCTTTCTATTAATCGATAAATTTAAGCACCATCCTCACAAGAAAAGACTAATTAGATTCCAGAAATGCATCATTATATTTTTATTACTATATCACACAATCATTGAATGAATAATCATCATTATTGCATAACGCAAAAATAACAAGTTTGACAAGACAATATTGATAATAATAACTATAATACCGGTATCCTATAAATGGGAGTGATGAGAGTCCATGCAGACCAAAGTTCGCAGTTCACAGTCAGTTGTTGTAGAGTCGGATGCTGGGGTTGATCACTGAACAGCTCGTCCAAGGAGAAATATAAGGTAGTCAATCACAACGATGTATACCTCCCTCTGACTTGGCGTGATAAATAGCAAGAACAAGCAGATAATGAAAGGTCCACGAGAAACGATGATAAATTATCCACGATAATATCCAGAGTAGTTCTCCGACGTAATGTAGAAATTCTGCGGTAATAATAAGCATATATTGTATAGTCCACGGTGGATGAGCAGTATAATTTTCTTCACAGAGTAATGGTCCAGCAGAGATAATTTTCTCACAGAGTGATGGTCTCTGTGAAATGTCCAACCGATGTTCCTAAGAAAAGCGAGGAAGTCAGGAGCAGTGGACACGTAGGAGTTCGCACAAGAAGAAAGTTGAATAGCTGTTGGCAGGTCGGGGCTAGCTGTCAACCAGCAGGCAAACTTAACTGCAAAGTCGACATGATGCGACCCAACGAGGATCGGAGAGTGAACTTAATCCAATATGATGTCCAGTGTGGTCTGACTGTATAATGTTGAATGTTCTCCTTTTTGTGAGTTCCCTTATGATGGTATTTATAGCCTCACAGAGGATCGAACGGCAATATGCAAATATCAACCTTGACCCCATTGGTCAGTTAAAACAAAATGTTAAGTTGGCAAGAACATACTGGAGTGTGCTAGTTTGCAATTTTGTAAGTTAATTTGTACAAATATAAAATGACATATGAAAACAATTAATGCTGTAACAAGAGCAAGTTAAGATAAACGGAGTTATATAAATGGTTTTATCATAATCCTACTAGAAAGGTGTAAAAGTACCATAAATTGTAGGAAATGTATCGATTTTTCTCAAGTTTGCTGGTTCGAGTGAGCTAGGATACTGTGTGTCTTTTGACACCCTCTTTTCAGAGCAGCTTAGTGCGCTAACAAAAACTCTTTTGTTTGGCTTGTTGACCGACCTGCCCTGGGCAGAGATGAAGGGATTATCCTCTCGTTGCGTGTGCATAATGGCAATGACTCATCCTAGTTCTCAAAATTAACTGATATTCAAGATAAGAAATAATAACTTGTATGGCATATTCATTCTCAAATTATCATAATAATTATTAATATAAACATTAACATGAAAGGCGCTACAATCTTATAAATTGATTTTTCTTCTTGAGATTTATTTATTTTCGCATTTTCAAACAAATTGCTCTTTCTTTGCTATCATGGCATAATTACACAGAAAAAAATTGGAAAGATAAGTATGTACATGTACCTGTATTTAATAGAGTAATGTGGCTAGGGGAATCTGCCAAGATAAATGACATACTATCTTCAATGTTTATGTCTTCAGGTCCACACTGTAACTTTGGACATGCCAATCCCAGTTCTGCCGCCACAAAACCGACAACTGTCACCATCAGCCTGCCGTGGCCTTGCAAGTGCACTTTGCACCATGCCCAACCTGAGAGAGCTGAAACTGGAATGTGTGACATCTCTCTGTGATGAGTTCTATTCTACCTTGGATGAAAAGGCATCGTCCATCAAGGTATACATTCACCTACATGTGTGGGTAGATCTAAACAAACGTAATTGAAACTAGAAATGACCTTGTACAGTTGTACACTCATTCTCATATGCAGGACCAGTTAATCGGTTGGACTATGCATAAACCTCTAACACAACATCTCGGCCTACTGTATGTAATAAAGAAAAGAAGAGACTTTTAAAAAGAAACTCAAAACCAAACATGATTTTAGCTAGTTCATATCATCTGTTGTGAGCTAGAAGGGCGTTAACCTTGTGTGATATGCTGTTAATCGACACCTTTCTGGCTTTCAGTGTACAATATACATACATTCCCATTTTAAAGTGTCTTGATATTTGTTATATTATGTCTAATCATTGATAATTAGTATATTGAATACACTTATGTTATTAGATGATCTTTGAAGGTTTGCATGGTGGAGCTTATAACGTGGAGAAGGTTTACGGTTCACCATGTGTGTTGGTAGGAGGAAAGGGAAAAGGAAATTAGAAATGGATAGACGAGAAAGGATGACAAGAGAGAAAAGAAGAAATATTCTTTCGTGACAATGGGTGAAGTCCTGAAAAGGACTGTAGACCAGATGAGATGAGATGAGAAGACTTGGTTGATGATCGATGGATGAGCAGCGATGGATTGAGTAGCGAAGGTTTGAGTAGATGAGGCTTGAGTAGGAGGTTACTCGACGTTTCGGACAGGTTGACTGTCCGTCATCAGGAGTGAAGTGTGCTAGACGAGCGGCGGGGTTTTATGGAGTGTGTGCGGACGTCGGAGGAATCGGCGGCCGGAGGTGTGGGTGGGTTGCTGTCGGTGGTGGCGCTATTATGTCCGAGAGTTGAGTGGACGTGAGTGCGGACGTCGGATGGATTGGTAGCGGGGGGCTGGCGGCGTGACGTCCTTTGTGTGTTTGCTGGTCGAGGGCGGATATTGTCCCGGGTTTGAGTAGGTGGGACGGCGAGCTGTGGTGTCAGGGGTGCGTCGGCCTGAGGATTGGGTGGGATGGCGTTGGTAGTCGGCGGGTCGGCGTGCTGGATGGTCGGCTGGTCGGCGGGTTGAGTGGGCTGTGAGTCGGTGGGTTTGGTGGGCGGCGATTCAGTGGATTGAGTTGTCAGTGGTGCTGGTTGTGTGGATTGGGTTTGGTGTTGGTTGGTGCCCCTATGAAGTATTGGGTGCCAGATGTGGTTGAGATGAAGTCCTGTGTCCTGTGGTACTGTGTCGTGGCGTTGAATCTCCATGGCCTCTCTCACTCGTCTGGTGTGCCAGTGCTTGATGTTGGTGATTAGAGTGCTGTGTGCCCAGTCGATGTGGTGATCTTCTTCTTGTGCGTGTTTGACTATTGCAGATTTGTCCCAGTCGCTAAGTCGGTGGCAGGCCTTGTGTTCCTTAAGTCTTGTGTTGAAATCTCGTCCTGTCTCTCCGATGTAGACTTTGCCGCAGTCGCAGGGAATCTTGTATACACCGGGTTGTTTGTTGGTAGGGGTCTTGTCCTGTGTGAGTGCAAGATGGAGTGAAGTTTCTTGGAGGATCGGTGTCGGACTTTGAAGTTGACCTGAGTAAGTATGCTCATAGGGGCACCAACCAACACCAAACCCAATCCACACAACCAGCACCACTGACAACTCAATCCACTGAATCGCCGCCCACCAAACCCACCGACTCACAGCCCACTCAACCCGCCGACCAGCCGACCATCCAGCACGCCGACCCGCCGACTACCAACGCCATCCCACCCAATCCTCAGGCCGTCGCACCCCTGACACCACAGCTCGCCGTCCCACCTACTCAAACCCGGTACAATCTCCGCCCTCGACCAGCAAACACACAAAGGACTTCACGCCGCCAGCCCCCCGCTACCAATCCATCCGATGTCCGCACTCACGTCCACTCAACTCTCGGACATAATAGCGCCACCACCGACAGCAACTCACCCACACCTCCGGCCGCCGATTCCTCCGACATCCGCACACACTCCATAAAACCCCGCCGCTCGTCTAGCACACTTCACTCCTGATGACGGACAGTCAACCTGTCCGAAACGTCGAGTAACCTCCTACTCAAGCCTCATCTACTCAAACCTTCGCTACTCAATCCATCGCTGCTCATCCATCGATCATCAACCAAGTCTTCTCATCTCATCTCATCTCATCTCATCTGGTCTACAGTCCTTTTCAGGACTTCACCCATTGTCACGAAAGAATATTTCTTCTTATTTACTGCAATAAATCATATATACCTACCTATTATGCCTGTAGTCTTGACTACGGGACCCCTTCGAGAATTATCACACATGTGTCACAATATTGTGCGCACCCCCCGTAATCCTATTGTCCCCTTCGCCACTCACGCGCGTCAATACGCTACGGGTATGTTTTCACCTGAGTGCGTGACTACTAGTGCTCCCCTATTGCTGCTTTCGAGCGGTCCAATAGCGGGTTCACACGCCTTTAGTAGTCATCGGGCACATACCGAGTCATCTCGGTCTGCCCACGCACTGGGAGCTTTTAGCTCCCAACCCAAGGCTACTGCATCTTCTTGCTTAGCCAATATGGGTGATTTGGGCGATTCTCTAGGCTTACGCCATGAGCGCTCCAATCCCTTTATGGGAAGTGAACGCCCCTCCGCGGAGGGATCGGTTTGTGTTTCCGAAGAGGCTTCGGGGACCCGAACGAATCCGATTAAGCGTTCTAAGAAAAGGGTTTCGGCTACGACTTTTGTCGAGCCAGCCAAGAAAAAGGCCAAGAAGAAGGCAAAAAGTGGCAAGGCTTTGCCGGCCTCTTGCCCGTCTGGCCTGGCTAACCCAGCTAGCTCCTCTCAAGCTGACATGTTCAGTATGATGCGGGCTTTTGCTCAGAATCAGGGTTGGTCCTTTGTACCGGCTACTTCAAACCTGACTTCTGTCCCTATTCAGGGATCTCGCTTTGAGTCTAATCAGCCTTTTGTGATTGATTCGTCTTTGTCTGAGTCGGATTCGCATGTGCCTCCTATTCCCGCGGCCCTTGGGGCTCCGCCGGGCGAGGAGACTTTTGTTGAACCATGCGGGGCTCTGCCTGCGGAGGCCTTTGTTAGCGTTCCTTTGTCTCATTCCACTCGGGTGGAACCAGATTTGGATGTGGCCTCTCAAGCTTCGGTTTCTGAATCGCTTGGGCAGGCGGAGTCTCAATCGCTCGCTCTCTGTGGGGTGGAAGCGATTGCTTTGTTGTCCAAATATCTCCCTGAATTTCAGTCAACCCGCGCGCAGGGTTCGACTTCGCGTTGGAAATTTAAGCAGCAGGATTCCTCTGAGGGTATCGCTCTTGAGGAGGTTTTCAAGCTGGAGTATGACCGCATTGAGGCCGCGCTGTTGATTAAGCGCTCTAATGCGGTCAAGGGTAAGGCCTTTGCCTTTTGTTCTCAGGACCAAGACAGCTTTTTTAAGGCTAAGACTCTGTCTCCTGAGATTTTGGAGGTTGGTCGTCGCTTACGGGCGACTAATCCGCTTACCTCCGCCGCTTTCAAGGCGGAGGATAAGATCTGGTCTAATATTGAAAACCAGGTTAGGTCGGGGATGCGTTTGTCGGTGTTTCAAGGGTTTCTCTCCGACCTTAGGTCCAGGGCGGAGGAGTTGAATGTTACCGATGGTGACAAGCTGATTATTGACGACCTGTTGCATACTCTTTTTTGTCTGCAGTGGTCGCAGCTTTCCACCGCAGCTGCTTCGGTTACGTTCCGTCGCAGGACCTCGGCTCTCTCGGCACTGGGTGTTAGAGAGTCGGGCATTGCTCAACTTCTCCGAGATGTTCCGTCTCGGGGTCCTTCGCTTTTTGGTGGTAAATTCGCTACGGTTTTTCAGAGAGAGATCGATGCGCGTAAGCAGATCTCGGATATGACTAAGCAGTTTCACACTAGCTCTAAGCCAACGCGGGCCCCTGTTCAGCATAGACCTGCTGGTCCCGTTTCGGGTCAACGCAGTCGCGTGTCTAGGGTCCCGCCTCCTGAGCCACAGCCAGCTCCTTCTCGTGGGAGAGGGAGTCGTGGCAGGGGCATTTCGAGAGGTACTCGTGGTAAGGCGATGGCTTCGCAGAAGGCCAAGCCTCGGTTTTGATGTTTTTCCCCGAGCGCTTGTTCAACCGAATGTGGTAGGTGGCCGTCTTCACGCGTTTCTCCCCGCTTGGGAGGCCATCTCCGGGGACGCGTTTGTTCTCTCCGTCGTGCGAGACGGATTCTTCATAGATCTTTGCGCTTCGCTCCCCGGAGGGGCTATAAGAATTCGGTCACCTCCCATGTCTGCCCTGTCTCGATCTCATGCTTCAAAGGAGATCGAGTCTCTTCTGGAAAAGAGGGCTATAGAAAGGGTAAGAGACAGGCCGTCTCTTTCCCTTTCTCCAATATTTGTTATTCCCAAGCGCTCGGGAAAACTTCGTTTGATACTGAACCTGAAAAGGATAAACAAATTTATTCCTCCGGTTCATTTTCGGATGGAGACTCTTGCCTCCATTCTTCCGTTGATCAAAAGGGAAGACTACGCGGTCTCGATAGATCTCAAGGACGCGTACTTTCACATTCCCATTCATCGCGCATCTCGCGATCTTCTGGGGTTCTCCTTCCTCTCGGAGACTTATCGTTTTCGGGCTCTTCCCTTCGGGCTGCGCCCGGCTCCTCGGGTTTTTACTCAAGTTGTAGCGGTGCTAGCGGCCTTTCTGAGGCGTCGCGGCCTGCGGTTGTTTTGTTACCTGGACGATTGGCTTCTCCTTGCGGAGTCGCGCGATCGTTTGTTGGACGAGATTCGTTTGCTCGTCTCTCTTACTCAAGACTTAGGTTTCCTAATAAATTGGGAAAAGTCAGAGTTAGTTCCCACTCGCAGCCCAGTTTTTCTGGGGGCGGTGTTAGACATAAGGAATCAGTTGGCTCGGCCCAGTCGAGACAGGATTCTCACCATTGTCTCTGCGGCTCGCAAGCTCTTGCTGGCCAGAAGAGTCTCGGCCAGACAGTGGCTTCAGTTTCTAGGTTATCTAGCCAGTCTAGTCGATGTTTTAGAGGACTGCCGGCTCCTCATGAGACCCTTTCAGAGACATCTCCTCAGGTTCTTCAAGCCGGGAAAAGACTCTCTTTTGGTCTGGATTCCAGTACCAGTAAAGATCAAGTCTCTTCTCTCTTGTTGGACGAGCGAGGTGTTTCTCGCGCGAGGCAGGTCCTTCTCTGCCCCTCTTCCGTCGATATCGGTTTCGACGGACGCCTCTCGGTTGGGGTGGGGAGGACACTGCAATGGCAGCACGGTTGCGGGGGATTGGTCTCATCCTGGGACTCTTCCTCATATCAATGTCCTGGAGTTTATGGCAGTTCTGTTGACCTTGCTCCATTTCAGAAGTCGACTTCTCAGTCGTTCGGTTCTGATTCTCACGGACAATGTTGCTGTGGCGGCATATATCAATCGGCAGGGAGGCACTCGTTCGGTTGCCCTGAATGCCCTAGCAGCTCAGCTGTGGAGGTGGTGTCGTCGCATGGCAATCACACCCGTGGCCTCTTTCATCCCCGGTCGGGAAAACCTCATTGCGGATTTTCTGTCCCGGGGCAGGTATCTTCCATCGGAATGGATGCTCCATCCGGAGGTATTTTGCCGCATTCGCAGTTGCCTAGGTCCACTGGAAGTGGATCTATTTGCGTCGGTGCTAAATCACCAGCTGCCGAAGTATTGCTCCCGTGTTCGCGATCAGGGAGCATGGGCTCTCGATGCTTTCTCCCTCAGCTGGGAGAACCTTCAGGGATTCGCCTTTCCTCTCTTCCAACTGATTCCGCGTGTCTTGCGGAAAATCAGGGAAGATCGGGCGAGGGTGCTTGTAATAGCTCCCTTTTGGCCCAGGAGGAATTGGTTTCCGGAACTTATGAGCCTTCTAAGGGCTCAACCGTTAGTTCTCCTGTTAAGAGCGGATCTGGTGTTACAGCCCCTATCGGGGATTCTTCACCACAATCCGGAGTCTCTTCATTTGACTGCTTGGCCCCTGTCAGGGAATCTGCAAGACAGTCGGGTCTCTCTGATAGAGCCGCGGACTTTTTAATGTCCAGTCGTAGGGTTTCTACTAGGGAAATTTACAATTCCCGTCTCTCGGTCTTTTTCCTTTGGTGCAAAGAGAGAAATCAAACCCCTTCTAAGGCTCCTATTGGTTCAATTGCGGATTTCTTAATCTCGTTATTTGACAAAGGGAGATCTATTTCTACTATCCGAGGCTACCGTTCGGCGATCGGGGCCATTCATTCGGGTTTTTCGGATGGTTCGGGGATTTCCAATTCCCCGCTACTAAGTGGTTTGATTCATTCGTTCTTTCTGAAACGACCTTCGTTTTCTAAGTTAGTGCCGTCTTGGAGTCTGCCTAAGGTCCTGGAGGCCTTGGCGAAACCTCCTTTTGAACCGTTAGGTGAAGCTTCGCTTCATCATCTTACGGTTAAGACGCTCTTTTTGGTAGCTATTGCCTCTGGGCAGAGGCGCAGTACTCTTCATGCTCTCTGTCTTACTCCTGGTCATGTTCGCTGGGAGAGAAAAGGTGTTAGATTGATTCCTAGGGCTTCTTTCGTTGCCAAGAATCAGACAGCTGCCTCCGGTCCTGTTGAGATTTTTCTTTGTCCGCTTTCTAACTTTTCTTCGGTGCGTGAGGACAAAGTTTGGTGTCCTGTTAGGGCTCTCAAATGGTATATTGATAAGACTAAGTCTTATCGTAAGGATGATCAGTTGTTCCTGATCACTAGAGAGCCTTTTTCTCCTGCCTCTCTTGATTCCATTTCTAGATGGATCGTTGAAGCTATTAGGGCCGCTGGCACAGAGGCTCTTTTATCCGACAGTAAGCCTCGTGCTCATGATACTCGTAGTGTCAGCACTTCTTGGGCTCTGTTTCAAGGTGTGGCGCTTGTTGATATTTTGAAGGCTGCTTATTGGCGTTCGCCCAATTCCTTCATTTCTTGCTACCTTAGGGATATTCCCGCAGGTGAAGCTTTGTTTGCGTCAGCCACCTTGAAGGCCGCTGTGTCTTCTTTGTAGTCTTTGGTGTAATCCTATTTCCTTCTGCTCGAAACATGCCTCCCGGTCTTTGAGTTGGCGCTGGTCTGGCATAATAGGTAGGTATATATGATTTATTGCAGTAAATTTGTAAAATCAGCACTGATTTTCTTATTTACTATATAAATCTATATACCTTCCTATGACCCTCCCTCCTTCCCCGCTCCTTGCAAGCAACATGTTTCTTCTTGGGGTTGCTCGCAAAAGAGGAAGATGGCCGTAGCGTATTGACGCGCGTGAGTGGCGAAGGGGACAATAGGATTACGGGGGGTGCGCACAATATTGTGACACATGTGTGATAATTCTCGAAGGGGTCCCGTAGTCAAGACTACAGGCATAATAGGTAGGTATATAGATTTATATAGTAAATAAGAAAATCAGTGCTGATTTTACAATTCTCTCTTGTCATCCTTTCTCGTCGATCCATTTCTAATTTCCTTTTCCCTTTCCTCCTACCAACACACATGGTGAACCGTAAACCTTCTCCACGTTACTTATGTTATTGTTCCCATTTGTATCAGTGCTCTTATCAGTGCTCTGATCAGCATGCTGTAAAAGCAAAACAGTTAATGTTCACTTAAATAAGTAGAGGTTAGAGCAGTATACCTGAATGTCCATGGAAGGCAACTCCAAGTTAACTTCCAAAATATTATTTTTCTTTATAATGCAGTGTAATCTTTATCCATTTTGATGTGTGATTCAGTTATCACAGGGTGGTTGAGAACTTATTATCTGGGTCAATTCACGTCAAATCAACGTATGGGTGTCACCCGACCCCCTTCGATTTTCTTTAAACTCGCACCAAATGTTCCCCCAAGTGTCTGACGGAAAACTCCAAAATATTTTGCCCCAAGGTCAAACGGTTGCTAAGATATGGCCTCGCCTAGCAACCAATGCACGTACAAACCAATAGGGCTAATTAAATTTATGCATTTTTGATTGAGAACTGTAGCCAAAATGTTTCATACAGAGAGCTCATTGTCTGGATATTGTGAGAACTTTATGCCCTTTACAAAAAAAAATAATCATGACACAAATACGATTCTCCATTTTCGTGTACAAGGTCACCGAAAATGGCGTGAACTGTAAAATCTGTGATTTCAAGTGTATGTTTGGAGGTTCATAGCTTCAAAATCAAATAAGCTTAGGACCCAATATTTTGTATATTTGAACACTTTTAGTAATTGAACAAACCTAAAAAAAAATCAGAACGTTTGTCCAAGCGGTTTTGCTAAAGAGCACCCTCAAATTTGGGATATTTTCAAAATAAGCCAAGTTCATGGTCATGGATCACCCTTAGTCCAATCTCAGAACACCACCAATTCTTGTGTATGGTTAGGCATTTACCTATATTAATAACGAGTTACCAAAGAAATTTTGCGTTCGGAACGTTCAATGGCCAATGTACACTGTCGAAAATGGTCATAAACGCATCAAAATCAAAGAAAATTGACATATGGGCTTAAGATCATATTTCAAATGTTAATTCCTTCAAGATAAAAAGGCCAAGCATAGTGATATTAACAGTTTTGGTAGGATATTATAGGTACTAAAAGAATATATACTAGTGTAAGTTTGTTTTATAGGGAATGACCTTGAAATCGCTTCTCAAAAGCAATTATACACTTAAAATATGCTAATTTCTGGTCACGTGTTACCTTTATAGCATATTTCATAATTGATTTTCTCACAGACCCTAAAATTTGGGCATGTTGATATATTACTAAAATGGTAGTTTCTAATGAGTTCTTGAAGAATATGTCACATTTGTACACTCTAATCTGACTATGATCTTGAAATGGTGCCCCCAAAAGGGTCCAAAATCATTAAAATAGGTAATTCGCGCTCACGTGTGACTTTTATAGCATAATTCAAAATTGATTATCTCACAAACCCAATCCCAATCATGATCATATTTACAATATTGATAGGTTTTAATGGGGACTTGAAGAATATGTCACATTTGTACACTCTTATTTAACTATGACTTAGCAATGGTGGCCCAAAATGGGGCCGAAATCATTATGCTGAGGCATAGCAAATATTCCTTCATCAGCCTTCAGCTTTCTTTCTTTCCTGACTGAGTAGTCAGAAACACCAAACTCATCCATTGTTTTTGGTACACTCAAACTTGGTGGTGTCATAGTTAACATCTGAAGCTTCTTTTGTCTTGGGGAACTTGCAATTTTTTCCTTCATATTTTTCACCATCTCATCTAGATCTGCACATTTTGTGCATTTTGTCTCTGATTGATCTAGTGACAAAGATTCCTGGTCCACATTCAGAGTTTTTGCAATCTTCTCTTGCAACTGAGATGATGCTTCTGACTATCAATCTTGTAAATATCATCATGCTCAGGCATTGCGTTTGTGAGAAAATCTATTTTGAATTATGTTGTATGTGAGTGCGAATTAGCATATTTAACAATTAGGGCCCATGTTTGGGGCACCATTTCAAGGTCATAGTCAAATTAGAGTGTACAAATGTAACATATTCTTCAAGTACTCATTGGAATCTATCAATATTGAAAATATCATTATCAGGCTTTGGGTTTGTGAGAATAAATTTTGAAATATGCTATAAAAGTCACATGTGAGTGCGAATTAGCATATTTTAACAATTTGGGCCCCTTTTGGGGGCACCATTTCAAGGTCATAGTCAAATTAGAGTGTACAAATGTGACATATTCTTCAAGTACTCATTGAAAGCTATCAATATTGAAAATATCATCATTATCAGGCTTTGGGTTTGTGAGACAATAAATTTTAAGAGTGTATAAAATTCACACGTGGGGGCAAATTAGCATTATTTAATGATCTTGGACCTTTTGGGGGAACCATTTCAAGGTCATAGTCAAATTAGAGTGTACAAATGTGATATATTCTTCAATTACTCATTTGAAACTATCAATATTGTAAATAGCACTATGATCAGGCTTTTGCGTTTGTGAGAAAATCAATTATGGAATATGCTCTAAAGGTCACACGTGACCAGAAATTAGCATATTTTAAGTGTATAATTGTTTTTTGTTGAATTTTAAGAAGCGATTTCAAGGTCATTCCCTATAAAACAAACTTACAGTAGTATATATTCTTTTAGTACCTATAATATCCTACCATAACTGTTAATATCACTATGCTTGGCCTTTTTATCTTGAAGGAATTAACATTTGAAATATGATCTTAAGCCCATATGTCAATTTTCTTTGATTTTGATGCGTTTATGACCATTTTCGACAGTGTACATTGGCCATTGAACGTTCCGGATGCAAAATTTCTTTGGTAACTCGTTAAAATATAGGTAAATGCCTATCCATACACAAGAAATGGTGGTGTTCTGAGATTGGACTAAGGGTGATCCATGACCTTGAACTTGGCTTATTTTGAAAATATCCCAAATTTGAGGGCGCTCTTTAGCAAAACCGCTTGGACAAACGTTCTGAGTTTTTTTTAGGTTTGTTCAATTACTAAAAGTGTTCAAATATACAAAATATTGGGTCCTAAGCTTATTTGATTTTGAAGCTATGAACCTCCAAACATGCACTTGAAATCACAGATTTTACAGTTCACACCATTTCCGGTGACCTTGTACACGAAAAGGGAGAATCGTATTTGTGTCATGATTATTTTTTTTGTAAAGGGCATAAAGTTCTCACAATATCCAAACAATGAGCTCTCTGTGTGAAAAATTTTGGCTACAGTTGTCAATCATAAATGCATAAATTTAATTAGCCTTATTGCTCTGTCTGCGCACTGGTTGCTAGGCGAGGCCATATCTTAGCAACCGTTTTACCTTGGGGCAAAATATTTCGGGGTTTTTCGTCAGACACTTGGGGGAACATTTGGTGCGAGTTTAAAGAAAATCAAAGGGGGTCGGGTGACAACTTGTCTGAAAATCCATTGATTTGATGTGAATTGACCCATCTTATAAATTGATTTTTCTTCTTGAGATTTATTTATTTTTGCATTTTCAAACAAATTGCCCTTTCTTTGCTATCATGGCATAATTACACAGAAAAAAAATTGGAAAGATAAGTATGTACATGTACCTGTATTTAGTAGAGTAATGTGGCTAGGGGAATGTGCCAAGATGAATGACATACTATCTTCAATGTTTATGTCTTCAGGTCCACACTGTAACTTTGGAAATTCAAAAATTAGGTGTGACGGGACAAAACCCACAACTGTCACCATCAGCCTGCTGTGGCCTTGCAAGTGCACTGTGCACCATGCCCAACCTGAGAAAGCTGACACTGCAATGTGTGACATCTCTCCGTGATGAGTTCTATTCTACCTTTGCATCGTCCAAGGTACATTCACCTACATGTGTGGGTAGATCTAAACAAACATAATTGAAACTAGAGATGACCTAGTACAGTTGTACAGGTAGGCTAGAATAAGAAGTATGAATAAAGTACATTCCCCGCTGATTAGGAACTCAAAATGTGAACATGAGACATGGAGTAAGGGAGGGAGTTTTCGGCACAAAAAAGGAGAAACCCCCCGAATAAATGCATTTTGATAGAAGTATATCAGTAAAAGGTTGAGGAAAAACGGACAACTAATAAAAAGGTTGTGAATATTTGAAATCCTGAATTTGGCAATGTCCTCATTATGCTAATGAGATGCTGTGATGTAAATGTGCTATACTTTCCAATTGCCTGTTGTAAAAAACCTTTTCCTTGAATATATCTTAGAAAATTTGATATCTGCGATATAGGTGGTGTTCATAAATTTATTCCTTGCAATATATTTCAAGCACAATGTTGATAATTCAATTTTCTTTGTTTAAAGATCACATTACAAGAAAATCACAAATATGGCAATTAATGTATCACTAGAAACTGGGGAGCTTACAGATGGCAATCGTATAAGTTTTATGTCAACTGCGTATCTGATGATTATAAAAACAACATAAATAAAAGCTCTTCTAAGCATCTGGAATTTACTGCAATAAATCATATATACCTACCTATTATGCCTGTCGTCTTGACTACGGGACCCCTTCGAGAATTTATCACACATGAGTCACAATATTGTGCGCACCCCCCGTAATCCTATTGTCCCCTTCGCCACTCACGCGCGTCAATACGCTACGGCCATCTTCCTCTTTCTTGCTCGCCCCCGACGAGATAGGACGTATAGTCACAGCGCTCCTGAAATCAGGTCGTATAGTATCTTTTAGGTGCGCTTTTTCGCATAGTTAAAGCACTTTTAGGTACCTATATTCGTTTAGATTATAGTACTTTGTGTTTGAGTCACTGTTTTGATTCCCTTTCTTGGCACTTATTTTTCTCTTTCACGGTCAGCCCCACGTAGATTTTTCTGTGTTTGCGGGTGTTTCCGTTTGTCACCGAGCCTTTGGGTTCGGTGTTTGTTCTTACGGTTTTTAGGCTGTGAAAATTTCTTTAGTGCGTATCTCCCAAATAAAATTTACCCTTATTTTACTGCATTCAGTTGAAGTATTTCTTATTTTGAAAAGTATACTTTATTGTCTGTTTTATTGCAGTGGTATGGATTCGGAAGAAGAAGCAGCTAGGTCAAGGAGACCTGCTTCTTCCGAAGAGTCGTCTAGCAAGACGACTCGGCCTTCCAGAACTCCCCCGAGTACTTCGGTACACGGGGGAGGGAGGAGGGCTAAGGGTAAGTTGCCTAGTGGTGTTTCCTTTGCAGAGTTTGCCAGTCTCGGAGCTTGCGGCTTCAGGACGGGTGGCGTTAACTGAATCGGGATTGTCAACTCCGAAGCCTGTGGTTTCGGGGTGGGTGGCGTCAGATTCTAGTGGTTTGGATATCTCGAATCCAATCCCCCGGTCGCTGAGACCAGAGGGGGGGGCGGTTGTTTCCCGTATGGTAGCGTTCACTCGCTCTGATCCGTTAGGGGAGACGCGCCCCACTACTGCAGGGCAACCCACGGGCTTAGTCCATGTTGGTCTGGGTTCTCAAACCCTAGCCCCCGGCAAACGCCATATGGGGGAACGAGTACTTCCTGGGCTGTCTACATTGCCAGCTAATGGGAATGCTCGAGCTAACAATTATGGACGCTCTTCGGAGCAACAGGTGTTTTCACCTGAGTGCGTGACTACTAGTGCTCCCCTATTGCTGCTTTCTAGCGGTCCAATAGCGGGTTCACACGCCTTTAGTAGTCATCGGGCACATACCGAGTCATCTCGGTCTGCCCCCGCACTGGGAGCTTTTAGCTCCCAACCCATGGCTACTGCATCTTCTTGCTTAGCCAATATGGGTGATTTGGGCGATTCTCTAGGCTTACGCCATGAGCGCTCCAATCCCTTTATGGGAAGTGAACGTCCCTCCGCGGAGGGATCGGTTCGTGTTTCCGAAGAGGCTTCGGGGATCCGAACGAATCCGATTAAGCGTTCTAAGAAAAGGGTTTCGGCTACGACTCTTGTCGAGCCAGCCAAGAAAAAGGCCAAGAAGAAGGCAAAAAGTGGCAAGGCTTTGCCGGCCTCTTGCCCGTCTGGCCTGGCTAACCCAGCTAGCTCCTCTCAAGCTGACATGTTCAGTATGATGCGGGCTTTTGCTCAGAATCAGGGTTGGTCCTTTGTACCGGCTACTTCAACCCTGACTTCTGTCCCTATTCAGGGATCTCGCTTTGAGTCTAATCAGCCTTTTGTGATTGATTCGTCTTTGTCTGAGTCGGATTCGCATGTGCCTCCTATTCCCGCGGCCCTTGGGGCTCCGCCGGGCGAGGAGACTTTTGTTGAACCATGCGGGGCTCTGCCTGCGGAGGCCTTTGTTAGCGTTCCTTTGTCTCATTCCACTCGGGTGGAACCAGATTTGGATGTGGCCTCTCAAGCTTCGGTTTCTGAATCGCTTGGGCAGGCGGAGTCTCAATCGCTCGCTCTCTGTGGGGTGGAAGCGATTGCTTTGTTGTCCAAATATCTCCCTGAATTTCAGTCAACCCGCGCGCAGGGTTCGACTTCGCGTTGGAAATTTAAGGAGCAGGATTCCTCTGAGGGTATTGCTCTTGAGGAGGATTTCAAGCTGGAGTATGACCGCATTGAGGCCGCGCTGTTGGTTAAGCGCCCTAATGCGGTCAAGGGTAAGGCTTTCGCCTTTTGTTCTCAGGACCAAGACAGCTTTTTCAAGGCTAAGACTCTTTCTCCTGAGATTTTAGAGGTTGGTCGTCGCTTGCGGGCGACTAATCCGCTTACCTCCGCTGCGTTCAAGGCGGAGGATAAGATTTGGTTTAATATTGAAAACCAGGTTAGGTCGTCACTATGCCGCGAGGCCGACCTTGGGTCCAGGGCGGAGGAGTTGAATGTTACCGATGGTGACAAGCTGATTATTGACGACTTGCTGCATACTCTTTTTTGTCTGCAGTGGTCGCAGCTTTCCACCGCAGCTGCTTCGGCTACGTTCCGTCGCAGGACCTCGGCTCTCTCGGCACTGGGTGTTAGAGAGTCGGGCATTGCTCAACTTCTCCGGGATGTTCCGTCTCGGGGTCCTTCGCTTTTTGGTGGTAAATTCGCTACGGTTTTTCAGAGAGAGATCGATGCGCGAAAGCAGATCTCGGATATGACTAAGCAGTTTCACACTAGCTCTAAGCCAACGCGGGCCCCTGTTCAGCGTAGACCTGCTGGTCCCGTTTCGGGTCAACGCAGTCGCGTGTCTAGGGTCCCGCCTCCTGAGCCGCAGCCAGCTCCTTCTCGTGGGAGAGGGGGTCGTGGCAGGGGCATTTCGAGAGGTTCTCGTGGTAAGGCGATGGCTTCGCAGAAGGCCAAGCCTGGGTTTTGATGCTTTTTGATGCTTTTGATGCTTTTTGATGCTCCTTCCCCGAGCGCTTGTTCGACCGAATGTGGTAGGTGGCCGACTTCATGCGTTTCTCCCCGCTTGGGAGGCCATCTCCGGGGACGTGTTTGTTCTCTCCGTCGTGCGAGACGGATTCTTCATAGATCTTTGCGCTTCGCTCCCCGGAGGGGCTATAAGAATTCGGTCACCTCCCATGTCTGCCCTGTCTCGATCTCATGCTTCAAAGGAGATCGAGTCTCTTTTGGAAAAGAGGGCTATAGAAAGGGTAAGAGACAGGCCGTCTCTTTTCCTTTCTCCAATTTTCGTTATTCCCAAGCGCTCGGGAAAACTTCGTTTGATACTGAACCTGAAAAGAATAAACAAATTCATTCCACCGGTCCATTTTCGGATGGAGACTCTTGCCTCCATTCTTCCGTTGATCAAAAGGGAAGACTACGCGGTCTCGATAGATCTCAAGGACGCGTACTTTCACATTCCCATTCATCGCGCATCCCGCGATCTTCTGGGGTTCTCCTTCCTCTCGGAGACTTATCGTTTTCGTGCTCTTCCCTTCGGGCTGCGCCCTGCCCCTCGGGTTTTTACTCAAGTTGTAGCGGTGCTAGCGGCCTCTCTGAGGCGTCGCGGCCTGCGGTTGTTTTGTTACCTGGACGATTGGCTTCTCCTTGCGGAGTCGCGCGATCGTTTGTTGGACGAGACTCGTTTGCTCGTCTCTCTTACTCAAGACTTAGGTTTCCTAATAAATTGGGAAAAGTCAGAGTTAGTTCCCACTCGCAGCCCAGTTTTTCTGGGGGCGGTGTTAGACATAAGGAATCAGTTGGCTCGGCCCAGTCGAGACAGGATTCTCACCATTGTCTCTGCGGCTCGCAAGCTCTTGCTGGCCAGAAGAGTCTCGGCCAGACAGTGGCTTCAGTTTCTAGGTTATCTAGCCAGTCTAGTCGATGTTTTAGAGGACTGCCGGCTCCTCATGAGACCCTTTCAGAGACATCTCCTCAGGTTCTTCAAGCCGGGAAAAGACTCTCTTTTGGTCTGGATTCCAGTACCAGTAAGGATCAAGTCTCTTCTCTCTTGTTGGACGAGCGAGGTGTTTCTCGCGCGAGGCAGGTCCTTCACTGCCCCCCTCCCGTCGATATCGGTTTCGACGGACGCCTCTCGGTTGGGGTGGGGAGGACACTGCAACGGCAGCACGGTTGCGGGGGATTGGTCTCATCTTGGGACTCTTCCTCATATCAATGTCCTGGAGTTTATGGCAGTTCTGTTGACCTTGCTCCATTTCAGAAGTCGACTTCTCAGTCGTTCGGTTCTGATTCTCACGGACAATGTTACTGTGGCGGCATATATCAATCGGCAGGGAGGCACTCGTTCGGTTGCCCTGAATGCCCTAGCAGCTCAGCTGTGGAGGTGGTGTCGTCGCATGGCAATCACACCCGTGGCCTCTTTCATCCCCGGTCGGGAAAACCTCATTGCGGATTTTCTGTCTCGGGGCAGGTATCTTCCATCGGAATGGAAGCTCCATCCGGAAGTATTTTGCCGCATTCGCAGTCGCCTAGGTCCACTGGAAGTGGATCTATTTGCGTCGGTGCTAAATCACCAGCTGCCGAAGTATTGCTCCCGTGTTCGCGATCAGGGAGCATGGGCTCTCGATGCTTTCTCCCTCAGCTGGGAGAACCTTCAGGGATTCGCCTTTCCTCCCTTCCAACTGATTCCGCGTGTCTTGCGGAAAATCAGGGAAGATCGGGCGCGGGTGCTCGTAATAGCTCCCTTTTGGCCCAGGAGGAATTGGTTTCCAGAACTTATGAGCCTCCTAAGGGCTCAACCGTTCGTTCTCCCGTTAAGAGCGGATCTGGTGTTACAGCCTTCTAAGGCTCCTATTGGTTCAATTGCGGATTTCTTAATCTCGTTATTTGACAAAGGGAGATCTATCTCTACTATCCGAGGCTACCGTTCGGCGATCGGGGCCATTCATTCGGGTTTCTCAGATGGTTCGGGGATTTCCAATTCCCCGCTACTAAGTGGTTTGATTCGTTCGTTCTTTCTGAAACGACCTTCTTTTTCTAAGTTAGTGCCGTCTTGGAGTCTGCCTAAGGTCCTGGAGGCCTTGGCGAAACCTCCTTTCGAACCGTTAGGTGAAGCTTCGCTTCATCATCTTACGGTTAAGACGCTCTTTTTGGTAGCTATTGCCTCTGGGCAGAGGCGCAGTACTCTTCATGCTCTCTGTCTTACTCCTGGTCATGTTCGCTGGGAGAGAAAAGGCGTTAGATTGATTCCTAGGGCTTCTTTTGTTGCCAAGAATCAGACAGCTGCCTCTGGCCCTGTTGAAATTTTTCTTTGTCCGCTTTCTGACTTTTCTTCGGTGCGTGAGGACAAAGTTTGGTGTCCTGTAAGGGCTCTCAAATGGTATATTGATAAGACTAAGTCTTATCGTAAGGATGATCAGTTGTTCCTGATCACTAGAGAGCCTTTTTCTCCTGCCTCTCTTGATTCCATCTCTAGATGGATCGTTGAAGCTATTAGGGCCGCTGGCACAGAGGCTCTTTTATCCGACAGTAAGCCTCGTGCTCATGATACTCGTAGTGTCAGCACTTCTTGGGCTCTGTTTCAAGGTGTGGCGCTTGTTGATATTTTGAAGGCTGCTTATTGGCGTTCGCCCAATTCCTTCATTTCTTGCTACCTTAGGGATGTTCCCGCAGGTGAAGCTTTGTTTGCGTCAGCCACCTTGAAGGCCGCTGTGTCTTCTTTGTAGTCTTTGGTGTAATCCTATTCCCTTCTGCTCGAAACATGCCTCCCGGTCTTTGAGTTGGCGCTGGTCTGGCATAATAGGTAGGTATATATGATTTATTGCAGTAAATTTGTAAAATCAGCACTGATTTTCTTATTTACTATATAAATCTATATACCTACCTATGACCCTCCCTCCTTCCCCGCACCTTGCAAGCAACATGTTTCTTCTTGGGGTTGCTCGCAAAAGAGGAAGATGGCCGTAGCGTATTGACGCGCATGAGTGGCGAAGGGGACAATAGGATTACGGGGGGTGCGCACAATATTGTGACTCATGTGTGATAAATTCTCGAAGGGGTCCCGTAGTCAAGACTACAGGCATAATAGGTAGGTATATAGATTTATATAGTAAATAAGAAAATCAGTGCTGATTTTACAAATATCCGAGGATTCGCCAGAAATATAGCGATGTTTTGATGTCGTCACACTAGGGATCGATCCTGCTTAAGCAGACGATGTCCTATAATGAATGAACGTAATTGCAATGCAATTATTTATCAAATTATAAAGAGTTTGGTATATTTAAACATGACCTTATTTCACACCATTCTAAAAGGGAAAGTGAAACTGATTCTGATAACTAAAACTGTTTGATTGTAAATACACAGGAGAAGGGTCAGTGATCAGTGAAATAAACCCCACTTTCAAATTGAAAAGCCCTCCGAATAATAGCACGGATGGTATTCGTTCCCTCTTGAAACGCCGAACATGCCCCGGTGCAAGCAGCTGAAAATACAATGGCGTCTTATTTTGTTACAAGTGACTGATTCCTTTATTTTTTTAACGCTGCATTTTTCATCAAAATAATACTGTACACGAAGTTAAGAGTGAGGCAACAGACTAATATTGAGACTGACGCTAGTCAAGTAAGAGAAATAAGAGGAGATGACAAAACAGGCACTGAAAAATGTGTAAGATGTTATGGGACATCGTCTGCTTAGACAGGACTGGCCCCTGGTGTGTCGTCACACATCTCAGCAGCGTTCGAGGAGCTCTCCAGCTGCTATATCGGGGGCTGTATTTTACCGTTTTATAATTGATAATAATCATTACTTCAAATGTTTCCAAGCGTTGAATTTGGATAACCTTGTTTAATTTATGCCATATATGCAATAAAAAGTATTAAGTCAATATTTACTTTGATGGAATTTTCTTGTAATGTGATCTTTAAAATCTGAAATCTGATAAATTTCTTATTTATTACCTATAAAGAGAGAGAGCACAAAAACATCATAGCATCTCATTAGCATAATGAGTATGTTGCCAATTTCATTTAGCAATTTTAGGTTTTTAAAATCTTCATAACTTTTTTATTCTTTATCTGTTTTTCCTCAAACTTTCAGTGATATGCTTCTAAGATTTTTCTGCTTCTGTTAAGTACATTCTCCTTTAAGACATATTCGAATTTGAGGGCACTTTTAATTCAGAATTATTTTCGCTTCTCACTCAAATCAAGGAAGCCTGTATTGTTACTGTTTCAGCAAAAGAAATCAATGTACCTGTATGCCCAAGGAAGTAAACTCCAAGATAACTTCCAAAATATTTTTTTCTTTATAATGCAGTGTAATCTTTAACCATTTTGATGTGATACCCTATTTTTTTATGCCTCCGCCCACCGAAGGTGGGTGCCGGAGGCATTATGTTTTCGGGTTGTCCGTCCGTCCCACTTCTCGTTACCGCGATATCTGAAGAATCATTTGAGGTAGGAACCTCAAACTTGGTACTAGTATGTATCCCCATACGAAGATGAACTGATTAGATTTTGGGGTAAGTAGGTCAAAGGTCAGAGGTCACAGAGGTCAATTTACATGAAATTACATGAAATTCTTGGTTTTTAGCACCGTTACCGCTATATCTCAAGAACTGTTTGAGGTAAGAACTTCAAACTTGGTACTAGTATGTTTCCCTATACGAAGATGAACTGATTAGATTTTGGGGTAAGGATGTCAAAGGTCAGAGGTCACAGAGGTCAATTTACATGAAATTACATGTAATTCTTGGTTTTTAGCACCGTTACCGCGATATCTCAAGAACTGTTTGAGGTGAGAACTTCAAACTTGGTACCAGCATGTATCCCCATAGAAAGATGAACTGATTAGATTTTGGGGTAAGTAGGTCAAAGGTCACAGGTCACAGGTCAATTTACATGAAATTACATGTACATGAAATTCTTGGTTTTTAGCACCGTTACCACGATTTCTGAAGAACTATTTGAGGTAAGAACTTCAAACTTGGTACCAGTATGTATCCCCATAGAAAGAGGAACTGATTAGATTTTGGGGTAGGTAGGTCAAAGTTCAGAGGTCACAGAGGTCAATTTACATGAAATTACATGGAATTACTGGACAGTTGGTTTTTAGCACCGTTACCGCGATATCTCAAGAACTATCTGAGGTGAGAACTTCAAACTTGGTACCAGTATGCATCCCCATAGAAAGATGAAATAATTAGATTTTGGGGTAAGTAGGTCAAAGGTCAGAGGTCACAGAGGTCAATTTACATGAAATTACATGAAATTACTGGTTTTTAGCCTCGTTATCAAATATTTCTAGAACAGTTTGAGCCATCAACTGAATTTAGGCGGAGGCATATAGGAGACGCAGCCGCATTCATCTTGTTAATGGATGGATTTAATAGAACTTCTAATTTTCTATAAATTGATTTTTCTTGAGATTTGTACCCTTTGCAGTTTTCCATTTTCAAACAGCATATTTATTTGCTTTCATGGTATTACACAGAAATAATAGGAAAGATAAGTATGTACATGTATAAGAATAATGTGACTAGAGAAATGCACCAGGATAAATGCATAACATCTTCAATGAATATATCTTCAGGTCCAAAATGTCATTTTGAAAGGAAATGAACTCTCACTGTCACCATCAGCCTGCCATGGCCTTGCAAGTGCACTTTGCACCATGCCAAACCTGAGAGAGCTGAAACTGGAATGGATATCTCTCCGTGATGAGTTCTATTCTACCCTGAAAGAAAAGGCATCGCTCATCAAGGTACGTCCACCTACATATGTAGGTATGTCATGTCTAAACAAACATAATTGAAACTAGATTTGACTAACTACAACTATACAGGTAGGCTAGAATGAGAAGTGTGAATGAACTACCGTTACATTCCCGCTATATTAATTAGGACTCAAAATGTGAACACAAGATATATAGAGTAAGGGAGGGAGTTTTCAGCCACTTGAGACAGAATCCAGGTTTAGGACACTTTAATCGAGAATTATTTTCACTTATTACTCATATCATGGAAGCTTGTACTGTTACTGTTTCAGCAAAAGAAATCAATGTACCTGTATGCCCAATGAAGTTAACTCCAAGATAACTTCCAAAAATTTTTTTCTTTATAATGCAGTGTAATCTTTAACCATTTTGATGTGATACCTATTTTTAATGGATGGTTTTAATAGAACTTCTAATTTTCTATAAATTGATATTTCTTGAGATTTGTACCCTTCGCAGTTTTCCATTTTCAAACAGAATATTTATTTGCTATCATGGCATTACACAGAAATAATAGGAAAGATTAGTATGTACATGTATAAGAGTAATGTGACTAGAGAAATGCACCAGGATAAACGACATAACATCTTCAGTGAATATATTTTCAGGTCCAAAATGTCATTTTGAAAGGAAAAGAATACTCACGCAGCCCACAACTGTCACCATCAGCCTACCATGGCCTTGCAAGTGCACTTTGCACCATGCCCAACCTGAGAGAGCTGAAACTGGAATGGATATCTCCCCGTGATGAGTTCTATTCTACCCTGAAAGAAAAGGCATCGCTCATCAAGGTACGTCCACCTACATATGTAGGTATGTCATGTCTAAACAAACATAATTGAAACTAGATTTGACTAACTACAACTATACAGGTAGGCTAGAATGAGAAGTGTGAATGAACTACCGTTACATTCCCGCTATATTAATTAGGACTCAAAATGTGAACACAAGATATATAGAGTAAGGGAGGGAGTTTTCAGCCACTTGAGACAGAATCCAGGTTTAGGACACTTTAATCGAGAATTATTTTCACTTATTACTCATATCATTGAAGCTTGTATTGTTACTGTTTCAACACAAGAAATCAATGTACCTGTATGCCCAAGGAAGGTACATATATCTCCAAGTTGACTTCTAAATTATTGTTTTGTGGATAAATCCCCGGACTGTGAACCAAGAGGTCCGGGTTGGCAAGACTTTAATCTACATTTGCCACTCTCTACCCAGGTGTTAAATGGGTACCCGGTAGTATGCAAAAGTTAAATGTTGTTTGCTTAGCAATGTGAGTGCCACGGCCCATTGCTGGAATAATAATAATATAATAATAATATATCTGTAAAGCGCTTTATAGAGACATCACTGATGTATTAGGCGCTATATAAAAGCGGAATATTATTATTGCATTGTAATCTTCAACCATTTGTATGTGGGTTACGTGTGTTCTGAAGGTTTGTTTTTCCAAAGGTTCTTTACACCGACGGTTCGTAATTCTGAAGGTGCATCATTCCGCAAATTGAAAAGGGTTCACAATTCCAAAAATTGAATAGGGATCGTAATTCCGAAAATCAAACGGTGTTTATAATTACAAAAATGAAATAGCGTTCATATTTCCAATTTATGAACCCTTTTTTTATTTTTGAATTATGAACCATCCGAATAAAGAACCCTATTTCATTTTCGGAATTATGAATCCCCTTTTATGGGAAATTTGTGTTTCAGAAATACAAACCTTCGGAATTATGAACATTTGGAAAAAACGAGAACCCTTCCGGGATGTGTGATACATTTATTACAGGGTAGTTTTAGAACTTTTAATGATCTGTAGATTGCTTTTTTATTCCTCCGCCCACCTTTGGTGGTAGCCAGAGGCATTATGTTTTGCGGGTCGTCCGTCCGTCCCCTTTTCGTTCTCGCGATAACTTCAAAGCTGGTTTTTTTTTTTATCAGTTTGTAACTTGGCCCATGTATGCATATGGGAGGGACGATGAACGGATTAGATTTTAGGGTCTCAAGGTCAAAGTTCAAAGGTCATACAGGTCATTATATACATAAAAATGGTTTGTGATGTATGGAGTCTAGGCCTACCTATTTTAGAAATTTCAAGGGGACAGTGGTCTATTTGCTACAAAATATCTATTTCCTTGGTGTATTTGATGATTATAAGTCATCAATGGTAAGTTTTTTATTTGTACGGGATGAAAATGAAATGAAATAAATTTTCTGTCTCCTGTGCTTTTTAAGTGAAAAGATTTGTAATATTGTTGGACCGATCCTTTTTAGAGACAGTGTACATGTATGCCATACATTTCGAATCTGGTGATGGCGGAGGCATAAACTCCAACCACGCGCAGTCGAAGATTCATCTAGTTTTTCTAGAGATTTGTTCCCTTTGCAGTTTTCCATTTTCAAACAGAATGTCTTTTTTGCTATCATTGCATTATACAGAAATAAAAGGAAAGATAAGTATTCATGACTGCAACGTGCCATCAGACACTTTTGAGCTTGCAAACACATGAAAAATCAATTCAGCGAGCGAGCGTAATGAGCAAGCAAGAATTTGACAGTTTAGTGCTGTGAAAATGTAATTTTCGTTATCTAAATCTAATAAGCTAGATATGATATAAGAATTACAAAAGACCATCTTACATCTGGTCAAAAATAAACTAGCGGGTGCCGGAATATTGGGTAATTTTTATATTCTTGGCAGAGGATGCTGCAGCCCCTTGCCCCGCTTCTTAAACCTATGCATATATACCCAAATACCCCATCTAAGTGACGGTGGAACAATTATTTTGAGATACTTCTTCAGTTTCATATCATAAATAATTCTTATCTTTATTTTTTTATTTTTTTATTTGTTCTATACGTGGTAGGATAGGATGACAAACTACATGACTATGATGCTACATGTATTTGCAAAGCAGTTGGGCAAAAATGTTGATACTTTTTATTCATATCAGTAGTTGGGATGATGTATTATTTATCCACATTGCATGAAGCAAGAACTTGGCAACAAGTTTTTTTCTTTTACTAGACATTTTGGCAGGCATGAAAATCGTCTTGCATGTTGCAAGTGGCCGCGGTCGTGTGTCACTATTTCAGAAGATTTGATTTAGAGGGATCAGGAGTTGGTCTAGCGGTAACGCCTATGTTCAGCTCTCTGTAGTCGCCTACAAACTAACTCTGATCCGACCCAGGTTCGAATCCCAGTCACGTCTTTCGGGTGGGGACGTTAAAGGTCGGTCCCAGACCTAAATAATCATATTTGATTGATACACGTCTGTAAAAACCTAATTAATAACAACAGCAACAACAACATGAAGGTTTGTTTAGAAAGGATGAGTCTCTGTTTGAGTCGGTGAGATGAAACTATTCTGAAATAAATTTATTTGGCAGCCTTGTTCTTCGCTCTTTCATGTATTTCTCCTTTTCTTCTTCTTAATTTCTTTTTTTTTTCATCCTGTTGCTTTCTCTTTTCTCCTTTCTCTAATTTTCTTTTCCTTTGAAATGTTTCTTCTTCATCTTTTATCTTTCTCATTGTCATATTCTTCTTCCACATGGCTATATTCCCTTTCATCATAGGCATATGGGCACTTCTCCATGAAGAGGGCTGATGCCTTTTGACCAAATATCAACTTTGTAATGTTCAATTTTGACATTTCCCCCTTTTTTAGCTCACCTGAGCCTAAGGCTCGAGTGAGCTATTGCGATGGAAATTTGTCCGTCGTCCGTCGTGCGTCATCCGTCGTGCGTTAACTTTTTACATTTTCATCTTCTTCTCCAAAACCCATGATCGGAATTCAACCAAACTTGGTAGGAATCATCCTTAGGGGTAGGGGACCCAAAGTTGCTAAAATGGTACATGTGGCCCCCAGGGTGGCCCAGGGGGAGGGCCCCCAATTGTAAAAGCTATGTAAATTTCAAACATCTTCTTCTCCACAACCAGGCATAGCTCAGACTTGGTATTGTGAAATTTCTCTGAGGGGCCCTATAGGGGCCCTGTGGGGGTAACATACTGGAGGGGGGTGGGGCGCTGCCAGGCAAAATGTACATTCTGATCTTCTTCTCCAAAACACATGATCGGAATTCAACCAAACTTGGTAGGAATCATCCTTAGGGGTAGGGGACCCAAAGTTGCTAAAATGGTACATGTGGCCCCCAGGGGGGCCCCCAATTGTAAAAGCTATGTAAATTTCAAACATCTTCTTCTCCAGAACCAGGCATAGCTCAGACTTGGTATTGTGTATGGAGATACCTCTATAGATGAAGAATGAATGTTGTTCATGAAATTTCTCTGAGTGGCCCTATAGGGGCCCTGTAAGGGTAACATACTGGAGTGGGGGGGGGGGGGGGCGCTGCCAGGCAAAATGTACATTCTGATCTTCTTCTCCAAAACACATGATCTTCTTCTCCAAAACACATGATCGGAATTCAACCAAACTTGGTAGGAATCATCCTTAGGGGTAGGGGACCCAAAGTTGCTAAAATGGTACATGTGGCCCCCAGGGGGGCCCAGGGGGAGGGCCCCCAATTGTAAAAGCTATGTAAATTTCAAACATTTTCTTTTCCAAAACCAGGCATAGCTCAGACTTGGTATTGTGTTTGGAGATACAATACAATACAATACAATACAATAAGCATTTAGTACGCCCTTCCCATAAGGCTCGGAGCGTTTACAAAATATTTAAATTATAGAACACATTATAATTTGTATATAAACACAAATCAGAAAACTCTTCAATCGTCCATGTGGGAACTACCAGGTGGTTTTATGGAGACAAAATGTAATGAATGTACCTGTTACAAAGTTTGATAGCGGATTTAAAATAAATATGATTTCACAGCTTTTTTAAAGGTCTTTATGGATGCTGACTGCCTAATGGTCAAGGGGAGATTATTCCATAGCCTAGATGCAGTAACTGTGAAAGTCCTATCACCTGACAAATTTCGGGTCATTGGGTAGCTGAGCTGAAGGTTGTGATTTGAGGATCTGAGATTTCTACTAGGTGTATATACAGTTAAGCATTCAGATATGTACCCTGGAGCCTGGTTATTGATTGATTTATAAACATAAAGAACTAATTTGAAGATGATACGTTTTTGAATGGGCAGCCAGTGAAGGGAACGAAGTAAAGGTTGGGAAGAATGACTTCTGCCAACCTCAAAAACAAGACGTGCAGCCCAATTCTGCAGACGCTGTAGATACCTCTGTAGATGAAGAATGAATGTTGTTCATGAAATTTCCCTGAGTGGCCCTATAGGGGCCCTGTGGGGGTAACATACTGGAGGGGGGAGGGGGGAGCGCTGCCAGGCAAAATGTACATTCTGATCTTCTCCAAAACACATGATCGGAATTCAACCAAACTTGGTAGGAATCATCCTTAGGGGTAGGGGACCCAAAGTTGCTAAAATGGTACATGTGGCCCCCAGGGGGGCCAGGGGGAGGGCCCCCAATTGTAAAAGCTATGTAAATTTCAAACATCTTCTTTTCCAGAACCAGGCATAGCTCAGACTTGGTATTGTGTATGGAGATACCTCTATAGATGAAGAATGAATGTTGTTCATGAAATTTCTCTGAGTGGCCCTATAGGGGCCCTGTGGGGGTAACATACTGGGGGGGGGGGGGGCGCTGCCAGGCAAAATGTACATTCTGATCTTCTCCAAAACACATGATCGGAATTCAACCACACTTGGTGGGAATCATCCTTAGATGTAGGAGATTCAAATAGTACATGACATTGTAGACCATGGGGTGGGGGGGGGAATTATGTTAATTTCTAACATCATCTCATGTACATCCTCCTAGTTGTTTCAATTTCTAACATATCTCCTGGAGGTGCTAGAGAGAACAGAATTGGTGCACAAGATGTGAATTGATCCACCTCAGGTGAGCGTCGTGCCCCCTGGGGCTCTTGTTTCTTTCCTTCTCTTTTCTTCTCTTTTCTGTTCCTCCCTGTTCCTCCCTTTCATTTCTTTTTCCTTTCCTTTCACTTTATTTTTTGTCTTCATATTATGGACTGGCCGAAAACACCCTCCTTTTATACATTTAAAGTTTGGCCCATACATGTGGGCAGGTTTTGGAGATCATGCAGAAGCGAATTCCAGAGCCGTGGAGCCACTGATGAGAATGCACGGCCCCCAAACGTCTTGAGTCTAGTCCTTGGAACCTGGAGGGTAATTCCTGGAGTCCGTAAGCCAGGGCGGTGGTGACGTTCTTCGATGAGGGAAGTGTACTTTGGCGCCAGATTGTGTATAGCCTTGAAGGTTAGCAGCAATATCTTGAATTGAATTCTTGACCGTATCGGCAACCAGTGGAGCTCAGTCAGGATAGGTGTGATGTGGTCATATTTTCTGCGTCCGGTGCCGCTGCATTTTGAACAGATTGTAGCCTGTTAAGTTAAGATGTCGAGAGGCCTGCAAGAAGACTGTTGCAGAAATCCAATCTAGATGTAATAAGAGAGTGGATTAGACTTTCCGCAGCGGCACGAGTGAGGAATGATCGAATCGCTGCCATCTTGCGTAACTGGAAATAAGCCGTCTTGCAAACATGAGAAATATTCCGGTCCAAGCTCATGGAGTCATCAAAGTAGACACCAAGATTGCGTGCATTTTGAAAGGGGGAGACAGATACGTCGCCAACAGTCAAATTAGTTGAGATGATCTTACTTCTCATTTGTGTAGAACAGATGATCAAATACTCTGTTTTGCTTTCATTTAGCTTCACAAAGTTTCTTGTCATCCATTGTCTTGTTTCATGGAGGCATTTATCTTTGGTGCAGCCGATACCTCTCCATCACCATCCTTAGGATCAAAGCTCACGTACAGCTGAGTATCATCCGCGTAGAAGTGGACATTAAGTCCATGATGTCGGGCAACGTGTCCAAGTGGGGTGGTGTACAAGGTGAAGAGGAGCGGTCCGCGGACTGATCCCTGAGGTACACCATACCGTAGAGCTGCTTCTTTGGAGACAGTGCCGTTGATGTTGACAGCTTGTCGTCTGGAGTCCAAATAGGAGCGAAACCACTCAAGAGCTGATCCGTTGATCTTGAAAACATCTTGTAACCGCTGTAGCAGTATGTCGTGGTCGATAGTGTCGAAAGCAGCAGATTGGTCCAAAAGAACTAACATGACAGCTTTCTTGTCATCTACTGCCCTAAGGATGTCATCGGTTATCTTGATTAGAGCTGTTTCGACACTGTGGTATTTCTTGTAGGCAGATTGTAAAGATTCACACAGTCCATTCTCTTCAAGATATGTTGTTAGTCTTATTGCCACTATTTTCTCAATGACTTTGGCAAGAAATTGGAGATTGGTCTGTAGTTGCTCAACACATCTTGGTCGAGTGATGTTTTCTTCAGGACAGGGGTTACATGGGCTAATTTGAGCTCATATGGAACCTGTCCTTCCCGGAGAGATGCATTGACAATAACTGTTATAGGCCAGGCCATCACATCGGCATTCTGCTTTATGAAAATAGTTGGTATTGGGTCAAGTGCACATGTCTTTGTTGTAGACATCTTAATGATGTTCTCTACTTCTGCCGGGCAAGTTGGTGGAAGAAAAGCCATACAGTCGTCAGTGGTGAAAAGCAGGGTGAACTGTCATGCACAACTCTGGTTTGAATACCTGCCCGATTTGTCTGAAGGCCTTCCCTTATTTGGTCGATCTTCCCGACGAAGAAGTGAGAGAACTCTTCAGCAAGACTAGCCTCACAGTCATTGTGTGGAAGCTTCTTTACATCTGGACCATGGAGGAGCTTATTGATGATGCTATACAATGCCTTCTGATCCTTATGGCATTCAACAATAAGGTCATTGTAATGAGCTGACTTAGCGCTCTGGAAGAGTTCTTTTACACGGTTCCTCTGGTTCTTGAATAGCTCTTTGTCTATTAAAAGCTTTGTTCTTCTCCACTTTCTCTCTAACTTTCGTTGTTTCCTTTTGTCGTGAGGAATTTCTTCATTGTACCAGGGTGTAGCAGGCTTTTCAACACTAAGACATGATTTCTCTGGAGCACGTTTGTTGAGTATCTCATCCAGAGTGGCGTTGTACTGAGATACCAATATATCCGTTGAGTCATGGATATTTAGCTCAGAGAGGCAAGAAGCCTTAATGTCACACCTGAGCTCAGCTAGGTTGACAGTCTTCAGCTTTCAAAACACGATCCTCTTCTTTGCTTACCTGGGTTTTTTAAGCTAAAGTAAACAGTGCACAGAAGAATGGTCGGCGATAAAGTCACTGGTGAAGACCGATTCCACATATGTCTCCCCGACATGTGTTATAAGTAGATCAAGAGTATGTCCTGACTCATGGGTTGGTCCACCAACAAGTTGCTGAAGGTTGTAGTCATTGAGAAGACGCAGAAGATGCTTGGTATCATTGGACGACTGGTTATCCCAGTGGATGTTGAAGTCTCCTAGTATTAACAGTTTGCCCATGAACAAAGAATATCTGTTGAACAATGCCGACAGTTCTTGGATGAAATCAGCAATTGTAGCATTGTTCTTACGTGAAGGTGGTGGTCGGTAGATGGTGACAATTTTGATAACCTGATTGGCATGGGTCATATCAGTCTCAAGACATTCAAATGATTTAAACTGGTCATGATTATTGACAACTTTTAGGCTCAAAGTAGATCTGTACAATATAGCAACTCCCCTCCACGACGTTGCTTCCTGGGTTTATTAACAATTTTGAATCCTGCTGGAGTTATTCTAGTAGCATCTGAACAGTCACCACTCTTGAACCAGGTTTCAGTTAGAGTTAACACATCTAGATCATGAGCTATCAGATGATCAACAATCAAGTCAGATTTATTACATGCAGACTGACAATTGATTGATCCTACCTTGAACTGGCCACTAGGTTTCTGAGGTTTTATACCGCCTTTCTTACCACCACGGTGACCTCTATGTCCACTCCTAATCCTCTTAATTCCAAGGTCCTTCAATCTCTCAAATGTTGGTGAAGGAATCCTCCTATGAAGGTAGCTCATAGACTTCCATATTAGTTTAAGTTCACAAGTACTGTACTGTAAAGTACAAAATTCCAGTCACATGTAAACTAGAGCAGAGTTATCAAGCAATCAAAGCAAGTGTCCCACTCAGTGAAGAAGGGAACATCACAATGAGGCTGTATTGTGGTACTCCAGGCCTGACTGGTCATGAATAGGCCATTAGTGAATAGAGTCTTGTAAGCTGTCTTGTAAGCCACACACAAAGTCAAACTCCAAAACAGCATGAATAAGTATGCATGGGACACACAGTAAACTTCAAACTGGCAGTCACTCGTGACCACAACAAAATTGGTCACCAAACTTCTCAGAACCAGAACCACAAAACTTCCTGAAAACTGTCCAGGTGCTTCCCCAATATCATATCAGACAACCGGTGCTCAAGCAAGCTGACAGGCCCCCAGCAAAAGTGTGACAAAAGCAACAAATTGTAGGAGCCAAAGTGGGTCGCTGCTTCACAGCGCGCACACACATCAGACGTTGTGTGTACATATGGGAGGGACGATGAACTGATTAGATTTTGGGGTCCAGACATCAAGGTCAAAGGTCACAGATGTCATTATGTATATCAGGGATGTAAGACTTCCAGATTTTTCCGGAACTCCAGATTTTTTTAAATTTAAGAAGTTATGTGTTGAAGGCATTATCGTACTTTCGTGTGCATTAACCGAGTGGCGGAAAAAAATCTCGCAAATGAAATATAGTCTTGTACGGGCCGTTTCATACGAAGTATGTTAATATAGCGTGAAGTGGTTCTCGTACGCACAGCACGAATTTTGTATAAAAATCCTGGTAACCAGTATGTGTGGACAAGTGCTATGGACTGTAAAACCATGCGCTTTACTAAAATTCGTAACAGCCATGTAATGATTTTGTATTTTGAACGTGCCGCGACAAGAAAAGTGGACTGGAATGCATTGTCAGGATGACCGCATTGCGAAGCTAGCGCTAGCACACGTGCACAGCGATATTGCGCTGTATGTGTACTGTCGACGTCGCGTATCGCATGCATATCACGCAGCTGCACAGATACTTGGAAGTTTACGACTTTGTGATAGCATTTCGACTTCGTTTCCTGATTTTCTTTTGCCTCTTATTGGAATAAAAACTCAAAATGGAAGTGGACAGGACTGCTATTATAGCGAAAATCGACATAGGAATCAAGAATAAGTGGAATTGGAAATGGACAGAGGAGAAGGATGCGAACAGAGTATTCTTGAGCGATTACGTTCAGACACCTACACTTGACCGAATCACTGTCAAATATTTTCCGGATTTTTTTTTGCTACCCATTTACATCCCTGGTATATA
Source organism: Heliocidaris erythrogramma (assembly GCA_025617745.1). Taxonomy (NCBI): domain Eukaryota; kingdom Metazoa; phylum Echinodermata; class Echinoidea; order Camarodonta; family Echinometridae; genus Heliocidaris; species Heliocidaris erythrogramma. The sequence goes on from CM046854.1 coordinate 57,309,672, forward strand.
AAAATGGTTCGTTCTCGCGATAACTTCAAAACGTTTGTAACTTGGCCCATGTATGCATATGGTAGGGACGATGAACTGATTACATTTTAGTAAGCCTGAGTCGAATCGATTGGTTAGCCGGTGTTCGATCGAAGACATCGAATCCCGAATTAGTTTTGGCAAATCCGGTTCATCGATTTGTAGTCCGCCAGATTTTTGACTACCGTAGCCACCATGAAAAGAGCAAATAAAAAAAGAAACTCTGTAACGTACAGCATATATACTAGCAGAGAACGTGAAGGCGACTTCAAACTGTTGGCTAACTTTCACTAATTCGCTCGCGGAGGACGTCGCGCTTTACCTGTGCTTTCTCTATGGAAAAATCGTTTTGTCGTTATGAACTGAAGTTTACGATGATTGTAATAATATGTAATTTGGAGCATACTTATATTTTAGATATATTTTGTCAGGCTGCCTTATTGCACTATTTCATGTTGTTATTGTCATATGACCTACTGTGGTGCGATGTACATGTATATGTAATGGGGTTCTGAATGTATTGTATGTACATAACAGAGCAAACATTATCCCTTGAGGGACCACATGGCCGCCAAGGTTCAGTGAACAAAGGGTCCTGTCTGTCCCTTCACCTCAAATCAGTGCACCCTTCACAATGCAATGTCCCTACGTACCCCCTGTCCAGTATAACATGACATTTGCCTACTAGCATCTTTTCAATTGGGTTACCCCCAATAGGGCTAAATGAACATTACTTTGTTCTAAGGGGGTACAGCTGTAGCTTTCTTGGTACAGAACTTCATTCACCATCTGACCATTGACCGGAGTGGACACACTTTGCACCGTCAGTTATAATTGCCTCCAACGTTGTGAATCTTTTACAAACTCTTTACTTTGTGAGGAACTTGCTTTGTAGTGGGAGAAAAGCGATGCTTCATCGGGCTAAGAGTAAGTCTAACATTTTTATATTTAATGCAGAGTGGCATTAGTGAATGCCGGGCATATTGGGTGAAATTAATAATTGTGTAGACAGTTTTTGCCAGAGAGACATGATGATCTATAAATTTGATAAAATAAAGAACGAATCCCATTACTGTACAAGTATTTGCACTGTAAACTTTAGAAAGTGGCTGTACAGTAAATTTGGCATAATTATGATATGCTTTCTTAGACGGTAATGTGTTTTGTTAATTTTGGTACATATGTCCCAAGAGCACTTTGTGTGCTACAGATATTCCATATCAAGCAACTCATCACCATAGTTCCACCCATCTTATATACTAAAAATTGCATTTAATATCCTGTAATAAATTTGAAGTTCTTAGGAATGAGTTGGGAGGAAAATTATTTATTCACGTCAAGAGCTCAAATCATCATAAACGTTCCACATTAGAATCGATATTACTCCTTACTTGTAACTTTGTGATGATGTGTAGAAGCTCGATATGGATCTCGGTTGTTGGTCGCATTTGTTTTAATATGTAACTTAATATTTATTCCAGTTCACATTCTTAGTAAGTCTAGATGTTGTAATTACACTTTAAATGTGAATATTGTTTGTTTTTGAGATAATAAAGTCGCACCTTCGACCTTACTCCAAGTCCAATCTGCTGTGTCAGGGTGTCACCCCCGTAACGCTTCATAATATTCTTGCACTCTCTCTGCATTGTCAATTTGACAATTGTATAATTGAACATGATAAATACGGGCATGAGTACGAGTGTTCCTACTTAATTCGCAATAACTAATATCACACTCTCATCAAATTGGCAATTACTTCTGAATGATCTGAAGCTGAATGAAGTCGAGTCTATATAGAGCGACGAAAAGTTTATTTCGTATTGTTTTTTTTTTTTGCATCGAACAAACGTGTTCCATTCAGCTCTCCAAAGACAAAGTAAGATTATTAATTCTTTGAATTTGTATCATTGTCGGGTGTGTCGACAATGAGCATCGCTTTGTGCGACACTAGAGTGATATTTTGGCTAGCCATACGGACTAGAAACTTAAGATTTTGGCTCGTCCGCTGTGATTTTTACTAGCCATTGGCTAGCGGGCTATCGTTAATGTCGAGCAGCGAGAGCCCATACATATGCCCGCGATGCCAGCGGACCGGTCACCGGTGCATGGTGCATGCACTGCGTGCAACTGTGTGCAACTCTGTTTTCACCGCCCATCATTTATCGATGCACCGGTATTCGATCGAATCAAAGCCGTCGAATCCCGGATTATGAAATATTCGATATGACTCAGGCTTAGATTTTAGGGTCTTAAGGTCAAAGTTCAAAGGTCATAGAGGTCATTATATACATAAAAATGGTTCGTTCTCGCAATAACTTCAGAACTGTTTGACGGATCAGCTTCTAACTGAGCATATGTATGCATATGTAAGGGAAGATGAACTGATTAGATTTTGGGGTCTCAAGGTCAACGGTCAAAGGTCACAGAGGTAATTATGTAAATATTAAAATGGTTAGTTCTCGTGATAACTGAAGAACTGTTTGACAGATCAGCTTCTAACTTGGCCTATGTATGCATATGTGAGGGACGATTAGATTTTAGCGTCTCAAGGTCAAAGTTCAAAGGTCATAGAGGTCATTATATACATGAAAATGGTTCATGATGTATGGAGTCTAGGCCTACCTATTTTAGAAATTTCAAGGGATAGTGGTCTATTTGCTGTAAAATATCTATTTCTTATAAAATATCTATTTCCTTGGTGTATTTGATGATTGTAAGTCCTCAATGGTAAGTTTTTTATTTGTACGGGATGGAAATGAAATGAAATAAATTTTCTGTCTCCTGTGCATTTTAAGTAAAAAGATTTGTAATTTTGTTGGACCAATCCTTTTTAGAGTGTACATGTATGCTATACATTTCCAATTTGGTGATGGCGAGGCATACATTCCGACCGCGCGCGGTCGAAGATTAATCTAGTTTTATTCTAGTTATCACAATATTTGTATTTTTAAAAATTGAGCCATGAACTTAACTGAATTTAAGCGGAGGCATGAACATGTAGGTGATGCATTCGCATTAATTTTGTTTTTTCATTTTTTGCCGATTTTGATGAAATTTCAAATCAAGATTTGAAATACAGTCAACCTCGCTTAAGTCGACGTCGCATGTGTCGAATAGTCGCTCAAGTCAATGAAAATAAAAATCCCAATTTATCCTCATAGACTTACTTGTGTTAATCCTTTGTACAAGTCAATTTTTGTAGGTCGAATACTCGCCTATATCGATCAAATTCTCAGAACAATACCATGAAAAAACATTTAATTAACACCGCACAAGTCGAACTAGACCGCGATGTGAAATCAATCATTTTAAAAATCGTACATTATCCCCTTTCAGACCTCGATATATCGGGAGAACAAATGATAGGCCTACTATTCTGTGACATCTTTTCCCCCCTTTTAATGCCTCCGCCCACCGTAGGTGGTGCAGGAGGCATTATGTTTTTGGGTCGTCCATCCGTCCGTCCGTCTGTCCCCTTTTCGTTCTCGCGATAACTTGAAAACGTGAAATTTCTCATGAATATGCATGATGATTTGCTGTAACTATGTACAGAGGTTTTTTGTGAATGAACAACATGATTGAGAGTGGAACGCCCCTCATCACGCTGTCAATGTTAAAATATATGTTAGGGCTTATTGTACTAGAAAGTGCCATGTCATCTAATTTCAACTTGAAAGCTACCTATGTAAAATTTTCACTAAAGTGGACAAATTTGGTATCTACAGCAATTCTAAAACCTCGAATTTCATTAATAGCCAGTTTTTGTTACAGAAAGTCTTCGGGAGATATGGCTTCGTAAAATGGAAAGTGCACATGTATGTAAAAAACCTACATGTATACCTAATTCATGTGTGTCATGTGTGGTGCATTTTGAATACGCTTGGCCTCTATGGAGGATGTCACTTTAATATTGTAAAAATGATATGTAAAGCGTAAACAAAGAGAGAGATCAAAGAAATTATGTTACAAACTTAGGATGGTCCATATTGACTGTTAGGCGGTTATTTTCATTCTCTATTCATGTATTCCTGCTTTATACAGCTGCCCCCACCCCGCAATGTAGTAGTGAATTGATGTCAACCTCCAAAACAAAAGAAGACACCCAATCAAAAGTTTGTTTACTCTCCATCCCAGCATAGGCTCCCATTAAGCAATCATGTATGGAGACTGTATTGAGAAAAATATGTAACCCAACATTCTAAATCAGTGTTGTAAAATCACTGTCTCTTCAGGTCCAAACTCTCACATTGAGGAGTCACCATATCTCTACTGAAGCTTCAGGTGACGTAGCAGAAGCACTGTGCTCCATGCCAAACCTGACTGAGCTCTACATCACTGGAAACTTAATCAGTGAGGAGTTTGTTTCTGCAATGGAAACGGGGGTATCAACCTTGAATCCGAAGGTACATATCGATCATGTAGTGCAAAAACTTCAAATCACCTTAATTTTCCAGCAAGTTTGCATTTGGGTTATATTATCAGTAAAGTTAATGCAAATTATTGATGGAAGGTCAAAGAATAGACTTCCTCAGTTCTCATAAGTCATATACATGTACACCTATTTTGTATGAGGGTATGATACGGGGTTACCTAACTAGTCATAAGGACTGCTATCCATAATGCGTGACTAAAGGAAGAGCAGTTTTGTATGAATAGCAGTCCTTCTAAATAGCGAGCAAACCATAGACAAATTACCTCGCTATTCACAAGGACCGCCATTCATAAGGACCACTATTCATAACGCGTGTTAATGAATAGGGAGCAGTCCTTATGAATAGCGAGCGGACCCCTAAAAGTTTGCTCTGGAATACTTACATTTTGGGAAAATCACAGTGTTGATCATTTATTATTCTCAAAGTACGGTGGAACCTTGTTATAACAAACTCCTTGGGACCAAGGAAATTACCTCTTTATATCGAAACCTTGTTATATCAGGGCTAAAAAGCAATAGAATACAAAGAAGTGCGACCTGCAAACTTACCTTGTTATAATGAGAGTTTGTTATAACGCTGCTCTTTATAACGAGGTTCCACTGCAATAGATATCTGTCATGGCTAATTCTCTTAATTATGAATATCTTACAGATAGAATCTGATGCTGAACTTCACAGAATGGTGCTTATTCATGTCTCTGAATAATAAAAGAATGACAAAAAAAAAATTAATAAGTAAACTTTTAAAACTGCACAAAAAAAATGGCTGGCTTGATTGTGGATGCACTTCTGTGAAATCATAGTGGACATGTTTACGGTCTTAAATTGGCAAGAACTTATGCGCACATGCGCAATAATATGCGCTTGTACGCGCATTACGCGCACACAAACATGTAAATATACTTTTATTGCTGATTTCACATCATTTCAAAATTTTAAGACGCTGTACTGTGCACGCTTCAAAGCATTATAGGAACATGCCTACTTAATGCCTCATTATTATTACTCTATCGCATTTCAAGACTGTACGTCCCACAGCCCACCTGTTTAGTTGTATTTGTTCAACTCTAGTTGTTAATATATTTCTGAAAGGTTCCGAGGTGATAACGTGTAAAGAGAAAAGTGATGCTATTATTTGCAAGTGCACCTAGGTAATGTGAAATGCATAATCCTCTGCATTGTTATGCTTTAATATAGCTGGCTGTGATGTCACATGAAGCAAAACATGATATTGGAGGATATTGATAGCAAGTTGCAGAAACATAGGGAAAATGTTAAAATTATGTCATAATACATATTTAGATCAAACAGTTGATGATTTGTCCATGCACAGACCCATGCTCATTTAGAAAATTCATTATGCATTTGCATATCATGGGTTCTTTCACCAGCCACCCAGTAGACATATTTTATTTCAGCCTAGTGTTTGTCCTTCCTTTGAAAAAGTAAACCAAGAAGAAAACTGCATTAATTTTTTTGAATTTGACATAGTATTATTTATTATTGTCCCTTCAGGTTCAAGTCATCTACATTGACGTGTACTTGCATAGTCCCAACAACACAGAGCAGTGGAATTTCCTTAGAAACTTCAGAGACAGATTGGCTTCTAAAGGAATTGCTGTTAGGAGTGTGGTGAGCTTTGATAATAATAATAATAATAATATTGGATATTTATATAGTGCTCATATCCACCAATGGTGCACAAGGCGCTCCATTATTACCCTGATTACATGTATATGCAAATATATGTATATGTTTCTCTACATGCAACGTTTAAGCGAATCCTTTTATCTCGGCCTATTGTTTGAATTCCCCTTCACGCATGTTCGCCTTCGCTTTAACATCAACTTTCTGTTGTGACGGATTAAACTGCATTGTTAGGAATCACCTTTGCATACAAGATACACTCTCATATATATATATATATATATATATATATATATATATATATATAGTTGTAAAGAAATGTAGATGGGAGAACGTATAGAAAAAATAATTTAAAGTAAGATAAAGTTCACTCCGAGAATAAAGACATAGTAGATATCCGTTGGTTTGCTTCCACAAGCGCTTTCGTTTAATTCTTCAGGTGGAATGATTAACCTGTTTTTAGTTTCATGCGTTTATATATCGTACAAGTAGAAGTTACAAACATTTTACAAGCTAGAAGAATGAGTTGTGATAGCAGGGAGGATGTTGAATAGTAGGCCTGGTGAGTGGGGGGGGGGGGGAAGGATTATGGCATTTGGAGTCAGTGGAACAGTGGATTATTGTTTGGCACAGGACACAATAGAGTAGAGTGATTACAATAGCTTAAACCGGGTATAGACGTGTTTGGTTATTCTGAGATAAAAATGTATGTAGACTTCGAAATTAAATAGTCTGACGCATTTCTTATGTTAATATGATACATAAAGATCCTTGGTGTAAAATGCAGTCAATGAACATGGTAAGGATTCTACAACGATTGACTGTTGAATGTATATACACATAATAGTACATGCAACATTTTATAATATAATATACACTGTATGGGTGATTCTTCGCTAAGTGTCTACTTTCGAGTTTCTGGATAGCAGAAAAAAAATATTTGCTTTTTGACATGCTCATTCACTTTTCATATGCACAAACACAAGGTTTATTTTACTTATCCTGCCCATTGTTTTGGCACTGTTCACTGCATTGCGTCATATCCGTCACATTTGAGAGTAATCACTACTGAACATTAGAAATTCTTCATTGATAGATTTTTTCTTTCTTATGCTCCATTAAACGGATCTACAGATATAATTCTTCAAGATACTTCAAGATTTTTATTTTTGGTGAACATAAAGCTATTTTAAAATACTTTATAATCCACCGCCGAAGAAAAATCTCGAATTTTCGCAAAAGTGACACTTGTCACAATGCTTTTTACCCATTTGCCTTAAAGCTGTTTTAATCATGCATTTATAGATGGTAGAGTAGTTTTCATTTGTCACTTTTCTTCAAATTTCATGGTTACTATAGCAATAGTTTAGGAATATCAAAGAATAAATTTACATGTGACGGATATGACAAGCCGGAGATGATCAAGTGACAGAGATGATCACTCATTTCATGCACGAGATGGATGACTTTAAATTTGTCAAAATGAATACACAACATCGATCTCCATACACAAGTAGTTCAATGCTCTAAACTTGAAAACATTTTTATTCAATTGCATAAAGTGTGTTAAAATGTTTTTAAGTATACAAAAGCAATAATATACGGCAATGACCATGCAGTTGCCCAAGCATTGGCAAGACATGACAAATGCTTCCATACAGTCAAGTATCCATGGTCGCACACCTTGTATTTCGAGAGGTGGGTTTCTGTAAGTGATTAAAAAGTAAACCCAATCTACAGAAGTGTCTTTAGTATGATTTAGCAAGTTCATGTTATGTGAGTTAGATAAGTTTATCGAAAGGAATAAAATTCCTTTTCCATTCCCTTTGTTAGGCTTTGTTTTTGGTGATAGAATTGTATAGTATATTGGTTTATTTTTTTTCAGCGACTGCCTGTATAAAAGGAAATTCAATGTACATGGTGTTCAGTACAAAACCATAAATACTAAATTTGCATCTCAATGTTTCTTCCTATTAAACATCTTTAGTTTTTAATATCGATGCAGCTTGAAGATTAATGTAGTACTGTGTGGTCAAGTGAAGAAATAACAGTTTTTATATGCTTCCTTTGAAATAAATCCCTGTAATCTTTGCTACTTCTACGCCAACTTCTTCTGATTTTCCTCTGTGCCCGTTGACTTCTATTGGAGACAGGAACATAGCTTGCTTTCTTACGCTCTTTTTCTTTGTTTAAATATTTTTCTTTTAATGTTGGGTCACTTTTCTGACGATCACGGTATCGCTCCGCACGTTCTGCGGGTGTAAGGGCCATCCTAAAATGAAATTATGGGATAAGAAAAAAAAAGAATTGATTTCATGGAATTTCATAGGCCTACTTTGTTATTTGGTATTATTTGGTAATTATTACATCATAAAAGCAGAAAATTTATTATTTGATTTAGCAAAGCGGTTCGGTGTAAAAATGCCAGTGGTAAAAATGCCAGAGGTCAAAATGCCAGTGGTCAAAATGCCAGAGGTAAAAATGCCAGAAGTAAAAATGCCAGAGGAAAAAATGTTGGAGGTAAAAATGCCAGTGGTAAAAAATGCTAGGCATCGCTCCGCACGTTCTGCGGGTGTAAGGGCCATCCTAAAATGAAATTATGGGATAAGAAAAAAAAAAGAATTGATTTCATGGAATTTCATAGGCCTACTTTGTTATTTGGTATTATTTGGTAATTATTACATCATAAAAGCAGAAAATTTATTATTTGATTTAGCAAAGCGGTTCGGTGTAAAAATGCCAGTGGTAAAAATGCCAGAGGTCAAAATGCCAGTGGTCAAAATGCCAGAGTTAAAAATGCCAGAGGAAAAAATGCCAGAGGAAAAAATGCCAGAGGAAAAAATGCCAGAGGTAAAAATGCCAGAGGTAAAAATGCCAGAGGAAAAAATGCCAGAGGTAAAAATGCCAGAGGTAAAAATGCCAGAGGAAAAAATGCCAGAGGAAAAAATGCCAGAGGTAAAAATGCCAGAGGAAAAAATGTCGTTCTGAGTTCTGCCCCGCCAGCTGGCGGGGCGGACTCTCTCCCCTTGACATCGACTGTGTGTTCACCTCATGTGTCAGGGGGGGCCAAGAAGAAGAGGGTTAGCCCCTTTGGGGCGACTACTTCTTCTGAGTCGGGCGTCTCCCATGAACTTCTGAATTATCCGAAGATCATTGTGGAGAGGAGTGGTTGGTCAGACTCTGTGTCCGTACCCCCCACCACGCCTGACTCCAACCCCTCCCCCCATGGGGGAAGGGGGGATACCTGTACCCGCCCGGGGCCGGATCCGGTTCGGATACCGGATCCGGTTCGAATACCGGTTCCGGTTCGGATATAGATTTTTCGGTTCCCGGATCCGGTTTTTGCCGGTTATCCGGCTAGGAATGCTTGGTTATCCACCACTGTTGTCAGTGGTTTTTGGGATCCGGTTCCTCTGCTCAGGTATCCGGCTCAGTGTTGGTGGTTCCAACACACATGAGTCTTGCCGCCCCCTCGGGCGCCTCCCGACCACGTTCAGTTCTGATCGTCCGGTCGGGACTACTCCCCTTCCAGCGGCACTTTGTGTTTCGCCTGGGGAGGAATCTCGGGACTGCCTAAACCGCCCTTTTGGGATCAGGCTTCGCAGTCGAGATTCTCGGAGGATGATGCCTCTTCACAGGCTGTGGTTACACCCCAGACCTTTCGGTCCCTGGAGGTAGATACTCAGCCCTGCTCCTAGGGGCTAGGAACTCCAGATGTCTGAGTCAGACATTCTGTTGTTAGAGGGTCATAACTGCCCTGTTGGTCAGTGTTCCCCTCTCCAGTCAACACCTCTTTGGAGGTAGGGTGACTGAAGAGATCCAACTTGAAGTTGCGTCACGCACGGAACTTCCAAACGCCTTAAGTCCTATAACGGCTCCTTGGAGGTGTCATTTCCGAGCTGTCACTTCCGGCTTTTCAGCCCACTCATACACTGCTAGTTCAGCCTAGTACTCCACTTTCGTTTGGAGCGAAGGCGGGGCCTTCTCCTCGTAGTAGGAAGAAGGCCCGGGGTCGCGTTCGGGGCCGTGTTTTTCGGCCCACGATTCACAACCCTCCTACACTCTCGCCCCCTTTTTTCTAGAGCTCATCTCCACAGAGACTCAGGAGCTGCTGGTAAAGGGCGCGGTTGACAGGGTACAAGACACCCTCATCGGTGTCTCTCCCCATCCTTGTTTTTCCCCCAACACTCGGGGGAAACTCAGTTAATACCTTCATACCTTTTCCGCTTGGAAACCTATACATGTAAATTTTTGCCTTTTAAGGCGAAACTTTCCGGTTCAGAGCCTTACTTTTCGGCCTGGAACCCTCACCTCGAGTTTTTACTTGAGTAGTCTCTGCCCTAGCCGCTTTCCTCAGGTATCGCGGTCTGAGACTTTTACACCCTTCTTCAAGGGACCTACCAGGTTTCTCCTTCAAGCCGAAATTTTTCCGGTTCAGAGCCTTACTTTCGGCCTGAAACCCCCACCTCGAGTCTTTACTCGAGTAGTCTCTGCCCTTACCGCTTCCTCAGGTATCGCGGTCTGAGACTTTTTCAATACGCCCATCTCAAGTGACCTGTTAGGTTCTCCTTCAAGGCGAAACTTTCTGGTTCAAAGCCTTACCTTTCGGCCTGATACCAGCACCTCGAATTTTACTCGAGTAGTCTCTGTCCTAGCCGCTTTCCTCGGGATCGCAGTCTGAGACTTTGCACTATCTGGACGACTGGCTCCTGGTGGCGAGCTCTGTGTCCGTCCTTCAGTCTCACATGGACCTACTTCTTTGTACCCACAGAGAGTAGGTTTCATAGTCCATTGGGATAAGTCGGAGTTGACTCCTACCTGCAGGCCCAATTACCTGGGTGAGGAAATGGACATCGTGAACCAAGTTGCCCGCCCTAGCGGGAGAGGTTTCAAGCGATTGTCTTCCTAGCTCGATCTCTTCGTCTCTTACGTCGAGTTCGGGCAGGCCGGTGGCTCCATTTCTTGGGCCACTTATCGAGCCTTGTGGATGTCCTCCAAGACTGTCGGCTTCATATGAGGCCATTCCAACTTCATCTGAAGTTTATCAAAGCCCAGTGTAGACTCTCTCGCGGTGTGGATTCCTCTCACGAGGGAATCAAACGCCGGTTTTTCCCCCTGGCCAAAAGAGTTGTTCCTTCTTCAAGGCAAGTCTCTTCGCACGCCCCTTCCGTCAGTCACCGTCTAGACGGATGCCTCACTTCTGGGGTGGGGCGGCCATTGTTCGGGCCAGGTTAGTCTCAGGGCTCTGGTCACACCTGTGCACCTTGCCCCACATCAATGGAGTTCATGGCAGTCTTCATGTCTCCCGTTTTTCGGAAACATGACTGTAGGTCGCTCCGTCCTGTTTTGGACGGACAACACCTCTGTTGCTGCCTACTCCAACCGAAAAGGCGGGTCTCGTTCCGTTCGCTGAACGATCTGACCGCTAAGCTTGGAGGTGGTGTCGGTCTCTCCGAGTATTTCCGATCGCCTCTTATGCTCCCGGCCAGGACAATCCTATTGCATTTTTTCTGTCCCGGGGCATGTGTCTCCCCTCCGAGTGGACACTGAATCAAGAGGTCTTTGGCTACCTCAGTTCAGTCTGCGCCCCTCTGTTTGCAGCTCTCGAGGGTGAGATCCGGAAGCTTGGGCCCTTGATTCGTTCTCCCTTCAGTGGAGGAACTTCCGGGGTTACGTTTTTTCGCCAGTCTCCTTAATTCCTCAGGTCCTGGGGAAGATTCAGGGGGATCAGGCGTGGTTTCTGCTCATAGCACCTTGCTGGCCGAGGAGACCTTGGTTTTCCTCTTCTTCTGTCTCTGCTGGACGGTCGGCCTCTCTCCCTTCACCGGAGAGCAGACCTCATAGCTCAGCCCCTATCGGGGATCCTCCACCATCGCCCGGCTGCTCTATATTTGACCGCCTGGCCTCTATCGGGGAGGATGCGAGGACGGCAGGACTCTCAGAGAGAGCCTCCCAGTTCATAGTCCAGAGCAGAAGAGATTCTACCTGGGCTGTTTACAACTCGAAGTTAGAAGCCTTCCATGCTTGGTGTGGGGAGAAGGGATTTTCTTCCCGTTCTGCCCCGGTTGGTGCTATTGCGGATTTCCTTATCGCCCTTTTCAATAAGGGCAGGTCCCTCTCTACCATTTGTGGTTACCGGTCCGCTATTGCAGCGGTTCACCTTGGTTTTTCTGATGGTTTGGGAGTTTCAAACTCTCCCTTCTTGACCCATTTGCTGAGGTCGTTCTTTTTGAAACGGCCAGCAAATCGCCAGTTGACTCCTGCGTGGAGCATTCCCTTGGTTTTGGACGCCTTGGCCAAACCGCCCTTTGAGCCGTTGTGCAAAGCGTCGTTACACCATCTCGATTAAGACTGCCTTTCTCGTTGCTATTGCTTCTGGGCAGAGGAGAAGCACTATTCAGGCTCTCTACGGCGCCCGGACAGATGGGAAAGGCAAGGTGTACGTCTTGTCCCTCGACCTTCCGTTTATTGCTAAGAATCAGAGATTCTTCTGGCTCAATCGAAGTGTTCTTGAGTCCTCTATCAGAATTTTCTTCTGTCAAGGAGGATAAATCTTGGTGCCCTGTTCGGGCTCTCAAATGGTACTTGGATAGGACTAAGGTTTTTCGTAAGGATGATCAGCTCTTTCTCATTTCCCGTCACCCTTATTCCCCAGCATCACGGGAGACTATCTCCCGGTGGATTGTCGAGGCTATCCAAACTGCGGGTTCGGAGGCTCTCCTGTCTGAGAATCCTTCAAGAGCGCATGATACTAGGAGTGTTCTACCTCCTGGGCGCTTTTTCAGGGTCTTCCTTTGGAAGACATTTTGAGGGCCGCCTTTTGGCGTTCCCCTACTTCCTTTACATCCTTCTATCTTAAGGATGTTCCTTCGGGTGAGGTTAGATTTGCAACCTCTGGGTTGAGAGCTGCTTCGTCGTCTCTTTCTGCCCCGCGTTAGTGCCTCCCGTCCTGGGACATGCCACCCGGGTTTTTATCCGTGCTATTCTAGCAAATAGGTAGATACATCGATTTATTGCTGTAAATCAAGAAAATTATAACTAATTTTGTTATTTACTAGATAAATCTATGTATCTACCTATGTCCCTCCCTCCAGCCCCTCTCCTTGTCTGACATCATGTCCTAGATCTGTCTCTGACTGCTCGGAAGAGGAAGAGTATGGCGGTGGCGCGATTGGATTGGTGGACGGGGAGTACGCGCGCGGGCAGGGGCTGCGCGTTTAAGACTTAGTTTTTCTCGAATGACGGCATAGTTTGGGAAACTAGCAAATAGGTAGATACATAGATTTATCTAGTAAATAACAAAATTAGTTATAATTTTCTTGTTTTGTACCTTAGATGATCAGAATTATACCTTCTCAAATTAAAGAAGTGAAAATTAGAAAATAAAAGCAGTGAATTTTCCATCTATAAACTATGAAAGTAGCGGGACACAAAAGGAGACACTTAGTGAAGAATCACCCGTATACTATGTGGCAGTTAGAGTAAAGGAACAGCAATTCATATAGCGTTCAGTGAAGGTTTAAATTTATTAACGAAATGTTCTTCTTTTAGGCAACGTTTAGTTTTGTCATCATTCATTTTATAAAAATAGAATCAACATCGGAATAAACAACACAGAGTTTTTAATTAAATTAATCAAACAAAAAACTTGATTTATTGTATAATGTGCCAAGGATGTAAAGAACAATATATTGGTGAAACAGGAGATGTACTTCATAACAGAGTTAGGGTTCATCGTCAACAAATAAGACAGAGAGAATATAGACAACTAAAATTGAGTGAACATATAGAAAGGTGTGCTCGTTCCGTAGAACCCAATTTCTTAATTACACCTTTTTATAAAATGAATGATGATGACAAAACTAAACGTTGCCTAAAAGAAGAACGAATTTTTTTATGCCTCCGCCCACTGTAGGCATTACGTTTTTGGGTCGTCCGTATGTCCGTTCATCTCCTTTTCGTTCTCGCGATAACTTCAAAACTGTTTTTTGGATCAGTTTGTAACTTGGCCCATGTATGCATATGGGAGGGACGATGAACTGATTAGATTTTGGGGTCTCAAGTTCAAAGGTCAAAGGTCACAGAGGTCATTATGTACATAAAATGGTTCGTTCTCGCAATAACTTCAGAACTGTTTGACGGATCAGCTTCTAACTTGGCCCATATATGCATATGTGAGGGACGATGAACTGATTAGATTTTGGGGTCTCAAGGTCAAAGGTCAAAGCTCACAGAGGTAATTATGTACATAAAAATGGTTTGTTCTCGCAATATGAATATAAATAAAACTACCAGAAGTAGCCTGTGGACATCCACGGGTGCTAGCTGTGTTTATGATTTACCACCTGTTACGATATGCGATACTGTGTATCGGTATCGGTCTACTTCGATTAAACATGTCTACCAACTAACTAGCCTGTCTGCAAACTGTCGTCATTATACTGCGTACCTAGATAAACCAAGGCCTCTAACATGACATGGTGGCAGCGGTGGGATCTTCGTTAAATCCATAACACGTCTTGATGTAGTTCACGACAGCGAACAAATGCCAGAAACCCGAATTTTCGCGAAAAATAGTTCAGTAGTGCAGCGTCGTTTCGTAGTCGATGTGTAGTGCACAGTCGCATGTACACAGCTAGCTACAGGCTTCATAGCCATAACCATAGCCATAGGCATCTACCGCACCGTGGTAGTGCCATAGCGCTAGCGTTGTCACAACTGGCGTACCATAGCCAGCATAGCTGCATGTATGGAAAGCCCCTCACCGAGGGAGAAATCGCGAAAAGGTTTCGAGCTCGCACTTATCGATGCACCAACTGGACCAAGGTTTGAGAATTGAATCAATCTTCTCGATTTTCCACAAGTGTGTTGTGTGTATTAATTATGATGAGTGTATGCCTATTCTGTGTTTGATATAGCCTTATTTCCTAAATAAGCTAAAAATAACCAAACTAAACTCAAAAGGAGTGAACTCGACTCAAGTTGCATTAAGCCATATAACTGTGCTCAAACACTGGCACAGGGGTCTGCACTAAAATAAGTTAAACTAAAATCAGAAGTGTGAACATTTAACCCTCTGGTGTGTGAGGACTGAGTGAGAGTGATCAACATTTTCACTGCATGAGACACCTAATGACATTCTCATATGCGTGAGAGAGTACACAGGTATAAGTGTACGAACTGTCAACACCAGCCTGTAAGGACTGTTCACACGTTATAAACACGCACAAGATCTACACTCATTCGTATAATCTGTCGTTACCAATACGTACACGCGAACATACACAATGAGTATGGTGAAATACCCAGAGATGAACTGGGAGGCTACAGACCTACCCGAAGAGTTCAAACTGTTCAAGCAAAGAATGGACCTTGTGTTAGCAGACCAAGATGTAACAAATGATAAGAAAAAGGCTATCAAAATCAAGATTGCTGTAGGCAATGAAGGCTTGCGCAGAATCAATGCGTCGGGGCTATCTGAGACCGACAAAGACAAACCGCAAGAACTGTGGAAACTGCTAGAAGCACAGTTGAAGGTTAACATCAATTTTCGGATACACCGCTTAGAGCTGATGCGGTATCGCCAGAAAAAAGATGAGAGTATCGATGGATTCGTTACTAGATGTAGAGATAAAGCAAAGAATTGCGATTTCGAGGATACCGAACTTGACGAGCGGATCATGGAACTAGTGATCACTTCAACGCCTATCGTAGAATTTCAGAAATCCTTGTTGGATCAGCCAAAGGGATACAAAGTCGAGGCAATCTTAGTTGAGGGTCGCAAGTATGAGGCAGTTGCGGCAAGCAGACAATGTCTAGAAACGCTCGATCCTAAAGAAAATGTTGATGCATTTAAGCGTAACCAAGGACGAAGGACTTGTGGGAACTGCGGACGTACCCACAAACCTCGTCAGTGCCCTGCATACGAAGATGTGTGCCGTGCTTGTGGCACAAAGGGCCATTGGGCCAAGGTCTGTCGGAAAAAACAAAGCGATCGTAGTCGAAAATCAGATGACCGTAAATCAGATGACCGCAAATCTGATGACCGCAAACCAAAACAAGGATACAAGTCACGGTCGAAATCGAAAAGTCGAAAAAGCAAACCAGTAAGCGAAATGGACACTAGACATGGTACTAGCACAGATCATGATCAACCCACAGTCAGTGCATCAAATTTCGCACACAATTCGACACCATACACACAAACCGACCACACACAGTCGTCAACTCAGAGGGTACAGTAGGTTATGCAAACATTGACATCATATGCCCACAGAGGACAGGACAGCATAAACTATACCTGAAAATAGATTCAGGAGCAAGCGCTAATACCATAACAGTGCGTACAGTCAAAAACATATATGGTGACAAGTGGCAATCAGTAGTAAAACCTACACCAGTAAAGCTCGTAGCTTACGGGGAAGTACCAATACCATGCAGGGGTACCATAGACATAAAATGTAGATACAGGAATCCAGGATGGTCTACACATACATTCTATGTAGCAGATGTCAAGGGGCCAGCAATCCTAGGGTTGTTAGCATGTACTGCTCTTGGGATTATCACAATCCACGAGATGCACAAAGACACATCCACACATCAAACACCTACACCTACACCAATCAATAGTGTTAGTGATCTCAAACGACAGTACCCATGGCAGTTTGATGCCATAGGAAGCTTTCGCGGGAAAGCACTGCTGCATCTGAAAGATGATGCAAGGCCCACCATAGATGCACCTAGAAAGTGCAGTGTCCACTTGAAAGACAGGATCAAGGCCGAACTTGATAACATGGAAAAGCAGGGGGTCATCAGAAAAATAGAGTACCACACAGACTGGTGTAGCTCGATGACCACTGCTGTGAAGAAAGATGGATCCATTCGGATATGTCTTGACCCCAGAAGGTTGAATGATGCATTAAAGAGATGTCGTCACAAGGTTCCAACCTTGGAAGAAATCCAACCCATCTTCGCAGGAGCGCAATACTTCTCCAAGCTTGATGCGAAGGCTGGATACTGGTCAGTGCACCTAGCAGAGGAATGCCAAGACCTGACTACCTTCAGAACACCATTCGGAAGATACTGTTTCCAACGATTACCCTTCGGCTTATGCACAAGCCAAGATATCTTCCAGCAGCACATGGATAGGATCGTCCAGAATGTGCCTGGCTGTGTATGTATCGCAGATGACGTTGCGATTGTTGGAAGGACAGAGGAGGAACACGGCAAGAATCTCCAATTGCTCATGGAAGCAGCGAAGCAGGAAGGCCTCGTGTTCAACAGCTCCAAGTGTACCATCAAGAAAGAAGCTATAAACTTCTTTGGATCTAAGTACACAAGATCTGGAATATACCCAGATCCTAGCAAGGTCAAAGCCATCACCACAATGCCTTCACCCAAGGACAAGGAGGATGTCCAGAGATGTCTAGGACTATTCACGTACCTAGCAGCATACATTCCCAACTTCTCAGAGAAGTCAGCTCCACTTCGTGAACTCCTTCCCAAGGAAATTCCCTTCATTTGGGACGAGGATCACGAACATGCCCTAAACAGCATGAAAAGAGCAATCTCATCGGGTGCTTGCCTGCAATTCTATGACCCGAGGAAAGAGACAACCCTCGAGGTCGACGCGTCTATGAAAGGACTGGGAGCATGCCTGCTCCAAGATGGCAAACCCATAGCTTTTGCTTCCAAGAGTCTCTCCAATGCACAGTCCAACTACTCAAACATAGAAAGGGAAACCTTAGCCCTAGTGTTTGGTATCACCCGGTTTCATACTTACCTGTTTGGGAAAGAATTCACTGTGATATCTGACCACAGACCATTGGAGATGATTTGGAAGAAACCTTTGAGGAACGCACCACCCCGTCTACAAAGACTACTGATCAAGGTACAAGGATACAGGTGCCAAGTCAAGTACCGACCCGGGAAAGAAATGATTCTTTCAGATACCTTGAGTCGCCTTCCCAACCCCAAGGAAGCACGTGATGTTCCACTAGACATCAGAGTGGAAGCCATCTGCTCTGAAGTAGAGGACTCCCACGAAATTGACCTGATCTTCTTCGGACAACACAAAAGGGCAGAACTCCAGAAGGAAACGTCAAGTGACCCTGTTCTTAGGTCATTGTGGCAGATAGTCACCCAGGGCTGGCCTGAGACAGTCAAGGAGTTGCCGACATCACTAAGACAATTCTGGTCTTACAGAGAAGAGATTGGCGTGTCACACGGAGTACTCTTCAAAGGAAGTCAAGTGATCATACCAAAGACACTTAGGGAAGATATCCTTACACAACTTCACCTTGGACACATGGGAATTGAGAGCACACGGCGACTAGCTCGTGAGACAGTGTTCTGGCCAAACATCAACAAAGACATTGAACGTATCACAAAGCAATGTGATGCATGCCAGGAGCACCAAGCAAGGCAACAGAAGGAGCCGTTGCTTCCCCATGATGTACCTCCAGCACCATGGACTAGACTAGGAACAGACTTGTTCATGCTCAACAGACAAGAGTACTTGCTCGTCACCGACTACTACTCCAAATATCCGGTAGTCTATAAGCTGACTGATACATCAAGTGCAGCGGTAGCAAACGTGATGAGTGGGATCTTCAGTCTATTTGGTCCACCACAGGAGATCGTATCAGACAACGGTCCACAATTTGTAGGAAAGCCATTCCAGGACATGTGCAAGAAGTGGTCCATTAAACACACCACATCTTCTCCGCACTATCCAAGATCAAACGGACTAGCTGAGAGAATGGTTCGTACTGTCAAGAACCTATTGACAAAGTGTTCGCAAACTGGCCAAGATAGTCAACTGGCTATGTTGCATCTGAGAGCAACACCTGTGGACAACCACATGAAATCACCTGCAGAGATGTTGTTTGGAAGACCGATCAGAACAACACTCCCAAGTCATCATCTTTCAAGAGAATCCACCATCACTGATCATCTCTTGAATCGTCAAAACAAGATGAAGGAAACGCATGATCGACATGCAGGTTCAGATCTTCCACCACTCCATGTAGGACAGCCAGTCAGAGTCCTACACCCCAAAGATCATACTTGGATACCAGCCAAAGTATCCAAAATCTGCGAAGAACCTCGGTCGTATGAAGTATCGACACCCAACGGAGGAATCCTGAGACGGAACCAATCTCACCTGAGAGAGATTCCATCAGCAGACCCAACTCCAAAGCGTGTAAGGTTCGACGAAGACCACACCACGTCCACCCAACCAGATACACCACGACACCAAGCGACTTCATCATCAGAGACTCAGATCAATCAAACTCAAAACCCAGCGACAAACTCACAAACCACAACCAGATCCGGTCGCAACATTCGGAAACCAGCGAGATATATGTTTGAAGATTGAAAATGAACTCTCAAAGCTAAGAAGAGAGAAGACAGAAGATATGAAGAACGCTGAAGACATGTAGTTTAATGTAGTCTAAGAAGTTTATTGTTCATAATGCATGTATAGTCATAGAACAGCATTATAACCATTTGGAAAACCAAGAATCGGATGCTAGCCGAAACATTTGTTGTTTTGATTTCACAGATGAATCTGGTCATATCAAAATTATATTCAGTTTCACATAAGAGGAAAAGTTATGTGAATTTGAAAATACAATGACTCATACACTTAAATAGTGAGTTGTACCAATTTGTTCTAATCCAAAATGAATCTTATCAAACAGAACAGAATATTTTATCTTGTTAACCTCATTGAGAAAAGTTAACTGTAAAGCAAATAACCACAAAGTTGCATCCTACCAAAAAGAGGAAAATGATTGTTTTCAAAGAAACATGCCTATACATGCAAGATTGTTAATCAGTAATGACCGCCGATTCCCAATCTTTACAGAGGAAGGGGGATGTTACGATATGCGATACTGTGTATCGGTATCGGTCTACTTCGATTAAACATGTCTACCAACTAACTAGCCTGTCTGCAAACTGTCGTCATTATACTGCGTACCTAGATAAACCAAGGCCTCTAACATGACACCACCAAGGTACCATATATTTGTCAGTTGTAACTACAATAATCAAGTGAATAAAAAAAAGTCGGGTTATAATTGTTAGCTTTTTACCAAGAAGTATTTACAACATGTGAGTATGTGTTATTTATACAAATCTTGCATGAGTTCTGAAGAAAATACATTTTCATCATGATGAATGACTTAATAATAATTAATTATGTTACGTCGGCCATGTGGCCTGGGGATAACACACAATCTCATTTACACCCAGGTGGGATTCTCGCACATAGATGTACAGCATGGATATGATCATGTTTCAGCTCTGTACATCATCCACATAAATCTCTTGCTGAAAAGCAGATTGCAGTAGGAGCAGAGTTTGATACCTTTAACAGGGAAACCCTTCTAACTTCTCTGATTTTTATACCCTTAACGGCAATTTTATATCTTGCGTGGTATTTTACATGCTATTTGAGGATTACATCATCATCATAGAAAATTTTTTAGATAAAAAGGAAACGTGAAAGAAATTTACTGTAATTTGGAACACATTATCAAACTATATCCCCCCTTTCCGCGGATTTTCTTATCACCGAGTCTGAATTTGATACCCTTTTTCTTGATTTTTGCTGTGTTTGATACCCTAAACGCGTAACATGGGTTATGCCGAAAAAGTACCGTTTTTATCCGTTTTCGTGTACGCAGCATGATGCGGATGATGTACAGGCCTCAATGAGACATGTCCCCCCCCCCAGTAACCGTGTACATGTGTGCTGTGCTGTGTGAACGAATAACATGTGTGTTGTTGTGCCGTAGATATTGAACGTGTACACATGCAGAGCTATATTAGGCACACGTCACTATGTTCTTTGCCATTATCCCAGTGGACTTCACAGCTAATCGGTATAGGTTGTGTGCATAACAGGGGAGCGTTTCATCGAGCGTTTTGTCAGTGATTTTGACTGACAACTGTTATAAGCTACTGAAATCCTTGCATCTGATTGGCTGAGAGCAAATTTGTCAGTGAAAATCACTGACAAAACGCTTGATGAAACGCTCCCCAGAAGGTACTTTTCGTGCGTACGACAGTGAGCTGTTCCATTGGCTGAATTATTACTCCCTTCGGGAATTCAATGTTTAAATATGAATTTATGAAATATGGAAGGCACTGAAGCACTTAAAAATTGCCTCCCAACCATCTGGGGATCATTCCCCACCCGTTGGTACCAAAAGGTGGGGACCAAAAGAGCCAGGGGAGGCGCCTATTCCCACCAAAGAAAAGACCCCAAATCCTTATTGTATTATATATATATAGATATGAAAGTTCTGCATCAGTGTGTAAATAATAGATATCAAAGAAAGAGTAAATACTCAGGAGTCTAATAAAAACACAGCAGGAGCCAAAAATTTGGACTTACGGTTCCGGTCAAGACCTTTGTCAAAGTAAGACTGAAAATAAACAAATTAAAAAATTAAGATGATACAAATAAAGATAATAATAAGAGTAACCTCCACACATGATGTAAGCGCTAGGTAGTGACGCCACAAAGGAAGGCAAAGTTGGTGCGTAATTTCGAACAAATACGATGCAAAAATCAGGAGTCAAAAATCAGCACGGGCGAGGAGGATATGCTTCAGAATTATGAACATTCGAAACCAGTTGTTCTCAAGCGGTACATTGATGACTATGTTGGTGTCTTCACCTCTTCACTGGATGAGTTAGATCATTTCATAGAGCACTGCAATAATTACATGTACCATCCATCACTTCGCTTCACCCATGAAATTTCTGATGAATGTGTTACGTTTCTGGATGTGTCACTCAGTAATCACAAGGGTGTCTAGCTACAGATGTACACAACAAGCCGACTGCCTGCCACTCATAAACTAAGATATGACTCCTGTCATCCCCAATCCTGCAAGAAGGCGATCCCCTTTTCCCAGTTCCTGAGGCTTTAGCGGTTCTGCAGTACTGACACCCTATTCGAAAGTAGGGTTGAGATGGCAGCCTTCATCACTGACCAAGGTTACCCCGCTATTAGGCAAAGGTTAAGGCCAGCATGATTACCTGGCAACAAGCACTCACCAAGAGGCCCATCACTTCCCACTCCCGTACCCCTCTGGTCATGACGTACAACAAGATGACGGAGTGCATTCGCCCGTGTTGTTCGTGCCAACCTGAACATCCTAAGTTCCAACCAATCTATAGAGAAGATCTTTGGTGTGAATCCTACGATGACTGCATACAGGAGAGCTCGCAATCTGAAAAACCATCTGGTCCGCTCCAAACTTCCAGCCAATAGAGATGTCGCTTCTCCCGGCACCACTTGATGCATGCGACCCAGATGCAAGACCTGGCCCTTGTCTCTTCGGATGATGTCATGGGTCCCAAAGGTGCATGGCATATTCCAGGACAGTACACCTCTGCTGCAAGCAACGTCATATATGGATTGACGTGCACTCTCTGTAGCACGGCGTATATCGGCGAAACAAAAGGACAACTGGCAGACAAAGTCACCGAGCACCTGAGATCTGTTCGACTGAACACCACTGGGCTCCGGTTGCTTGTCATTTCAACCTCGCCAACCACATGTACACTTGTAACGATGTTAAAGTATGTGTACTACGAACCTGCCTTGATGAGAGAGAGAGAGAAAGATGATGGAGGAGAAAATCATATTTTCAAGCTCGGGACTTTCCAGCATCATGGGATCAGTGCTACATTTAGATAATTAAAAATTAATCACTGAACTTTAATTCTGTGAACTTTACATGCTCATTAATTATTCCACTTTGTGCAACTTGCCTTTTATGATGTCTCCTCCTAGATGCGCTCTTTGCTTATCTTACGCTTCTCATCATGGACCTAATTTTAATTTATTGTACAGTATCTTCTTTTGGGATGCCATGTATTTTGTGAATTGCGCTTTTGATTTTTTTTCTTCTTTTTTTCAAAAAGCCCAGCACCAATCCACACTTTACGCGTCCAGCTTTTGTTTTTTTACTTGTATCATGACTACTCTTGCGTCTTGAAAAATTTACTCTTTCTTCGGTGTGAATGTTGTGAATTTGTTTTAAGTTTTTAAGTCTTTAGTATTAATACTGTTAAAACTGTTTCCTCCATATATATATGCTGTATCTAATCAACAATTACTTATCCTTGGTACCCCCGGCAGACTGTCAAATAACCTTTCCTTTTTTGTTTCTTTTGGCATTGAAAGATTGTATACCTTAATGTACTCTCTTTACTTTAATCTTTATAACACACCATGTACCCACCTTCACTACGCACCCACGTGCACGCACAGCACAACAGGGCATAAGTTGAGGATAACGTCACACAATCTATCCACAAAAAATGAACAATGATGACATTAATGATAATCAGGCCTAGAATATTCATAGTGATTACTATACAACTGAGGATTTTAACACTAAATTTAATTCTTTAAATGCAGGAAACAATGATACTTCTACAAATGGACTTAGTCTAATTCATCTAAACACTAGAAGCTTGAACAAAAGTTTTGATAATTTCAGTTTACTTCTGTCAGTCCTTAAAAATTTTCAGTTTTCCCTAATCGCATTGATGGAAACGTGGTTGAATTGTAATTCTTCACCTATATATATTCATGATAACTAGAGTAAAGCAAATTGTACCGGAGAAAAAAAAAAATTTTTGAATGCAAAGGGTTGAAACAAAACAAAACATAGATGCATTTATTTATGATTTATATGAAGAAGCATGGCAGGACGTATTCTATGAATATGACGTCAATAAAGCCTATGAAATTTTTATTAATAAGCTCTCATATTATTATAACAAAAACATCATTTTACAAAAAATAAAGTTACATAAAAACCGTAGTAAACATCCTTGGATTACACGAGGAATTATTAAATCAATACATACTAGAAATATCTTATATAAAAAATCACTACGTCAACCAAATACTGAGAATCATACAAAATACACTAAATACCGTAATAAATTAACAACGGTTATCCGCATTTCTTGTAAATTATACTTCTCACGAACAATTGAAAACAATAAAAATAACACGGGTTCCCTTTGGAAAACTGTAAATAATATACTCGGTCGCCAGAAAGACTCTCACCCTAAAATAGAATTCACTCATAATAACCGTGTTATTAATAACCCTGATGAAATAGCACATTCTTTTAACAATTTCTTTATAAATATTGGACCAGATCTAGCATCGAAAATTCAAACAGACCATGGACATTTTTCCCAATACCTTCCAAACAATAACAACGCCTCTTTGTTTTTTAATCCAACTAATGACCATGAGATTTTAGAAATTGTCTGATTATTAAATGATACAAAATCAAGTGGACATGATGAAATAAGCGTTCATCTCCTAAAACAAATTATTTATTACATAACATCTCCCCTCACTCACATCTTTAATCTATCCCTCTCCTCAGGAATATTTCCTGATGCACTGAAAATTGCGAAAGTAATTCCCATCCACAAAAAAGATGATCCATCTTTAATAAGTAACTATCGTCTGATTTCTTTACTGTCAAGCATATCCAAAATACTGGAAAAAATTGGCTACAAGAGATTATATTCTTTTTTGGCTACAAATAATGTACTTACTCCCAACCAATATGGATTCCGAAAGAACCTTTCAACTGACTATGCAATCCTTGAATAATTGATAAAATTACTGAATCTTTCTCTAAAAAGGTGCACACAATTGGAATTTTTATGGACCTTTCGAAAGCATTCGATACCATTGATCATTCAATTCTAATACAAAAGCTTAGGCATTATGGAATAAGGGGAAATACCCTATCTTGGTTTAAAAGTTACATTTCCAATAGATCCCAATTTGTTCAATATAATAATAGTAGATCACAAACATCCACGATAAATGTGGCGTTCCCCAAGGATCCATTTTGGGTCCACTCCTTTTTCTAATTTATGTTAACGACATTGTTCATTCTGCGCCATCATCATATATATTATTTGCAGATGACACTAATGTATTTCATTCCCATAAGGATTTAAATGAACTAATTGAAACAAACAATATATCCCATTGCTTTAAATGCAATAAACTTTCGTTAAATATAAGCAAAACTAACTTCATACACTTTAAGACTGCGAGTTCAGCAAATTTTTTCCACGAAGATATAATAATTGACGATGTTACCCTTACTAGTAAAGATTCAACAAAATTCTTGGGGGTGTTAATAGATTCCAATTTAACGTGGAAAAATCTCATTGATAATATATCATCTAACATGTCAAGAGGAGTAGGTATATTAAACAAACTAAAAGACAGTTTACCTCAAAAATCCTTATTTATATTGTATAATGTGCGAGTTTATCCATATTTATCTTACTGTAACCTGGCATGGGGAAATTCCTACAAAACAAGAATTAATTCATTACTTTTACTCCAGAAAAAAGCGCTGCGCATTTGTACGTCTTCGCACTATTTAGCAAACACAGATCCATTATTTTACAAACTCAAAACACTTAAAATAAATGACATTCATGTATTGCAAACGGCTATTTTTATGTTTAAATTCTCGAAACAATCTCTACCTAGTACTCTTCAAAATACTTTCACTCAAAACTCATGCATTCATTCCTATCCAACTCGTCATTCTTCTGATATTCACTTGAACAATCCCAGACTATTCATGGCGCAAAAAACTATTAGACACAATGGTCCTGATATATGGAACTCACTACCTGGAAATATAAAATCTGCCTCTTCTCATTTTTCTTTTAACCACTTGACTGCGTGCCACGTACATGTACATGTACGTGCTACTTTCAGAATGATAGCACTGCCAATTGATTTGCCCCCTTATGCCAGTAGCACTGCTGTTATGATATACAGGGTTTGAACAAGAGCTAGAACAATTGTTAATCTTATAACCTGTTGCAGGAGATGTGACTGATGTATTTCGCTCAAACCACGTTGTTGTAATGTCACACTAAATCACTGAATGCAGGGAGACGAGCGTTTAACATTTGGTAGCTTCTCATTTATTCAGCGTGGATTTCAGTGGAACACTGATGTGAACGCAATTAACATTCAACAACTGTGTCGAGATTCCTAAACCAAAGAGACAGAAAAAGAACACAATTGTAAAACTAACCAAATATCAAGTGTCTGATCGAAACATCTGATTATCTCTCTGTCCACTTAATGATATCTAACAATCTACAATCCATTACAAGCTGTCACTATCTTAAAAGTGAGTGAAATAAAATACGTAAGAACACTTGGCTTATCCTCATCAAAAATACAGTACAAACTTATCGAATGTAAATAATTAACCATATGACTTTGCATTCATAATAATAAAATACAAGTTTCCCCAACTACAACTGAGTCACTTTGGTTATATTTTACCCTTAGTGACCAAATACATTGTGCTAACATAAACCATGCTAATACCCACATTAACCTCAATGCACTATCATAAACTTATTCATACATCAATTGTCCTACTGAAAATGTTCTTGTCATTCTAAAGTAAACAACAAATAACACCCTAAATAATCCTTTACATTATACAGTCTGTATCACAGAACAGTCCTTAAATGTTCCTAAGCTATCCATACACAAAATTGAGGTAACATGTACACAGAATGTAATGAATGCGCTCCTATATCCTACTACAAACATTTAATTGTTTTCTCGTTTTCATCTCTCTGTGATAGAATACAATACACTACTAATATCTCCTAAGTGGAATAACTTGCATAATCGCAAACTAACAATGACTACTGCGCAGAAACAAACAAAGCCCTATCACATTGACCTACCAAAATATACTTCCGCGGCCTAACATGAACGTCGCTTTGACACCGAATGCACTACTTGATATTCATTCGCTATAAAAACATAGTCCCTCACTTGGCGAACTTACATCTTGACAGTAATAAACAAACATTAATTGCTGTATCATAACATAATATAATGATAGTATGTCTAGAACATCGCTTTCAGCTGCAAACTACCATAAAATGACTGAACTGCCTCATAAATGTCATGTCACACTGGCCTCGACCTTCACATAAACAAGCTACGCACGGCACAGTGCGAAGGACAAAGTGTACGGTATAATGGGGCAAACTAAACTTCAGTGACACAAACACGCCACAGTGGATTTCTTCCAAAATACACTAAGACATCCTTTAACATTACACAGGCAATAACCTTAATAATTTTGCAACAACTTGTGCAAATATCAACATACCTTTCAATGTGTTTTGAGGTTAAAATATCAGGAATCTGGAGCTCGCTCACGGCGAACTGCAACAACTTTCCAATCACATCTAGCTGGCTAGTCTTGACACCAGGCGCATTTACATATTAACATGTCATCACATGACATCCCATCCCCCCAAAGGTGACAGAATGTCACCAATCAAGTACAGTGTATCATATCCAACTTGATTCTAAATATCCCTGAACATATACTACATTTTCTCGACACTTCGAGCAAATGCAAACCAGCTGTTATACAAAGTATAACGTAGCCTAAACAGCCTGATGTTCTTACATCATAATAACAAACGAATATAATCACAGTCCATATACAAAGTATATGGTTTTACATAGATCAACATATAAGTTGTATAAACAGTCCATGCTAATTCACGAAATCCTGAAATGACCTGCACAACAAGATCCAACTCACTGTAAGTCTGATCGCTGCGCTTTCTTCATCAGAAGAACAAGCTTTATTACTGGTCGCTTCGCAATTACACCATCCGCATATTTAATGTCAACAATTCTAACAAGATCGTCCTTTCCCGTGTAGACATGTACGACCTCGGCCATTCTCCACGAACCGCGTTTCTTGTCGTCACCGATGACGAGCACGATGTCACTCTCCTCTAGGTTCTCAACAGACCGATGCCACTTCTGTCGCGGTGAGAGCTTGTGGATGCACTCCACCGTCGCCAGTAGCCATCCACCATAGCGTTGCAGATCTCTCTACGCTTCCGCAGGTTTCCCTGATGATCCTCACAGGGAACAGCAGGGCTCGGCAGGTCACCTCTTCCAATTAAGAAGTGATTCGGTGTCAGTGGAGGATGATCTAACGGTGAAGAAGACTTCGCTGTCAGGGGCCGACTGTTTATGAGACCGGAAATCTGAGAGAAGACGGTCTCCCATTCGATGAACGTCAACCGATCAGCATTCACCAGGTGCCTCATCGCTCTTTTTACCTCTTGCACCATACGTTCTACAGCGCCCTGGTGATGGGGTCCCGCCGGGGGTCCAAACTTCCACTGAACTCGGTATTGCAGGCAATGCTCCCTCAGTTGGCTCTGGTTGAGTTTCAGGTTGAGCTCATTGATAGTGCTGTCAGCTCCTCTGAAGCACGTAGCATTGTCACTGATGAGTAAGAACGGTGCTCCTCTGATGCTGATGAACCGCTCTAGGGCTTGGAGGAAGGCAGGTGTCGACAGATCTTGGACACATGTCAAGTGTACAGCTCTAGTGACTGCACATGTGAAGATGGCACAGTAACCTTTAGTTGTGGTGTTTCGACTCAGCTTCACCTGGATTGGTCCCAGATAGTCCACCAATGTGGTCTGAAATGGTGGTGTGCAAGGTGTAACTCTGAAGTCTGGCAAGTCTGACATCTTCTGCTGGACTGGTCTGCCTCTGTATTTTCTGCATGTAACACAGTCGTGTACAACTTGTTTGGAAATGGCTGTGTCACCTACAATCCAGTAAGTCTTCCTGACCTCAGCTGCCGTTCTCAGGTGACCTCCATGTAGAGAATGAGTGTGCCTGTCTCGCACAATCAGCAGGCTGATGTGACTCTTTTTGGGCAGAAGACATGGATGTCGTATGTCATATGACAGTGGTGCGCGATCGATCCGGCCGCCAACACGGTATACCTGGTCCTGTTCATCATAAAAGGGGTCCAGTTTCAGGATGTTGGGATCCTTCAAGTCGATATCCCTCTGTGCTTGCCGAATCCAGTACAGCTCAGCCTCTCTTAGGAGTTTCTGGGAAGGCCACTGTGAGATCTGTTGGGCGAGATCTTTCAACCATTTGGACTTCGGTAGTTGCTTCAAAGATAGTACTCTCGCAGTCACCATCTTCAGTCTGGGCCAGCTGGAGAACTGGGCAGCATCAATAACCGGGCGCGTGTGAGATGCACTCATGGCGTGCGCTGCTAGTGTTCTCGTATTCCTGATATGGAACTTCTTTCTTTCCTCATCAGCAGGAACCGACGGAACCCTCGCCGGTGTCTTTGGCCAAGATTCAGGTGGGAGCTTGAGGTACGCAGGCCCTTCGATGACTCGCTTCATTTCAGCTGCAGTGCCTCCTCGTGAAACGAGGTCGATGACGTTCTGTTCAGATGGTACGTATGCGACATCTGAGATCGGATCAAACTCTGTTGTAATCTCTCCTACGCGGTGTGCAACATATGAACGGTAGGATTTTGACTGCCCTCTCAGCCAACTGATGGCGGTTAAGCTGTCAGTCCACATCTTAGAGTAGGCTATCTCAAATCGCAGGGCTTCTTTCACAGTTACCATCAGCCTTGATAACAACAGGATCGCTTGCAGCTCTTTTCGTGGCATACTAGACTGCTTGAGTGGGGTGAGTCTACCTCTCGCACAGACGAAGGACAGGTGAGCCTCAGCATCTGGGCAGTCAGACCATCTTAACCACACACCGATGCCCATGGCGTCTTCAGAAGCATCACTCCCGCCATGAAGAGACACTTCCGGTAGGGGTCGCTTCCCTCTGTATGGCTCAGGAATCAAGCAACGTGGGATTTCGATGGTGGTTGCGTCTTCTAGATCTCTATTGATGCTGTCTAACATCAAACACAGCTCATTCTGCTTGGTGAGAGGTGTGTCCCAATCGACATTCAATTGCCAAAGCTTCTGAAGTAAGATCTTCGGTCGAACAAGAACCCCGGACAGCATCCCAAACACGTCATAATACGATGCTGTTCGTGCCAAGATCTTGCCAAGATCTTGCGTTTGGTTGGATTAGCGTCAGGTGCCAACTTGACCTTCTTGACCTTTAAGATATCTGCTGACAGATCCCACTGAGTGCCCAGGACTGTCGCAATACCAGGGTCTTCTGTTTCATCACACAGCTCGGTGATGTTTGACTGCCACTTTCTTATGGTGAAGTTTCCCCTTTTAAGGGTGTCTGTGAGCTTTGTCTTCAGTTTAAGAGCCTCTGCAGTGTCTGGAACAGATTCATTCAGGTCATCCATGTAGAATTGATTAGTGATGACCTTCTTCAAGTTATCATCACCAGCTGCATGCTCACTCACTACGTGTCTCAATGCAACGATGGCTGCAGTAGGAGATGGCTTGTCTCCAAAGGTGACAGTCGTCAGCTCATAGACTTGCATCGGGTGACTAGGGTTCTCCCGGAACACAAATCTGTGAAATCGAGCATCATCAGGCTGGATTTTGATGGCTTGAAACATCTTGCTGATATCCGCGATGAGGCCAACTTCGTTTTCACGAAACCTGAGTGCCACTTCGAACAGGTTGGAGTTGATGTCTTCTCCCTTTGCGAGATAGTCATTGAGTGAGTGTCCTTGGAACCTAGCCTTGCCATCGTACACCACTCGAACGGGGGTCATTTTGGAGTCTTTGACGACTGCAAAATGTGGAAGAAACCACATTTTCTTGCCGGCTGCCCTGTCTCGATGAAGTTCCTCATCTGTAACATGTCGAGACACCCCTCTCTTTAGTTGATCTCTCATCTGTCGGCAATAAGTCTCCCATTCTTCCTGCCTTTTAATGAACTGGTTCTCGAGACTCTTTTGTCGTTTGACGGCATATTGGAAATTGTCTGGCAGGTTGTCTGGAGACCGTTTCCATGGGAGCTTAATTTGATAGGATCCATCTGGTAGCTGGGCTACACTCTCTTCCATGGCCTCAGTTGCGGCTCTGTCCAGAAGATCTGTGGAACATTTACATCGTCTAGGTTCCAGGCCAGCTGTCTCCAAACCGATGTACTCCTCAAGTAATCCGACAGCCGATACATTCAGATAGTTCATCAGTGAAGTCGAGGTAGTCGCTCTCCCACCTTGGATGAACCATCCAAGTGGACATCTAACCGCAACTGGCTCATCTGATCTGTCACCACGTATGTACTCTTCCCAAACCATCAAATGTGTATTGTCGATGCCAAGGAGTACATCAATGGTCTGTGATGGCGCAACGTGAATGTTAACGTCACTCAAATGGCCATATTGACGCAGCTGTTCTGGTAGTATGACTGGCGTGTCTTCGCACGGTTTGTTGATCTCCGCGACTGTCAGTGGGCAAGACCAGTCCCCTTCGATGGCTTCGATGTAGCAGTCCAGCACCCTCAGCTTCCGTTTGATCTTATTACCTCCAACAAGGCTCAGATCATGGTCTTGGTACAAGTCACCATCCATTCGTGGAAATATTCCTTCCCTCAGAAGCGTGGCTTGACTGCCGGCATCCAGCAGTATTCGTACTAACTGACGCTTGCTCCCACAGCGCAGATATCCCATGACTGTGGGCAGGGTGCCTTGCAGTCTCTCACCAGATATGACTGTCGATACACGTGCTGTGCTGTTTGCCGGTTGTTCTGCAGTACTCGGCTCTCTTGAAAAAGTGCTTGGCTGCTGGGAACCTTCCGTAGCTCCATAAACCACAGGACAAATGGCAGTGAAGTGGCGGTCGCTGCCGCACGTCTGTACCTGGCACGGTGCTTTAAACTGGCAGCTGTGGCGATCAAATGGGGGCTTGCCTGCCACACAATTGTTGTGTCCACAGCGGAAACAGATACCGTGTTTCTTCATGATTTCATACTTCTCTGGTTGTGGGAGGCTCTTGAACTTGTTACAGTTCTTCAGGTAATGAGACGTTGTCTTGGTATGGATCGCACACTTGGGGGGTCCAGCGTAAGCGGTCTTGTCAGTTCTGTTCTGCCGGCTCACACCAAAGGCAGCATGTGACGACTTTGATGTACTATGCTGTGTTGTATGAGCTGACAGGCTTTCGAAGCCAGAAGGCTTGGCCTTCTCCATAAGGAGATGTTCACGGTGGAGCCACCTGGTCAATCCGGCAAGGGAGTCATTAGTGTTGTCATCTCTCACACTCTTGTAGAAACCAATACGATGATCTTCGGGCAGCTTTCGTCTTATATGACTCAGCATCATTTTGCTGTTCAGTTCCCCAGACAAGCCCACGGTTTCTGCTTGAGTTTCGAAGTTTTGCAGCACTTGAACGAAACGGGACATAGAGTGTAAGTTGATTTTCCCCTTGTTTTCATATGGTTTGAGGTTCTCCAGGTCCTTCAGAAGGCTGTCTACCACCTTATCCCTGTCTCCATAGCATTCATCTAGGAGCTGCCATGCCCTTCCCATATTGATACAACCCTTTATCATGTTGCGCTCTCTAGAATTGATCATGGCCTCTGTCAGTTGGTAGAGGCATTCAATATCATTCAGGTCGGCTGTGCAGTGAATGAACAGAGATTTAAATCTCTGATAATCCTTAATGTCCCCATTGAAGGTGGGAAATTTCATTCTCGCCATCTTCGGAGCAGATGAAGCATGTGGACCAGTGTGGGCAGGCGGTGTTGACAGAACAGGCAGTGATGGAGGAACTGGCGGTGTCTGCGGTGGAAGCGTTGATACAGCAGGTGGAGTCAGAGGAGCAGGCGGCGTCTGCTGTGGTGGTGTCACAGGCATTGAAGTAGGAGATGATTGGTCAGCAGCCATAGACTGTGAATGGTAGTCGACGACCCGTCTTGCCCGTATCAAAACCTGGACAAATTCCATTTCACAATCTGCCATCCATTTTTCCGCTGCTTCGAAATCTTTATCGTCTTCTATGAAATTAATCAGCTCTGCATGCTTGTCTTCAATCTTTTTGAATTGCTCTTCTGCTTTAGAGATGTATTTCTTTAGCATGTCAACATCATCAGTATCATCCTTCAGTAGGCTGTTGATAGTGATCACTGTCCTCGATAGGTGACCCTTCATGTTGCGTCTCGCCAACTTGAGCCCTTTGATGTCGTCGGCCATGATGAAGCTTGCAGTTTTACACAAAGTTGTTGAAGATGTTGCAGGAGATGTGACTGATGTATTTCGCTCAAACCACGTTGTTGTAATGTCACACTAAATCACTGAATGCAGGGAGACGAGCGTTTAACATTTGGTAGCTTCTCATTTATTCAGCGTGGATTTCAGTGGAACACTGATGTGAACGCAATTAACATTCAACAACTGTGTCGAGATTCCTAAACCAAAGAGACAGAAAAAGAACACAATTGTAAAACTAACCAAATATCAAGTGTCTGATCGAAACATCTGATTATCTCTCTGTCCACTTAATGATATCTAACAATCTACAATCCATTACAAGCTGTCACTATCTTAAAAGTGAGTGAAATAAAATACGTAAGAACACTTGGCTTATCCTCATCAAAAATACAGTACAAACTTATCGAATGTAAATAATTAACCATATGACTTTGCATTCATAATAATAAAATACAAGTTTCCCCAACTACAACTGAGTCACTTTGGTTATATTTTACCCTTAGTGACCAAATACATTGTGCTAACATAAACCATGCTAATACCCACATTAACCTCAATGCACTATCATAAACTTATTCATACATCAATTGTCCTACTGAAAATGTTCTTGTCATTCTAAAGTAAACAACAAATAACACCCTAAATAATCCTTTACATTATACAGTCTGTATCACAGAACAGTCCTTAAATGTTCCTAAGCTATCCATACACAAAATTGAGGTAACATGTACACAGAATGTAATGAATGCGCTCCTATATCCTACTACAAACATTTAATTGTTTTCTCGTTTTCATCTCTCTGTGATAGAATACAATACACTACTAATATCTCCTAAGTGGAATAACTTGCATAATCGCAAACTAACAATGACTACTGCGCAGAAACAAACAAAGCCCTATCACATTGACCTACCAAAATATACTTCCGCGGCCTAACATGAACGTCGCTTTGACACCGAATGCACTACTTGATATTCATTCGCTATAAAAACATAGTCCCTCACTTGGCGAACTTACATCTTGACAGTAATAAACAAACATTAATTGCTGTATCATAACATAATATAATGATAGTATGTCTAGAACATCGCTTTCAGCTGCAAACTACCATAAAATGACTGAACTGCCTCATAAATGTCATGTCACACTGGCCTCGACCTTCACATAAACAAGCTACGCACGGCACAGTGCGAAGGACAAAGTGTACGGTATAATGGGGCAAACTAAACTTCAGTGACACAAACACGCCACAGTGGATTTCTTCCAAAATACACTAAGACATCCTTTAACATTACACAGGCAATAACCTTAATAATTTTGCAACAACTTGTGCAAATATCAACATACCTTTCAATGTGTTTTGAGGTTAAAATATCAGGAATCTGGAGCTCGCTCACGGCGAACTGCAACAACTTTCCAATCACATCTAGCTGGCTAGTCTTGACACCAGGCGCATTTACATATTAACATGTCATCACATGACACTTATAACCAATAAATAACCAAATTTTTATGATAAAACTCCAAAACATAAACAATTTTGAAAATACTGTAATACCAAAAAAGTGGTGTAGCACAGAGGGCAGGCTATCAATGTGTAATAGCAGTTAAGTGGTTAAAGCTCTAATGAAGAAACATCTGCTGCTGAATTACAACCATGAATGATTGCTTTGAATATCGACCCCTGATTGTCCTGTATCCCTTGTTATCCTTAAACCAAACTCAATTTCCCTCCATACAATTACATTCTCTGCAAAACCATAATCCCCAGCTATATGCACTTTGCACCTGCGCACTCACGGCACAGATATATGCAATTCCCTTAAAATTACAATATGGCGAGTTATAAGTGAATCTCAATGTATGCAATTTTCTTGAATTTACAATATGGCAAATTATTTCTATATATATCACCTGAATCCTCATCTATACGCATGCAATTCTGGGCTGCTATCGTCTTAAGCATTTGCTTATGATAGTTTTGCCCTCTGCATTTTGTAAATAATTGTACCTACATCATCAAATGTTTTATATAGAATTATATCCATACTCACTGTATTATTGGTACGTGTATATAATATTATTATCACTGTTAAAGATGGTTTGCATTCATGATGCATGTAACACTCAATTATTTCTATGTAAGTTTATCGCCTCATCCTTTAAATGTTACGTTTGAAAGCAACTGTTGTTTATATTGATTATGAAATAAATGCAGAAAAGCATCTGCAAACAATAATCTAATATAACATAAATTTGAAGTATACCTAAATTAAAGAGAACTGTTGCTGGGCTAGCCCCATGAGCGTCCTTGGACGTTTCAACCTAATGTAGGGGTCCCTATTATGATGAAATAAACCCATTGTTGTGTGTCCACCTAATGTACCCTTTAGTATATCTCTACATGTAACGTTAAGGCGGATTGTTGACATTCACTTTAACCCACATTCGCCTTCGGCTTGGCGTCAAATTTCTATTGTGACAGAATATAAACCGCATTGTTAGGATTCGCCTTTCCGTAGAAGATAAGCGTATATATGTCCATGTACATATACACACAGTGTGTTTTGTAAAAGGGGAAACCTAACTTCCGCACCAACATCTTGTCAAATAAACATAACTAGATTTATGGTAATACTGTACATCATAAAAAGGAAATTTTATCCCCTTTTATATGATACCACATTTGTGATGATAGAGCCTGGGATGATTTAACTAACAATTTTAAACCAGGAATGCAAAAACTTATTTGCGCACGAGAGTGGGATCTATTCATCAACACAACTGAACCTCACTCTGGTTTCATTTCCTTTTGGTCTTGACTCAAGCACATTCCGTTCCGTTTTTTTTTATATAGCGCCTAATACATCGATGATGTACTAAGCGCTTAACAGATATATTATTATCCCGGTCATCGGATTCTGGAATGCCCGCACACAATGTATGCACATTCTCACATACATGCATGAGCATACAGTGCGATCATCTGGAAGGACATTGGGCTTCATATTTTAGTCATATCTCATTTAAGGTTGCATATATGTTGAAAGATGAGTAAGGAACAACATAAAATATCACTTGTTTGCTTTGTGTCTTTGTTTATTTTCTTTCCATTGTACTTAACAACAGAATTACAAAATGCATTCTGTGAGCAAACTACTTTTGACATCACTCACTTAAGACCTTTCAAATTCATTCACGCATGATTGACAGTATCATAACATATTTTGTATCATATGAAAGAGGATGAAATAGACTTTGTCATGAATAATAAAAACTAAATCGGGATAATAATTTTTATCGTAATTTATGTGAAAATTTGGATTTCCTTTTCTCAAGAAACAAGCCATGTAGAGTTCATGAAGTAATAAATGTACATGGAAATTTGAAGAAAAATTATTTTTTATATTTGATTATTTTTTTAATGCCTCTGCAGCTCTGCTGCATGTACATGTACGTTAATGTAGCCAGGGTCTTTTCGTTTCTGAGTTGTCCATCTTTTTATATCTGTCCATGATTATTTCTTGGTTACCAAGAGATAAATTTCTAGCAAAAGCTAGGATAAATAACAAAACCTTGTACCATAGAGTAATGAACTGATTACATTTTGTTTAATGTCGTAAGGTTATATAGGTATAAACTGGACTAGAGATCATCGAGTTTGAGTTTGTGTTTATTAACAACACATCACATGAATGACAGTTGTGACGAACTATCCCCAACCCAGACACCATTGACAACAAACTATTGCAAACACCATGAAGAGATACCTTGCAGCAATGCAGGTTCAGTCTGCAATTTAATATAAACAAGAAAAAACACATTTTTAGTCAAGCATGTCTCAACTGTTTACATCCATTAACAAATTAAAATACTTCCTTTGCTAAATATCATATCATAACCTGACTTAGATTCACTGCCTATGTAATTCTTTCATTACTTTGTTTATATCAACATAATATATCTCTGCACTGTCATACTTTAGAGGGTTATTTCAAGCTTGAAATACCTAAATAACCTTCTCACTCATTCCTTATCTTTGGTGTCATATGAGCTAAATAAAACATAAATACACCCCAAGGTTCTGCATACATGTGATATATCATGTACAATATATAGCCTTTTCAATTTCATAGGTACTCATATTAACATTCAAGCAAACTGAGATTTGTCATAATAATCCATCCGCATGGCATGGCACACAACGAAGCTTGAACGTAAACGCCCTCATACCCTATTAATTATTCATGTAATTTACATAGCACACGTGCAGTCCCTCACGTACACTTTCATTATCACCGTATTCAAGATATACATGTATTAATTTGGCACCACAAATTATAGCACTTAAAAATCACAATATATAACGAAAATGGATTATATAGAACGATTGATTTTTAAACTTCAATATTACACATTCATTTACTTACATCATTGGGCTTGTATCAAAATTTACACAAAAATTTACACAAAAATCGTTGCAGGAACGAAAACTTCCCAACACAGGAAAATTAGCAGCACGCCTTGACAGCGCCCTCACTTGGCAAACTAATTTTTTTTACTGTTAAACCCTCGCTTATGACGTCAGACTCAAGAGTTCACACCCGACAACAGTATAATATACAAATATACCAAGTTGTGAGAAAGTATAGTGGAAATTATTTATCTGAGGAGGGACTGGCATAGACTATTTTTTCCGAGGGGCAAAGCCCTGAGGAAAAAATAGTTACTAATGCCAGTCCCTCCGAAGATATATAATTTCCACTATAATTTCGAACTAAATGCTTGCATATCCCTTCTTTACAACTAATTAAAAAAAATAAAAAAATAAAAACAATATTTTGACTAACCTTATCCATAGTAGGCCTACCTTACAACTACATGTAACTTGTATAGACTCGAGTCTATGAAGTTACATGACTTAGCTGTTTGATCGAAGACCTTCGAATGCTCGATAGACGAAAACATGCAGGGTGAACGGTGAAAGTCTACAAATTATTGCTACATGTGGGTCAATCCATGTCAAATCAACCAATTTTTTGACAATTTGTCACCCGACCCCCTTCAATTTTTTTTAAACTCGCACCAAATCTTCCTCGGAATGTCTGACGGAAAACCCCAAAATATTTTGCCCCAAGGTCAAGTGGTTGCTAAGATACAGCCTCGCATAGCAACCAATGCGCGTTCCAAGAAATGAGTTTTATGAAAATGATGGTTTTTTAATTGACCATTGAAGCCAGAATTTTTATCCAGTACAGCTCATTATCTGTAAATTGGAAGAACTTTATGCTCTTTAAAAGAAAAATCAATTGGGACGCAAAACTGACCTTTCGTTTTTGCGTACAAGGTCACCGAACATGGTGTCGAATTTCATTTTTTTAATTTTGGATGTTTGTTTAGAGCCTCATATCTCTAATACTGTATGAGATCAGGAACTAGAATTTTGTACAGTTAAAGACTTTGACTTGGGCAATAATCAAAAAAAAAATCAGCGGAATTGGACGAGCCGTTTTTGTGAAGGGCGCCCTCAAATTTGGAAAAAATGAAAAATGTTCCAAGTTCAAGGTCACAGATGACCCTTCGTCCCATCTAGGAATACCATGAAATTTTCTGTATTAATAGACATTTACCAATATTATCGGGGGTTACCAAAGAAATTTTGGTACCGAAAGGTTTAACGGCTAATTTTCACCACCGAAAGTGGTCGTAAACAATGAAAATGGGATTCGGGGGACGTTTCACATGATGACAGTTTCAAAATGGAGAGCCCCAGCCCTCTCATATTTGCTGTAGTAATAGTCTGTAATACATATTTTAATAAAATATACCACAAGACCGCCTATTTGCATGATTTTGGCCTCAAAATTTGATCCAAAATGTGATAAAAACAGTTGTCTTGCCATTTCCTGTGTGTCTTTGTGTGTGAACGAGAATTTTAGAAGGCATTTAATTAAGCAATATTTCAAGAACTATGAAAAATTACAATGTACCATATTCAAATCATATAGTATCTATGCTTTTCTTTCAGATTTGGTATGTTTCTTTGATCACCTCTTAATGACTTGACCTTGAAATGCTTCTAAAAATAGCCATAAACATAGGATACTTGTACACAGTGCATCATTCGGTACCATAATGAGTAAGTGATATTTTTACAAAAACAGAAGCTCTTCAAGGTGTAACTTTGCACATTGGACGTCTTTAAAGTAGAACTTTAATGATTTTGAATATTGGCTTAATACTTATTATTGCATAGATGGCATAAATTAAACAAGGTTATCCAAATTCAACGCTTGGAAACATTTGAAGTAATGATTATTATCAATTATAAAACGGTAAAATACAGCCCCCGATATAGCAGCTGAAGTGCTCCTCTAACGCTGCTGAGATATGTGACGACACACCATGGACCAGTCCTGTCTAAGCAGACGATGTCCCATAACATCTTACACATTTTTCAGAGCCTATTTTGTCATCTCCTCTTCACTTATTTCTCTTCCTTCACTAGCATCAGTCTTAATGTTAGTCTGTTGCCTCACTCTTAACTTCGTGTATGGTATTATTTTGATGAAAAATGCAGCGTTAAAAAAATAAAGGAATCAGTCACTTGTAAACAAAATAAGACGCCATTGTATTTTCAGCTGCTTGCACCGGGGCATGTTCGGCGTTTCAAGAGGGAACAAATACCATCCTGCTATTATTCGGAGGGCTTTTCAATTTGAAAGTGGGGTTTATTTCATTGATCATTGACCCTTCTGCTGTGTATTTACAATCAAACGGTTTTAGCTATCAGAATCAGTTTCACTTTCCCTTTATAATGGTGTGAAATAAGGTCATGTTTAAATACACCAAACTCTTTATAATTTGATAAATAATTGCATTGCAATTACGTTCATTCATTATAGGATGTCGTCTGCTGAAGCAGGATCGATCCCGTGTGTGACGACATCAAAACATCGCTATATTTCTGGCGAATCCTCGGATATTCCAGATGCTGAGAAGAGCTTTTATTTGTGTTGTTTTTATAATCATCAGATACGCAGTTGACATAAACCTTATACAATTGCCATCTGTAAGCTTCCCAGTTTCTAGTGATACATTAATTGCCATATTTGTGATTTTCTTTGAATAGCTACTTTAATATGTACTTTGATGATATTAACATTCATATCGTTTCTCTCAACAATGACCTTGAACCAATGACCTTGAACCAATGACCATGAAAATCATGATAAACACTATACCTGACTATATCCTACCCATATACCTGAAAAACGATGCTTTAAGACCTAATTAATACTGGACTTTTTTCATACATGCAAAAGTTTTTCTTGATGCAGCTTTATATATTGATAGTATTCATTGAGTACTTGGGAGATATACGATAATTACTTGCTCTCAAGGAACAGTGACCTTGAACTTTTGACCTTCAAAATCACGATAACACCTAATTTAGCCTAAACACTGACGTTATTACTACAGGAAATATGAGAGGGCTGGGGTTCTCCATTTTGAAACTGTCGTCATGTGAAACGTCCCCCGAATCCCATTTTCATCGTTTATGACCACTTTCGGTGGTGAAATTTAGCTGTTAAACCTTTCGGTACCAAAATTTCTTTGGTAACCCCCGATAATATTGGTAAATGTCTATTAATACAGAAAATTTCATGGTATTCCTAGATGGGACGAAGGGTCATCTGTGACCTTGAACTTGGAACATTTTTCATTTTTTCCAAATTTGAGGGCGCCCTTCACAAAAACGGCTCGTCCAATTCCGCTGATTTTTTTTTTTGATTATTGCCCAAGTCAAAGTCTTTAACTGTACAAAATTCTAGTTCCTGATCTCATACAGTATTAGAGATATAAGGCTCTAAACAAACATCCAAAATTTAAAAAATTAAATTCGACACCATGTTCGGTGACCTTGTACGCAAAAACGAAAGGTCAGTTTTGCGTCCCAATTGATTTTTCTTTTAAAGAGCATAAAGTTCTTCCAATTTACAGATAATGAGCTGTACTGGATAAAAATTCTGGCTTCAATGGTCAATTAAAAAACCATCATTTTCATAAAACTCATTTCTTGTAACGCGCATTTGTTGCTATGCGAGGCTGTATCTTAGCAACCACTTGACCTTTGGGCGAAATATTTTTGGGGTTTTCCGTCAGACACTCCGAGGAACATTTGGAGCAGGTTTAAAGAAAATCGAAGAGGGTCGGGTGACAAGCATTGGTTGATCTGACGTGGATTGACCCATGTAGTAGTCTACATGTAGGCTACTAGTAGCCTACGATAATCTTGATCAATGTCTATGGCTATGCACGACGAATAGCTCACATTTCACTTTCTTCGTATTTGAACTGTCAGTGGAAGCAATCAAATCGTCGATATTTGCTAATTGTACTAAGAGGTCAAAACGAACTTCCTCGGAGGCCGCCATGTTTGTTTACATATCCGATCCGAACCGATTTATAGCCATACGCCAGTAGCCGATTCGGATCCAGGCGCAGGGCTAAAGTACTGGTGACTTGCGCCGATACTGCAGGCGGCAAGGTTATGAGCAGTCTGTACAAGGTCAAGGACCCGCTTAGCAGGTCGTCTGAGCGTTCGAATTTGACACAATTTTTTTTCAATGAACAGTGACTAAGTGAGCAGGTGCAGTAGCGCCTTGGAAGAAAATATTAAATAGAGCAGGCGCAGTAGCGCCTTGGAAGAAAATATTAAATAGAGCATGTGCAGTTCTGCCCAGGAAAAAATAGTTAAAGATATTCGGAGCTCTGACAGAAATTTGTTTTTCCTAGTTAAATTATATTTTATCACGTGATCACCAATTGACCAGTCATGTATTTAGAATACTCATGAATATTCATAGATGGGATACAATCATTAATATAAAGAGTAATAATATTACATGAATACATATACATAAAAAAGTACTTATCTACATGAAATTTATATAAATGGATTTACAATAATATGTAGTCATATGTAATATGTTGTCATTACTCACCCTTATCCATGCTTTCATCAACAGCCACCTGCATATCTGTAATGGTCTACTTTACAGAGCCACTGCTGCCCATATGGAGAAACTTACAGTGACTTCAAAATGCTGCTGCCAGACTGAGACTCGCCATGGGCTCCCCCAAGTTCTGTCACATGAAACCGGCTACCCATCAGTTCCTGGATTCACTACAAAATAATAATTCTCACTTTCAAATGCATGCATGCATGGTCCTGCTCCTCCCTACCTATCTTGGGGAGCGTTTCATTAAGTGTCTTGTCAGTGATTTTTACTGACAAATTTGCTCTCAGCCAATCAGATGCAAGGATTTCAGTAGCTTACATGTATAACAGTTGTCGGTAAAAATCATTGACAAAACGCTTGATGAAATGCTCCCCAGGGAGTATACTCTCAAGGCATTATGCTCAACCATCCATCTCCCAAGATGCTCCCCACAATTGGTGACAGAGAATTCACAACTGTTGCTCCCAAACTGTGGAATAAAGCTACCCAGGACTCTAACTTCCTTGACTTTTCATCTGGTAGCGGAATGAAAGGACATTGATTTAAATCTCATGTTAAGTATTGGTAGTAAAAAGAAAATTGGAAAGAAACATGTTAAATATA
Source organism: Heliocidaris erythrogramma (assembly GCA_025617745.1). Lineage (NCBI taxonomy): Eukaryota > Metazoa > Echinodermata > Echinoidea > Camarodonta > Echinometridae > Heliocidaris > Heliocidaris erythrogramma. The sequence goes on from CM046854.1 coordinate 57,352,460, forward strand.
GTCTCGTTAAATATAGTCTCATTAAATATAGTCTCATATTGTTCTCCTCAAAAAATGTTTGTAAGAGATCATGTGGTAAATTTCAGTGTAGATATCTGTGAGGAATGCTAGATCACTGCCATATGCTAGGACCTTTCCACCCCACAGCTGCACACACAGCAATCTAGGGGCTTCACATGGAGACAGCATACATATGTCACTGTGTGTAGCTACCCATTGGTTTTAAGAGTGTGTATATAGTGTATAGTGCATATAAATTATTTTTGCCTCTTATTTGTTTAATATTAAACTTTCGGAGGCGAAATCTTCACATTGTCTTAGTATTGCTAGTATCTTGTTATTTATCAACAAAAATCAAAGAAATCTGATGAAAAGTTTTTGAGGGCTTACCAAAATTAAACATTAGGCCCTACCTTTAAGATAATGAAGAAGCATGAAAACTCAAAGTTGAGGCAATCCTCTTTTTCACAAAGAGTGATATCAAAATTGAATAATCTACCATCTTATGTAGTAGGGAGCCCATCCTGGCATCCATCATCCAACCACATGAGGTATGAACTTCAAACTTAGTGCTAGTATGTATCACCGGTGCCAGGTAAAAATGCCAGAGGTAAAAATGCCAGAGGAAAAAGTGCCAGAGGTAAAAATGCCAGAGGAAAAAATGCCAGAGGTAAAAATGCCAGAGGAAAAATTGCAAAAATTTTGTATTCATGACTAGAGGAGATAAAGTGATCAGACTTTGGGGTTATAAGGTGTAAGGTCAAATGTCAAAGAGGTCCATTAACATGTAATAAGCCACTTCGGAGATGCAATCTGAGCATGAGCAGATAAAGGTCATCTGTACCAAATTCTAAAAACCACTGACACTAATATTCGATATGTGCTCATGAATGTCATGTAATCATTATTCAATTATGCACTAATGGTGCATTCCATGATATCCAGGTGGAAGTATTCTTTTTAAAGGGGGAAACAAAAGCTATTCATGAGGCACCTCTATCACTCCCAGAGTTATTTTTCTGAAGTGCACATAAAGGGACCCTCCATGTCTAAAATATCTGTGGATATTTGGGGTCATTTGTACCATGCGCTAACCCCGAACTGGCTTATTAGAGGCTTTTTACTCTGGTTATCACAATATTTCAAGAACAGTTTGAGCCATCAACTGAATTTTTGTTAACTTTTGTTATCACCATATTTCAACTATTTTGTATTCATGACTAGGAGGAGATAAAGTGATTAGACTTTTGGGTTATAAGGTGTAAGGTCAAATGTCAAAGAGGTCAATTAACATGTAATTATAGGCTTTTTATTCTGGTTCAATCAAAATTTAAAACAAATCAACATGAATGTGCAATATATTTCTGATCTGGCAAGGGCGGAGGCATAAATTTCAACTATGTGCAGTCAAGCATCATCTAGTTTCATATAAAAAGGTAGGCCCCTGTTGATTTGACAGATCAAAATACATGTACATGCTACAGGCATACCTGTGAGGATGGGGGGACATGTCCCTCCCATCAAAATATTTTAATTTGTACAGCAACGTGTGCATGGCCATGCCTCAATGAATGGTCAAGTAACTGTACAATTCATTTTATTGTGACCAAATTGCTGTCCCTACTGTCAGTGGCCTCTGACATCAGGGCATCGTTTCATTAAACGGTCCGGGTCCGCCGACATCCCATTGAAATGCATGTTAATTTTAATACACGCATTTCAATGGGATGTTGGCGAACTTGTACTTATGACCGTTTAATGAAACGTTGCCCAGACTGAAACCAGGCTACCACTCAGCCATTATGCGTGGACCGTCCAGTCAACACTCTTCAATCCAACTGCCACCAGGGCACTGTAACACAAAGGTTTGCAATCAATTGCAAATTGGCAATAGCCAATCAGGATCATCTTTGCATGCACATAATGTTCAAAAGGCCAACCACTGACCAATCAGAATATAGTTATTTCAAATTTGCCCTTGATTACAGAACCTTTGTTTTACGGCAGGGCCCAGTATATTACTGACACCAATCCTATTTGTCAAATGAACAAAAACATTGATGTACTATCCAGGGAAGCAATGTGTTATAGAACGGCATTCACAAAGCTTTATTCTAACTTTGAAATGGGAAATATATAAACCAATATGGGTGCTTTCATGACTGTCGAGTTTATCAAATTTATGAAATGTTAATTTGCCACAGAATGACACAAAAAGAAAGGTAATAATAATCCAGAATAATCATTGCTCAAAGTACTCAAACGCTGTGAACCTTGTATGTGTATCATGTTTTCAAGATTGCCATGGAATTCTGTACTATGTTAGCTTTCATATGTCTCCATATGTAGGGAAATCTGTTTGAAGATTTTTGAAATGTGCAAAATTTGAAACAATACACTTTTACAGTATGACCTTTAAGAAATGACTACTGAAAGTCAATGGGAAATACCGGAATGGATGAAGTTTTATGACTATTATAGTAGAAAATACAGTTTTTAGCAAAGAATGAGCAAATGATTTGATAGTCCTAAATGACCCTAGATATCTGTGTTAAGTAAAGCTCTGTTGGTGTTTATTAATGTGTTATAAAGTTATGCAAACCCTGTTGTACATAATTTGATTTATAATTAGATTTTTGACAAGGCTGAAGGACATTCAGATAGATTAAGACATTCAATTCTATTTACTTTTATACACTGTATGTATTTCATTGTTTAATGATTTTTTTATGCAAACTATTGTTTTTGTGTTCTATTTGATGCTATCATGTACATGTAAATCAATATCTAGATCTAAACTACATAACTATTAAGAGCTGTGGAGGAAAAATACATCTCATTTTCAAACAGAATATAGAGAAAAAACAGTTTTTCCATTTATTCTGGACACGAAACTCAAAATGTCTCAATTGTCAAATTAAATATAATCTTTTTTTTTTGTAATTAGCAGGTAATAACCATTGAGCAACAATTTGATATTGATATCAATCACAACTCTATACCTAATAGATAAGAGACTGTAAATTTGCAATTGATTGGATGACTTGGGATTGATTCAAGTCAATTGCAACCTCTTTATAAGACCGGGCGGTCTCATGCCAAGGCAGTTACTGCCCTTGGCATCATCTGCATATATTGTAGGGCTACAAATATGTAATTAGCAGGTAATAACCATTGAGCAACATGGTGTGTATATGTGTAACATGGTGTACAGAGTGTCAATTTGACATAAAGACAAAATTAAAGTTAAAATCCACCCATGGCATTTCAACTTATGTAAATATAAAGGTATTTATTACAAAGAGTATTTACATCTGTTTTAGTATAAAACCTTCAACTTTCATCTAATGAAATATCAGAATGTACATGTAAGTTTACCTCTTCAATGAGTTTACCTCTACATGAGTGTTTCACTTTTTCAGATTAGTGCCAATTTTTGTGTACTTTTTTAATGTTTTGAATATATGTATCTATTTGCCATGACTCGTAGTACTAGTAATATTTTAATTACATGTCATAGGCCATGGTAGTTCAATTTTTTCTAAAATAGATTGCCGATCATGTAAAATAAAATTCCATTCTCAATGTTTTAATGATATATATATATATATACATGTATATACATGTATATATATTTCCAATTTTTAATATTATGTATATACATAATGAAGAAAGATCATGGGTTTGTTACATATTTCTGAATATTCTTATGTAAATATAATGATTTTTGTTGTTTTGAATGCTATTGTGCATTGGATGATGTAATGTGAAATAATATTGAGAAATTGTTGAAAAAATGCGCAATTCAGCCTTAGGCTGCAAAGCATTGTCTAGATAAAACCATTATTGAATTGAATTGAATTGAATTGAATTGAATATGTGTAACACGGTGTACATTTATATAGTGCATATGTAATAAGGTTTAGATGTTTAGATGGTGGATCCAGTGGGCGTTTCATTACGTGTCGGGTCGGTGATTTTCACCGACAAATTTGCTCTCAGCCAATCAGATGCAAGGATTTCAGTAGCTTAAACAGTTATTGCAACTTGTCAGTGATGACAAGTTTTATAAACAGGGCTTAGGATGTTGTGAGGGAGAGGTCACAAAATTCTGAACATTTCCTGACAAGCAAAAAAAACGAACAATTAAAAAACAGCCCAAAGTTAGATAGAAATTTCAAGTATTTCTTGAGTACCAGCAATTTGAACAGACAGAAATATACCTGTGATTATGATGGTGTAGTGATTAAAAAATAATGAAATGTGAGTTAAATTTTATGGAGTACGAACACTGGAGCGTACTGAACCTGTGCCAAATTGTTTTAAATGTTGAACGTTTATACTCTTTGTGTAGAATATCCATGTATGTTACGACAGACTTATCTTTGAAACTGCATAAACAATGATCACGATTCTGACATAAACATTAATTTCTTTTGAAAGTTGTATTTTGTGTATTGTTATTTCAGGAACATGTTTGGTTCATGCATAGACCGCATGTACATGTATATTTTCTTTATTTACAGGACATAAAATACGGTTCAGATCTAATCTTCAACAATATCAATATATATTCTTTAAAATTATATATATACCTGTATATACTATTGGGAGTGGGTCAGTTGATGGTATGTTGCAGCTCACTGATGTTAACGAAGAAAGGTACATTTCAAGGGGGAAATGGTACAGAGCATGGCCAATGTTGAACTGTATACTAATCAGTTATCAATCTAGCCAGTTTCTAACAATTATGTTTCGTCTTTCTGTTCATCACTTTCTGCCCATTTCCCGTCTCTTTACATCTGTCAAGCCCTACATCTCTCTATATGTATTCGCTCTCTATGTTCTTTCTCCTCCTTTGCCCCCACTCAATATAACTGTTGTATATAGTTTGCAGACATCCTTTATTTGGATATCCATTGATATGATAATCAAAGAAAATTCCCCAAGACAGATGGCCAAATTCTTCAACCCTTGAGGACATGATAGTGATTTTAAGTAGTCTAGCGCCACCTCCTGTACATTACATTTTAGCGCTTGTTCTAGATCTTTTTTCTGCGGCATAGGGCCGACATGTACCCACTAATAAAAGTGAGGCTAATTTATAACAAGAGCCCCAGGGGCACGATGCTCACCTGAGGTGGATCAATTCACATCTGGTGCATGTTCTCTCTAGCACATGAACAACTTTCATTCTTCATCTTTCGGTTCGGTTAAATTCCAATCATGGGTTTTGGAGAAGAAGCTGAAAATTTAAAAAGTTTATGGATGGCGGACAACTTGCCCCACCCCCCCCCCCTCCAGTATGTTACCCCCACAGACCCCCTATAGGGCCACCCAGAAAAAAATCATGAACAACTTTCATTTTTCGTCTATAGAGGTATCTCCATACACAATACCAAGTCTGAGCTATTCCTGGTTCTGGAGAAGAAGATGCTTGAAATTTACATAGCTTTTACACTTGGGGCCCTCCCCCTGGGCCCCCTGGGGCCACATGTACCATTTTAGCAACTTTGGATCCCCTACCCCTAAGGATGATTCCTACCAAGTTTGGTTGAATTCCGATCATGTGTTTTGGAGAAGAAGATCAGAATGTACATTTTGCCTGGCAGCGCCCCCCCCCCCCCTCCAGTATGTTACCCCCACAGACCCCCCATAGGGCCACCCAGAAAAAATTCATGAACAACTTTCATTTTTCCTTTATAGAGGTATCTCCATACACAATACCAAGTCTGAGCTATGCCTGGTTCTGGAGAAGATGTTTGAAATTTACATAGCTTTGACAATTGGGGGACCATTTTAGCAACTTTGGGTCCCCTACCCCTAAGGATGATTCCTACCAAGTTTGGTTGAATTCCGATCATGTGTTTTGGAGATCAGAATGTACATTTTGCTTGGCAGCGCCCCCCCCCCCCTTCAGTATGTTACCCCCACAGGGCCCCTATAGGGCCACTTAGAGAAATTTCATGAACATTCATTCTTCATCTATAGAGGTATCTCCATACACAATACCAAGTCTGAGCTATGCCTGGTTCTGGAGAAGATGTTTGAAATTTACATAGCTTTGACAATTGGGGGACCATTTTAGCAACTTTGGGTCCCCTACCCCTAAGGACAATTCCTACCAAGTTTGGTTGAATTCCGATCGTGGGTTTTGGAGAAGATGAAAATGTAAAAAGTAAACAGATGACGGACGACGCACGACGGACAAATTTCCATCGCAATAGCTCACTCGAGCCTTAGGCTCAGGTGAGCTAAAAAAGCAGGTTCATGGCATAGCTCGTCACAAGGTGCTCAGAGAATATATTTGCATAAATTTGTCTATTGAGAAGGGTTTTAAAGGACATACTGCATGTATCGTATCGTATGCCCTGTAGGCTATTCACATTAATGGATGATGCACAGCAACAACCTAAAGTAGCCCTGCATGTATATGCATAGGCCTACAGTTTATCAGGTCATAAAGCTAAATGAGATTTGGGGAAACCTCTTTGATCCAGATCAGAATATTCTGTATATACAGTTAACAACAAAATTATTCATACCCCTTGGAAAATTCTAGTTTTTTGCATTTTTCCTAAAAATGAATGGTTAAATGAAGTTACTTGCACATCACTTGAATACATTTAGTTATCATCTGCAAATGAATGCCGTTTCCGGTTTCACCTCATTTGCATAACAATAGAAAAGGTGAGTTATCCAAACTGGGCGATGTTCAAAATTATTCATACCCTTGGTGATTTATTGACTTTGTCAATCACTATGAATCCGATCCTTGTGATTAATGCTTGTAATTCACTTTATTTTAATACACCGTCACAAGGCTTCCGGGGAGGGGTCTCTGCTGGGATATCAGGCCAGTACCTGTTCTCCAATGGCTCAATCTCCTTGAGGATGTGTCCACACATGCCTTCACCTGACCTTCAGGGAGTTCATTAGATTTCGTGTCCTACAGGTGATGCAGTTATCGACTTCATGATGACAGGACTATAATATTGAAATTTTCGGTCATTTATTCCATGCATTTTAATGAAAATTCGGTATCTACTTATGAAGCAAAGCACCATTCCTGAAGAGCCCTTCCCTTTTGCACTGCCTGTGGGAGGGTTCACCTTTATTCATTGACCCCATTCTTAATCAGAGTGCTCAGGAAGGCCATGTTGGTGATATTAAAGTCATTGCATGACTCTAACGTCAGGTCACCATGAATAACAGTATGTAACCTTTGAGTAGCATACACATCCCACATTGACTGTTACTGTATATCAATCTTCATATGGTATATTCTTTGTATCTTTGGTATGAAAGCTTCAATCCTTGATATCAAAATGAATGTAAACCAAATTTATACCATATGCCCTCCATGTTACCAGCTGCAGTGCACAAAATGCTTCCACTTTGACAGTGCACTGGAACATAAAGATCAGTATTTTAAGCTTCACTAGAGTACCCACTTGCAGGTGTCCATATCAAAAATGTGTCAATCAGTGTAACTGAATAAACTGATAAAATTGGCACCATCCAACCTTTAGACAACTACCATGGCCTCCCTAAACATTCTTAATAATAATGGAACAAAAGTATCAGGAAATACCTTCCCTTGACAGTGCAACAGTGAATGCCTCTAGGGGAAGTCCCTCCAGGAAGAGTGCTTTGTTTCAACTTAGAAATACAGAATTGTCATTAAAATGTAAGGAATATTAACGAAATATCAATATCATAGTTCTATCCTCATGACGTCTAAAACTACACCACCTGCAAACACAAAATCTGCTTTAAATCCACCAAATCCCCTGAAGACCAGGTGATGGCATGTGTGGACAACATCCTCAAGGAGATTGGGCCATTGGAGACCAGGTATTGGCCTGATATCTCAGTAGAGACCTCCAGAAGCATTGTGACAGTGTGAAGAAAGTGTTACGAGCATTAATCACAAGGACTGGATTCATACTGATTGACAAAGTCAATAGATCACCAAGGGTATGAATAATTTTGAACATCACCCAGTTTGGATAATTCACCTTTTCTATTGTTATGCAAATGAGGTGAAACCAGAAACAGCATTCTTTTGCAGATAACTAAATGTATTCAAGTGATGTGTAATTAAATTCAGTTAACCATTCATTTTTATGAAAAATGCTAAAAACTCGAATTTTCCAAGGGGTATGAATAATTTTGTTGTTAACTGTATGTGTAGTCGTTCATTTGAAGCTATGTACCGATTTCCAACCCTACCCCCACCCCCAAGTATGATGAATATTTTGGGCTATGCTAGTTCAAAATATTTGTATACTGATTTTTCATTCAAAATTATTAATGACATAACGTACATTGAGGCAAACTCAGACCACAAAATAATGACACAAAATAAGAGATTAGTCATACTGAAGACAAACACAATGAAAACTTTTTTTAATTTTCCACTTTTTTTCAAGGCAAGACCGCCTTTAAGGAGAAAAAAAATACAAAATATGTCGAATACGCAGCTCTGGACAATGCATTATTACACAGAATAAACTCATATAACAGCTAGAGATCATACAATGTAAATACTGAAGCATGTTTTTTTTTTCTTCTTTCATGGCGGGTTCAGACGGGACTGAATACATAAAGCAGTAACTAATTCATGTAACATTTTCACTATCTTTTGTGATACAGGACTTTCCTCTTCAAAAGCCAGGAGACTTTTATGCTCTATTGCATTGAATCATGAACATACCTGTAAATTTGACCCCCCCCCCCCCCCCCCCCCCTCCTAGCAATGCCCCTGGGGGATCACCATGAATACTTTTTGAGTGAAATCCATCTCGGAAAATACAACCTCAAATTTCTTAACTCCAGAGTTTCTCTGTGTCAAAATAGCAGCCCTAAATATATCTTCGCGACTTGGATTTGTCTAAAATATCAGTGTATTTCATCCTCTTTACAGTGCTTCAAAATTAATTCCCAAGCCAAGAATTCTCACAATGACCTCTTTGTCCCACTTTACATCCCGAAACCTATCAGTCCACGAAATAAGTGAAGGATTTATTTTTCTTCCACTTAATGAATTTCTTTTTATGTACCCCAAAGTCCAATGTTCTTTCTTCAAAAGGTAGTGGTATTTCAGTCTTGAGAAGAAAAGAAAGTCCAAGATGACATGCCCAACTTTACAGTTTACAACCGCCAATTCATAACTACGCCAAATATTGAAAGTCAAGAAGTAATTAATATTATCAAGATTAATCCCTGAAAAAAATAACTATAACCCAGCTTAAATATAATCCTTTAATTCACTTAAAACCATATAAAATTGGTATCTTCAAGATTACCCTCAAAATTTTCCAATTTGAATGAATTTTCCTTTACAATTTGAAAAGTCTACTTTCTTCCCTCATCCCCTTATCCATAAACAAAAACAAGAAAGAATGGCTAGTTTGCACAAAGGAGGTTTATATTCATTTAACCACCTGGGGAGCGTTTCATCAAGCGTTTTGTCAGTGATTTTTACCGACAACTGTTATAAGCTACTGAAATCCTTGCATCTGATTGGCTGAGAGCAAATTTGTCAGTAAAAATCATTGACAAAACGCTTGATGAAACGCTCCCCAGGGCCCTGTCTTACAAAGAGTTCCAAATGATTTGAATCTTTCACAACTCTTATCTCTGAAGTACCCAGTTGTGATTAGGGGAGCGTTTCATCAAGCGTTTTGTCAGTGATTTTTAGTGACAAATTTGCTCTCAGCCAATCAGATGCAAGGATTTCAGTAGCTTATAACAGTTGTCGGATAAAATATCTGACAACTTCCTTTCATGAAACGCTCCCCAGTTATGACAATTCAAAGCAATCACAAGACAGGGTAAAGATATGTCAGATTTGACAAACATACACTGTAATGTCAGATTTGACAAACATACACTGTAATGTCAGATTTGACAAACATACACTGTAATGTCACAAAATTGAAAAGCCTCCAATACTTCACTCGCAATGCATTAAATGATCCAAGTTGAATTATTAATCCGACCCGAGTGGGTTACTCAAATCAGACATTCAATTCACATCCCTTACCTTTACATAAGCCCCCCTTGTGCATACAACCCAAGAATACAAGACGGTTAAAGTACTAAAGTATACAACATTTTTGGCAAAACAGAATACAACAAATACATTTTCTTAGAGGAATATTACTTTTAAGCTTCTTATATACAACAAATAAAAACACATAACAGGCAAAGAACCACTCAGAAATTCAGCTTGTGTGCTAAAAACAGCCACACAGAAATATGCATGTAATGCTGGTTTAGAATATTAGCACTTAAAAAATACCTGATTTTGCTTCTCAAAACAACAAAAATCAACAATGACTCCATGAAATGCTGCTAGGGAAACGAATACAAGTATTATTGTAGCAAACCAGCATTCACGACTACTGCGTTTGTTTACGTTGCGAAGAGAAATTCTCGACAAGTGACATTGTAAAGAAAACAAAAACGGTACCTCTGGTCCATCGGTGAAAACATTATCCACAAAGGGTGCTCCATACGCAACGGGATTTAGAACACAATGCTTTCAAACACAATTTGCTATACTACACCGATACTGTCATACAAACACTGAAAAAAGATATTTCTCAATTATGATGTATTACACAGAGTAGCAGTGTATGGAAAACTCATCAGTAAACAGTGTATTGTTTAAACACTTCTAGACTACATACGTCAAACGACAAGATTTAGCATATTTTCAAAACTCAATTACACTAATACATGTACATGATTGAAACTGGATGAAAAATACAATAAATTATTTTTCTTACATAATAATAAGTAATGGTCACAAAAAGTACTGTTTCATATTAACAGAAAGGAGAAGCATTCCTATTCTTCAAAGTTACAATTTTAACCCCTTGTTATGTTGTCAACACATTTTGAGGAAAGTGCCAAATTTCCTATGAACATGCATGTAAAAATCATAATGTTATCTATTTTTTTCAGTCCTAAACCCTAAGTTCACTTCTTCTTTTGACTTCCAAGGAATATATATTGACACTTCAAACATATTCCCAAATAATTCCCAATAGCTAGCAGATGATTATATGAAAATTACCATCAGTTTTCAAAGAGACCCCCCCCCCAAGCCTCCAAGAACTAAAATCAACTTCACTCCTCACCTCTTCTCTATCCTCCTTAGGTAATATCAATATGAATATTCATAAAGCACACATAGTATACATTGAATTGACCTTTGTACAGCACTCATTTGAATATATGAATACTAATGAGACAATGGTATATTCATTGCTATTTCACAAGACACTCACGCAATGAGATTATATACTAGCGATGAGCTACATTAGCAAGCTATATACCACACTGATGACATTACAGCAAGTGCTTTTTTATAATTTATATTCAATATTTACAACAGCATTGAATGCATTTTCAAATGAATTTGTCTGCAACCCCATTTTCTTTGAGGTGCAATGCAATTGGCCAAAGGGCGGTGAGTATTGCAAACTTTTGGTGACCTGAACCTTCCAAATCATTGTTAGATGGTCCAAGTAAATTTACGGTCTTATAAATCATCAATCTAGTTGGCATTTGGTCTTCATAGCTATTGTACTGGAACTACTAGTGCAACAGAGAAAAATGCCAGTGTAAATTAAGACTTATTACCCAATGAATACAAAAGCAAAATAATGTTTTCAATGAATAAATAAATACCAGGCATTGATGCTTTGTTACTATGACATCATGAAAGTTATAAAGGTCACGTCCATGTACTACAATCCACGATCTGTACGTTTTCTACTCTTATTTTATCTAGTTTTACTTTAATATGGATCTACACACAGCAGAATATCTACAGCCATTTAGCTCACATAAAATGTATTATTTTTGACAAGACATTCAAAAGTTGGCTAAACTTTGTACAACAATGAACTATGTCACACGTTACTAGTCCACTACTTGGTGAAAAAGATTTACAATAATTCTTTTTTTTTTCTTTGTTAAATTAATATTATAGACATCATGATTATATCACACAAAGATCAAAGAATTTCTCATTTTTATTTTACAAGTACATGTATCTGGCATTACGAAATAGGTCCAGTGTTATATCTAGACTTCACAGCGATTGATTTTTGTTTTGCGACAGAGTGGCTACAGTTTAATTCTATGAAGAGTATTTCAAGCTTTCAAAACCCAGTTGCAATTTTTCATCCTCCCTTTGGTATAATAATTCACTTTTGCCACTGATATGGACAACATATACAATTGCATTACTATTCCAAACCATTCCTGATTGCCAACACTTTTTTATTCTCGGTACAAGCAAACTCCCAAATTGCCATATCACTGCAATTCTACCTATCAAAAGCCTGAAATACTCATGTCAAATGCACGTTAGTGTTTTTTATACGAAATACTGCAAGTCTAGCTTGCATATTCACGTCAGATTTTACAATACGCGCTTTTTTCTCATCTCCACAAGACAATCGAGTCACAAGACCTGATGAGGATGAGGAATAAACAAGTTCAGTAAGTTAATGAGTTGAGTACGATCCTCACTCGTCATATACTACACATATGTTACGCTTTAGATATTAAACTTAATGTTTACATTATTCAGAAGGATACTACAGCTTATGTAGCCAATTCAGCTTTAGTACAGTCATTTAGTAAGTGTGCTGCAAGTTGTAAAATTTTATGGAATTGCATTAAGCAGCTTGTCATCATATCTACATGTAATAGCTACATGTATTCCTCATCATATTTTTGTTATGCATATCATATTAATGGATTATCTCATGAAAAATGTACAGCTAGAAGGTTTTTTCTGTTGTGATCGTAGATAATGGAATGAGTGTGGAAAAAATGCAGTTTAAAATTGAAGTCACACTGATTAATTTCAATAAATAAGGAATCTTACTGTACATTAAATATTGCAATGCTTAAATGCTTCTTTCTTTGAATAGAGGGAAACTTGCCATAGAGAGGCATATTGTGATAGATAATGCTGATATATATTGATGTGGTGGAAAAGAAGCAAGTCGGTACTTCTCAATGAAGCACTCAGAATAATAAAGAAATATATTGTGCTATTTATAATGACTTGGTTATCCAGTGAGAGTATGCAGTTTACCAAATACATGTGGTACATTTTGTGATCTTGGTTGTAATAATACAATAACTACAGTAAAAATAGCAGTAGTACTACATGTACATAGAGGAGTACTCCAATGTGAGTCGACGTAATAAGCGAGTATCCGTTCGTCTGCAAGAGTATCATACGACATTTACGCTCCGTGATCTTCTTTCCAGTAAAATAATCATAGGTGCAAGAATATATAGTTCAGCAGTAAAGGGCAATTACATTTTATTTACTCTGTCACAAGCTACTGCATATCAAAGTACTTATATGTCGGGTTTTCATATCCGTTTTGCTGCATGGCCACGATATGCCTCTGTTCGACTGTCAGGTTGGGGTCGATCTCCGTGAATCCGCTGTTGACGGGCGTCCGTCGTGTCTTCCTCCTGACGATGAGGACCGCGATGACGAGAACGGTTGCAACGGCAAGGACCCCGCATGCGAGGCCAAACGCCATCATGGGTTCGGATCTCAGCTGCATGCGCTTTTTAGTGACAGACTGAGAATGTGAGAGGGATAGGGAAAAGAAGTCATTAGGTATACATCATACACGTACATGTAATTGACTACCTGACAATAATATTTTACAGAGGTATGAGGAAAATGTAAATTTGAGTGAGAAAAAAAATGAGACAAAAAAAGATTTTTAATACCATTCACAATACATGGAATGAGCATTAAAAAATAAAAAAAATAATAAAACTTTGTGACAACATACTTTTGCTTATTTCAACACTTTACATAAGCAAGCAACCAAGCCATAGCATCTTAGTTCACGGAGTCTTTTGATATCAATATCTAAATATAACATACATTTTTTTTTAAATCACACATACATGTAACTTGAGATTGAACTATTTGGAAATACAGGTTAAGTGGAAACGAAATCAGCTGCAAATGTGTTAAAAAGAGTAGCTAGGTCCATCAAAATGTGAACAAAATCTAAGCATTTGTACAAAATCAAAACAGTGCCTACAGAACAAATTGAACATAAAATGGGGTACATGCAAATAGAGCCATGTTTATAATATACATGTATGTGTCCAAGTTATGTCACAAACTCCTAAGGACCAAGGAAATTTAACCTCTTCTTTAGAAACCTCCTTCTACAAAAACAGGGGAGTGTTTCATCAAGCATTTTGTCAGTGATTTTTACTGACAAATTTGCTCTCAGCCAAGCAGATGCAAGGATTTCAGTAGCTTATAACAGTTGTCGGTAAAAATCACTGACAAAACGCTTGATGAAACGCTCCCCAGTAGTAAAACACAAAGCAGTGCGAACAGCAAAAGTACAATGTACCTTATTATAATGAGAGTTTGTCATAGCCAGGATAGCAGTGCAGTCCATAATGAGGTTCCACTGTATTTTTAAAAATTGAGATAAGGATTTATCACTCACGTTATCAACGCTATTGACGTCCTGCCTGCTAACCAATCTCTGTTTCTCTACCCTAGCAGCGGCCGCAGACTTCTCCACCTTAGCCTTAGGTTTCTGGGCAATGATCAGAGTCTGAGGCTGGACTACCTCGGTATCGATAGGACCAGTCAGCTCCTCGTCTAAATAACTGTCAATAGGTTTCACTGCATTGAGGAAAGAAGGATGAAAGAAGAAATGAGGAATTCTGTTCAGGTTATGTATGCAATGTGGAATTATTGTAGGCTTATCTGTATTGTAGAAACTGGGTTTTAAATTGCTGTACTTTCCTTATTCATTTGACCTGCAGGATAATTTGATCCTGCCCGCTAAAAATACCACATCAATGTCCCGGGGCCATTGGATGGGTTATTTTCAGGGGACTACCTTGTAATTAATACCTATATCAAAGCTTACAAACTGCAGACTCCCATGTACCAACATCTAATGTCAGATCACCACTTACCTGCAACAATCTGTACTTCATCGGCTTGGATCTACATCTCTAACTGCTACGTCCCACATATAAACTTTTGATGTTGGTATATCACCACTTACCTGCAACAATCTTTACTTTTTCTGCTGGGACCTGGATCTCTGTCTCATGCTCTAGCTCAGCATCTCTGCTGGGTGTGGGTGGTTCTGGCTCTGTCTGTGTAGCGGTAGAGGTCCTGGGCTTGGTCTGGATGGGACTAGGCTTAGTCTGGGCGGGGCTAGGCTTGGCCTGGGTGCTGGTCTTGGCCTCGGAGCTCTTGGAGACGGCTGGGGCTTCTGTGTCTTCTTCCAAGAATTCCTCCTGCAAGATGAATGGAAGATTTGAAACATTTTGTCATTAACTTTTACTGTGCCAAGGGTTTTAGCTCTCTTCTAAATTTTACCAAAACGTGATCAATGCTTACTTTTCGAATCTCTGCACTTCACTAACCATCTATTATTTCACAAATTATTGTACAAAACTTGTACAAATCATATAGTTAAAATTTGTACAAATCATATAGTTAACATGCTTGATTTATGCTCAAAATGTTGATATACATTGACCACCATATACCTTTCCTGTGGTCAAGCAATCGGTGAATGATAATTACAAGTCACATATACGTGACATCGGCACTGAAAGAGTTAAACTGGTATTGATGTTCACTAAAAATATTGATATTCTGTCTTGAAATTAAGTTTAGAGTGGCAATCATAACTTTTTGTTGCTGCATATTTCTTGTCCTTCACTTGCATCTTCCCTTTGTATTTGCTCACTCTGGTGTTGTTGCAAATTCTACAAGATATTGTTATCCTCTCTTTATTTTCCTACTCCCATTTATCACTCTTTTCTGACTCTTTTTCTCATGTGCTGGTATATATATATATATATATATGTACATATTTCCTCTATGTCTCTGCTTCAACCATTTAGCAGAGTCTCTTAAAAGTCATTCTTACTCTTTTCTGCTCTCTTCGTTATATTCTTAATTCCTTCTCCCTCATCTGTATCTTGATTAACCTCAATCTTTGCCTATATATCTCTCTTTTCCTACCGTCCCACAATCTATATTCAATGAACTACCACTAGCACACTCACCACTTCTTCTACTTCTTCCTCTTCTGTGCCTTCCGCTACATCTGGTTCCATGATCTCTGCTACCGGTTCCAGCTCAGTACGTTGGGCAGGGGGTGCTTCTGTCACCTCAGACATCTCCTCCTCCTCCTCCTCCTCGGTGGCCCGGATGAGAGCTGCATCCTCTGGGCTGTCATGGGTGCTGTCCAGGAGAGCATCTGCAAAGGTCAAATGTCAAAGGTTGGGGTCAGTTCATATAAATTCTGTTTATTCTGTTAAGGGAACATTAATACATGATTGTGTGGCTAGTATGTATGAAATCAGCACCCCCCCCCCCCCCCCCCTCTTAAAAAATCTCTACCCAGCATTCTGGGGATGAACGGTTTATGAAGGGGATGAACGGTTTATGAAGGAAATAAATGATGACATAAAATCCTGCTCATCAAACCCTAGTGGAACTTGGGCTCTATGAGCACGACGACAACATAAGATTACTTCTACATTTTCTTACTCTCTATCTCGCCTCTCCAATTCTTCTCCTCTAAACTTTCTCCATTTTCTCCATCTAACTCAAAGTCATTATCAGGACTAACCACACGGTGAACCGTAATCTGCCTCAACTCATTTTTGTAGTAATATTATCATAATAATCACCACGATCATTTATTCCTTTCCTTGACATGTTACAAGAATGAATAAACTTTCAGGAAATATCAGGGACCAATTCTAACAGGGTACCTACCAACTTTAGGTTTGAGTTCTGCATACAGGTCTGGTAGATTCTGGAGCAGGTCTACACTCTGTGCAACTTCTAGGTCCAGACTCTTGAGCTTGTGTAGGGTGAAGCGCTTGTGCTGGTCCGCCTTCAGAGGGTCCGTCTTGCGCAGATGCCTGTAGTGGGTGATGTAGTGCTGTCTGGCCTTCTGGATGGCATTAAGGTATCGCCTCAGGCTGTGGAGGATCTTCTTTGACTAGAAGAAAGAACAGGACAATTGAGATTGTGTTTAAGATTTGGTTAAATGAGGACAAACTAGCAAGTATTTGCAATAAAAACATAATGAAAGGTATCTTGGAACACTATACCTATACTATAACCCTACCCCTAAAGCCAACATAAAATGCCTTTCACACTGACAAGACCAATACCAGGCCAACGATAGACAAAAAAATTTAAAAATTAGATCACCCCAAAAGTCCAAGATTCTTGTTTCCGCAGTGAGTATTTTGTTTTGGAAGTGAGATTGGGACTATCACCCTACATTTATATCTCTGACGAAATGAGACCCTGAGCAAATGATGCTGAAGAATGTTTTGAACCGCTATAATTTTTATTCATTCATTAATTTTATTTTTTTCGATTCTTATTTAAAAACATGTACATATCAAATATAGCACATCGTCTGTTGAGAGCTAGAAGGACGTTAACTGTGTGTTAAAGTATATGAGTTAACGCCCTTCTGGCTCCAAACAGAAGACATCATTATAAAAACGAGGGAAAAAACAACCAAAAAAAACACACACACACACACATACAAGAACATAAAGAAAAATACAGATACATGTATAGAAGTACAAAAGGATATTGAGAATATGGGGGAGCCAGCATAGGCCAATGACCATTTAAGGGCTGGGCTCCCGATACCATTGTAGTAAAAAAATAATTTTAAGAGAAAGAAGGTATTGACAGATCCATGTACAGGTATGGGTGGATGATCAGGCAGTTATCTCATTATAATATATTAAGCTTTGTAGTTATCTATTAAATGCTTTTATATCTGTGTTTAAATGAGAACTACCTTTGGTTTAGGGACATCAACTGTGATCCTGTAAGCTTCATAAGATGCATTGATCTTCTCCCTAAGACTGACGGCAATGTGGACCTGATGGGCCTCCCTCAGCTCCTCCGTCTCCTCTGCGTTCTCCGTTTCCATGGTACCGATCGTCTGCTCAAACCGCTGTGTCATCTCCTTCCTCATCTTCTCTGCAGCCTGGAGGGACAACAGAATGTGACGAACAAAATATTACTAACAAGCATGAAACATCATCTCCCCTAAAATTTTACAGCAGTAATAAATTCAAGCTCATCAATGAGATTTTGTAACATTTAATACAATTCTGTATTCATTCTTTAGTAAGAGCATCTTGCTCAACCATCAAAACATCAAATATTCATCACTACCCTAAACATACAGCACTGGACAAGCTCTAAGGCTAGTATTAACCTATTAAAGTAAATCATCATGCTGGGTTTGATGTCTGTCTATGTCAAGTGTACCAAGGAATAATCTTGAATTTCAGTCTCGAGCTTAAAACAAGTATTAGATTACAATTTGTATAGAATACAGGCTACCTGGTAGCTTCTATACCAACTCCAAAACCCTCTAAACCATAACACACTACCTATTTATCTGATATTGTTTATCAATACCAAAACCAAACATCTTACACCACCTTACCTCCAGGCCCTTCGCCTTTAGTGTTAACATCAAACATAATGTCCTTTTTTCGCACCTCGTCTTACGAAATCACAACAGCTGAAACACCTTATCTTGGGCCTGATATCTTGTATATTAGCACCAACGTACCACCATATTTACAACACAACTCTGTACCTGATTTTTATCACTGTATCCATTATCTCAAGTGTAAAAACCAAACCCAACCCCCTCATATTGCTCCTGGGCTTCTTGCCACTGCTGCATGACCCGCACCATCTTGACTTTATGGTGATCTTGAATATCAACACAAAACCTAACACCCTTCAGCACCTTATCTCTGTATCTGTCTTGATTATCAACACCAAACCTAACACCTTAAAACACCTTACCTCTGGGTCCTTAGCTTTGAGTATCTCATAGTGCTCCTGGGCTTCTTGCCACTGCTGCATGACCCGAGCCATCTTGGCTTTCTGGTTGGCAGAGAGACGGTTCTTGGCGTTGGCGTATTCTTTCTTCTCTAGGCTACCGGCGAGACCCTGCTCAGAAAAGTAAGGGTCATCCAGGATATTGCTGGTGATCTGTGGCTTAGCAACTGCAAACAAATAACAAATCATTATGCTGTAAATGTGATCGAAACCCACTCAGTCGTGCTGTAGTTAATCCTAATTACCCTATAAAGCCTGGGCTTTTCATAGGTTTTACAGACATGGGGACAGGGCAATGATGGTATTTTTGGTAGCATGGATGGTATGAAGCTCTGAACGTATTTTTCCTCCCTCATCCAAAACTGCCCTCATCATATGATAAAGTGAAATGCATGTGCTATATAAAACGGTAAATTATAAGCAATATCATTTATACACTAATCACCCACATAAGACTTACATCTACAGTGTGCATGAAAGGTTAGGTAAAGCTAGACTAATAATTATGATACGCTTCAAGAGTGCATTGAGAATATTCATATCGAAACTGCATGAAATAAATCTACCAATAATACCATCATCTCTACCTACCGACATTATCCCTCTCCGGGGCTGGGGCTTGGACCGGCATCTCCTCCTGGACCTGTCCGATCTGCTGCCCTGCGGCTGCCTCGGCCTCGGCCTCCTCTTCCTCCTCCTCCACTTCGGTCTCCTCCCCAGCAGTCGTGGGCCGGTAGGTGGGAGGGGGGCAGCAAGTGTATTCCACCCCCTTGAACCTGTCCGTGCTGCAGGGGAGGAGCATGCCGGTGCAGTTGATACCCATCTTCTTGCCCCGGCAGTCCTCTTCTGCTACCTGTCTCAGTGAGAGATAATTACAGGGAAGTGGAGAGCAATTTAGCACTGGATTACTGGTAATCCATTACACATGTATATGATCTGGCGACGTTTGGTCAAGCAATATTTTGTCAAAAATAATAGTAATAGGATAAGACTTGTGATCAAGTTTTAGTGTCACGGATAGGGTCAGGGTTAGGGTTAGGGATAGGAACAGAAATAGATATATGGTTAGGTATGGCACTGAGTCTAGGGCTTGAAATTAGAAATTCAGTCGGTGTTACATATTGAACATAAAGCGATAGTTGCTGCAGCACAGGTCTAAATACTAGATAGTAAAATAGGAACTTGCAACTACAGTGTAGGTAGCCAGTAGGCCTTAACAATTTTGAGCTATGTAAATGTTTTTTATGCCGTTTTTATTTGTTTACTTTAAATAAATCAATAAATATCAATAAAATTATCTTAAAGAGCTGTGTGAAAATATTACAAAAATACTTCAGCCAACCTCCAAGGAAACCTTATCTTTTACACATAAAACATCAGAAATGAGCTTCTGCTAAAAAAAAAAAAAGAAGAGTAATAGACACATACCCCTTTCCAGTAATCGGGTTCCCTGCACGTGTTCTCATCATGTTTGTGGTAAAACTTGCAGACATTGTAGACCATGAGGGCGTCGCTTTCGAAAGGGCCAGCTGATGAATGAGGGAGAAATGACAGTGAGAAGTATTATAGGTAAATCTCGGATAGAATATTGATGTACATGTACATGTCCATCATAATGGTGATGTCATTTCTTAACCATCTCATCGTATTTACTGATGCATTGTCCTGGTTGTATCATTCACTGAGATTTAAGCCCGGCGCACACTATACGATCCGACTGCGACCCGATTTTCGAACAAATTGCAGTTTGCATTAAATGTGAAAGTTTAAAAAAGTGAAATTATCTCATTTGAAGTTCGGAATAATGATACAAATACTAATAACGAAATTTTGGTTAACTGCAATTCTTCTGGTTAGAGTAAAGGCCAAATCGGCTTCAAATCTTAGTCGACTGCAAGATTGGTATGACGTCACTACGATTTGGAATTGAATCCGCTTTTATTCCTACACGCGGCTCGCAGTAACCGGAATTTTGATTTTTTATTTTCGATTTTCGATTTTAGTATTCATACTACTATTCAGAACTTTGATCACGAAGATTTTACATGTTTGAAGGTTCATATTAAATGTTATAACAACTTTTCCCAAAATTGCATCGTAGTCAGATCGTGCAGTGTGCGCCGAGCCTTAGAATTTGTTCTTCAAGCATGTTCTTCTTCTTCTCCATTTATATCCTTCCTTCTTTTTTCTCTTACATACCATTTTCTTCTATTCTCCTCCTTCCTCTCTACTTGTCCCTCCATCTCATCAGGGCATCTATATTTCCGTCGTAAACTTTGCTGAGAATACATCCACCTAAGTATTGTTTTCTTCTCAATTCTTCTACGTTCTAAGTTATCTTTTCTCCCCTCCCCCAATCTTAATCTTTCTTTCTACTTTCTACTTTCATTCTTCCCCTATTTTCCCCATCGCTTTCTTCTCCCCCTAACTCCTGTCCCTCTGTCCTATTAGTTCATTCACTTGACTACCAATCCAAGGGTTGAGGGCTCCAATCTCAACCCTGCGCTAGCGTCTTTTGGCAAGACATTAGGCCACGTATGCCACTCTCCACCCAGGTGTTAAATGGGTACTTGGCAGGATTTATTCCTTGAAATTCACTGGGTGCTGAATTAAGGCTGCCAGAGCTAAAGCCAGGGTAATAATATCCAAACCCTTTGGAAGTGCATAGGGATGTTATATCATAATGATACAAGAACGGTTATTATTATTATGTAGTAGTAGTAGTAGTTAGTAGTTAGTAGTTAGTGTTTGTAGTTTGTAGTTAGTAGTTTGTAGTATGTACATGTAGTTTGTAGTTTGTAGTTTGTAGTTTATAGTTTGTAGTTTGTAGTTTGTAGTTTGTAGTTGTTGTGTTTGTAGTGTTTGTAGTTTGTAGTTTGTAGTTGTTGTTGTTGTTGTGTTGTTGTTGTATTATTACCAAGGCATCTGTAGTAAGTGACCTCCGCTGAGCTTGTGCACCCCTCTCCATTCACAGGACACCACTGCTTAATCAATGTAGGCAGACTGCTATCCACTATGTTGTTTATCTCAGTGTTAGGGTATTTCTGTAAAGATAGAAGCATCGAGTATATATTTAAATGGACAGAAATTGCAGATTAGCACTTAAAGTATAATTATTCCACATATGAATTCATGTCTACTATGTGGTATATCTTTTTATTAAGGTATTCCTACAAAAATACAAGAATAGAGAACAAGGAATTTAATATACACTCATGGAATTATAAATTTCTATTAAATTCTTACTATCCCACATATCAAAGGCTGTCTACGTTATTGTTTATATAACTGTTGTGTATTTCTGCAAGGATAGAAGATTGGATTAAATTACAATTATAAGAATTAGAGATTATACTGTATGTAGCATTACAATTGTTACTACTTCGTAAATCAACCGTTGTCTACTGTTGAGGTATTTCTGCTAAGATACAAGAATAGAAATCAAGAAAAGTAATAACTCTTCCTATGCAAAACACTTTCTCTTTAAAGAGTATCTGATCAAAGCACTTCACAGTTTATTATTCGGAAGTATGGATGTGTATGTGAGCATACACTGATAATATACAGTCAATATCTCTGATCATATCACTCTACAGCATATTCTTTGGAAGTACAAAGATATTATACATGTACATGTATGTGTGTATATATGCTGATACAGTCAATACCTCCTCACAAACATCTGTGTCCATTTTATGCCCAGTTTAAAAAGGCAAAAAATAAAATCAATAAATAAGTTAACCGCACTCCCCCTTACATATTATGTGACAGGTGTTCAATAAGCAATAGGTGATGAAATTATATATTCTATCAATCACTGCATACCAGTATTTTTCTATTTGTGTAATTTCATATTTCTCACTCTATCTTCTCTATCTCTCAGTCTCTCTCTCTTTGTCTCTCTGTTTCTTTCTCTCTCTATCTCTGTCTCTGTTTCTCTCTCTCTTATAACCTATAGTCTGTTCACGAAGCACAATATCCAGTCTCAAATAATATATATCACGTTCTGAAATACTTGACCCCACTAGGCACTTGAATTGAGTGCTTTCAAGTTCATCGGTATGACTGGGTGGGGGGATGGGGGAGGTAGATAGGATTTCATGGAAGGAAGGGAGAGGGAGGCAGGGAGGGAGGCAGGGAGGGAGGGGGTAATAACGGGAGAGGATGATTAACCCTTTCGAAACAATTGACCACATTTTGTGGTATAGCTCAATAACTTTTGATTCAGAGCCCTGAAAAATAAACCAGATACATGAGTAGAAAGAGCAAAAATTTCTGCACACACTATGTCCATTTTTGTTACATGACCATATTGCGTTTGATCCCAGGAATTTTAAAAAAGAGAATAAGCTTTAAAATCCTTAAATTGGCAACACATTGACAGGTTCAAAATCATTGTTTTTTATCGAAATTGGCAACTTTTACAACTTTTCAACAATTCTTTTAACCACTTATTTTTTTCAAAGACATTACACCTTTTAGAACTATGTAGCACTAAAAGAAAAATACTGTTGTTGCCAATTTGAAGAACAAAATGTGATCAATTTAGCCCTTAAAGAGGATGGAGAGTCAGATGAGGAGAGAAAGAGAACAGTGTGTGAGAGTGACAATGTACAGAGATAGAGGGTGAAATACATGTATAGTGGGATATTGAGAGAGACAGTAATAAAACAGCTGGATTTAGTAAAAAGCAATATACAGAAAGGAAGAAAACATTTGAGAGAAAGAGAGTGGGAGATATAGCCAGATGTAAACATGAGGGAAGAGAGAAAGTGAAAATTAAATACCGTAAATAACGTTCTATAAACCGCACTTTTTTTCCCGCCGAAAAATGTGAAAAGTCAGGGGTGCGGCTTATATACGGGTCCGCTTATATACGGGTGCGGTTTATAGATCGTTATTTACGGTAGATTTTGGGGATCTAAAGGTCAAAGTTTAAAGGTCTATTTTAGAAACTTCAAGGGGACAGTGGTCTATTTGCTATAAAATATCTATTTCCTTGGTGTATTTGATGATTGTAAGTCATCAATGGTAGTTAAGTGTTTTATTTGAAAATAAAATGAAATAAATTTTCTGTCTCCTGTGCTTTTGAAGTGAAAAGATTTGTAATTTTTGATGGACCAATCCTTTTTAAAGGTTTTTTTTTTTTCACCGCGGTGGGGTCAAAAGTTGGGGGTACGGCTTATACACGGGTGCGGTTTATAGAACATTATTTACGGTACACAGTGAAAGAGAGAGAGGGGGAGAGAGAGAGATGTGAACATGAAGAGAGAAGAGAGAAAGTGAAAATTAAATACACAATGAAAGAGAGAGAGAAGGGGGGGGGGGAGAGGAAGAAAAAGAGAGAAAGAGGATGAAAACAAGGGGAAAATGAGAGAGAGAAAGAGAGGTTGATAATGATAGCTAGCATTAAGAGAAAAAAGTGAGAAAGATAGAAGAGAGAGGGTGACAGACTTTTGAGGGGTGGCAAGAATGATGGAGAGAAAAGGAGATAGAGGGTGAGAAAAGGAGATAGATGGAGAGAAAAGGAGATAGAGGGAGAGAAAAGGAGATAGAGGGAGAGAAAAGGAGATAGAGGGAGGAAGAGAGACAGTCAAAGGATGTGGTTATTCACAGGAGTACATGGATGGCCTTATTACGCATTTGCCATGTTTTTCCAAACAGCCCAGGCATACGAGCAGGTGTGTGCATTGGGTGCTGAATGGAGTAAAAATCAATATCAAATCCACGATGGAATACAGACGGAGGCCTCAGAGAGCCTGATGAGTTGCCTTTTTTTTTTCTCCACCCCCTGTGTTTCCATGTACGCGAAATTGCAGTAAACCTACACAATGTATGTGTCATGCTGAATAGACAACCCAAGGGTAAAAGATCAGTAAATACTTCTGTTTCAGAACCATACTAGACAAGGCTTGATATTAAACAAAAACATGCACTCTGCAACCTCATTAAAATAACAGTAAATTTTGTACCCTCTCATCAGAACCTAAACAGACTTTACTGTTACTAAAGAGAATATAACGAGTGGCTCATTTCTCCAAATGTAGATTCTGTTGATAAATTATGTTAACTGTAGTATCAAAGTAGGCCTACACTTCTTCATAGGAATTTAACCATCCACTAACTGACAGTAAAACATGAAGCCTGAAATATAAATTCATCAGTCTGTCGGCCTGTACAAGAGACTATCATTAGTAGTATTATTACCAAGAGGAATATAACTATTCTATCTTCCTGCTCAAAGATGTGGATTATGCAATTATCATGATGTCAATTATACTGAAGAATGTTTAGATGAAAATGCAGCTTTCAACAAATCACGTAAACAAACCAAGCAATGAATGATATTACAACATGATACCAAGAATATAAATTAACCCATCTGTCAGCCTATACATATTCTATCACCACAGAGAATAGAACTATTATACTTCCATGCTCAAAAATGAATATTCAGTTGGGATGAACTCATTTGTTAAAATTAAAGTACACCTTTAAACAAACAACCCAACAAACCAAGCACTGAATGATATGGTAAATGTAATTTGAGTCGGTGTTTCTCGTAGTGCTAAGTCTGCCTGAATGATAAATTCATCGGTCTTTGAGGTATATAAATACATTATGATGACCAAGGAGAATGCAATCGTCCGAGGTCCTTGATCATGCAAGTATTAATTTCGATTCCACAAAAAGAAACTCTCTACGGATTATAAAAAAACCACCATGGGCAATTCTCTTTTCTGATCTTTTCCTAGCTTATGTTGAGAGCCAGAAGGGCATTAACTCTGTGTTAGAGAATATGAGATAACGTCCTTCTGGCTCCAAACAGACAATGCTCTCTTTGGTTCTTCTGGTTTATTATTTGAAAGATCCATTACTTTTTCTATACTGATGGTTGTTTTCAGTGATTTCTCCTTATCAGCCAGGGTTTACTATACAACCTAAATCTTTTGGGACATAAAAATTTCACAAATTGCAATAATCTTAAGATGTTTCAAATGTGATTTGATTATTTCGCTGTATGAAACTTTTGCGAATCTCGACCACTCACAAAATTTGCGAAATTTCATGCACGCCAAAATTTCTGGTCTGACAGTACTTGTTCTTTGCATTTGTCTTTCTCTCTCCTTCTTTCTCTTCTTCCTCTTTTTCTCTATCTTTCTTCATCTCTCTCTCTCTTGACTCTTTCTTTCTCTCTTTCTTTCTTTAAAAAAATATTCTTTATTAAAAATGAAATACAGTGCAGTATCTTCAATATTCTTTTATCTTTATGTTGCTATTCGATTATTTATTTCATGTATAAAAAAACATTGCAACAAATAAAATGACGTAGGCATAGTGCCCTTTACATTTATAACACAAAAATACATGATTATGCTTAGCCTTTAAGGGCTCTTAATTCACACATGCAGTTATTTGTTTCCATACCTGCTTGCTGTTCATTTAAATGTGAAATAGTTTTTATTTTGCGGCACCAATTTATGAAGTGGTTTACCAAGTCTGAAGTGAACGAGGTTACCGGTATATGAATCTCCTGCATCAAAATACCAAGAAAACCAGGAGCCAAAATTCACCCAACAACCCTAACACATCCATATGGAAAAAGCCAATTATATCTGTCGGCAGGAGAAGATACCGAGAAAAAAAATCACAGCCTCAGGGGACCTGCAGAAATGGCCCGTGAAACTGGACATCAAAATTTAATTTAGAAGAATCGTCGGCCAGGTTATGAATTTTCATTGTTCTCGGTTTCTACCTATGCATGCAGAGTGCTTTTTAGTGGCTGTGTCAGGCGACGAGTAGATGCCTTATGCTTTTCTATATACAGACCTTCGCCTTGGCCTTGCCTGTAGTTAGTCATTATTGGGGAAGGAAACTTGACATCTCTCATTTTACTTTTTGATGTAGTTTGTCCTCCTCATACATTAACAGTATTTCATTGTTGCTTTAAATATTACTTTTCATCTGGTTGTTGTTAAGTAATATTACTATTGATATAATTCATTAGATTCAAAGCCTATGTATGGTCTTCAAAGTTAAGGCCCCCCAAAAAAAAAAATTATATTTTTTCATCAGATCTCTTATTAATTATAACATGTTAGTTTGACGTAAACAAAAAGGGGGCTAATCCTGCTTTTCTTCAAGATCCTTTTACTTATCACTTATAAAATGTATGATTGCCGTTACAAAACCAAAATAAAAGCACCATGAATCATCTGCTCGAAGCCAAGGGGCATATAATTTGTCATGGAGTTAACACCGTTTTGCTCTCAGCAGCCGAAACAGCAACTACAACACGAAGGCATCCATTATGCACAAACTGCTTGCATCTTTCTGGTAGAGATCACATGACTGAGGTCATGACCCCAATCATGATATTTCGAGAGTGATTCTTGATCTCCCAGCAGCATGCCCTTGACTTGTAATCATATTCATACAAGAATACATAATGATGTCTTCACCACATGCACTGGATAATGATATCAGGACAATTCTCATGACTTGTGTACAAGTCCACGCTCTCCTAAATATGCAAGTATAGTTCCAGCGTAAAGACTTTTATTCTTTCGGGCGATATTTCGGAAAGCTTTGTGATGATGACCCAAGACATGGCCTAAAATATACAACCTCTGAATAAAATGATATTTCTAACCATTTGAGAGGAAGCACAGACCTTGAAGGATAATACAGATTTAGGAAATATGAAGTAGCTTAGCTCTCACTAAACTAGAGTAAAAACTTTTCCAAAAACATAGAGAATAGTCTTCTTTAAAAAAAGAAAAATGAATAATAATAATAGCAATTCAGCAGATCCAATCTATTTACATTGGAAAATACAAGCCTTATTATGAGTTGCATACCCAATCTTTCATGTTTGCCAAGTTTTATGGACCAACTGGAATCCTTCAAACACTGAAAGAGGTTTTAGAAAGTACATGACAAGCATTTTTATATCCGAAAGGGGTTTTCCCACTGAAAATAGTATAAGGTATAAGGTGCTCTTCATCCACCCACTTTCCAAGTGTTCCGACCAAGTGTAGTTAAACCATTTATATATCATCTTACATTGTGACAGGCTTGACAGAAACATGAGATTGAAATCTAATTACAGGGTCAAAAGCGGCCGCCACAATCCTGCACAGAAATGTAACATGAACCATCTTGAGAGTATAAACGAAACATTCAAACAGTAAAGATTGCTGGTTTCTTGAAATAGCAACTCTTTATTAAGTTTTCATGTTCTCAGTAAATTTGATATCAAATATTAGGTCGAGTTGAAATAATGAGTTCCCATGGGAAAGATGTTTTCGAGTCAAAATGATGTGATTTTACTTAGGAGACATACAAGTACATGTACAAATATAAGCTGTTAAAGCACAGAGAGAGAGGAGTGAAAGGAGAAACCGAACAGAAAGGGTACAGAGAAAAGGAGCATGAGAAAAGATGAGGGGAAATCCCAATAGCTACGAAATATAGTAAAATAATTTTAAAAAAATAAGAGAAGAGAAGGTCAACAAGATGGGAAAAGGGTTTTGAATTGCAGGCCAAAAGAATGAGAGCAATATGATCACAAAAATAGACAAGAACAACCACAAAGAGAGCTTAAAGTAGAGAAATCTACCAAGAGACTATACAGCTCTAGAGCAAGTGGGAGAGGGGAGTATGGGAGATGAAATACAAAAACCAAACTGAAAAGAAATATATTTTTTGTCATCAAGGATCTCCTTTGAAAATAAAAAGCCTGGTGGGAAAATAGCAAAACCACCACAAATCTCCATATCAGTCTGCAGCTGTGTGGAATCAGAATACATAATTCGTCAAGTATTATGAGACATGGAGACATGATGACGAGATGATTCTGAACCCATTCACATTCCAATATTACAATGTTTAATTTTTTTGGTAAAAGCAGTCCACAAAATGCTCCAATTCTTCAAGTATTATGAGATATATATGGACAAACATGATTATGCAATGATTTTTGTGTTTTTGGGGTGTTTTTTTTGGAACCCATTTACACTTAAAATTGACTAGTGCTGTTATTCAGAGCAGTGGTGCAATAGGGTGGTGCAGTCTGATGCTTCGTTTGTCCCAACACAGTTCTTATGTAGGAGTACTTCCCAGCAAAGCTTTGCTTTCACATTC
This sequence comes from Heliocidaris erythrogramma, assembly GCA_025617745.1. NCBI lineage: Eukaryota > Metazoa > Echinodermata > Echinoidea > Camarodonta > Echinometridae > Heliocidaris > Heliocidaris erythrogramma. The sequence continues at coordinate 57,381,570 of CM046854.1, forward strand.
AGTTTATATTAAGAGCCCCCTTATTAGGGTCAATCCTGGTTAGATGGCACTTAACTCAAATTGTGAAGTGGGTTTCCTAGGAGGTGGACTTGTGGGCTTTCTTTTGTGCAGCTGTTCAGATGACAATCTGATCATCTACTCAACGTTGCCATCAATGTCTTTAGTGCACAATTTGGAAACTGTTCTTTTTCTTATTCTACGCTGCTTTTGCAAAAAGGGAATGTTTTCACATCTTGCTTTTCCAATGTTTTGCACTATGTTAACAAAGTGAAAAAATTTCACACATACATATAACTTTAAGTGAAATTCAATCATGCCACAGTCCAAATTATGATACACAGATTAGAACTAAATTACATGTATATTTATTAAAAATAGAAGTTCTGCTCGGATATGAAATGTAATCAAGAAACGCTGTAAACAAGTTGTACAGTATATTTACATGTGTATGTTTCTAATATCAGCACTTTCTGCCACAACCTGTAAAGTTATACGTAAAACTAACGGGGTAACCTTGCTAGTCATAAAGATTGTTATTTATATAGATCACTTAGTCATAAGGGCCGCTATCCATAACGCATGACTAAATGAATAGCAGTCCTTCTAAATAGCGAGCAAACCATAGACATATTACCTAGCTATTCATAAGGACCTCCATTCATAAGGACCTCCAATCATAAGGACCTCCAATCATAAGGACCACAATTCATAACGCTAGTTAAATGAATACCTTATGAATAGCGAGCGGATCTCAAACTGACAGCCGTCATATTTTTACATTACAAAGTATGAGCATGAAAATCCCTTTTAAGTTGAAATAAACAATGTTTTTAATCAACGTACACCTAGCAACTGAAAAGAAATACAACACAGTTAACCCATTGCCGACGGGAACCGGTCGTCCCTGTATTAAACCTACATGTACATGTATGGAAATGAGAGAATCCAGTAGTCACCGGGTTAATTGAAACTGCAAACTATCTTATATCCTGGGGAGCGTTTCATCAAGCGTTTTGTCAGTGATTTTTACCGACAACTGTTATAAGCTACTAAAATCCTTGCATCTGATTGGCTGAGAGCAAATTTGTCAGTAAAAGACTGACAAAACGCTTGATGAAACGCTCCCCTGTACTACACAAAAGCGGGGCCTGGGCCTGTTTCATAAAACTTGTCATCAATGACAAGTTGCAATAACTGTTATAAGCTACTGAAATCCTTGCATCTGATTGGCTGATAGCAAATTTGTCTGTAAAAATCACTGACAAGACACTTGATGAAATGCCTGCTGGCATGTATTCTGGGCAACTGTAAAGATGGCACAATATCATTTTGTCATTAATTCATACAATTATACCTGAATATGATTTTGAATAGAAATACAAGACAGAAACGGTATACCGTTTTAAGTGTCTTACATTTCACAGTACAAGGAGCCAGACATGTCCATATCAAATATTAAGAGCAAGAAAGGGGTACAATATCATTTTGTCATTAATTCATACGATTATACATGACTATGATTTTGAATAGAAATACAAGACAGAAACGGTATACCGTTTTAAGTGTCTTACATTTCACAGTACAAGGAGCCAGACATGTCCATATCAAATATTGAGAGCAAGAAGGGCATTAAGTTGTATGGTATTACATAGAGTAACACCCTTCTGGCTCTTAGCAGAGAACATGGAATGTAGAAGGAGGGTACACAGTATCAATGCCCATATTTTATTCATACTAGACGATTACAGCTGAATTTGATTTTGGAGCCAAAAGGATGTTAACTCATATACTTTAACACAGAGTTAACGCCCTTCTGGCTCCAAACAGACGATACATAAACTGATAAAACTCCAGTCATTGAAAATGCTTCACATCCTGAGACAGAGCATTTGATTACATCCATAGAATTGGGACACGGTATTACTGCATGTATTTATCATTAAAACACCATTAAATCTGAATTGTATTATAATAAAACTGCATTTCCTTTAAAAGTGATTCATAATCTTGAGACAGAGCATTTGATTAGGTACATAGAATTGGGACACAGTATTATTGCGCATATTTATCATTAAAAGACCATTATAAAACTTTAAAACAGTTAAAACAGTATAAAACTGCATTAATTTACAAGAGCTTCATATCTTGAATGAAGAAACAGTAATACTGTGCATACAAGACCACTTTACCTAAACTTAATTTTGAAAAGAAGTAACCGACAAAACTGCATTCACTTTAATGAGCTTCATTATCTTGAGGCAGAACATTTGATTGTGTACGTAGAATGGGGAGACAGTATTACTGCGCATATTCGTCATGACTTGCGACATTTCAGACTACCCATAATTCATCAGGCAGTCTCTTAACACCTCGCTATGCCCGCCCTAAATATCATAGCTCAGATACTATGTTATCAATCTTCAAAGCTACAATCGCAGTTTCGAGTTCTGGCAAATGATGCAAAAGAAAAATCACAGATTCAGCACCACAAGGGTATTAACTTTATGTCAAATGCTACAACATGCAAGTTTTATGCCCTTTTGGCAAGAAGCAGGCAAGATTCTCACAGACTTTATCAATCTTTGAAACTAGTCTGGAGCTGTAGCAATGGCAAAAGAGAATATCGCCTGTTAAGCGCCAGAATGGTGTTAACTAATGTTTAAGTGATATGAATTTATGCCCATTTGGCACTAAGCAGGCAAAATCCTCACAGACTCTATCAATCTCTGAAACTAGTCTGGAGCTATATAGCAAATGAAAAAATAAAATATCGCCTGTTGAGCGCCAGAAGGGTGTTAACTAACTAATGTTTAAATGATATGAGTTTATGCCCTTTTGGCACTAAGCAGGCCAAATTCTCACAGACGCAATTAATCTCTGAAACTAGTCTGAAGCTGTAGCAAATGACAAAAGAGAATATCTACTATCATTAATCGATTAATTAATCAAAGCTACATGTACATATAAAGTATAGGATATAAAAAGGTTGCATGCAGGGTAACAAATTATTATTTCTTTCAACATTCTGCAGAGTCCAAGGGCAACACCCTTCAATATTCCTGAGCGGTCTGAACTTGAAGTGTAGCAATTTACACCATGACTTCTACAAATCTATTCTTGGCACACAATCCATGTCCCATCCAAGTAGAAGCTAATTTGCTAATGAATTGAATCCATCTGACGTGAAGGTGTCTGGCAAAGATAAATCAAGTTCACTCCCAACAAGCTGGACATTTGTCTGAACTGTAAATATTTTCAGTCTACATGTGCCTTCCTTTTCATCGCATGCAGGAGTGATAAGAAATTATTTCATTTCTAATGCATTTAACATGTACATGTACAGTATTTTCAGGCTGAACTACATACATGTAAATAAATATCTGGAAAGAGGCACAAGGAATGGATTACTTTCTTTGCTATATCCCAATATAGACAAACAAAATTTAGGAGTCCAATGGAAAAATTTCATGTTTTCATTCTTGTGGGCGAATAATTCAACCTCAAATGCTTGAGGATAAAATCTAACGCAAAATTTGTTGTTGAATAATATCAAGTTGGGTTAAAATCTCAAATCTCAAATACACTACAGGTCTTTGAAAACTAACGAGACACTAATAATTTAGAGAAGAAAACATGGCTAGCTGCTAATAGCAATCTTTCCACCCCTCTTTTGTAACAGGGAATGATCCCAGGGGGCATCATGGGGGTCCAGACCCCCCCCCCCTTCCGTTTTGTGCTTGTCAGAGATTTTTTTGCAATTTAGACTCCCCCTTTTTTTTAATGCTTGATAAACTTACATTCTTTTCTTTCTTTCTTTACTTTTTTTTTCTTTTTTTCCTTTTTTTTTTTTGCTTGTTAAAATTTATCGGGAATGGACCCCTTTTACAAATTCCTGGACTTGCCCTGTGGAACACCCTTGTCTGGATATTTCAACGCCCAATACTTGCAGACACAAACCCCTTCATACACATGTATGACAAAAGAATACCAGAGGCCCCAATTACATCACAATGGAATCAAATTCTTAAAAGTTCTTTGAATGGTGACCTCCCTATAAACTATTCCACTTTTCAGATTAAAGAAGGAAACCATAAAATTTGGGGCCTTTTCTACTTTTATTTTTAAACCTCTGGCAAACATGTAAAGAAGCATACATTTTATAAAAGGGTGCTCTATACTGTGGATATTTATGGGGAAACAACGGGGAAAACGGCTGAGAATAACGTAAGTACTTATGTAAAATCGCTATAGCCAGTTGCATTTTGAAGCTGTTAATAGGTAGGGCTTTTATCTCAATCAGACAAACATGTTGGTGTTTTCAGTTGAACAAATACAAAAATGTAAGATTTTACAGTTACATGCATAGAGAAAGCTGTTCACAAGTTGTACTTAAAGCTAATGTAGGCCTGTGCAATAAGCACAGTTCAAAGAATTTGGAGATTGAAAGATTAAATCAAAAACATTCCCCCTGAAATCATGTTTTGTAATGTACATTTTTTCTTAACTGAAATTCAAAGGGAATTTCAGATTTAGGGAATTTCAGATTTAGGGAATTTCAGATTTAGCGTATCTCAGGTGCAGAATAAATCAATGCAGAACTAAAAGAATTTTTTTTTTCTACAATGGGCAGCTTCAGGTATTGTATTCCAATTTTTCTCAACAACGTAAAGTTCACCTCGCTGTCATCTTTATGCGTGGGACTGTGACTGGTAAATACAGCTCAATTGATGTATGCAGTGTTCCAGAACGTCTGAATTCATGCATGATAGCACGTTATGTGATTCACTTCTTTTCATCCCAAAATCTGTTTACTCACGAATAAGCCTAGGAAAGGGGTAAAAGGGCAATTTTAAGGGATTAATGTTAGGTGCTACGTACCACTGCATGGTTGTATTGCATTGGAGAATATGGAATATGTCAACAAACAACCATGCCAAGAAAGTTCAATCCAAACTCCATACATGTCCTTGTTCCAGACACATTTCCGATCTTAATATCAATTGCTGAGAGCTAGAAGGGCGTTAACTCTAGGGCAGATACACAATTTTGTATTAGTGGGGCACATTTCCAAAAACAGGTCATCACATTTTTGGGGTGCAAATTCAAAAGAAATCTGATTTAAGCAAAAATAACAATTTGTATTTTTCAGATAGCCCTCGGGTCAAAAATTTAAAGAATATATTTTTGGGGTTGTGTACTTGGGTAACAAACTCGGGGTCTGCTCAGTATTGATAAGGACTGCTATTCATAGAAAACCGCTATTCATTTAACACGCGTTATGAATTGCGGTCCTTATGAATAGTAATTAATAGTGGTCCCTATGAATGGAGGTCCACATGAATAGCGAGGTAATTTGTCTATGGTTTGCTCGCTATTCATAAGGACCGCTATTCATAAGGACCGCTATTCATTTAGTCATGCGGTATGGATAGCGGGCGGTATGGATAGCGCTCCTTATGAATAGTGGTCCTTATGACTAGCGAGGTTACCCCAAAAACTCTGCAAGTGGTCGACTCATACCTTTTACACAGAATTATTACCTTTCTGACTCAACCCTGTGACGAAACTCATTCACAAAGGCATTCATATTAGCATGGTAAATTACCTTCTTTTACAGATAAAAATGCTTTAAAAATCCTTGAGTAATTCTCATAAATATGGTTCAATTGGTAACGGATGAATAGAGAAACATGTTTTAGAACACCACTCACCTCATAAGTGGTTGTTTATATTTAGCTAAATGTAGAAGGTAATTGTACATGGTAGAAACACATTCCTCTTATTGACACAGAGTACAATGTAATTTCTTGCAAGTGTGTAAATATGATAGACCCTGAAATGACAGGCCCTCTATGTCATTCTGTTTGTTCTGTTTTATTCATATCTCACAGGAGTTGTTACACATAAATGGAGTATCTTTTCAGAACAAAAAGCTAATAGTAGTCTTTCCTTGATATAAAATGGAGTGACTTTGGGGAAGAAATGTCAACAGGGATGTGAACATGCCAGCACAAAAGCCGTGTATACATACATGGAAAGTATGAGTAAATTACTGGGATTGTTTTTAAAATATTTCAAAAAGAGAGGGAAAGAAAGAGCTAAACAGAGAAAGAGAGAGAGAGAGAGAGAGAAAGATTTTCACCAGACAAATTCAGGCTCTGCCAGTGGATTTGCACACTGCACTGAGTGAATTTTTGAAACTATTTCTGAAAAGAAAAAAAAAAGAAGCTGAGGACACGATCTTGTTTTGAACTGAACGCTTATCAAAACAATGATTCTGGCCCCTAAAAAGGGAGCTGTAAACCCACCCTAACACCAGAATATTGAGACCAGTATGAAGCCAAAAGGGTACAATACACGCCCTTGCACAAGTGTGACATCAATGTCGGATTTTCAACACAATACAGACACCTTGGACAATAGAAGCAAGAGTTTGTCCAACAAACAATCCAGAGTGCTTTGCCAACTTAATGATGTTATTTTGTCAAGTGAGGTGCGTTCCTTTCTCACCTCAAACATAACAAGCTGGCATGGGATGATATGGCCCTAGAAGGCCCAACTCAGAGGGACAGTGAGTTATTATTTTTTCAAGTGCAGAGTAGGATCCTTCCTCATTCTAAAATGTTGTTCCTCCTTAAACAGAGTAAAAAATAAAATCTTTTTTTAAAACTCCTTTAAAGGTTACTTTTAAGTCAAACTATCCCAGATTATAATATCCATGTGATATAGGTGGATAAGTCCCTGGACTATGAACCACGAGGTCTGGGGTTCAAATCCCACCGCAGCACTAGCGTCCTTTGGCAAGACGTTAATCTACGTTTGCCACTCTCCACCCAGGTGTTAAATGGGTACCCGGTAGGATGGCGAAAGTTAATGTCCTTTGCTTAGCATGTGTGCGCTTAACAGGCGACTGGCTGGAATACTCCCCAGGGAGCGGAGAATGTGCATACATTGTGTGCGGCATGCCAGAATCCGATGACCAGGGTAATAATATATCTGTAAAGCGCTTAGAGACATCTCCGATGTATTAGGCGCTATATAAAAGCTGAATATTATTATAATTATTATGCATTATAAATTATAATCAGACAAAATATTCAGAGGGGCTATGTTTCCATCATCTGGATTACCCCCCTAACCCCCCCCCCCCCCCCCCCCCCCCGAGGCTCACAATTCATATATCACCTGATCATTTAATCTGTCAATACTTTTTGATCTCATGTCACACGCAATATATATTTCCTGTGTCGCTCATGCTTGATCCAAGGAGGTACTAGGCAAGCTTGCCTACCTCCTTGCTTGATCTAATAACATATTTTTTCACTAAACGAGCTGGGGGCACTTCCTGTCACTTATGTTTGACAGGAATATGATTATTTGCTTAAAGACAGATACAAATGAGCAGCTCTGTAGTATAAATATCACACAAATATATATATATATATACCCCAAGTCTAAGCTTGGAATTATTTTTAGTCCCTTCTTTATGTCATTTAATATGTTGCAGGTGAACATATTTTATGATGACTTACAGAAAGATAAATGTGGAGCCCGATGATATGAATATTTAGGTATCAACTAAATATAGATCAAAGTCCCTTAATCAATTTGCCGTTTGCTCTCTATCTTGTGAAATTTGAACCGTTTAATTTCATCTAATCTGTTATTTTCTCCTTTGGGAAATTGGATTCTCTTTAATTTTTCTTCCTTTTCTGCAGATTGTCTTCCTTTCACCCTTGTGCTCCCATTTTTCACTCTTTACATATTGTTCTCTATATTCAATGCAATCTATTGCTAAAGTTAAACCATGTTGTAAAATGTTTATTTGTAACTCATGTTCCAATGGTTCTGTTTTAAATCAGATGAATCAATAAGTTAAATGCAATGCAATCCAACGTTCTTATATTCTCCTTAATTTGAATACAATAACGTCACCTTTTGTTCTTTTCAATGCTCATTGAATGATTGATGTTAAATGCTATTCTGATGTAATACATCACACCTGCCTGTTCATATTTCATTCATGTGCATTGTGCACAAGGAATATAAAATTTGCATCCAATAAATGGAATAAAAAATGCTGTCCTAGTTAAGTAAACAAGCTCTAAGCAAATAGGTATGCGAGAGACAAGTAATTTAGTCTTGAAAGCTCCAGAAACACTCTGGAAAACTATGATACAGTTCTGGTGGGGAAAAACCCAAACCCTTCCAAACACGGAAACAATAAAACATGTAAAAATAGGTAAATTCACTGTTTCAACTGCAAATTCAACAGAGACCTCCCATGAAGAAAAAGGATTTACTCCATGGGAGCTCCCTTTCATGAAATACACTGACATTCAAAATGATCTACTTATTCCCTCTTTATCACAAGTGGTTTAACATGTTGATATTTCACCTTCATATTTGAACAAGTATTGTAACAGTCCCACATATAACAAATTTTGTATGGTTCATTGCTTTGCCAATAGCTAGCCACAACCCCCGGACCTGCTTTCTTTGCTTTGATGTTTCTTTGTCCTCTCTAGACCCTCGATTGGAGGTGCAACGTTCCTTGTCAGAGCGTGTGAAAATTGGTCCCGCAGAGCTGGATACAGGTACTTTGTTGCCGCTTAGACCAGGTGGGGTGCCAGAACAGTATTCGAGGGTCTCGTTAATTTGAAATTCTTGTTGTTCCCAGCATTTTTATGTAACACTTGATCTGATGAAAACATGTTTTGATACAAGGTTGCAGACCCAATTTTGCAATGTATAAAATGTGTCAGGTGCATGTTTCTTCACATTCATGACAAACTCTAAATACAAATATCCTAAAATCCTTATCTGAGTCGAGTTTGAGGATACACTTCATTCATTTTATCCATTTTATCCAATATATTTCTTCTGCTCTAACATTTTATCTCTACGATCAAGTCCGAAGCTATAGATCTAGTCATTTTTTCTTCCATACTAACTGATCACCCCCCCCCCCCCCCACACACACACACACACACACACATTTTCAATTCAATCTTGACATTCACAAAATTCATTGGATACACTATTGTGGAAAGACACCCACAATGTAGGGCCTGAAATTGCTGGTGAATCTACTTTAGCACTTTAAATTCAATTTGGGGATAGATTGACATTTCAGTCGTTGAATGTCACCAACATAACACAACATTCGTCATTCACTTCACCTCCTACAAATGTCAATAGCTTCCTCAATTTCATGGAAAATGTACATAACCCTCCAACTTGGAACTTTTATGTCTAGACAGCAATGTGAATTTTTAATAACTAAATGTCCATGTACGTTCCATATGAACATCCAGGAGAGATGTCAATTTGACAATTCAGAAGAAAAAATTCATTGTCACTTGCCAACTCTGACTTTTTTTTAGGGGGTCCAGATTGATATTTTGAGGGTGTGTACATGTTTGTGCATGGGCCTCACTGTTAAACTGTTAGTGTCGAGCTCAAGATTTGGAAAAAAATGGTAAGGAAAGTCTATGTCACACCTTCATATCTTTTTCTCCATATCGTCTGTTTGGAACCAGAAGGGCGTTAACTTTGTACAAATGATGGGACTTAATGCCCTTCTGGCTCCAATCATACAATATATTGGTCATCTTGATGGGAAAACTTTTCACAAACCGCACTATTGGGGTCAAATTATATTTACTCCAAATGACTGAATTCTTGCAAATACAATATCCTCCACTGTGAAGCAATTGTCGAGAAGCGGCAGGACCCCCAAACCAGGTCAATCTCATCTAAAGTGTAAATAATTGGCTAGATCAGAACTGACCCACAGTCTTTCTCATTTCATCCATTTAAAATATAATAACTAGACTCTGTCATGTTGACCCGATATCCTATATTCCCACCACTGACCACTTATGGGATTGCCACCGATCTGATCTGCATATACCTTGTCAATTCTTTATAATGAAATACCATACTGTCCTGCAGGCCACCAGAGCGGGAACAGTGCTAAATGAGTTAAACTGATACTGAAGCAATTAATTATTCACAGTCCAAGTTACAGAGTCTTGGCCCACATGTATTATAGCAGGACAATAAGCTGAAGAATCTATTAACCCTGTCATTTCATTACAATGAAATACCTTACTCTCCATTATTGTGATCAGATGGAACAGTACTTAACAAGTTAAACCAATACTGAAGCGATTATTCATAGTCCAGCGTAATAGAGGCTTTCCCCAGATATGAAAATGGGATGTACTTTCCATCAAGCCCCTTCTTCCCTTACAAGTAACTATCATACTGTCCTGTTGGAACACCAGAGAGAGAAATTAGTCTGCAGGCACAAACCTTTGTTAGTCGTAACATGGAAAAGAGAGTCTGAACTATTAGCCTGTGTACACTCCACTCCATAGGCCCTGCACTGTAGCTGCTCTTGACATAGCCAGAGACAGATATAGTTAGGCTTTTCTCAAGGCTTTGCGGAGTACTCCTCACTAACTTCTTTTCGGATGAGGTCCGGAATGAAATTTGTAGGGTCTGTGTTGGCATAATCCTTGTTCAAATTTGATATTCTGAGGCTTTGAGGACAAATGTAAATGTCAAGCCCTGTTTTACGGAATTTAGTCAAGTGTCGAAGTAGAGTCTGTGCCTGCAAGACTAGAGAGATATGGTAGTGAGGGGGTTAAAAACCCGATACTGAAGCAATTATTCACAGTCCAGTGTAAGAGATTCTTTGCCCAGATGTAAAGGTGTTTTGATTGTAATGTGATCGGGGTCAGGAAGCAGGCCATTTGAACCCCCTGCCATGAGGAAGGTGATAATGCGTGGTGGAGTTCAAACAAGAAACCGTAGTAGCGCGCACAAACAGGAAATCAGAGGTGTGAAGTTAAAGAATATCAACAAATAAAATGAATCAATAGTAATTCTATGAATATTGCAAAGAAATATTGCAGTCTACTTTTTAATTTCTTCATTTCACTTTTCATCAATTATTCATTTATTTCATTTATTTATTGATTAATTTGATCTATTTCAGTCTCATTTAATTTTTTTCATTGTTTCATTTTCATGTGTATATATTAATTTCATTGTTATTCTTTTTTCATTATTTCATTCATTATAATAATACAATATTTATAAAGCGCATAATAAGCGTTCACTTTATATCCATCTTAATTTTGTATAAGATGTAAATGTGCTGTACACGATTGATAGACGTAATTACCAAAATTAAACTGCAGTTTTACATGGGCCTTACTGCGCAGTCATTATTATAGTTCAAGTAGCAAAGATTCTAAAACTGAATTGTGAAAATCAGAATCAATTTTGTTATTTTGTAGAGTCTGTACAAGTTTGCAGACTATCAGGGAAGCATGTTTTTGTGCTGATGACCTGAGCGTAAGACTTTTGCTCCCAGCATGCAGCCACTCCAGATAATAAACGAAGAAACTGAACGATCTGGCTCACACACAATGGTGCTCTATTCGATGCTACAGGGCACACACACGGCCTTCTATCAATGGATATCGATGAAATCAAAGTTTAAAAGATAAGATGCTGCTCATTCCTACATCACTGACATGCAGGCATTTTCAAATCTCTAACTGAACTATAAACTGGCCTCCTACATACATGTATCTATCTTAAATTTGCTCACATGTTTAAAATGCTTGATGTTCGCATGTGAAAAAGCTGATGAACAAAAATCAGAGGCTAACTTATCACAGCAGGACAGCATATTACCCCCAAAATATGAAATTTGCTGGATTATTTATCGATGAGTCCCATAATTATGTATATTGAACCAACATGTAGCAAATTATTTGGTAAAATGCAAAGTGTCCTAAGGTCACATAATAATTTTCATTCAAACCACAGCCTAAATTCAATCATCCTCATCTGGTCACCCCCCCCCCCCCCCCCCCCAAAAAAAAGGGGGCCATCCAAAATTAAAACTTCTTTCTTTAAAATTCTGCAAAGGATTGTGTATCTTGGATGTTGTTTGGGGAACAAACACAAAAAGAAAGATGCTTTAATAGTATGCGAGCTTTATGCAAGCTTAAGAACAACAAAATTAACTGATATATAATTTATGAATAACATACCAAATCCTTTGTTGGAATATAACTTTGTACGAAGTTTCCATATGTGCTCTTCTGAGATGAAATATATTGATTCATATGTGTGTATATCAGCGGGGAAAAAAACGGGGAGTGATTTAGCTCTGGAAAGCTCCAAAATAGCTCTGGTAAACTGAAAAAAAGCGCTCAGGTGAAAAATAAAACAATTAAACATTTAAAAAAGGCTCCTATGAACAGACAAGTATTTTTTACACTGGTGTAGATCTACATCTACATGCACACTGTATGCCTAAATAATGAATGTACATGTGTTGGTATGCTTTGATATCCTTTTGCTTTTACAAGTTATTTGTTTGCATGATTTCAAGTAATGCTTATCCACTGAAGTGGAAATAGAAGCCGCGTCATAAAATCCAAGTAGCACTTCAGACTCAGTCCTGTCCTTGAATGTCACATCTACATTTGTACATGGCAGATATGCATACATGTACCTTCAAATTATAATGCATGAAAGGTACTCTGGGGAGTGTTTCATCAAGCATTTTGCCAGTGATTTTTACTGACAAATTTGCTCTCAGCCAATCAGATGCAATGATTTCATAAGGTAAAGTTGGTAAAAATCACTGACAAAAAACGCTTGATGAAACGCTCCCCTGATTTAACCCTTTCACTGCAGTAAGTGGTTTCAGTCTCCTAAATTTTAACACAATGTTTAAAAATTTCAGATGTACAGAAACACTTCTAAAATTCATTTTTGAAGTTGATATTGAAGTTAGATATCAATGACCATGGAGTAATATTTGGTCAATGATTGAATACTTGTATTCATTTTATACACATTTGTAAACTTTGTGGCATCTTAAGTGTTAATAATAGGACAACAATATGAGCCTTCCCTCCATAGATGAGCCAATATGTAAAGTAAACAGAGTTCATTCTTTTTCAAATGAGAAAAATAATCTGGGGTAAATTGTATTTTTTGAATATATTTAATTCATTTTAATTAACTTCTTAATGTAAATTTATTTTTGTTTTTCATTTTTTATTCATTTTTTATTTTTCATTTTCCTCCATCAAAGATCCAAATCTGCACCCCAAATCCTCCAACACCTCTTCATTTCATTTCAATTAATATCACCATGGCAAGTCCTCCTCCTCTCCATTCTCCATTCTCCCTACCACCTACATGTACAATCCTACTTCAAACAATACACTAGGAATCCTTATCTCATTTATATGCAGCACATTACCAACCCCAGCACATGTCAATCTTACCCCCCCCCCCCTTCACTTCATCTCTAACTACATCATCCCCATGGCAACGACCCCAACCCCCCACTTGAGCAAACTCTATGCTAGCAACATTTCATTTGCTCAGGCCCTCCAGTATGCCCTAAATTAGCATCTGCAGCGGGATCGCATCCGAACTCCATGGATGACTCATCATTGCTCTTGTGAGTGCAAAACGGCTACACTGAGTCAGTATCCCTCTAAATTATTCAGCCATCCTCCCCAGTATAATGCATGTGGTTACACGTAGCCCCTAACGACAGACTCACACAAATCAAAGAATGCTGCAGTTAAACATTTAAAAAACCTTTTCTTAGTGGCGCCACTTCAAGGGCATTTTTTCACTCCTTTTTGCATTTTCCTAGCTCCAACCTTGCAAAAGTCAAGAGGCTAATTTAGGTAGAAGTGAATCTAGTCCAAGACAGGGGTATCACTTTCACCTAAAAGATTGTTTTAGTTTGCGATGCAGAAATTTCTTCTAGCGCCGATCCATCTCTAAACATCCACGATCGAGATGGAGGGATAATGTTTCATCTTAAAATGGTGTCGCTCGTACGCAATGCTGTCCAGAAGCAAAATCGCATTTGGAAAAGATACATATAAATATTCACTCTCAAACTATACATCAAATGGCATCTGGTGAGAGCCAGAAAGGCGTTAACTCATATTTAAATAGAGTTAATGCCCTTTTGGCTATTGGTAGACGACATGTACTTAATGGTTCGTATTTCTTCCTATATCTCATAGCATTTCAGGAGGATATAAAGCTCTTTCATAGACAATTGTTTTGAGTACGATGCCCCCTACATGTACATGTAGTAGCCCATGTCTGATATTCTGTATTTGTCACTCATGACACAGTTTTGAAATCATTTCAATAGCTTGCCTATTTATGAAGGGAAATTTATTACTTTTGTCTAGAGCATCTTGTGTATTATTTGGTGATATGTACGACATGTACATATGTAAATCTTTTCTTATTTAGATCCACACAATTTACATGAAAATAAACATTCTGGAATTTGATCTACCTTTGCTCAACATCTTGACTATGAAGCACCAAAACGTTAAATTCTAAGTTAAATAGTTCTAAAATTTGTGGGCCACAACTACAAACATAAAGTTCAACACTTCCAACTCTGTGTAAAAGTACTTTGAATTTCTCAATACAAAATAATAAATATAAATTCCTTTAATGTAGAGGATAGCTATCTCCTAATGCGAGTGGAGGAATTATTTTAAATTAGTAAAACATTGCAGGTACATGTAGACCTTTGCCACTATTAAAAAGAAAAGCAATTTATTTGAAACTGTTTCTATTACAATATAATGAGCAGTAGATATCCTACTTTGATCATCCACGCATCACTGCCAGGATAACTTAAATTCTGAGAAATTATATAGATCCATATTTGTCATGAGCAAGCAACAGACAAAGTGTGAAAAAATGTCCCATTAATAGTCGAAGACATCAAATCAAGAAGCTTAAATATACAGTGTATCGTCGACTGGGAGCCAGAAATGTGTTAAGTCATATCCACTGACATAGCACTGACACTCCTCTGGCTTTCAAAAGATGATATGAAATGTAATAAACGTAATAATTTGTAGGAAAATATCTGTACCTCTTTGCAGTAGATGAGTATTCTTATTTATTATCTGCAGAGGACAAGAAAGGCAATCACTCACTCACAGTGACGACGCCTCTCTAGCCAACCACAGACGATATGACCAAATGTAAAACAGTTGTAGGAAAATATCCATACCTTTTTGCAGTAGTTGAGAATTTCTGTCTTGTCTATCTTGTCTGAGGTGTGTTCAGCCGATGTATCGGTCAACCATCGGCCTGAGATGATATCTGCGTATTTGTTGTAATATCCCTTCCGAACGGCCACCCTCAGTTCAACTCTGGAGGATGATGGATCAAAGGCACCAGCAGCTAACGCCTAGAGAAAGGTAAAAGATTTAAAAGGTTTGTTATAGATGGTCTGAGTAAGTAATTTCATCTTGATATATAGAATTATAAGCATCTTTGAAACTTTGACCATTTCGTGATAATTTTCATTCTGATTTTATTCAAATATCATACTATTCATTCTTGTCATCATCATCATCGTTATCATCACCATCATCACCATCATCATCATCATCACCATCATCATCATCATTATCATCACCATCACCATCATCATCATTATCACCATCATCATTATCACCATCATCATCACCATTCACCATCATCACCATTCACCATCACACACCTAGGAGCGTTTCATGAAGCGTTTTGTCAGTGATTTTTACCGACAACTGTTATAAGCTACTGAGAGCAAATTTGTCAGTAAAAATCACTGACAAAACGCTTGATGAAACGCTCCCCAGCAGTAAAATGCCTGTACAAAGGAGGAGGTTGAAAGATTTGTTACAAGGTCTGACTTTACATTCATTGTATTACTATCTTCAACATTATCATTTCATAATGATGATCATCATCAGAAACCTACTGTCATCTTTGAAATCATCTTTATTATCATCAACATCATCATCATCATCATCAGTTCACTGGCATCTCCATTATCATCTCAATCATCATCATAATCATCATTATCATCTTATTTCATATTAATAGAATATTCATCTTTTCAATTATCATCTTCATGACCATGATCATTATCATCAACACCCTCACTGACCTCCTCCCCGTCATCATACATAATAAAGGTAACTTGTGAATAAACGATGCACTACAATTTTACAACTATACCACACAGATGAAGGAAATACGAATGCCTTGGGACAAGCCTACATCTTTACACTCGCTGAAGCCTGAAAGCGTGCCTCTAAAATTCAACAGGACACCCGCAAAATTGTCATGCTCATCCATTTCATTTGCAATGCGTGACATCTTCCATTTCAGCTGGAAATTTCAGCCTCATCTCATCACCATGCAATATGCATCCTCTCCTATCTCTCACTCTATGCTAGATATGCCACTTTCATGTCTCAGTCCTGTCTCTCTCTTTCTCTCGCTCCCTCTCGCTCTCTCTCCTTTCCCTGTCCCTCCCCCTCGAATTCTTTCTTTTTCTCTGTCATCACTTATGTATTTGTCAAATTCTCTCTGTCTTCATCACAATATGTCCCAGTTCAGTCGCTCTCACTATTATACATTCTCTTTCTATCTGTCTTTCACTCCTTTTCCTTAGCTCTCCCTCTTTCTTGATTTGCATGTTTGGATTGTGATTTTTCTACATCATCTCTCTCTTTCTATATCATTCTCGTTCTTGGAATGTCCCCATCTTCTTCCATCTCTCTCTGTGTCTCTCTCATCCTCTTCATTTTTTCCTCTCTATTCCTGTCTGTGTCCTTCCCTTCAGGCCCCAAGTGTCCATTTTGATAACTTTTTGTCTTCGCTCTTCCTCCTTCTCTGTGCCTATCTGCACATCTATGAGAACATCCCGAATCACCCTGTACTTCTCTTCTTCTGTCTTTGTGGTATTCACCATGTCTGTATAGATAGATAGGTCTATATTTCTCTTTCCCTTCCTCATTCTCTCTCTCTCTTCCTTTCTATTTCTTTCTTTCTTTCCCTCTCTCCTCTTCTCTCTCTCCCTCTTCCTCTCCCTCTCCCTCCCTCTCTCTCTTCCTCTCCATCTCTCTCCCTCCCTTCCTCTCTCTCCTCTCCCTCTCTCTCCCTCACTCTCTCTTTCTATCCCTCCCCCTCCCTCTCTCTCTTTCTTTTCCTCATTCTCTTTCTCTCTCCCTCTCCCTTGCGTTCTTTCTCTCCCCTCTCTCTTTCTCTTTCTCTTTCTCTCTCTTTCCCACTTCACAAACAAAACCTAACACTTCCTCTCACTCATTGCGTCATGCTAACAATTTCATAAAAACATAAACAAAATAAAATTCTGCCCAACGTAAAGCTTGCGCACTCTGCATCCAGCCAAAAAGTCAGCCTTTAATTATTCACCAGAGTCGCGGACACAATGGAGCCAGCGCACACACCACATCCAATAGATGCAGCCTTGCTCGCTGGCGATTATAATTAAAAAGAGGGAGAATTGGAGGGGTATTAATTCCCGTTGCTATGGGCACCACAAATTACACTGATCTGCAGCAGTACATGTATGTGCATTAAACCCCTCACTGATAGCAGATTAACAATGCATTACTGACTAAATTTAACAGTGTTGGAAAAGAACTGCATAGTCTGGGATGAAGCAAGTGGTATTACGTTCATGTAGGCCTGTCTGCAATTTCCATTCTTAATAAACAGTAAGTACATGTAGAAAATATTGTCACTCCGTTCACCCACATCATGATAAACCATGTTCAAAATACATGTAGGCCTATTAAATGAAACTACAAATGGAGGATAAAATGTCTCCAGGCATTTTGGTCTAACTATGTAGATGTATTAATCATATCTTTTCATATTATCATTGAGTATGAAAGAAAAAGAAATGCACCTCAAATATTTAGAGTCATCATTACTATCACTGCAACAGACTTAATTAATAATGATTATCATTATCACTGTAATTATTAACATCTTATCTTAATTCATTGTCTATAGAAACACTGAAAACATTGTCCTTTTCCTACCAAAATTAACATCAGGTAAAAATTCCTTTATTCAACAAGCAGTCACAAGAACACCTGGGGGACGTTTCATCAAGTGTCTTGTCTGCAATTTTTACCAACAAAATTTGCTCTCAGCCAATCAGATGCAACGATTTCAGTAGCTGATAACAGTTACTGCAAATTGCCATTGATGGCAAGTTTTATGAAACAGGGCCCTGGACATTTATCATTATCGTCATATTTAAATTTAATACCAAATCAATGACATGTCAAATATATGAGAATTGACATTTACAAAACAATGTTTCTCGCTTCATTTAAGTATTTTACACAATTGTTCTGGGAACTGAATATATACAAACTAGGTTTATTTATTTCTAGCACATGTATGGGTGGAAACTAAGAATGATTTCCTTTCACGGCCTCTGAACGTGAAAGCCTGGCTATTAGCAGGCAGGCCTAATGTAGCCCCCGTCGTCTTCGATCGCTAATCAATACTGGCGTGGGATAGGATAGGATGGAACCGGGGACAGGGAAGGAACATACACTAATGTGCTGTGTTGTCCTAGTAATGAAGAATACATAATGAAGGTACTGTCTGGGACCATTATTCTCCCAGCGCTTGATATTCAAGGTGATGCGAAGTCCTGTTTATTTATTCTGTTGTCTAGTGTTGCCCAGTCTTTCCATTTTTGTTTAACCCATTCAATACGATGTGTCATTTTATGACACACAAAACGCATCAAGATGTGTTTGCAGTTTCAAATGTACAATGTATTATGCTAAAAGAGGTTAAAGGTACTTTGTAGTTTTGAGGGAGGGAAACCCAAATATGGATGCCAAGATAATCATTAGGAAGAAAACAATGAGCAGAGTATTATTGAAAATATATATTATAAGATACATGTAATTACAGGCATTTAACAATATATTTTGCTTTAAATTGTCCATCCCCAAAATGCATTATTCAATAGATTTGGGTAAAATCAACCACTTTGATTTTCAAATTTTACAGTTTTCCACACAGTACCCTGGAAGGAATATACTCTTCATCTATGGGAAATGCTTTGTTTTCACCAATAATATAATCTTTTTCGAACAATGCCCTTCTTTAAATTAAATCTTCATAGATTCATATTGCATTTCTCTTACATTTGGGATTTCCTTTTCATCTATCCTTCACATTTCAATTCCTTCAGTTCCTTCATTCCCAAACAAAAAAAATCTATTTCAAAAGTTCAAACCAAGGAGACAAAAATCGTTGCTCGCTGAATCAGATTTCCTTCTGAACGCTTGCAAATCAGCATGAAAGCGATCGCATATGGGGAGTTTTGCCTGCGAAATCAATCCCGAAATCAATCACTCTAATAAGCGAATGGGCCTGTAAATACCACAGCTATATTTAGGCCAAATTGGCGGCCATTCTGCCCAATTCTTAGATGGTGGGCTGCCGGAGAGAGTTTTTCTATATGTTGAGTTAGATTGAAAAGTACATTCTTTTTACATCTACTTTATAGTGGATTCATTTTGTCTACTGTAGATATGGACACACTGGAAAGATGTACAATGTACAGGCACCATAAGGTCAGAAAAGATTTAAGTGAAAGTACATTTAGGGGACAGAACTACCACTTTGTTTATTTTCAGTGAGATTTTGTCACACAACGGAAACTTGTGGGCATACATATCATACCCTTTATGTATATGTGAATGATGAATACAATGACAGTGCAAAAATTGAGTAATACGTGTCCTAAAATGCAAATGGGCTATAGGTTTATAAGCTAACACGAGTGTAAAATTCTGTGCTTATGAAAGGTTCGGTCATTTTCCACAAAAAGAAATTCAGGGGGGGGGTCTCAGGGATGTGCTTGATTAAATGGGCTACCAATATTGGTTTTACTGTAAATTTTATTGTGTCATCATTATAAACAATGACTGGTTAAAAATTGCATCCAAATTCCATTATTTTTATTACTAATGCATTCTTTTCTGGGTAAGCATCCATAAAAGAAGACCATTGTACTCATTGCCTAAGTAAGTGATAGTGGATAAAGCAAACTTTTTCTCATCTAAATCACTGAATTGTGAATCAAACAACAAATTGTTCTTCAGCCAGGCCTTTCCAATGTCTTTACTTACAGTGAAATCCTTCTATTACTATGCATCATACACAGAACACAAATCATTGGTATAAAAATATCCGTTTCAATTCCATGACGTTGATATTGTTCATTCATAGGTACAGCTCTGTACACAGGCATTCCTAAAATAATAATTACCCATTGTCTAAGCAAGTAATTGAGTGTGACTAAATTAAGTTTCCATTATATGTAACACAATTCTAACAAACCAAACAACAAACTAAACTAATTAATGAGACAGGCCTTTCCAGGCTAACCCAACCCTTTTTTTTCATTTCAAATATGCATAATACTTTACTAACTATGGTGTGTCAATCATATCATTAGCACTGTTTTCTTATCATTAGACTAAATCAATCATTTCATGCCCCATTCCACCTACAAAACCTACAAATTTTATCACAAACAGGCAACCTTCACAAGTTCACACTTCAAATGTTATCACATCTGTGATTTCTTGTGCAATTTTCCTCATTTTAAAAGAGTAGAAGCTCATCATGACTAATATTACTATTTATAAACTTGTCGCGATAAGCTCTCTACAGGACTGATCATGTTGAGTATATCTGTAGGAGATTTAAGCACACTTAAAAAACCCATGTTTTTTTTTTACCATTCCGCTTAACTGCCCATGTTTTGTTGTTTGGCTAATAAGTGCTGATTCAGAGCCCCAACAATGGTGTTTGCATGACACCTGTGATTTCTAAATTCGCAATATGTTGAAATATTCATACCATTCTGTTTATTCTACTGTGTGTATAAAAATATTTCTCCAAGATCTTTTTATTTTCATCAACCCTCACATTCAAAGAATAAAAAACTAGCAATTTTATGCACTATCAACATTATTTTCAAACAAATTACACATGTAGCAAGGATCATATTCAACAACCACTACTATAAAACGGGTTCAAGAATGTAGCCATCCTGATTGGTCAAATAACACCACGTGACTGTGCAAAAGAAAAGTGATAACATACAGCAAAAGGGAACTATCTGAAGAATCTAAAACTACATGTATGTTCTCGGTTCAAAATACCTACATGTATGCTAGGGGAAATAGCGATGAAAAAATAATCAAATCAAATATAGAAAAGCCTGAGATAGTGCCTTACAATAAATGTCATTTTTATATCATCAAATTTGAACTCAGTTTCGATCAGGTCACAAAGCTACCTAATCAAGCATAAATATAATGGGCCCTGAGTACACAGTACATGTTTTTCTATTACGATGATTGGATCAAAATTGTTTGTACGATGTTATATGCAGAGAGATGGTGTAGCGTAAGGGAATACTCCATGACCTTTGGAGGAAAATAAGGAGCATAATCTGATTATTTTCATAGTGGTGAAGATGCAATACTGTCAATGGGAATTCAGTTGGATTATTTTGATTGCAATATCCGTAACCATCATCCCCATCCCTCTCTCTCTTTCTTTCTTTTTCTCCCTCTCTTTCCCTACATATCTCTTACCCCCTCTCCTCTCCTCCCCTTGTTTGCTCTCTCCTCTACCTCCTCTTTTCGCTCTATCTCTCTCTCTCCATCTCTTACTCTTCATCTGTCTATGTCTCTCTCTCCATCTCTTACTCTTCATCTGTCTACGTCTCTCTCTCTCTTACTACATGTATCTTTCTTCTTATCTCTCCAACTCTCTCTTTTCCATTCCCTCTTTCTTTTTATCTCTCCCCTCTTTTCCCATCTCACTGCCCTCATTTTGTCTTCTTCATTCTCTCTATCCCTCCCTCCCTCCTTCTCTCTCGTCCTCCCTCTCTCCCATCTATATTGCACGAAGCTGAAGCAGTATGTTCGTGCTATACTCGAAAAAAGAGGAGGCAGTGAGGAAGCAGAATGTATGATAATGGGGAAATGTATATTTCATAAGGTGCCATAGCAACAGATTCAATGTTAAATTATGGAACACATACATGCAAATTAGTTCTCTTAATAATCAATATCTGTGCTTTTACTATTTTGGGTTTTTTATTAGTGCCATCTTTCTCCTCTTTTAAAAATCTTGCCATTCTACTTCATTTATATTTTCCCTTTGATAATTCTCATCATTCATACCACTTTTCTTTGAAACCTAATCCTTTCCTTCCACCTCTACTTTTCCCAATGTCACAATTTCTGTCCCTCTCTCCCTCACTCCATCTCTCCCCTCTGTTTATCTCCCTCCACATGTGTACTTACCTTTTTCTCCCCCATCTAAATGTTATAAGCATCATATTTATCTACATTTTCACAAAGATCGTGTATCCTAATGAGAATTAATTGTAATCGCTTCCCCAACTTCAATGAAAAGGTCACATAATTACAGCCCAAAATAATGAGTATACTGCAATAATATGCTTGCAGTACAGCTGCTACATGAAGATGACGTCAATTACGAAAACAATCAACTAAATTACATTGTGTACATCGCTGGATCAACCTTTCTGTCCCTCCTATTAATCTGTAAGTCTTTTCAGTACCCCTCTTCTAATTCCAACCAAAGATTAATAATATAAAATAAGCTTTTTCATGTTGTAAGAATAATCCTAAAAAGGTAAACAGTGCTATAATCCTATAATTACCCTAATAGAAAATACTAGGAAAAATTAGCTTTTTCATGTATCACATGTAAGAATAATTCTAAATACTCTGATGTAAACAGTACTATAATCCTATAATTAACATGAATTTGAAAAATTTTGGGCGATTAATTTACCAAAAATATCAATTTTCCACCTGCATTTTGCATTCACAGTTTACTCAATTAATACATGTTCAGATGAAAATTATTCCATAGACAGCCAGACATGGTTATCTCTATTTTCTCTCCTCCTCTCTCTCTTTATGACACTGCTTCAACTATTGCAATTAAAAATAATAATATTTCCATTATTATTATTCTGACAATGTCATAATACCACCTGCCACAACAACCCCATAAAATTTCTAGTTTCCCATTTACATCCCAATCAACGATTCACAGTGTATTTTTGACAGTTTCCCATCCACATCCAACTACATGTCAAGTACCAAGTCTCCACCTAAAATGAAGTTTTCAATTCTAAGAAATGGACAGAAGACATGATCGGAATGCCCTGAACACATTTATTTGGTTAGCATCAAGCTTGTAACACTTCTGATAGATAAGAGCGGGAAGTTATAGCTTGGAAGATGACTTTATCTTAGGGGCATTTTTCCAAAGTGTCGGCTAAGGATTCTGCGTAAACCATTCTGTTCTGTCTCATCAGCAATGTGTGTTTTCCATTGTGCATTGGGATAAACTTCCTCGATACAGCTATATACATGTACATGTACATGTACGTGCTCACACACATCAATAGATTGTGCTCTGTATCTCATAACTTAATACATTTTAAATTATTTCACTGTGGTACTTCAAGAATAAATATATTTAGTATTAGGCCTGTACCATTTATGGCCTTTAAAACTATCAACTTCTAGGTCACACATTATGAGCATCCCAAATACTTAAGTGTAGAGTTGTTCAAATTTATCGTATGCCACACAAGTTCTACACATTTAAACGTATCTACAATCGCGTGTGAACACTCTGCTTATCTATGCAGGTTCGTCCTTCCTATTTTCAGAGTGGGTTCAGGTTCTGCAACAAACTCCGGTGGGCTTGCATCCCACAAATCCCACTTGATCCTGCCCCACGCCAAGATTTGCATACGGAGGGTGATGGCGATATGCGTTTCTCCTCGGGCGGCTAAAGTTTCAATTTATACAGTGCAACATTTCACATGCCCAAAATGTCAAGGATCATGGGAGAAAAAAAAAAGATTGGTTGGGAGAGGATATTGTAGTCGATTCCATAGTTTGGCAGGGGATCTGACAGTGGTTGATGTTGGAAATGGGAGTTTTCTTGTAAACCCAGAGGAGCTGGGAAGCACTAAGGCATCATGATAAACAGTTGTTACAAATGTAATATCCTCACCTATTTGGGGAGAGCAGGAGACATTTGATTTTTGTCATTCAGACAGAAAGCCTCACAAAAAAGTATCAATAACACCCCTCCTCCAATTCAATGAATGCATGCAGGGATGGAATAGGGATGTAGCTGATTCTACAATATGGCATATAATCAGACGGCCTTAACTTTTTCGACCCATACATACATGTAGGAAGAGTAGGAGACATCCCCGAAAAGTAGATGGGGTAGGAATGTACGGTTCCCAATGAAGCATCTAATCTGGCAGACTTGTGAACTGGAATAAGATTTATACACCAAACTCCTTCTCCACCCCCCCCCCCCCCCTCTCTCTCTCCCCCTTACTTCCCCTTACTTCCCCTCTTCCCGCCCGCTTTCTCTCTCTATCTCCTTCTACCCCTTTCCTCCCTATTTAGTTCCCCTTACAAACAGACAAGCCCATCAGGTTAACATTCAATGTCAAATGTGCCTTATATTTTGAAGGTTGGGACGGTTGGAAAAGAAAACAGAAAACTGCTCCGGGCCTCTGTCTTTTCCCCCTTCAACCCTCTTCAACACCTTTTCTCTTGATGTAGAAAGATTAATGTCAGTCTCCAAATCAGACGCATTCTACACAAATTTCCTGTGAGAAAGTGTTTGTTGCAAGCATAAAAAACAGTTTGACTTATGCAAAATTCAACTTAATGTAAATAGCACAAGTTTTGCATGGTATGACATAGACTTGGAGTTATGCAAGGTTAACTGATACTTTTGAGAATGCAATTAAGGATAGTAGGCCAACTTCTTTCATAATAAACAAACTTCTATGGTGAAGATATAAGTATAGATCAACACAGGTTGACTGTTTTTCTTGTTAAACTTCATGAGTAAAATCATTAATTCTTGTTTGTCTCTCCATGCTGTTTTTCTTTTGCAGAAAAGCATATATACAGGAATATATTGCTTTTGATTGATAATAGTCAATCGTATATTGCATCTCTTTGCATAAAAGGTTTAGTTCTACGGAGAATTTCACATTCATGCTTTATCATACATGGGTATAATACCCTTCAACTACCCTTGTTTCCTTGCCTTAAGGGTCTGTAAGCATGAGACTAACAGCTTCATCCTCCAATACCTGCTATTGATTATTTCAATCATGTATTCACCATTACTCACACAGCAAGGTCCACTCACCTGTATGTAAATAGTGTCTAGGGATGAGGCCTTCATTAGGTATACAAATACATACAAGGCACATTAATTTCTCACACACTAAAATCATGTCAGGTCTACATGTTCATCTACTAGTATACATTGACATGCAATCAGCCTATGGAAATAGATGTAGAATTTTGGACCTTTCAAAGTGATGACTATAAAAGAAATTTTACATTATTTTCACACTTTCATCACAATGAATACAGTATACAGTATCATACTATTACTATCTGAAGTAGATGTGAACATACCCTATAGACAGAACATGTCTAAAAGCATTAAAACAATGTGAAAGCTGTGTGTACAGTGCATTAAAAAATCTACTCTGGTGTGTCCACACTGTGACTATCCCTAGCCCATGTGTGTCACATTGTACATCATGTTCTCACTGTGACACTATGAAAGCATTCCAAAAATTATCCCTGTAGTTACAATGTGTGTGTCTCACTGTGATCTCCTTTGCAGATTTGTACAGGTTTATCAGTGAAAATGTCAGCCTGGCTAAAGATAAATATGGATAAAATTTAGCAATTGCGATGAGAAAAGGGTTTAGAAGAAATGAACACCCATATGATAATACAGATAAGCAAATGTCAAATTATACTAAAGTTCACGGAACAATCCAAAACACTTCCTAAATTGTATTTTAGAACAATGGATTACTGACAAATGGGATTCAACAAGACATAATTTTAAAAATAGAAAATACATTAACAAGAGCAATGAAAGTAATATAGTGAGCTCATTTGTAAAATGCACGCTCAAGGCATTTTTTATTGTTTGCGAAGGCCAATTAACACCACGCCTATAATACATGTACATGATATCCACTCTTAATACCCCGCCAACAAGCCATCGATTGTTTTAATCACTCTTGCTGACAATTACATAACATTCCATTAGATGAGCCGAATATTTTCGAAATATGAAGACAATGGGGTTACAGAATAAATACATGTATGCTAAGTCTAGACAAAAAGGTAAAAAAAAATATTGGATTCTTTTTCTTTTCGGCTGTATAAAAAGCGAAGGAGTAGATCTCGGCAAATATCGAATCTCCTCTCAGCAAATATGCAATTTCCTCGGTTGGGTAATGAGAATTTTGAAATGGCCTTACGATGGATTTACCCGGGGAGAAAAAGCACTTGACAACAAGCTGACGTCTGCAGTTACAATGGAGCAGATAGAGTCCATCCATCTTGATTTAAGATGAGAGACAGCTTAGAAAAAGCAAACATTGTTTTCAAAAGTTGGGTGAAATTATGATTCCTTTCAAAAGAATACATAAAATAACAAAGTTAATGTAAATAAGCGAAAGAATTTCAAAATTGTACCTGAAAACAATGAATTATTAGCAAATATGACTCATCTATTCATCTTTACAACCATGCAGTATTTTTACTCCAATACCTAATTTGTACATGTACATGTCTAGCTTGTATTGTTTGTTAAGCAAATTGAACTTTTATTTCTAGCTACAGGTGTTTTTATGTAATTACAGGTAAATTGTAAATGCACACACTTACTGTACAATATTTACAATGTGTGCATATTTATTGTTGAAGGTAAGGTTTCACCTTTACTTTTTTTAAAATTTAGGGCATCTTGGAAAAGTGGAAATGTAAAGGATACAAATAGGACATTGTAATAGGATTTCATGCTCCTACTGTAACTAATACATTCAGGCTTGTCAATCTGATATGTTCCTGTGCAATACAAAAAAAAAACACTTCGAAATTTAATGGTTAAAGAAGGTTGAGTTCTGGGAGAGGTGAAAAATAATTTGTGAGCTTTCTCATTACTTTCATGTCAGTTTGGAAGAACATCATAGTAACTATGTCCCCTGAAAAGGATTGCTCTTCAAATGCTCTCATAATCGAAATATGATGAGAAATAGCTGAAGTGTTCATGCTACATGTTTGTGCAGTCCCATATACCCATTTCTGTGGGCAGTGCATACATGTGCTTTTCATGGAAATTGGGTTAATTTCTTATCATTCTGATGATATAAAAAACGCACAGCATACAGCAATCCGTATTTAGATATGGCTAACCTTTCCCAATTGCTCTCAGACAGTTTCATGCACAATGTTAACATATGACCAGAACTCAACTTTATCTTTAAGTCCAAGAAATTTGAAAAATATTAACATACTACCAGTATATTGTTATGCATTGGCATCATCATGAAGATAAGATGTACATTTTGTCATTTCTTGAGAGCTAGGATGTTCACTCTGTATAAATGGATATGAGTTAATGCCCTTCTGGTTCTCAACGGGCGATATCCTCTTACTCTCCTTCGGATATTTTCATTTCCCCCTTTTTCATCTACAAACCTGTCTCTAGTTTGCCTGTCTTTGATTTCCATTCATTATCTACCTTCTCTGCCACACTAAGCTTTATCTCTAAATCTAGACCATATCTTAAGCCTCTTTTCTCTTTAAATCTCTTTTCTTCGCTCCCAAAATGAAATTAATATCCAGTTTGGGGTGTAATTAACTTGGATGGCATGGACTTCTAATGCCCCCTGGCGATTTCACATCAGTGTTCTTTGTGATGTCTTTGTAAAGATTGGAGAAGGGAGACATAAAGAGGCCAACAAGGTAGAAAGAGAGTCAGATGGAGAGGAAAAGAGAGTGGAGAAAAGGAGAGAGGTGAAGAAGAGAGAGAGATGAAAAATTAAGAGAGGAAGAGGGGAAGAGAGAGTGAGGAGAAAAGGGGGAGAGAGACGAAAAATAGAGAGAGGAAGAGAAGAGAGGGAGAGAGAGGAGGGAGGGAGAGAGAAAACGAGGGAAAGTGTGAGAGAGAAAATGTGGGAGAGGTGAAAATTAGAGAAAGAGAGGGAGAGGGGAAGAGAGAGAGAGAGAAGGGGGATATTAAGAGGTGAGGCAGAAAGAGAGGGGAGGTCAAGAAATGGGAGTGATAACGAGATATGGAAAAAAAGAAAAAGAAGAAAATAACGTTCAAGGAAGAAAAAGAAAGAGGGAGATACAATTACATAGCGCAAAACATAAAATTACATGAAACAAAAGTTCAGATGTTTAAAAGAAGAGAAAGAACAAAAACTAGATAACCAAAAGAGAGATGAAAATGAAATGGAAAATGCGAAAGGCAAGTGCATCAAAAGAGACAGACAGAGGGAAAATATAGAAGAGTTGGAGAAAGAGAAAAGGCAATTGTACAAGTAGATGAATACATGGGCACATGTAAGAAGGCAAGCCAAGTACATACTATGAAATTAAAAAGAGAGGAGATTAGAAAAGGAAGAGAGAAAGAAAGAGGGAAGATATGCGACTAATCACAAAACCATATTCCTAATTGTTCCTTGATTACAGGTCTAATTGCTTGTTGATACACATAAATCCCAATACAACAAAATGGTTCCTATGCTAAGGTGCACTTTCCACTGCCATGAGCAAGGAATTTCCAACCACAAAATGTGAACACAACCCTATTTTATCTCGACGAGTAACTTAACGTTTATTGACGAAAGACTGATTCCAGTGGAGACAGGACATCTCCAAATGCAGAGTCCAGTTCTGTCGTATATTAATATCTCTATATCACACTGCACTACTTAGCACTTTCCAATATCTTACACCGATGAATCCCCCCTCCCCCCCAACAGTATTCTGACATTACAAATGTGAATGCAACCTTATTTGATCAAAACTATTGACTTTTATTGACGTAAGCCTGGTACCGATGGAAACTGAGATTATGGGTGACATTTCTGCACCCAAAGTCCCCAATCTGGGCATAGCGCTTAATTTCTCCATCACCAATTAATACAACAGTCATCAATTTCCAGTGAAATAACTTTTCTCCCCATTTTCTATATAGGCCTCTTTCATGACTCACACTAGTATTACTTCATGCATTCATGCAACTTTTAATCAAACTGTATTCTTGCAGGAAGGTTATGAGTCCTACTGTGCTGTGCTGCACACACAAGCATGTATTTCTTTCCTCTCTCACTTTCACTGCTGTGTATGAAACAATCATGTACAAGTTACATGATGATATATTTTGCTGAAATGCACAAGAAGTCACGTCACTTGGGTACATGTACATGCACATATACAGTTTAACACAATGTAAGCATACACTGTATACCTTTGAGGGTTTTTTGCTGTTTCAATCATATGTATTCTTGCACAATTTCTTTCTTTCTTCTCTCACTTTCTTTGCTGGGAATGAAACTACACCATGCACAGAAAAATGGCGATATATAATTCAGCAGAAATGGGCATAAAAACTACATGTAGTTATGCATTTAGAGTTGATCATTTACCTGCATGCACATGTAAATTTTTGCACAGTGTAAGCGCTCTTTTAAGTTGTTGTTTTTTTTTCTGTTCCAATCATTGGTAGATATGAATATACTCCCTTTTCCATAATTTATAAACTGTCTCTTCAGATGTGGCAGTTTTATGGAACTGATCGTACACACACCCATCTATGTCCTAAAGCATGTACATGTGCATAGATGCTGTTCACAAGAAAATGCATGCTATTGTACAATGTACATGTAACAGCTTCTTCGTAAGTGCATAGCATGTGTGTCACATATTCAGAGTTACGCTGTGATGTCTGTATTGTGAATACTGTATATAAGTGTACATGTATATGTCCAGTGTAAGCTTTGTATGTATTTCTTCTCTGCAATGCCCGGTGATCAAACTATCTCTGTTCATGACACTGATATTGTCATTCACAAGACTGCCACAAGGATATATATATACTGTTTGTCATAGAAATATGCATGGTTTCAATTTGAATTTTAGTGAGGGATACTTCTGTATAGATGTGGAAATATCAATAACTGCAATCAAAATTGCATATCAGACTCAAGGTAATAAACAAGTGATTCATCAATTTGATCATCAATTTAATCATCAGTTTGATCAGAAATGAAAAGCCCAAATGACTTGCACCTTGAATGAGCAAAAACCATGAGCAAATCCATTATGGATTACACATTGCATGATGGTGATGCGTAGTGAATGATGGAGAGTGGTGTCGCTATGATGACACATTCTGACTCAAAGACCGGACGACTGAATGTGCTCAGCGGAGGAGTGAGTGTGATGAGGGGGACGATGAGGGAAGAGTGGTTTTTTTTAAGATGGAGGCCATGATGGGGTCGACATCCTTCATCCCTGTTTCCGGGAGACGGGCTTGGATGATGGTTTGAGGAGTGATGCACTGTGCTGGTGGTGCTGTCATGTGTGGTTTGGGATTGAGGGGGGAGACAGCAGAGGGGTCGATGCACCTCCGATGAGACGGTGGGTGATGCTGGTGTGGATGGTGGTCATTCTGGTGGTGGGATGACGTGGTAGTGGAAATGTGGTGACGATATCGGTGGCTGATAACACTGGTGGTTCTGGTGGTGGTGCAGATGTGGTAATGGTTGTTGCAATAAATGTGATGGTTTTAGTAGTGGTATAGTGGTGGTTATGGTAAAAGGTTGGTGGCATGTGGAAGTAAAGGAGGGGAAGTGGTGGTGATGGGGAAGTGGTGGTGATGGGGATGACGGTGGTGGTGGTAGTGGCGATGGTTTTGGCGATGAATGCGGTCATGATAGTGGGTGGTGGGATATTGAGGGGATGTGGTGCTGGTGGTAATAGTAACAGTGTTAAAAGTGGATATGGTGGTTCTTATGAAAATGGTGGTGGAAATGTGATGATGCTGATGAAAAATGTTAATATGAATGATGTTAATTTTTACAGCAAGTGGACTAATTCATGACATTAATAATAGCCAATATAATAATGTGGATATGATTCATAATATTTACATGGGTATCCAAACTGTCTTGCTTGAAAGAGCATGTAGGTTTGTGACTCTATTTTCATGTTTAGAACCATGTTGAACCTTATTATATCATCGGCGTTCATTGACGTTAACAATGTTTACGCCTTTCTCTTTCTTTTTAATTACATTCTAACGCACCTGAGGTCTTTATGTTCTTCATAAATTCTGGATATGAGTATTGTTTTTTCTCTCTTGATTGCTCACATACGTAATTGCAGTGTGCAATGAGCGAAGGTTCATGAGAGGGATGCATCAATTCTCGTCCTCATCCTCCCAAGGAAATTAAGCTGAAAATATTGTAGAGTACACCTGTACATAAGCTATCATAGTTAGGCATCTTTTCATGGAGTGCTCACATAACGTATGATAATTATGTAACATGACAACCCTTCTCCCATTGACAACAGAAGACAATATTCTCACAAGGATTACAATTGAAAGTGATATCCAGAGAGAATGGGGAAAAAGAGAATATTGAGGAGTGGAGTTTCAGAAAGGTGAGAAGAAAAAGGTTCTGCAAACTCCACACAGCAAAACGCAAACAAACAACTAGACAGGTAGTGTTACAAAACTTGCAGCTGAAAATGGAGAAAAAGTCACTTTTCCCATTTTCCCTCTATCCCCCATGCAGACACATTAATCTTTCACGATGAGACAAGTCACATCAGTCTCACAGCAAGGCAGAGAATCTAATTTATTTTTCATTCACAAGCTGAATTGTATTCCATAAACCACACACATTCACCCAAAATAAAAATGCATGATGTAAACTTGTCGCCTTAATTAGGATGAGAAGTATAATGATCTTCATCAGAAATATTGGACTGATTTCATGTCTCATAATCTTATAATCTAACAGTTGCCTGGATGCGAGCCTAAGTCTCCCTCCACCTCCACAATGCGTTGCTACAGTAACATGCGCTGATGTCTAAATACATAGAAGGTTTGGCGGGGTGTGAGCATGCATAATGGGGAATTGAGGATAGGCAAAACTGCACACAGACAGCAGGCTACACCTAGTTTGCAAGAACAAACCCTGTCAGTCATAACACGAACACAGGGTCTGAACTCTGAGACTACTGACTGCATTAGGTGCATAAGCTTTGTACTTAACCTGCTCATGTTGGATGCATCAAGATACTGACAAAGTTAGGGCAGACTCAAGGCTTTATGGAGTTTTGTTACATGTCATATAAGGTCTGTGCCCGAAGACTAACAGGTTTCATCAGTAATATGCTACATGTCTTGGAATAAAGACTTGACAGAGAGGTTGAGGCTAAAAAAGATGTGGGCAAATAATATCAAGTATTTACTACAAGGGAAGATAACTACTTCCAGATTGTGGGAAGGGGGGGGGGATTTGAAAGCGCTCATATCAAAACCCATTTGGTAATTGTTAAAATGTCAAAAACACAAGGAGAACAAAATAAAATAATAAGTTTTTGAACAGATATATGTTTCCATGCCATATTTTGTAAGGCCTCTTGAATATTTAAAATTATTACATCACGATTGTTATCGTGTTATGTTAAATGCACAATGAAGTAAACTGAACTCTCTCTCTCTCTCTCTCTCTCTCTCTTTCTAGTTCTCTCTTCTCTCTCTTTTCTCTCCTCTTTTCCAAAATTATATTACTGATTACAACCAAATTCTATTCCCATAGACATCATTAACAAAAACTGCAATGTCATATCCCGAGACAGAAGCTTTGCCTGAAAAAAAATTAACTTCACTCCCGTCCTGATCCCTTCAACACACTAAACACTTGCATATAACCTTACAGTGCCACATAATTTACAAAAATGTATTGCAAATGAGATATCATGAAGCAAATCATTATTTGTAGGCCAATGCGCTTGTTTTTCTTTTTCTTTGTTTTGTTTAACACGATCCAACAAATTTTCCATGGTATTTACCATCTCAATTCCTGATTACATTTGGATTTTAAGAAGGACAATCTTCTTTTGATCCAAAAATTACAGGCGACTCAGTCTTCTAAAAGTCGCAATTAATCCACATCAATGGCAAGTCCTCCGATGAATTGGCAAGTTACACTCTCCTATCTTGTACAGAGTTGCTACTGATACCAAACCCACGTTGATTTGCGATGGATTAGGATCAATCGCAACTCTTATTGAGACAGGGCCTAGTATTAAATTTGGCCGGTTTAAACTGCCCATAGCGCTCAAAGGGTTAATACTCGGCATGTATGTATGAATGATGTATGGAACATCGCAAATTCTCACGTACATTCATTGCACATGGCAGGTCTTTTCGCCTAACTACCACCGCCACACACTCAACCATGATAAACGGCATTAAGGCTGGCAGGGCACATAATATAGGACGTCTCGACCGACGGGGAAACGAAGTACGGAGCTGGTGTCGCCATCTTCCATCAACTCACATGAATTTATCATGCCTTTAATGGTAGTCTATGGACTTGCAAACTGTAAACGTTGTTTGGGTTTATCATCAAGGAATAAAGAAGGGTTCTACACCAAAGAGACATCTTATGAATTGAGGCAAAAGTTGCTTTGACGACCATGTACATGTAGTTAAAGATTTTAGCAGGCTCCTACATGTATGAGACGTTGCCTTTGAATCTCTGTATGTGTTCAAAACTGATCTTTGTTCCTTTCATCACATTATAATTTGCGAAAAACCAATTTAGAAACAACAATTTCTGACAAATGCACATTGCACAAGTTGTGTATAGTATAACATTCAATAAATTATTATTTTCAACTAATTTTATGAATTATGAATTAGCTTCATTTGTTTGTGCATAATACACTTCTTTTCCACTCCACCAATTTTTTTAAATTCTTTAACTCTCTTGAAGAGTAGAGCAAATATGATATGAAAATGCATGAAGACAATAGTGCCCAACTGCCCACATTTAGACTTTCGCCTCTATGTAAATTGCAAGAAGAAAAAAAAATATTTTATTTATCAACTCATCCAAGAATCTATTCGTCTGTGTGTGTGTGTATGTATGTCTCTCTCTCTCTCTCTCTCTAATATAATAGGGAGTGTCCTGATGGCGCGAAAGTGAGTATGGTAACCCCTCGTCAGATTGAAAATGATGCCCTTAATAAATGATGATGATGATGACCTGTAAGTATATATAAATCTCGCATCTTATGACTCTCAAACATAAATAAGGGCATCACCTACATGTAAATTAAGAGACTATTTCTGTGAGGACTGGTGTATCATCTTGTCCTCAAATGTTCACACGAATAATTCTCTGATATTAGAGTCTGATACGTTAAGACTATCCTGTCCGTCTCTATCATTGTATGCGTATCAGAAGAGCCCGAAGGAAGCTCACTTTATTGTGCATGAATGATTGGTTGAGCGTCTATGCTTCTTTATTGAAGACCTATCGCGAAAGCTCCAGTAATTCTTTCTCCCTTTTTCCCTCCTCTCTTCCTCTCTTAATTTCCTTTTTAAAAAAAATTCTTTCCCCTCTCGTATTCTCTTTCCATCTCTATTTCTAGATATTCATCTCTTTCATTTCCATTTCTCTATCTCTATCTCTCCATCTCCACTGTTTTTGAAAATCTAACGCCTTTATCCTCATCTCTATTTCTCTTTCATTCCTCTCTTCCACTCTATCCCCCACCCCGCCCCCTCTGTCTTTCTTTCTCTCTCTCTCTCTCTCTTTGCACTCCCTACATTGTATCTTCCGCTCCTCTCTCTCCAAGCAAATCCTCCATCTGTCTGTCTCTCTCTCTCTCTTCCTTTCCACCTCCCTCTCAACTCCCTTCTTCTCACACACTCCGGCTCCCTCCATCTCTTGCTCTCTGCCTCCCCCATCTCCTTTCTCTCTCTCTCTATCAGCATCCTATTCTGTAAGTTGGCCAGCCTCTCATGGTGGATTCTACCTCACAGGCCTCTCCTATAATGAACCGTGGTTCAGACTGCTGTATAAAACAAACAGGTAATCCCCTGGCAGCCATCCCATAAAAAAAATTGTAGCTTGGTAAAGTAGTGCGATAGTTCACTATCTCCCAATTCAATTCCAAGACTCTCTCACTCCACAAACAACCACAGACACTAAACAAATACAATTAACCAACTTCAGCATAGTGCTACAAATCTTTTGTATACTATTATTAGAAAATATTATCACAACAAAAGAAAAAAACAACTATACAAGACATTTACATGGTTGATGATTAAGGAGCATAAAGAAAAAAAAAATCTATATTGAGTCAACTCATTATTTTAATTGTTTAAGTTTTGGTCCTCCCACCCCTCAAAAAAATCTTTAAAGTTAATTTTTAATATTTAAAAGGTAACAATTACAAAGATTTTT
This sequence comes from Heliocidaris erythrogramma, assembly GCA_025617745.1. NCBI lineage: Eukaryota > Metazoa > Echinodermata > Echinoidea > Camarodonta > Echinometridae > Heliocidaris > Heliocidaris erythrogramma. The sequence goes on from CM046854.1 coordinate 57,416,926, forward strand.
GCTCTTCATATTTAGAGGCTCCATGTCGCTATACTTTATTAGAAACAAACTTCAAATATAACTTCTATTAAGAGATATTGCAAGTTTAAGTACACTGTCAATATATGCAAAAGTAACTTGTGAGTTGACAAGTATTTAGTTATTTTTCATTGATTTATTTATTTTTTTATTTTTTTTAATTTTTTTAATATTTTTTAAATTTATTTATTAGGTGGTCTGTCGTAGTCGACAGACCACCTCTTAATTTCGTCAGAATTTTCTTTATTATTTATTTATTTATTATTTATTTTTATTTTTCCACCACTTTCTTGTTACCATGATTCCTCAATATCGGCTGAGTCAATTTTTATCAAAATCTCTACAGTTATGAGGACTTATAAGATCAAGGTCGGGTATCTATTTCAAGGTCATCAGGTCATCGTGACGTCATCCAGGCGCCATTTTGTGAAATCACATTATCAATCATATCTTCATAACGAGTCATCAAAAATAAACCATATTTGACACACATGAACTTCAGGTCAAGGGTCAACATAAAATGTCATTAAAATCCGTGCGCGCATCATGACGCGCACGTACGCGCTCGTCAAAATTTTAAAATGCTTCAAATCACTTTTTAATCAAATTAGAGTATGGTTCAGGACATTTTACGCATTTTAAAATTTCCTGTCCGTGCGCGTCCGCGCGCGCGTTATGCGCGCACACAACGCGTAGAGAACGTAAAAACGCCGTTTTTTCGCATGTTTCATCTTCCTGATAATATTCTTGACAATTTCCAACTATTTACAGTCATTATCGACCTTCCATAATGTCGTACACGCGCGTCAAACTTTCAAATTCGTGCGCACGTCAAAGGGCATTCTAATGCAAAAAGTGGTAAAAACATGCCCATCTAGAATTCGCCATAGCTCCTCAGAAGGGGCGGAAACCCCCCAATTTCTTTACATATTCTGAAAGCCTGTGAGTTGTAGATATGAATTCATGTAGAATTTTTGCCGATCTCATGTTCTAACGTCATCATATTTGCATATGAACTCAAAAAAGTGATTTTGAAAAAATTACGTCATCATTTTTGTATTCTTTTGATAATATTTCAGTAATAGGTGGTCGATTTTCTTCCAAATTTTGATATGTTATAGCTGAGACAATTCTCTACCAGATCATGCTCAACTATCTTCCATTTTGATGACGTCATCACAGTGAAATTTTCAATTAAAGATGCCATGTCCGAATTTTCCCTATTTGCGTGTTATGTCTATGGAAGATGTTTTTTTTTCGAATCATGAATCTACATGACATTGTTCTCTGAGCTGTAGCTCAGTTATTTTTGGTCGTTTTCCTTCCAGATTTTAATATGTTGTAGCTGAGACTATAAGCTTTTATAAGTGTGGTCTCCAAATTTTGATCAGATGTCGGGATCATGCCCAATTTTGAACTACCAAATGGGATTTGAGAATCCCGTTTTTCGTTTACGTGTTATCTCTATGGGAAATATTTTGGTCTATCGGTAAAGCACATGACTACCATGGTCAAGGTACCTGGTTCGATCCCCGGGGCCGATTTTTTTTTTTTTTTTTGCTTCTTTTTGCCTGTCATTTTAACATCCTCTTCGACTATTGTAACATAAAAAATCACAAATCATGTAATAACCTGTCTTATTTTCGGTATTATGTCTATTAGAAAGCAGTGTGCAGTAGTTTATGTACAACCCTATGGAAATTGTGATTTCCTGTATTAGAGCTATGGTGTTAATCTCCCAAGTATCCTGTATCATCATCATTATTATCATCACCGTCATGATCATCATCGCTACTATTATATCATCGCCATCATCATTATGTCATTATCATCATAATCACCGTTATCATCACCATAATCATTTTACAATGACCGTTACACATTTTGCTACATTCCTGTTCTCAGGAAGCATCTCCATTCATGGCATTCTTGACATCCTATCTTCTGTTTAGTATTTCCCCATTAATATGATCATCCTGATTACAATCATGATCGCGCTAATTTAAGGACAGACCACCTAATTCGTCCTCGTGACGAATTCAATTTCTAGTTTATATTTATTTTTTATTTAATTTATTTTTTTACTTTTTATAATTTTTTTTTTTAATTTATTCTTATATTTTTATTTTTTTATTTTATTATTTTTTTATTTTATTTATTTATTTATTTATTTTTTTTTTTTTTTTTTTTTTTTTTGGGGGGGGGGGGGGGGGGGGGGGGTGATAAGTCCCCTGAAGAGACAGCTATTCTTGTCCCCCCCCCCCCCCCAGTTGATTACAAGAGTAAGTACACATGTGCAACGTTTATGACTATTTAATCACGTTTTAGTAGGAAAGCACCTACATGTACAAGTAGTAAATAAAGAAATAACCAAAATGAAAATATTAATAAACATTTAGGAATAAATGGTGCGTATCCAATCAAATTTACCACAAAGAATCAATTTGTACTTTCTTTTCATCCTCATATTTTCTCAAGGGTATAAATTAGACTAATCAAAAACGTTCATTTGGTCGCCCATCTCTTTTGCCAGATCTCATTTAAAGGTCAGAATTTAAAAAGTTAGCCCAGCATCAGTTGATCCCCACGACGATTGTTTTGATAATTGGGTGAAGGAAATGGGAGCAATGAATTGTCTGGGCAATAACTATTCCGCAGGCTAGAGTGGTATGTGGTCAATTTCATAATTGACAGGAAGTTTTCGATCTACTCTTATAACTATATCGGACTGATCTTTAGAATTGAACTAAATACACATGCATGACTTGTGAAAACAGAGACCCTGGCAAATATCTAATGGCAGATATATAATGAATATGTTTTATCACCACAAAATTTATTATCAACTGCCAAATACTATTAATAGTTTTGATTCAAAGGAAATGTTAAATTATGTCCCATACGATGTATCTTTTATTGAATTTCAGCCAACAGCATTGCCAGCAACCCGTGTCATTTTTTTTTAAATATAGAAAATCCTTTGAAAAAGTCACTCCCCTTTATATGCTCAACAAAAGGGGGATTATTTCCTGAATTTAGTCTTACCAAAGTTATCTATTTAAAGGACAGAAGGCCAACTGGCTCATAAAATCTTGGTCAATTTGACTAGCAACCCAAAATAGACTGTCATAGAAAGGGGGAAAAGAGTGATAGTGACACAGCAGGAAACAAAAATCCTTATGGGTGGGACTGAGGAGCTGGTCACCAATGATATTTGGGCAATGTCAAATATGTTGTGAGAGTGGACAAGGGGTAGATGTGTAGTGGGGGTTTATGTTGGAAACTGGTGTAGCATGGGCAGAGACATCGAGGGGGCACCAGCATTGCATCATGAGGGTGGGGGGCCATGGTCACAGTGGGTTGGTGACATGCAAATCAACAATATCATTATTTTAGGAGGGGGTGTGGGATGAAGAGGTAATCGCATCCTATTTTAATATCCTTTCATATCCCCCTCTCCTTTCGTTCATTTTCCCCCCCTTTTCATTAGGGGGCATATGCCCGCATGCAGCTAAACCACTTATGTTTATAGAAGCGCAAAACTTTTGCGAATTTTGGAGTTGTTCAGATTCGCAAAAGTCTCATGCTGCAAAACAAATGAATCACAAATGACGAAACACATTTTACAAAAGTTTTTTTTTTTTCTATTAAGACAATCACATTAACCACTGCACACAGCATTTCTGGAAGCTAAGGCCCCAACAGCATCCTATCATTCATTTAAAAAAAAAATTAACATACACCCCTGACGTACAGGAAGCAACTGCCATCTTCAGTGTATCTTCATTAGCAAGTGTACTAAAGTATCATGATGGAACAACTGCATGTCCGATGTTCCTCAAACTGTCATTATTGCTTCTATTTTTAACTGAATCACCTAGAGGGTAAAAGGTATAGTGTTGGAGAAGGACGCAGCCATTAGAAAACTGGAGACAATTTGTCTAGTCTTTAGGCAACAGCCCCTCTGAAATCAAACTAGTGAAGAGAAGCTCAATGGGCTAGGTCACCTGGGTGATAAGCCAAAGAGCTGAAACATTACTGATAAAAAATGATACATGTACTTGCCTTGGCAGACACACAGGGTCCTGATTATGTTCAATAAAGTTGGGCAAGCTTACAGAGACAAAGGTGCCCATATTGACTAATGTCATAATGTTTTAACTATCTGGTTCTTAATGCAATACACCCTTTATAATAACCTCCACTCTGATGGATTGCACAAAAGCCTCCATAATTATTGTTCTCAGGAATGCTATTTTAAGGATTATTCTTCAAAGCTTGCACATAATCCAGCACCACAAAAAATGCTTCTGAAAATCATTGCACACTCCAATTTCCTTTCTATAATATACATCTATGCAGCTAACTAAAAATGAACCCTTTATGATAACCTCCAGTTCATAAAAGAATCCACAATCATTGTTCTCTGCTATTTTAAGGATTTTTGTTCAGTGTTTGCCCATTTTCCACAACCACAACACATTTCCTTAATGTAACCCTATACTGCCAATCATACTTTATCCAATTAGTCAAGCCCAAGATTTATATTTTGACTGATGTGATGGATAAATTTGCCCAAGGTCCTCTTAAAACCCCAAAGTCAACAAACTTTTTGTTATATAGCTAGTCCTGTTGATTCTAGTGCTGTTCACACTTACAGCAATTAGTAAGATTTTTCAATCACAATCACATTTTTATAATGAGTGAAGGAAGAATTCTCACCAATAAGCGAGATTTTGATGATGAATCAAAATACATCAATAGTGCATTTATTTGTTTTTGTGTGCATGGGGCATGGGCATGTGTGTGTGTGTCTGTGATTACTCCTTGGAATATAACCATGATTATTTTCCTTGTGCTCTATGTTACAAGGAAAGTCTGTGGAAACATGACAAGAAAATCAAATTTATATATTAGGCTTACAGCGAGATTTGAATCACTGTACAAAATCCAACTTTTTTCTTTGGTGTAAATGGGCCTTCTGAGTGACTGTCCACACATTTGAGATGTCTCTCCACAGGCACTGAACATCAAAGCAAAACAAATAATCCTTTTTACTTGTCAATGTAGTGTTTATCTGACAATATAACTGCTGGAAGCTACATAATGGATTGATTTGAGACTGAGATGCTCAGATATATGCTTCATCGTACTACAAGGTATAAAGTTGCACAATTTCTATCCGATCGAACCGCCCCCTCCCCCAGTTTCTTACAGCTCATTTACAGTTTTGGTTGGAAAAAGGAAATTGGGAAAAGACAAGTTCAGTATAGTCTCATGTTGTTCTTGTATCAAGAGAGGTTTGAACGAGATCATGTGGTATTCCATCCATGATTTCCATTGAATTTTAGTGTAAATATATGTAAGGAATGCTAGATCATGGTAACATACTGGCCTACGCTAGGACCTTTCCACCCCGATGGCTATGGCAAGCTTAATGCCCAATAAGTCAGATAAACTAAGTTTATCGCCGATAAACTCAGTTTTTCGAGCGATAAACATAGTTTTTCGAGCGAAAAACTAAGTTTTTCGAGGGAAACTCTGCTTATCAATTGAAAAACTTAGTTTTTCACGATAAACTTAGTTTTTCAATCGAAAAACTTAGTTTTTCACCGATAAACAGGGTTTTTCTCGATAAACAGAGTTTTTCATTTGATATGCAGAGTTTCTCTCGATAAACTCTGTTTATCACTCGAAAAACTATGTTTTACGGTGAAAAACTTAGTTTATCGGCGATAAACTCAGTTTTTCGGCGATAAACTAGGTTTTTCAATTGATAAGCAGAGTTTCTTGATAAACTAAGTTTATCACTTTGAAAAACCTTGTTTATCGAAGTGATAAACAGGGTTTTTCGAAAAACTATGTTTATCAAACGATAAACACGGTTTTTCGGTGATAAACTAAGTTTATCGGCGAAAAACTCTGTTTATCAATTGATAAACAAGGTTTTTCGAAAAACCTTGTTTATCAAACGATAAACAGGGTTTTTCGATATGCAGAGTTATTGTAAATCTACCGCGAGTGGGCGCTACAAAAGTACATAAAGAAACTGGCCTGTGAGCATCGAACTCAAACATAGTCAGCAAAATGCCTTCTTGTGAACGATCGACTTCTTTCTTTCATTTAATATATCTTCTTCAAAGAAATCCATAAGGAAAGCGAAGAGAATAGATAGAAGGAAAAAACAAGGAAATATAAAGAAGGGGAGAGGATAGATGGAAGGAGAAACAAGGAAATACATAAAGAAAGGGGATGATGGAAGGAAAAACGAATAAATCCATAAGGAAAGAGAAGAGGATAGATGGGAGGAAAAACAAAGAAATATATAGGGAAAGGGGGGAGGAACGATGAAAATAAAAACAAAGACATACATAAGGATAGAGAAGAGCATAGATGGAAGGAAAAACAAAGAAATACATAATGAAAGCGAAGAGAATAGATAGAAGGAAAAAGCAAGGAAATATAAAGAAGCGGGAGGATAGATTGAAGGAAAAACAAAGCAATACATAAAGAAAGGGGAGACGATGATAGATGGAAGGAAAAACAAAGAAATCCATAAGGAAAGAGAAGAGGATAGATGGAAGGAAAAACAAACATATATAAGGAAATAGAAGAGGATAGATTGGAGGAGAAACAAAGAAATACATAAGGAAAGAACAGAGGATATAGAATTTAATGTATTTCTTTTTTGTTTTCCTTTCATCTATCCTTTTCTCTTTCCTTTTTTTTTTTTTTGCTTTTCCTCTTCTATATCCTCTCCCCTTTCTTTTTGTATTTCTTAGTTTTTCCATCCAACTATCCCCTCCAGTTTCCTTATATATTTCTCTGTTTTTCCTTCCATATATCATCTCCTCTTTCCATATGAATTTTTCTGTTTTTCCTTTCATCTATATCCTCCCCCCCCCCCTTTCTTGATGTATTTCTTTGTTTTTTCTTCCATCTATCCTCTTCTCTTTCCTTTTGTATTTCTTTGTTTTCCCATTTCATATCCTCTTCTCTTTCCTTATGCATTTCTTTATTTTTCCTTTAATATTTCCTCGTCTCCTTTCCATACTGTATTTCTTTGTGTTTTTCATTTGATCTATCCCCTTCTCTTTCCTTATGTATTTCTTTGTTTTTTTTTCCTTTTCTTCTATCTTTTCCTACCATTGTTGTGAGTGTGCGCTTGAAAAGGAAAGAGAAGAAGATTATATTAAATGAAAGAAAGAAGTCGATCAGTACATCACAAGAAGGCATTTTGCTGACTATGTTTGAGTTCGATGCTCACAGGCCAGTTTCTTTATGTCAGTGCCGTATATAGAGAGAGTCTGGCCAACTCGGTTTCAGTTGGGTAGCAACATGGCGTATATTCCTTTGTTATGTATTAAAAGCTTGCAACAAAGGAATATGCGCCATGTTGTTACCCAACTGGAGCCGAGTTGGCCAGACTCTACATACGGCATCTATATATCTCTATCTATATACGGCACCGCTTTATGTACTTTTGTAGCGCCCACACTCGGTAAATTTAGAATAACTCTGCATATCGAAAAACCCTGTTTATCGTTTGATAAACAAGGTTTTTCGAAAAACCTTGTTTATCAATTGATAAACAGAGTTTTTCGCCGATAAACTTAGTTTATCACCGAAAAACCGTGTTTATCGTTTGATAAACATAGTTTTTCGAAAAACCCTGTTTATCACTTCGATAAACAGGGTTTTTCAAAGTGATAAACTTGGTTTATCAAAAAGCGATAAACTAAGTTTTTCACCGTAAAACATAGTTTTTCGAGTGATAAACAGAGTTTATCGAGAGAAACTCTGCATATCAAATGAAAAACTCTGTTTATCGAGAAAAACCCTGTTTATCGGTGATAAACTAAGTTTTTCGAGTGAAAAACTTAGTTTATCGTGAAAAACTAAGTTTATCAGTTGATATGCAGAGTTTCCCTCGAAAAACTCAGTTTATCGGCGAAAAACTCAGTTTATCGGCAATAAACTGAGTTTATCTGACTTATTGGGCATTAGGCTTGCCATAGATGGCTCCCCACACAACAGTCCTCGGGCTTCGTGTGGAGATAGCATGAGTGTCACTGTGTAGTTTGCAGGCAAAAACCCTGGTCAGTCGTAAAAGAGATTCTGCGCTGGAAGACTACCATATAGGCCATGTACTGTAGCTGCTCCTGACACATGACCAGTAGGTAGCTGAATTAGGCTTCTCTCAAGACATGATTTTCTGATAAAGTGTCAAATTAGAGTCTGTGCTTGCAGACTAGTCACTGTGTGTAGAATACACATAATCCTCATAGGTTTTTGCACATGTTATAGGGTATAGTACAGTGCAAGCTGCCATTGTTGGTAAAAATATTATATTCTATTCTATAATATATATTCCATATTCTATAATATCTTCTTTAAGAAGGAAGAGGTGATCAAAGTTGGATATTTACCCCTAGGATGGCAATATGAGCTGAATTGATTCTTAGGAATGTCTTAAATATAGTGTTTGTATTTCTTGTACCATTTCTGAGACAAGTTATCCACAAACCAAGAAAGCCTCTTTGTGCCAATGAACAAGTACGCACAAGTTTAATTTACGTCACTGATCTTTCTACGAAGAGAACTTGATGATATATGATGTAATAACCCCTCCATGGGTATTTGGGCAGCTAAGGAACCAAGAGGCTCCCTTCCGAAACTATTGTTTGGGCTGACGTTTTTCTTTCAAATTTTCAAAGAGGAGCTCTGGTCCTGCTCTAGTAGGTCCTTTCACTGAGGAGGGTATGACAATAGAAGGCAATTTAGAGGCTAATGTAAATGGTTGGAGGGAAATAGTCTAGACTAATAAATTGAAGTGGTGGATCCAGGGGGGGGGGGGGGTTGCACAGGTCTTACAAATCTCAGAAGAGCACCCCAAACCAGAAACAACAGCAATGAAAACTAAAGTTTCTCACATTTTTGGAAGTCTGATTTGGGTCCACTGGGTAGTGCATAACACCTACATGTACGGGTATAATACTTGCTTTTGCTGAGGGCACATGCCCTCTCCTCCCCTGGATACACCACTCCTACTAATCTTGGACCTATTGGGGATCCTTTAAATGGTGGACAGAGACAGAGAGTCTCATCAACTTGTCTGTATACTGTATCTCTTTTCCTAAATACAATTATGAGATATATCAAAGTTATAAAGAATGTAATTACCGTCCATCACCCTCAGAGTTATCCTGCATAACAATATATAGGCTACGTTCTATCTTTGTTATCTGCACTTTTCTAATCTTGTATAACAATGGCTCCACATTAACAGAGGTCAGAGAGCAAATTATCCCCACATGTCCATCATAGCATAAAGCAGAACCTCTTTTCTGTTAAATGACCCACCTCCCCTCATTATAAAGGTTCATGTACAAATGTAGTATGGAGCACTTCTGTAATTTAATATAAATTAGGCTTTGAGATTTGTCCCTCACTTTTCATTTCTTTCCCAATGATTCCTTTCATTCTCTCTTACTCTCTCTTTTATTAATAGTCCTTCGCATTTAGCTTTAAATTCCTATACATGAAGACTCACATATAGGCTTCAGCAACAGAAAAAAAGTACATTGTACAAGGGAAACTCTTACACCAAGCTGGACTTCATATCTTTAGTGATTTCATGCATTATAACGTACTGAATGAAATTGTGAATTGAGCTATGGGGGCCCTTTTTTTGTTTGCATTTACAGGCGATTTTTGAGAATTTCAGGGAATAAATCACCCATGGACAATTGTTTCGCTGATAACCCTAAATGTATATGTGCACCATTCACTCCGTAATGAAACTGCTTTAAAAATTTGTCTCGCTTTTCAAAACCAATGGTTCCTGAAAATTCAACTTCTCTAATTTCACACTGAACTTCAATTACTCGGGAAATAAAAAGGAAAAAAGCTTATCCTTGGATTCGTAGCAATTACCATAAAGTACCTCACATCTAAAAGACTAAAAGTACTTGCCGTATATTTGCATAATTGGAAATTATTTGACAAGACCATAAAACAAGCCCTATTCACTCGAGTGTCACGGGCCGCCACGCAAAGATGATTACTTGCCCTTCTCATCTGCATGAGATGATTAATTGAGGTATGGATCGATAATGTGCATATGCCTGCCACCTGCGCCTAGATGAGTGGAATTGCACTTGTGTGTGCAGTACCACAAGTACAACATACATGTACATGTAATTGTATATGTACATGTATACAGCTTGTTGGATACAAGTGTATTATTTGTACACACTTGAGAAACAGCAGGAACAGGCATATACATGTATGCACAATGATGTGTAGATGGACATATTTTATAAATATGTGCATACTTAGCATTGTTTATACTTTACATGTCAGTCTGTTTATTTAACAAGTATTTGAATTGCAATACAAATTGTGCATTAATTTAGTTAACAAAAACTATATAGGGCTGACATGAACAATTTCGAGTATCATTTATGCCAGCATGTGTACACATTGCATATATGATTCAAGATATTATCACTTTATTTGCATTTTGTCAAGTTTTTCTTCAGATTTTGATCAATGAATGAAAGTGTATACAGACAAGGCATCACTTGTCATGCCAGACAGACCTAAGACATTGCTAAGTAATATAGCAGAGTATTTGGAAAGGAATGAAGATAGGAAAAGGAAGAATTGTGGGGTAAGATTCAAGACTTGGCCTGAGCTGGCTGTATGCATGGTCTCTAGAGATACATGTAACTACCCTGGTAATGTGAATATTATGCCTGCATGCAGCCTCATTAAGATTCGTTGTGAAGTCCGAGCCATTTACCAAAAGCTTAAGCAGCAAGACAAAAACATACATTTGAGCCGAGAGTGGAGAATCATATGGCATTTAGGACTTCTTTAATAAAGCACCATCTCTTTTCTCCCTTATTATCCACTTTCTCTTGGCTCTTTTCCCCTCCTCATTCCATCCATTCCATTTTCACAATTTTCGTCAGTTCCACATCTCCCATTTCTCTCAATTCCTATATTTCAATCTGTTCTTGCTTAATATCAAAGCACTCAAAGGCACTCAGGCACTAACAAAAATTCTCAATCATCTTAAACCTTATTCCCACAAATGAACTTTCCAAGAACCAACCCCCATATTCATGCAATGAGCCCGACTACAGTGTACATATATATCTACAGATATACATGCAAATATCATTATATGTAATTCTAACATGATGAATAAACCATTACGCCCCATCCATAAATTCTCATCATGGAATTCTGATATTAAATACGAACTTTTAAATACACCGTCTTCCTAACGAACAGGTTAACCCATAGACTACCGAATTCTCTAATATTCTCCATGGCTTTCCAGGAGCCATCCGTTTCCTGTGGGCAGCGGGTTAAGCATAAATAATACTCCCACATAAAGACTAACATTTACATTTGAACCTACAGCTTATGAAATGCACACATGTACACCCACATTCCATTTATTCCTTGGATGCTTTCAGCGCCTCATAGGGCAGCTGGGCTAAAGCCAGGGTAATAATATTTAGGCGCTTAGAAACATTGTATTAAGCGCAATAAAAATGTTATGTATTATTATTATTATTATTATTATTATCACATATCTACATCTCTTTAAACTGCTCATCATCCCCTTCCCCTCATGCATAATATTCCCCAAGATGTAAGAAGGAATTGACATCTTCAATATGTCAAAATATTGCAAAAAATGCTATGAGTGGCATGGGCAATAAGGGTACATTGCAGAAATCCATACATGCCCATTTCTTCTGCAAAGACAGAAAAGCATTAACTTTTTACAAAATAGCATCTCAGTAAATGCCTTTCTGGCACTAACCAGACAATTTCTTATGATATAAGGATGCAAATACATGTATTCTTGAGAAAAGGTTAGTCTTTTCTGGCTCTCAGCAGGTCATACATGTACATACGTCTCTCACATTTCATACCCCTTTTGTCCGAGCAGTGGAGAGAATAGCATCTCTAAATTAGGTTTCAAATCTCACTTGTAAACATGTATGTACCAGCTGCTGAGAGCTACAATGTAGAAGGGCATTAAATCAGTGCAAAATGATACGAGTTAATGCCCTTCTGCCTCTGAGCAGATCATTCGTGTATCTTTTTCCCCTACATTTAAAGGGATACTCAACCGCAGATTGTGAGCGTTTTAATGCCTCGAGAGGGCACCGTGATCGTTACCTGATCATGCCGTTGCCCCGCGGGGCGCAAACCTCTGACAGACAGGTCGCCGCACAACATGCACGCTCCGCCCGAGCTCGAGCTTTCGTGCGAGATTCGGTCGCCTTCGTACAGATGGGGCTTACGCAATCCTGACTTTCCCCACGGCCGCCTGGTGGCGTATCCCTTTAATGCTTTTTATTCAGAGTAGGACAGAAGTTTCTTAATCTCACTGGTACACACATCATCAGTCCACAGCCAGAAGGATGCTGCATGACTCTCTATCAAGATATTAGTTTACATCTTTCTTGCTCTCAGTCAATGATGTATGTTTCTCACAATTCATGCGCTCTATTCAATTCACACGATTGCAAGGTATGACTCATGCAGTCCCACTAATATCATCACTCATGCAAACATCGTAAATCCTCCCTTTCTCTCCTATTCGCAAGGAGTGAAAGTACACCCCATGGCGGGTGAGCCTTTGAAAGGCTCCAGGACGAGAGAAGGATTTTATTCAACACGAAACAGCGCCAAGGGGACATTGATCAGACTGGTAATCATTCACGACTAAGAATTTTAAAATTTGGAGAGAGAGAAGAATGAATTACAGCTTTAGATACTAGTTGAAATGAAGACTTTGTAAAGAAATGATGAAATACATAAAACTCATCCCCAAAGAAATATTTCTACAGAAAAATACATGCAGGTGCATGTACAAAACAGAGACCTGTACATGTACGGTACACGTATGCCTCCACCTTTTAATGGTTGTAGCAGAAATAAAGCAAGTTACAAAAATGATGTTTTTGAAATCATCACTTTAAGATGAAAATAAATCAAAGGAACAAATAATATTTCCTAATGTACTCATGAAAACTTCTAACCAAGCCCCACAAACCTAATTAATACTCAAAATGGAGAAAAAAATACATCACATTTTTAGTTTCAACACCCAATGTTACTGCTGATAACAACATATCGTCCGTTTGGAGCCAGAAGTGCGTTAACTCTGGACAAAATGAGTTAACGCCTTTCTTGTTCCAAACAGACTATATATACAGTACATGTATATATATATTCAGCATACTTACATGTATGTATGTATGTATGTATGTAGCAAGATTTGAATGTTATCTCATTAACCTTTTGAATAATGGCAACCACAGACCATTAGGGATTTATCCTAGACAATTTGTCAGACAAATTCTCACAAATGCCTCATGTGAAAGGCTTCTCTGGCAACATTCGTCTTATCTTTAATCACTAATAATTCTCTCCAAGACTGTGGCATAGGGCCCTTAAGCCCTGTTCACATTTGCGACTACTATACTGTGATATTGCTGATGTACCTTGGTAAGCAGATTTTCTTGGACACCTTTCATATCATTTATCATTTATAATTTTTTTTTTGTCCTGGGCACCTATTAGCGCTGAGCCCTGCCCATATGTCCCTGTTCAGTATAGGTAATAATACATTGTTCACTCCGAATGGTTAGTAGTGCCCTTCCGCTGCGAATACACATAGTGCAAGGTAGATTTCAGGCAATGGTCTGACCCACTACTCAAAAATACATTTCTCTGCACAAGCAGTAAATGTTGGATTTATTTTGCAGACACCGTTCACATCTACCAAGTATCGCTAATAATATTCTCTTAGGTCTTAATATAGAAGGTTAGGTTGCATATATCTGTAAAATAGTATGGATAAGTTGCAGATATGAACAGGGATTTCGTGAAACACAGAAAGGCAGGAAGCATCCTTTGTTGCAGAACCATAACAAGTTGGTTCTTTGGTCTAAATCTGCAAAAATCTTGGCATTGTTCAAGCTCTTCTTAGAAGAGAATTAGCTATCAATTCTTACTTTGTATTTCAAAATCTGCTGTTCCATTGTTCCATCTTCTATCTGTAGGCAAGAGGATTGGAGGATTAGCTTACAGTGTTCAAAAGATAGGCTTCAGAAATTAAAGTGTCTGCCTTACATGAGGTTAAAGTCCAGATTTGAAATTAGCCATGCATCTGTTTGTATTTCAAGGAAAAGAGAAAAATATAAAATGAAATGTTCATTGCTTTCTCCATCCTGATTGCTCTGTAATGACATGTCAGACTTTTCTCCAAAATCAACGAAAGGACACTGTTCACTACCATTTCTCCTTTATATTTCATATGAAATCTAAATCTAAATTATTAGTCACCTAAACTAGAATAAGAAACCAAATTCTGACAAGGGCATAAATTAAAAATTTGCAAACCGGGATCTGTGCTAAATTTACAATTTCCTAACCGAGTTACCGCAATGTCAGCACTCGTAATTGGAGGCACTCCGTTGAAGTACGTCTAGACTGTCTTGTCTGTATGCAAAGTAGGATATAACAGAATGCGAACATGCATCGGGTCTCTCCCATCTCTCGCCATATTCCATTTTCCACTTAATCATGACAAGCTATAAGAAATGGAATGCATCCGAGCATACAATGTGTGGAAACTAACCTCCGACGGCAGACACAAGGAAGGATGGGCGGAAAGAGAAAGATATAAAGTGAGAGTAAGAATGAAAGCTGGAGAGAGAGAAAACAGAAGAGAAAGAGGTGGAAAGGGAGAACAAATTAACTTGAAGGGGCTGCAAAATACTCAGACACGTGGGAAACTTCATTAATTGAAGGTGGTGAAAAGTAAGAGCCTACAAAGTAGAGCAAAGACAAAAAAATATTGAATTGACTGTCAAAATTTTTTTTAAATGAAACTCTGCAAGTTTTTCATACATACCCTCTTCCTACCCCAGCCTGAAACCCCTACCTCATTGCTATCTCTCATTCTCTATCCTTCTTTTGTCTTCATAAGTTGCTCGCTCTCTCTCTCTCTCTTTCCATCTCTCTTCCTTTTTCTCTTCCTCTCTTTCATTTTCTCTTCCTCTCTCTCTCTCTTTCTCTCTCCCTTTCTCTCTTTCTTTTTTCTTTTTCCTCTTGCTCTCTCTTGCTCTCTCTCTTGCTCTCTCTCCTCTCTCTTTCCTATTCCCTTCTTATCCAAATGTGGCTGTCTTCTGATTTGTCTCAAATAATGTTAAACATAAATAAATATTAAATTTTGGGTAATCTCTGGCCTTCATCCAAATCTATGTTGGTTATTTTAGGGTTCTACTCACATGTAAGTAATACTTAGATAATAATAATAATAATAATAACGTCTATTTATATAGCGCTTTTCAGAAGTAAACTAATATCAAAGCGCTTTACATAATACGATACTATTAAGTAAGAGATCGGGACACACATCCCCTTTAATACAATTAAACAGTATCTCATGTACAGGTTGGCCTACATCCATTTTATTTTTTTTTTTCCTCCCTGAATTTATAATCACATCTTCCTGCATATCTGCATGCTGCACCAAACACTTCCCCCTACACACTATAAAGGAACACACCCGGGCGGAAATCATCATAATTGTTGCATGTCTGGAGGAAATTAATTAACCTAACAATCCACTTTTTGATGTCATTTATACATCATCTTCAATTATTCAGAACAGCTGAGATCTGGGGAAAAGATTTCTCCAGAACCTTTTCCCCCTTTTCACTTGGAAATCGTTGACACAGAGGTTCTGAAATCCTATTCCTGTTCAATTTCTCTGCCAGATACCATCAATTATCACAAGTGCATTTTTGTTTTTATCGTCTCTTTGAGAAATTTGACAGAATCATTCATGGAAACAAACTTCAAAATGTATCTTTCTCTATAGATGTAAAACCAAACACTTTCACATGCATGAAATGTTCGGTAATTTCGCGAGTTGTCCAGATTCGCGAAAGTTTTATGCCACAAAATGATTTAATCACAACTGACAAAACACCTAATTTTTCTGCAATTCACAAAGTTTATTGCTTTAAAAAACGCTGTTGTTTATATTTCAAGAAAGTTTCATGTTGCAAGCATTTCTGGTTGTAGAGTACATCATGAATCCAATATGAGCAATTCCTCCAAGCGTGCATTTATGCAAGAGGCATTCTACCTGGAAAGAATGAATTAGTGTTCTTTATTTGTATTTAGTAATCTCATAAAAAAGATATATACTTTTTAATTTTTCATGTTTTATAAGTGATTCAGTGTACATGTAAGCCACAAAAAAATGAAATGAACAATACTGTAAAACAGCAAAGTTTCGTGTGCATCAAACTTTCACGCATTTCGCGAGTGGTCGAGATTCGCGAAAGTTTCATGCCGCAAAATAATGAAATCACAATTGAGACAACATCCAATTATTGCAATTCGAGAAAGTTTCTTGCTACAAAATTGGCTGTCATTAACAATTTGCAAAAGTTTTATGTCCCGAAAGTTTCTGGTTTTAGAGAAAATAAATTTGTGTATATAGAACATGTATAAAGTGCAAGTAATTATTTCATCCTTCTGTTTTTTGTGGGTTTTTTTTTGTTGTGTTTTTATCATGAAAGACTAAAGAGAATGCAAGTCCTGTAAATTCATAACTATTTTTTATGTGTAAAACTCCTAATACCCATGTGAACTATATATCTACTCCAACTTGTTTGTGTACATATGAAGTGAATAATTTTTTGTTATTGACAATGTCTTGCGTGATATTTAGTGCTGATAAACAGCGGTCATACCCTAAAGGATATTGAGATATTGAATAGATTCTATTCAAAATGGAATTTAGGCATTCCTACGCTTACTCCACACATCAATCAAAAAATCGAAACTTTGTGGATAAGACTCAATATGAAGTGGTCCAATATTGGCACTGACATCGGTGCTAGTCTACATCCTCTCAGAAACACTTTGCTCTTGATATTTATCCATATTCTTTCCCTAAAGTAATAGAGATGATAATAATAATAATAAAAGGAGAAATTGTGAGCAAGTTTAACAACATAAGTGAGAAATATAGCTTACATGTACATATTTTTATTTGGTTTACCACGATAATTACCTACTCTATCATAATATTCAATAATAATCAATAAGTACAGCAGCTTTTTCTCGATATTGACTGTTTTCTCAGAGTGAAAATGAAATAGACCTCAACCTAGAAAACTTCTACAAAAACACTGACAGGTCGAAATACATTACATTATACTCGTCCTATTCTGTTCATTTTTTTCCCACATTTTCTATCAATTTTCTTCTGAAAAAAATTATATTTCTTTTTCCAGGCAAATTTTATTTTTTCCTCTTTTTTCACAAAGCACTTAAAAGCTTTAGCAGTTATAGCTTCTGCATACTTATTCCACTTTATAGCCAAATATAAAAAATAAATAGCCCAAAAATGGACAACCATATATTGCAAAGACTTAGAGTATATCAAAAAAAAGTTTGATTCTATAAAACTACACCTAGAACTTGGAATGTACCCCAATGTAATAACACCGCGCTACAGCCTTATCGTGTAAATGAACTTGTACAGAGGGTTCAGGGTGAGGTGATACAATAGACGGGCACACAATAGATGCTATCAAATCGAGGGGTGATAATATTGTCCAAACCGTCCGTAAACACCTGCCCTTACAAGAAAGTGCACAATATGCAGCAAAACAGGGGTAATTTTGGGAAGCTCTTTATCGTTAGCGACGATCGTGACAGCCCAAAAGAGGGCCAGCCTCGAGGGGTGATCGCTGGAAAAGGAATTTAGAAGGGAGAGGGAGAAGTATTCTATTTGGAAGGGAAAACAATGTGAAAAGCTAGCCTTGAGGTGGTACATCAGTCCATGTTTACTAGATGCTATTGGGGGAATAGGAGAATAGGAGAATTTAGGCACAATGCAGACCCATCTTATTTGAGAAGGACAAGCATGCAGATTGATATTTGAATAGATGGAAGCGGTATTTTTCCCACAACCTACATTATATCAGCATGGAAAATGAGTGGAGAAAATAGAGAGGGTACAATGTTGTGGCCATTTGTGGAAATCGATACTGGGGAATACAATGGAGCAGTTTGCTTGGAAATTAGGCCACATATAATTGCATACATGAAGTAAGCTTTCTTTATCGATATTAATAATGTGAATGCCAAACAGCAAATTGGATGTAGACAAGGGGAACAGATGCCCCTGTAAAGCTATAGAAAAAAAGGTCCACTTTTATGGGGAAAGGGGAAGTGGGGCTACATGTAAATGCACTTTAAACGGATACTCGACCGCAGATTGTGGACGATTTAATGTCGCGAGGGCACCGTGATCATTACCTGATCATGCCGTTGCCCCGCGGGGTGCAAACCTCGGACAGACTGGTCGCCGCACAGCATGCACGCTCCGCCCGAGCTCAAGCTCTCGTACGAGATTCGGTCGGCTTTGTGCAGTCGGCTTCGTGCAGTCGAAATGTAATCCCGCTTAGTCAAACGGACGAGTTTGACACACAAACTTGTGTACGAGTGAATGGGGCTTACGCAATCCTGAGTTTCCCCACGGCCACCTGGAGGCATATCCCTTTAAGTTTGAGATTAAAGAAATGGACCCTAGGAAAGGCTCACAGGTTATGTAGGAATTCACATTCCTTTTATTCTTCCAGGCAACTTTGGGAGGTGCAGCTGGGGAAGCCAATTTATTCATTCTTAACTTTTTATTCTATGTTCCCATTCTATTGTACCTTATTAAATGACGAATAAACAATAATAAAATTTTAACATTTATTGACCTACTTTGTAAACAGAAAATTTGACTTGCATGTACACTACTCAAAAGAAGCAATTTAAAGTTTCCAAACCTACATGTACATGTATGTATGTCTTCATTTTCTTATATGATACCCATGATACCCATCATACTCCCAACACTCGCATCCAATTTTTTTTCTTTCTTTTAAAGTCCTGCTCACTGCATTTAGAAATTATATCAGTGATTCATTAGCCATTGACGTAACCCAGCTGTAATATTTACCTGTTTAAAATGAAAATAACAAGATTCCTCAGGTGACAAACAAGAGTTGTTTGTTTCCTTACCCTTAAGAGCGTGAATTTAGTACCCACTCATTTACTTTGTATTTTGAAGAAAACAACCTGAGCTCTGAGAATGGGCTAAATGCTAGTCTACACCACAGACCTTATCCTTAATGTTTCCTACTGGGTACGCTTCCGAATCCTTATCTTTTTTAAATTCAACATGGACACATATAAATTCCACCTGTACACATATACAGTCATCAATAGGGTATTACAAATTATTGGGTGGGGGAGGGGAGAGAAGTGTTAAGTTTAATGACACAGAACTTCTAAACTCTTATAAGCATTCACATGTAAACAAAATCTTTTTAAGAATCTCCAACAGTAGAGCCTACATGTACACATACCCTTCATATTCCAAGAGCTTCAACTTGACAATTTATTTATATTCAATCTTGACTGAAGCTTTGTAAATAAACTCACATTTACTCGATCCACAAGAGTGTGTAAGATCAAAGAACATGTTTCAAGTTGTTTATTGTTTGAAATAAATGTATGCTGGAGTTCTAAAGGCCATGCAAATAATAGGCCATGCAAATAATGGTCCCTGGTATCACTGGCAAACTAGTACATATACCAGGGTAAATGGGTAAACCACTGCAGACTACATACATGTACTTAAATGTATCTTTTTAATTAAATAAAAGAAAGAAAAGGATTTGCATCAGTTCCAGGGGCAATATAATGTCTTAACATATTATTTTGTTCCTATGGAAAGTGTTTTATGGTAGACCTACAGGTAAGGCCCGACACTACATATTACATACCTGCCAACCCTGAAAGCTAAGCAATAGGAACAAATTATTAAGAAATTTTCCTATACTACAGACAAATTTGTACAGAAATAGGAACACACGGGTTACAATGGCTCTTTTCTTTTCCCCCAAATAGAAATGTTCCTATTTAATAGCAACAGTGGGCAGGTACGCATATTAATGAAATTAAATTTGACAGGAAAGAGAAATATTATGGATACCTTCACAAGCAATGGTACATGTATTATGTACCTGCATGCTCCTGCTTCTTGTAGGCTAAAGCCAGTAGAGATAATTTACATGTCGAGGTCTTTTGTACTATTAGAGGATCATTCATCATTGGATGTTTCGGATCTTGGTAAGTTTCAAGCCATACAAGAGGGTAGACCTGTAATTATGGGTGGTGCTATCACTATGGTGGTGCTATCACCTTAGTTTCAATTGAGAGAGTTTGAAGGCTGGGGTGCCTTGCAGACAAGGCATTTTATCTACAGTTTTCTCTCTCAACCCAGGTATCAAAAGGGTATCCACTATCTACCACTATTACTTTCCTAGAATGCACTGTGTAAGTACTGTAAAATTTACCAGAGCTACATGTACATGTACTACCAGTAATAATTAATTCAAAAAATGATTGGGAAACCCAATAACACATCACAAGGTGTACCACAATACAATTTGTACCATCAGGTACAAAACCGCCTGCAGGAGAGGAAGATTTCTTGATTTAATTATGCTGTATCACCTAACACCATCATACATGTATGACAGAATGTGTCCTAGGTGCACCTATCAATCTTCCCCAAAGCACAGCATAACATGTCACAGCACCATTCAATAAAGCCTAACGCAAACATACTCAGCTGCACTCATTTATACAAAAGCTTCCATCTTCTAAAAGGGAATCACAGAGTCCCTCTGCCACTAACAAAGCCCATTCTTGTCATGTTTATCTTTATTGTGTCAATGCTAAGTTGTCAAGTGATGGGGGCTTTGAAGTGTCCCCCTTGTTGTGATTTTGTTTCAGCAAGGAGTTGGTTTTAGCAGGAAGCTGTGGAGGGAATGTTACAAAGATGGACGTTTGTACATTTTACTTGCTCAGAAAGCATGCACAGAACAATAGCATGAGCTATTTGAATTTACATAGTGCTAGCAAGGACTATTACAAAGCAAGGGCTCAAAACTATTAAACAGCATTCCATGGCACAACAGCCCTACATTTTCACTCTGGACTCCAAAATTCATAATGAAACAGGAGGCCAATTCATACAGACCCTACAAAGGCTATAATCCAGTATCGCATATCCATTGTTTAAGCTGTTGTACACTTAAACGTGTAACAATACTGCGCAAAATGGCAAAATGCTGCCCTCTGTTGCGTACAAATGTCTATGGAGTAAACCCGGAATAGGGCAATATGCAAAATACTGCCCCCTCCTGAAACGGATTTGGAGTAGCGTGCAAAATAGGAATTTTATTTTGCAGCTAAAATGCCTTGTATAGGCAATAATGTAAACTGTATGTTTGCTTGCAAGAACATTAGGAACATTGTAAATCAACCATATGTAGTAGTATCTAGACAAATGCAGTAAGGTTGTACGTCTCTCAGGGATGCCACTTAGAATTGATAAAAAAGTAGGAAAAATCATCTAGAATGGTCCCTTGTGTACATAAAAAATGGTTTTCTATGGCTAAAAATATGTTGAAAAAAGTAGGAATTCCTACTTTTGTCTGAAAAGTGGCATCCCTGCTCTCTTGGACCAATCATAGATACACACACAATGTACAGGTGAAGAAATTATGGCATTGCACATGTAGTTACTACAGAACAAAAACATGTTGCATCCCATCTTACGAACTAGTGGAGGAATCAAGCTTTCCAAACGGCTTACAAGTAGACCAAACCAGGGCTAGTAGGTAAGCGCAAGCCAGCTGGCAGGCAAAGCTACTTGAATTATAATACTTGAATTTTCACAGGTACAGGTCTTTATATTTGGCAAGATGTTTCTAAATTAGGATACATGTAATGTATAAATGTATGGAAGAATTATTCATTGTACTACAACAAAATCAGGCATATATATGATAGACCTGTTTATAAATCTTTTAACAGGGTACATGGGGTTAATGTAAAATGTATCCTTGAGTGAGCAGTAATGACAATACACCTGGATGAAAACAATGCTTGGGACCCTATTTACAATGATCATGCACCTGACTGTATCTCAACTAAACAATACTACTAGGGATTAGGGATTTACTGTCTTTTTAATAAAATGAGACAATTAAGGCCCCAAGAAGTTCAATGTGGAATAGACCTTTCTTATTAGAGAAGACCATAGCTAAAGCTCCTTATCCTAACCAGCCTCTAAAGACCCATTCATATCAACAAGAGGCTGACTTAATCCTAACATTAAGCACCCCCCCCCCCCCCCCTCAACGCGATTCACCAGTTCTCTAAAGTTATAGATTGTACAGGCCTATATTGTACATGTATGTACATATTGCCCTTTGTTACATGTGCCATAGCATGTCCGGGTCTGAATTTACAGTTGTGTAGAATATTTGAAAAGGAATGATGAATGTTCACTATCGAAGAGCAAAGTCATTACAATAAATTGATATCAAACCCCTTTACAACTTTTCATCATATTCTGTTCAAAGAACAAAGTACAGGGGGCGTTTAATCAAGTGTCTTGTCAGTGATTTTTACTGACAAATTTGCTATCAGCCAACCAGATGCAAGGAATTCAGTAGCTTATAACAGTTGTGGGTAAAAATCACTGACAAAACTCTTGATAAAATGCTCCCCTGGTCTCATTGCAAAGACATGGGGTCATGCATGCACCGCTCCTTAGCATCATGTACAAATGAAGCATCTTTATGTCACAATCTCTCACAGTATTCCTCATAAAATCCAAATGGTCTAGAAATCTTTCTAATTTCTTGAGTTTCTTTCTCCACTTCAGAGATCACAAGCACACCAACTCTTGATTTTTCATCCAAAAATATCAGGTGCACATTTGCAAAGCCTTGGTTTGGACAACTGCCAACACAACAATGCGCACCTGCACACCAAAGTTTTTATGGCGGGGTTTTTATACTTTAGTAGCGCTTCTGTTACAAACGTGTTACATTCTAGATTATCGGTTCATAAATGGAGTTTGACTATCTACAGCAATAGTTTGGATAAAAGTGCATAGTCTGCATTATTTATGTCAAATATAGTCAATAAATAATGGACCTCTAGTCTTAATCTTACTCTCTGGCAAAGGAATTACTAGTAGGCTATATTTTAAGAGAAACTGGTTTGGGTTGCGTGGTACAACTTCAAAAGAAAAATTTGCTGGAAAATTAAACTCACTATAAAGAAAATTTACATTTATATATGACCATATATGTTACACATGTGCTATGACGACTAGCTACAAGTACATACAGATTTTCTTTGCTCATTACCCAGTCTTTACACATTTTCTTCCTTAATCATTCGGTAGACTATATTTGACATTTGCACTCTTTAATAAAAACTGTAATTTTTGTTATGATTCGATGAGAATTTACTTTTTTACATTTCTATCATAAGTCATGTGCAATTATTCCACAGTGCTATGGAATTCCCAGTGTTGATATCAATAATGTCCCGAAAAATCTGATTGGGGCATATCTTGCCGCCTTAAACTCTAGGTTAAAAGCCTCCATTCTCTCCCTTCATTTAAAAGACTCCCCACCTAGATATGCCTTCACCATTAAGAAATCAATACCGGTATTCCCATTCTGACCCAAATTAAGCATATCTCCCGTGACAGATTGTTATTACTGACCACTGATCAGTCTTTCTTGACCGCAAGACACGTGTTTACGGTCTGCGAAAGGATGTGTAAACAATCGCAAATCAATCGGATTTGGTAAATGCCACGCCATTCAGGCCATTTAGAGTATATTGATTTGTTAGACAATCATTGGACATTTACTAAGGATGACAGGGGCAGGGTTAGGGACTTGGAGTCTAGGGTCTAATTCAGTTCCAGGACCTGTGTCGCATTGGGCTAAAGCCCGGACATGAGCGACAATTTGTGGTTAAGGTTGGAATGGACCTATCAGACAACTTGACGTCCCAGTGTGTAAAGGGATCAAGTGGATAATACTGTCTACTGAAGCTGCGAGACAGAAGGGCGTTAACTTGTATCATTTGCCTTTCAACAGACAAAATATCCCTTGCAGGATTATACAGTCTCATGGTTTTTCAGTCTTGTTTAGAATGAGGAATTTTTCTGGATTATCCAGTTCAATGGACCCTCACATTCATACATGTAGATATAGTCAGATCTACATTGTAAAACGAAGGCAGGTACCATGCATAATGTTATCTGCATACAACAGTACACACCTGTAAATCTCATATCACAAATGTACTTTGGAACAATATTAGACTTTTATGAATGTTTTAAATCTACATGTGATGTACATCTGCAATGATGCAAATATCAATACTAGTAGCAGTAGTACAACAAACATTAACATACATATAACTAACATTTACATCATGTTGAGTGTACAATATGAAAGCAAACTAGAATTTAATTCGTTATGAGGACGAATTAGGTGGTCTGTCTTTCAATTTGTACGATCATGATTGTAATCAGGATGATCATAATAATGGGGAAATACTAAACTGAAGATAGGATGTCAAGAATGCCATGAATGGAGATGCTTCTTGAGGACAGGAATGTAGCAAAATGTGTAACGGTCATTGTAAAATGATTATGGTGATGATGATAATGGTGATTATGATGATTATAATGATATAATGATGATGGCGATGATATAATAATAGCGATGATGATCATGACGGTGATGATAATAATGATGATGATACAGGATACTTGGGAGATTAACCCCATAGCTCTAATACAGGACAGGAAATCACAATTTGCATAGGGTTGTACACAAACTACTGCACACTACTTTCTAATAGACATAATACGGAAAATAAGGCAGTTTATTACATGATTTGTGATTTTTTATGTTTATGGTAAAATGACAGGCAAAAAGAAGCAAAAAAAAAAAATTTGTTATGGACCCACCGGGGATCGAACCTGGGTCACCGGAATGGGAGGCAAGTGCTTTGACCAATAGACCAAAATATTTCCCATAGAGATAACACGTAAACGAAAAACGGGATTCTCAAATCACATTTTGTAGTTAAAAATTGGGCATGATCCCGACATCTGATCAAAAATTGGAGACCACACTTGTAAAAGCTTATAGTCTCAGCTACAACATATTAAAATCTGGAAGGAAATAGACCAAAAATAACTGAGATACTGCTCAGAGAACGATGTCATGTAGATTCATGATTCGAAAAAAAGATCAACTTCCATAGACATAACACGCAAATAGGGAACATTCTGACATGGCATCTTTAATTGAAAATTTCACTGTGATGACGTCATCAAAATGAAAAATGGTGGAAACTGATCTTGTAGAGAATTGTCTCAGCTATAACATATCAAAATTTGGAAGAAAATCGATCACCTATTACTGAAATATTATCAAATGAATACAAAAATGATGACGTAATTCTTTCAAAATCATTTTTTTTAGTTCATATGCAAATATGATAACGTGAAAACATGCGATTGGCAAAAATTCTACATGAATTCAAATCTACAACTCACAGGCTTTCATAATATGTAAAAAAATCGGAAGGTTTCCGCGTATTCTGACGAGTTATGGCGGATTCTAGATAGGTATGTTTTTACCACTTTTTACATTAGAATGGCCATTGACGCGTGCACGAATTTGAAAGTTTGACGCGCGCGTGTGGCATTATGGAAGGTCGAGATTGACTGTAAATAGTTGGAAATTGTCAAGAATAGTGTCAGGAAGACGAAACATGCAAAAAAACAGCTTGATGTATGTCAAATATGGTTTATTTTTGATGACTCGTTATGAAGATATGATTGAAAATGTGATTTCACAAAATGGCGCCTGGATGACGTCACGATGACCTGATGACCTTGAAATAGATACCCGAGCTTGATCTGATATGTCCTCATGACTGTAGAGATTTTGATAAAAATTGACTCAGCCGATATTGAGGAATCATGGTAACAAGAAAGTGCTGGAAAAATAAAAATAAATAACAAATAATAATAATAATAAAGAAAATTCTGACGAAATTAAGAGGTGGTCTGTCAACTACGACAGACCACCTAAATATGATACAATGGACTATTTTGCTTCTTTTTTTTCAACAGATTAGTTTGTGTCTTTCATTCTGCTTGCTTCTATTTCAGTCTCTTCTCTGCCAGTCCCTTTCTTTTCTATGGCTATACCCCCCCCCCCCTTCTCTCTCTCTCTTCCTCTCTCTTTGAATATAATTATAGGCTGATTTCTCCATCTACTCTAGATCAAAATGGTGTGCAGTTGAAATGGACCCTAGATAACAAAAATGGTATGGTAATAATTTTCCATTCATCATGTTTATACCAGGGTTTTAAATCGGTTCCAAAAGCTTGCAGAAATACAGATCCAACATTAAGCCCTCCCCTCCTCCACCCCCACTACTCAGCTCATAATCATGACAAATTATTCTCCATTCTTCAAATCCTTTCACCCTTCATCATGATTTGTGTGCATCAACATGATCAATTCCATTTAGAATCCAGAACCCTATTGAGGCATGAATAATTAATAGCACACCTTTTCAAAGCTAGTATAAATAAGTATAAAGATGATCATTGATAAAAGACAAAGGACAAAAATACAAAAGACAAAAGAGCCCAAACGTCCTATAAATTCCCGTCTGATGATGATAATAATTATCACACACACATAATAATCTCCACAATGCAATTCCAGACGACAGGTTCACAAGAAACGCGTAATATAACCGGCACCCCTTCACCACTACAAATTACAGGTGCACTATACATACTGCACACGCACACATCCCCGATTGTCACCTCTTTTCTGAGCATCTCATAATACGGTACAATATTTGTTCAAATCACACAAATCGAAAGAAAATCACTCAAAACCTACCTCTACATAGCCGGCTGATGCCACAGAAAGTATTGCGAATAGTAAAATCACGTAGACTGCCATGTTCGACGCCATTTTGATGAAATTTTCCATAGAAAATCCAACGCCCTTCGACTCTCCTCTTCAATTTCTACGTTGATTCCAATTTATTCCAGAGCTAGTGATGCAGTTACAACACGCAACGAACGGTACAAGCGAGCTAGCTCTCCGAATGTAAAAGCGCTTGCTCGAGAAATCTAACACACTTTTCACACACTCTACTAAGCTAGCAATGCACAAAATATGGGTCTCCTTGCACCATCGAGTAGGCCTGTGAGTATGTGTGCATAATATAATATGATGCACTCCCCCTCTCTCTCTCCCTCTCTAGCTAGCTGAGCTCTTCCCATCTCTCTTCGTCTATCTGTCTCCCTCTATCTTGCTCTCCGATCCTCAACGTTTTAATCAGTATAATCAAGGTATAATTACTAAACTCTGTAATGGTCAGATAATAGAATGTTTTTTTGTTGGTGCAATCCCTAGGGGTGTGCTACCTGTATTCCGCAAATGTATCATATTTCGTGATATTAGGAATTTGGGGGGAAGTCCGGTTTTTTACGCGCTTTGTTTTGTAAACAAACTTTGAGCAATACAAGAATGTAAAACAACAAATGTTTTACGTTTCAGAGAGGGAGGACGCGGGGGTGGGGAGAGCATGTCTTCATGTGATAAAAATGCTATATCGTTTGCATAACGCGGGCATAACGCGGGCAAGAGTGGAGACTAAGAACAGCATAACACGTTAAATTTTGGTGAAATTGAGTTTTAGAAACATGTACGCTATTTCGATCTGATGAGTGGTTTCTTTCATATTATTATGAAACTTATGAGGTGTTGCAAGAAAGTTGCAATCAATTGCAAATTGTAAAGCAAATTAGAACAAGCATTCTGAATGGTTCAGGGTCTGCCCATTCAAGAAGATGCACTTGCAACAATGATTTTGATTGGTCAGTACCGATCAGTTGCAGCTTGCAAACAATCGCAACTTTCTTGCAACACCCCATAAGAGTAGACTCCTGGTTTGACAACTATGGAGACATAAGAATTGGTGAGAACGCAAATGTCTATCAAAGGACGGACCTTTCCATTTTTTGTTTTGTTTTGTTCTCTCTCTCTCTCCCTCTCTCTCTTCTTTTTCTCCCTCGTTCTTCATTTCTCTCTCTTCTTCCCTCTCTCTTTCTTATTCTTTCCGTCTCTCTCACTTTCCTTCCTCTCTCTCTTCAAAACTACAGAGCTACCAATCAGTGTAAAAATTAAAATTTCTTTCGCAAGGGCTACTTAGAAGTCCCGCCTAAATTGTGTTCAGAGATTTTAATGCACTACGACTCATGGGCAGAAATATTATTTGACGGTGGCTCTTTTTTCATTTACGGCGGCTTTTTCAAGAGTTTTCGGGGGCTAATTGCCCTTAGCCCCCGCTTATTTTTTTTCACTGGCTACCATCTTAACTCTTTGCGTTACTACACACAATTTTATAATTCAACTCGGAAATCGCTTTAGCAAAACCGCAGTATTTTAGAAAATGCATGGCCGCTATAGTGTTCGAATTTGTTTTTCTTAGAATCTTGCGCTCGTCTTTCCAATTTCCCTTTCTTTCCTTTCAGTTCATTTCAATTCAAATCAAATGTATTTCACATTGCAATAAAAAGTACAAACAATCTGAAAAAACAACACCAACATTACATGAGTAATTAATAATAGCTTTAAAAGGACAATAGAAACAATATTGACATGGATTAAAGTTATTCACATAATATTGCAGAAGTGGGTTGCAGCCAGAAAGGAAAGGCCCTTGTATATAGGAGGCCGACCCATGAGAGTATTTGTATTGATTTATTTATTTATTTATTACCACCAACAACATTTAATTACAATACATTTTTATATCCAATGATATTTACATATAAATGATGAGAAGCATTATTTGGTAAAAGGGGCCAGATAATAGCACATGTGCTAGTCGAGCCTGACCCACAACAAAACAAAAAAACAAACAAATATTTTGGTAAAGTTCAATTATTACCCAAATTAAAATAATAATAGTTAACAATGAAGTACAAAAAGTAGAAAGTAATAATGTTAAATACATATTACGCTAAATGGTAAATAGTAAATAAAATTAGACACAGTATATAGTAGTACATTACAATACAAAATAGAACACAACAAATAACGGTACAACAACAAAACAACAAGGAAATTTAAATGAGTTTATAATTAAACGTAAAGATGTCTTTTTTATTTTCTCCAACAAGAATTTTGTTATATAGGATTTTAAGGTTTGCATGGTGAAGTTGTAATTTAGAAAAAAGGTTTGCGGTACAACCATGTGAGTTGGAATAACTATTTCTTTCTATACTAATTCCGTGATGTTATTGTTTGCCTCCATAATAAGCGAATTGCCTGACATTACAAACAAGTTATGAAGGTGTAGAATTTCTACCGCTTCATATATAAATTCTGCTGATTTATTCGCTCTTCTCATTCTCCGGACGACGGCCAGAGCATTCTGACCGGAACGTGGAGTTATTCCAACTCACATGGTTGTACCGCAAACCTTTTTTCTGAAGAATTTTGTTATATCTTCTTCTGAAAATGCTTAATGATTCTGAATTCTTTATTTCTGTTTAAAGAAAGTCCCATATTAATTGACCCTGATATGATAGATTTTTAAAAATAAAGATGTACGTGCTAATGGCAAATGAAAATTATCGGTATTTCTGGTTTTTCGTTTTTTGTAAAAGACATAAAATTAGTTTTCTTTTCATGAAAAGACTATTTGTTTACTTTCAACCAATGGGTAGTTAATTTAATTTCTTGGTTGAAAACCAACTGCAGCAATGTTGCGTTTTTGTGAGACATGATAATGCTTGTATCGTCTGCAAATAAAATACATTTTATAATATCAGAAGCCCTAGAAAGACCTACTTATTATAATTCCATCGGCTTCCGCTTTGTTTGTTATGCCTCTTTTTAATCTTCTTTTTTTTCAAGATACTTGGGCAAAAACCTTGTCATTATAACTTCCCTAGGGGAAAGTTTCAAGGAAGGTATATTTTCCTTCGATGCCCTTATTCTTAAATCTTTTATTTCGTTTTCTACTCCGCGAAGTAGGCCTATACGCAAATATATTTTATTTTAAACACATAATGATTCAAATAATGTGGCATTTCCGTCCAAAACGTGAACGGTTTGGTTTGCACAATCTTTAAACTGATCTGTTTTTTATTTAAATATTCTTTTGCAGTTATCTGTATTCTGTTGTTTTTTAAGCCACAGTATAACAAAATTCGAAGTCAACCAGGTAATTTCATTGGTTCCGAAGTTATGTCCACAGGAGGCCTATATAGGAGGCGTGGATTTTGAATATGATATCAGCATATTATGTATCAAACTTTTTATTTATTCCGGAAATGGGTAAGAAAATATTTACCTATTGAATTTATTATCATGTATCGATATTCATGCATTTTACTGTCTCTATTTTATTTATACGGGTTTTTTATTAGTGTTTTTTATAAATAGAAACCTCTGAATGCAGGCCTACATGGAGCCAAACTTCAGGCTCGTTTCCAAACAGTAGTTGTTCACTGCGGTGTAGCGCCCTCTATCATGAATTACAGTACAATCTTTCCAGACATTTGCGTTCTCACTAAAAGATTAACAACACTGAATAAGAATGAGTGTTTAAAACAATTATTGTTTTAAAGCAACACCTGAAAGTGGAAATCCCCTTTTCCATTATTGTTTTACACTATTGTTTTACACATATCATTTTGTGTGTGTTTGCCATATTCATTAGCGGTACTTAATTAAAAGCATAAAATGTATTGTAAAATTTGTATTTTACTTTTTCGCCCGTCCCCTAAATTTCGATGTTCTCCCTGTCTTTATCAGGTGTTAAAGAGAAAATCCAACATTAATGACAAAGCAGATTGGTGAAAGGCTGAACGAAATCGGAAAATCAGTAAGTTATAAATTCTTGAAAGTTGTAAACACTACAGGCTACATTATGTGAATTTCAAATTTGCCGAATCGGTAAAATCACTGTGATGTAGCGGCGGAAAACTCTTCTGTTTGCTTCAACACACACAACGACTAAATGTCAATTTTTCAAAATGTTGTGCTCAATATGATCTTTTTTTTTTCTTTTTGGAGGACCTAGAACAAATATGATATGTACAAGATATTTTGAGCACTGCCCCGAGGGGAATAGGCGTTAATAGTCAGTTGTCAAATGGTACTTAGAATGCAATTTTGTGATGATTTTTGGAAACATATATTTTTGGAAAGGTAATGTTATAAGTAAAACCCTGAACGTTCTTTCCAAATTTTAAAATAGGTCTAAGGTTACTTTTCAGGCATGTTTTTAAAGTGGCTTTGGCACTTTTATGATTTTTGAATTATTATGTCAAAATCTTATTCTTTACTACATTACGGATGTAAATTCCGTAATAACCTATTTATAGTAAGGCTATTGGCTTGCAGGTGATTTTCGAAAAGAAATTCTGCAGAAAAATACAACATTAAAGCAAATTATGTAATTTCTTTTGTTTTAATTTCATATTTCAAACACCCTCTACTATATTTACAAAACATGGTAGTCTGCTCCCGTTAGTATTTTCGACAGTTATCAAGTTATAGATCGAAGAGTAAAGTGATGGGAAACTATTGATCCATAGGCACTGGAAGGGGGCAGAAGGGACATATACCCCATCCCCTATATTTCCAGTTGGGGAGGGGGCGAAATCGATTTTTTGGCAATACAACGATGTATTCAAATATGTATTTCACTTCCAATTTTGCAGGTTATGAAAGATAATTATGTTAATGTTATATTTATTCTTGGGGAACCTACACAAACAAGCTATGCTTTCCAGTAGGTTCCTTTTTCATTTCATGATTTTGTACATTGTAAATCATATTGTTTTGTATTTGGAAATGAGATGAAATAAACCTTGCATCAATCAATCGGCTTGTCTCGAATGGGTGTGTTGAGTAGACTTTTGTAACAGACGTTTTAGAAATTTTTGAAAAATGTACTCTTGCTGGTTTTTTCGTTTTTCTTTTGTCTAAGATGTAGAAAATATAATAAAACAGTATCTAAAAAAAGCTTTTGACAAGGAAATCATTATTTGTGCAAAATAAATAGGAGAATTGAATAATTATGCATTAAAACACACGGGGACGAAAGGGCAAGTGGCGTAGCTAGGATTTTTTATTTATTTATTTTTATTTTTTGGCGTGACCTGTTAAATATTGTGAAATTGTGTTACAGACATGTGCTGACATAAGCCAAGGTGTGTTTATCATCTTTCCAAAGTTAGAAACACCTTTTAATGCCACTATCATTATATCAATACCCACTATCAAAAGTCAAAACGCATATCAAAAGGTCGTTTGTACCCGGCCCCCAACTCCCCATAAAAGGGGTAGGCCTATGCTCGTACCTCCTTTTCAAAAGTGACCCCCTATCCCGGAGAAGTTGGAATTTGTTTTACCCCCCTATCCCGGGGAATTTTCTGAGATATTGGACCCCCTATCCAGGCAATTTAGGAAATTAACCCCCCCCCCCCCCCTCCCCCTCCTATCCCCGGGGAGGAAACCACCAAAGTGTGCGAAAATTGACCCCTATTTACATTTTCCCGGGAATATTTTTTCATCTTCCTATTTTCTTACTCACCCACCAATAAGGGGTGGGGCGTGGCCATCTTGTGCCCCCCCCCCTGTAAAAAAAAAATACGCCGCAGTGAATTAACATTCTATTCTAGTAGCGCTTGATCGGAGTTTAGCGATTAATCGCTAAACAATCGTTATGTTACGGGGCCCAGGTCACGCCAAACAAAAATAATAATAAATAAATACAAAAATCCTAGCTACGCCACTTGCCCTTTCGTCCCCGTGTGTTTTAATGCATAATTATTCAATTCTCCTAATTATTTTGCACAAATAATGATTTCCTTGTCAAAAGCTTTTTTTAGATACTGTTTTACTATATTTTCTACATCCTAGACAAAAGAAAAACGAAAAAACCAGCAAGAGTACATTTTTCAAAAATTTCTAAAACGTCTGTTACAAAAGTCTACTTAACACACCCATTCGAGGAAAGCCCCCCCCCCCCCCCCCCCCCGAGTTGCGAGCTGGAGAGACAACATTTCAAATGTGTAAATTGCAATGGTAACCATTCGGCCGCTTATAAAGGATGCGAGTCATCGAAAGAAGCACAAGAAGTGCAGCAAATTAAAATACAAAATCGAATTTCTTTTGCACAGGCAGTGAAACTACACTCAGAACAAAATGAGGAACATAAGCAGGAAAAACATTTTAAAAACTCAGAACTTAAGAATGTAATAAAAGAAAATGACAAAATAAATACTCGGAAAGAGAATTTAACAATTGTAGATTCCGATCAAACCGATATGGAAATCGTCTCCGGCTCGCAATTTTCTACCAAAACGGATACGACAAGCAATAAGTCTGAAAATACAGACCAAAACAATAGAAATTTCTTGAAAGGTGTCCCCGACATCACACTTGTCTCTTTCTTTATCAGATTAATCAGAATAGTCACAAAGCCAGATTGTAACCCATTTGATGAAATTACACATATCTTGAAAGATACACTGGGCTTACATCCCACCGTAGATGAATTACAGACCATTCATGGCCTATTCCACTAGCCTTGTTACACTCGTGGCTTTCAGCATTCTCCAGTGGAATGCACAGGGTCTTGGATGCCACGGGGATGAGTTAATTAGTTTTTTAAATCAGCAAACAAGACCCTTTGAAATTATCTGTATTCAAGAAACGTGGTTTGACGATGGATGTATTATGCAAATTCCAGATTATATATGTGAATATAGAAATAGACAAGGAGGAACTCGGGGTGGGTGTGCAATATACGTGTATTCTAAACTAAATTACAATAGAGTTTTCAAACACGATGATTTAGAAATCATATCATTACAAGTTTTATTGCATGATAACGTTTCTGTGAATATAGTCAATTTCTATAACCCATGTAACAAACTCAGCATTGGTTCGTTAAATGAATTATTTAACAATGTTGTGAAGGAAAAGCACACAATCATAATAGGAGATTTTAATGCACACAACACTTTATGGGGTAGCCAGAAAACAGATACAAATGGTAAAGTAGTGGAAGAGTTTGCAAACGAGAGAAACCTAGTTATTTTGAATGATGGGAGTGCTACTAGAGTAGACTACCACACGGGTAATTTTTCTTGTTTGGATCTAACCTTAGCCCCTCCTTGTACAGCTAACAAAACAACATGGCAAGTCCTGAACAATAGTTTGGGAAGTGACCATTACCCACTGTTATGCCAATTGAACATATTGAATGAGAATAGTACACATACAAAGATTGATCAATCCCAACAAATTTGTTCAATGCTATCCACAAAGAATGTAAATTGGGATGAATTTAGGCATCTAACTGAGGAACAATGGGATACCTTACAGAATGAAGGTAAGGTTATAGAGTACCAAACTTTCATGGAAACAATTAGGTTTTCCCTGGAAAAAGTGAAAGCACATCGGGCGACAAAGAAAATAAAGAAAAACCCTGTGCCATGGTGGAATAAAGAATGCTCCTCTAGAATAAAGGAGAGAAATAGGGCAAGGAGCAAACTGAAAAGTTATGTAATACCCTCTGCTGATTTAGTGGAGGATTTCAAGAAGAAAAGAGCTATCGCTCAAAGAACTTTAAGGCAAGCTAAAAGATTATACTGGGAAAAATACTGTCAGAACATTGATCGTTTTACCCCTCTATCGAATATCTGGAGTATGATCAAAAGGATCAATAATGATGGTATTTCAACCAGGAAAAACATTGTTCTCATGAGAGAGGATTGTTCCGCAATCACTGACAGTGAAGTCGCGGATACTTTCGCCAGCCATTTTAAAACCATTAACGAAAGTTTTCAGGGCAAGGTTAATACCCCTGAACAAAAAGAAATTGCTAGCCAATGTGACGATATCATATCATCCTTTAGTGATGCACAGAGTAATAGTGTCCTTGATGAACCCTTTATCATGTATGAATTAAGTATAATATTAAAAACCTGTAAAGAGTCTTCTCCAGGTAAAGATGGAATTGGGTATGAAGTATATCAAAATCTCTCATATAAAGGGAAAGAAGTAATGTTAAATATCATGAATAACATATGGGTAACAGGAATTGTTCCCACCCAATGCAAGCATTATGTTATTGTCCCAATATTGAAACCACACAAGGTAGCTACAGATGTTTCTTCCTATAGGCCTATATCTCTTACTACCTGTTTCATCAAAATAGTTGAGAAAATTATCAAGGAACGAATGACATGGTTTACGGAAAAACATTGTCTGTTACCAAATTGTCACAGTGCTTTTAGAAAAGCAAGAAGCACAAAAGACAATATAACCCAACTAGAAAATGACATTCAAAAGAGTATTGGTAATAAAGAACATACCCTGGCCGTTTTCTTTGATATGGAGAAGGCTTATGACAGACTGTGGAAGAAAGGATTGATTTATAAACTGAACAAACTTGGTTTCCAAGGCAACACTGTTAGGTTCTTATGGAACTACTTAAGTGGGCGCTCTTTCCAGGTCCGGGCAAATCAGTGCTACTCAGTAACACATAACATAGAGGAAGGGCTGCCCCAGGGCAGCTCACTTAGTCCTGTCCTTTTTAATTTGATGTTATCGGATATACCGATGGACGCATCTGTCAATATTTCGACATACGCTGATGACTGTGTAATATGGAAGAGTGGGAAAAACATAGATTTTCTGAAAAGAAAAGTACAAATCTACGTAAATAACCTAAATGAGTGGTTCAACAAATGGGGTTTTACCCTTTCTAAAGAAAAGTCTGTTACTTTATTTTTCAGCAATACTAACAAAATTGTACAGATTGACTTAGATGGGGTCCCTTTACCACCAAAGGAGGAACATCTATTTTTAGGTGTAATGCTGGACAGGAAGCTTACATGGAGACCGCATATAAATATGATTGTAACAAGAGCTAAAAAGAAAATAAATATCATGAAAAGACTAGCGGGAACTACCTGGGGAAGTAGCTATAAAAGCCTTCTGAAATTCTATAAGGTGGTCATTAGGCCACTCTTGGATTATGCATCTGAGGCATATGATTCGGCTCATGATCATGTGAAGAACTTCTTGCTGACTATTCAATACCAAGCTCTGAAGTTGTGTACAGGGGCGTTGCCGGGAACTTCCTTAGAATCTTTACAGGTGGACACGGGTGAATTACCACTCGACCTAAGAAGATCCATGCTTAGTAAGGTATACAAAGCAAAAATAAGGCAAAACCCCACACATCCACTCCAATCCTCCTTGAAGAACTGCTGGCAATTTGAATATGAAAAGAATAAGAAAGTGCGTAAACCATTTGGTTTGAGAGTTATGGAAGATGAAATATACATGTATCATGCAAACGAATCACTCATGTCTTTTACCCCCATGCCGCCTTGGCATCTCTCTCCACCAGAAGTGTCATTGGCGCTACATGAGCTTGTGTCAAAAAGTGATAACATGTTTTATCAATACAATACAACTGTGGAGTATATTAATAAAATGTGGAAAAATAATCTCCATATTTATACTGATGGTTCTAGAGACCCTGCAAACGGCAGCGCCTCTGCTTGCTATTATGTGCCTGCAATGCGGGTAGTTGAATGTAAAAGAATGCAAAATTTTACATCATCTTACAGATCAGAATTGGCCGCAATTGTCTTGGCACTACGGTGGCTTGAAAATTTGAATGTTTATAATAAAGTGGTAATTTTGACAGATTCTCTGAGTGCTATTCAAGCAATCAAGGAAAACAATAACGACAATTTCGTAAAAGAAATTATAATCACCGCTACATGTCTAAAATACAAAGGCACAATAATCTGCTTAGAATGGATCCCATCTCACTGTGGGGTCCAAGGGAACGAAACGGCTGATTTCTATGCGAAAACAGCCCTAAAACAAAGAATAGAGATTAATAATGGATTGAATATCCAAGAAACCAAACATATTTTAAGAATTTTCATACAAAATGAATGGCAGAAGAGATGGGACAGGTCAAACTCAAAATTAAGAAAATACCAAAAAGTGGTCTCAGAAAAACCATCATTTCAGTATCTCTGCACCGACAAAAGTAGTGAAAAAATGATTCACAGATTACGCTTGGCAGGTTTGGGTTTGAATGATTTCCTGTTTAAGACAGGAAGACACACAACTGGAAAGTGTGATTTTTGTAACGAGAGAGAAACGGTATACCATTTTTTATATGTTTGCCCTAGGTTTATCATTCAACGCGCCCTGTTACTTGCTGAATTAAATGTGAGCAATGTCTCTGAGGCGGAACACAAAGTGGAGAATCTCAGTGTCAAGACACAAGGTGTACTCGTCAGATATTTCAAAAGGACTCGTCGATTTGTAATTGGTTGCCAAGAGGGCAACCGTGATAGTAAGGTGTAACCAATAAAGAGAACGGAATCGAAGTAAATCGGATAGGATTTATGTTGTGACCATTGAATGTTAATGTGTACAATCATACTGTATATATATATATATTTTTTTTTTTGGCTAAGCACTTAGTTATATACTAACTATAGGTATAGGTGCAATTTTCTTGTAATTTCACTTAATTGAAAGGCCCTTTAATGTCAGTATATACTCTACTTAAAAACAAAAACAGAAAGAAAATCTGTGTACGTATTTATTTTGCTTTTATATATTCGGATTTTCTAATCAGGTTCTATGAGGAATCAGAAAGAGCGCCCCCTGCTCACGTTTGAGAGACATAGGGAATACTTGTATTCCTAAGACGTCCTCGAAATGTACCTCGAGCGGGCTTGTCAGGATAACGTTGTAAAATCAGGGCAGGAGTGGCGGTCCTGCATGGTATCCTGGAATCTGTACCTTTCTAACAAAAACTAAAGTTAGACCCACGGATCAACAAACAAAGTATAAGTGAAAAGAGCAATTTAGTAAGGCAACAATAGTCAAAATTGACTAGTTTGCCTATTTTAAAACAACAACAACAACAACCCCCCGGTCTCGAAGTGGCGCGTTCATTGAACCATTCGAGATAACCGGGGGGGGGGGGGGGGGGGGGGGCTTGTCTCGAAAGGGTGTGCCCGTTCCCGCTCCCATCCCGCTCCCATCCCGCTCCCGCAACCCACCCATTCGAGACAAGCCCAATCAATATAATAAGATTTCCTTGCTATAAAATCGTATAAAATGCAAACCTCCAGCATTTCAACATTCCCTCGAAAATTAATATATGTTGTGTTCATCAACAATGGAGAAACCCAGCCTACCATAGTTATTAGAAGCAAGGGGGCAGATGCTTTCATCTGTCAAAGGTTAGGGGTAAATATTTTTGAGCCCCAATAAAAGAGTAAATAATTTTGCAGTTTTGCAATCAGTTTTCTAATGCTCTAAAAGGTAAATTCCATTCCAAAACGTAAATTTCCTAACTTGGTCGCTACGTTCCCTTACATACACATAGAGATCGAAGCAGTTTATTTTAAGACCATGACTGTCTTCCAGAGGCGCCAAAACCGATGGGGATGACATCTATAAAGAGGGCCGGAAATTATTTTTACCCCGCCACACGTCCCCCTTCGCCTTCACAAAGTAATGCTTTTGCATGTGGGTTTCGAGATGCAATCATAAATTTTCTTGTTTAAGCTAATTGAATCTTTCCCCCTCTATAGCCCCCTCGCAAGACAAAATAGAGAGAGAGAGAAAAAAAAAGTAGATTGCATTATAAAATGATTGTGATGTATGACCATGTATAATAAGCTTCTTTCGCTCTAAGATTTAACATTTTCAACAATAATAGATAAATATTTGCCTGCTCATTCGCAGATTAATGGTCGCAGTGTTTATTGTACTATGTATATCCTGTCTAACACAAGGCTCCCGAAGTGTTGGGAGGGAAAAGTCCCTTTGAAGTATAACAATTTTAAGAAAAATATTTTAGCCCTCTAATGGGGTGTTGCAAGAAAGTTGCAATCAATTGCAAATCCCCCATTTGCAATCGATTGCAAATAATTATGATACATGTATTTTAAATGGAACTTGCAATCAATTGCAAGACTTGCTACTGATTTGGGGGATTTGCAATTGATTGCAACTTTCTTGCAACACCCCCTAAGATACACATTTTCGACGTTCATATTAAGATCTAACATTTCTCACTCGGTCGCTACGCTCACTCGCATACTAGATACAGTTTTTCTTAGGCCTGTAGTAAAACCGTAGAAAACCATCCTACATACATGTAGGCATGGAACTGCTGGGCAGGGGTTTTCCTCTTTAAATTTGGAAAAGGCAAACTCGTTTTGCTCCTGCATGCCCCCTAAAAAAAAAAGGTATATTATATTGCATTTCGTAAATTTCGAGGTTGTGTTGCACAAAATCTCTCCGTATACCTTAATCGCCCAAAGTGAGGGAGGGCAGAGAGAGAGAGAGAGAGAGAGAGGGGAGTGAAACAAATCAATTTCGCCCCCCTTCCCCACCCTTTCCGCAAGACAAAAAAAGATTTATCACTACAACGTTGCGTACGCTTTCGAGTACAGTATGTGTACAAAGTACTCTAGATGGCAATCATTCAATTACTAAAAGCTCATTTTATCTCTCGATCGCTTCGCTCGCTCTCTCTCTCTCTCTCTCTCTCTCTCTCTCTCTCATGATGGCAGTAGAAACTTTATCTATAAAGGGCGGCCTATGCTCTATCTTCTGTAAATTGATGAGTTTTAAGTAGGCAGTAATTCGCCTTTGTGTTTAAAAGTATTCTTTAATGGAAAAAAAAATCAACATCACGAGCGTTTTTTTCCTTCTGTCGTTCCGCTCCCTCGTCTAATAATAATTATGTAGATAATAGTAATACTATAGTAATAATTTGGCTTCTTATAAAGCACTCATATCCATGACGCTGTGACTCTCATATCTATTACGTATAGTGCTGTCGTCGACACGCCTTCTGTCGACAAGCTTGTCGACAAAACTGTATTTTGATGGGAAGACATTCTTTGTCGACATAATATTCAAGTATTACTCACAAATATACGGATTCGTCGGAAAGGTGTTCCGAAAAATCCTTCTAAACCTTGAGACCACCGGTGAAAGTTTCCGTCTTAGTCTTAAGCGGGCGAGTCCTGTCTTACCCCCCCCCCCCCCCAAAAAAAAAGAATAAAAAGAATAAAGAACACCAACATTTCTAGTCGGAGAAGACTTCATCTTTTTGCATAAGTGTTAGGATTTTGTCGAAAAATGTAAAATAATTGATATTTTATTTTGATTTGATGAGTGTTGTTTTGACTACAGTAAATCGTGTTTCTTATCGGCAGTTTTGTACCGCAGTATAATACGTTTAAAACATTTGGGTACTGGTGGGTGTATGTTGACTTGAGTGATGACATTTCCCGACCATTTTCATTTTGTCGACAGTTGTAGACAGTCGGTTAAAGAATTGACGCGATATGTCGACAAAATATAATTTGTACTTGGCGACAGCACTAATCATGTGATTATTCAAATAATAGCTGATGTGCTGTAATTTACCTGTGTATCTAAAACACGCTCTACCCCGCTGCCAAATACATGTAACCCGTCTCAGGCCTAATGAGTGATGATGCAAAACAATGAATAATACTTGCAGTTAAAAGAACGCAAAATATAATTTTCTTCTTTTTTCTCTTCTAAACCTTGCGCTTCTGAGAAAGCTTTCACGAAATATATATGAAAGAAGAAGAAAATGTGCTTGTTTGATGGGGAGGGGGGGGGGGGGGACATGGCATTTCGAATGCCTTGTCAAAATCCCTTTGAGGTCCCCCCAACCCCTCCGAGTGCTTGCCCACCAAATGAAGAGTTTCGACGCTCCCGTATTGATATACGCTATCATTAAATAGAATGACTCAAAGGATCAACACTTCTAATTACTAACAAATTTATTCTGTTAACACGATAAAATCTGCTTTCGAAAAATAAACTCAAGACAATTTTAATAGCCCTGTCTATCACCTTTAAAAATGTGCGAACATTACAATGGTGTATTACATAATACGAACCTGATTTCTATGGGCAGTACAATAGGCCTTTGAAATTGCCCTTGAGTTTATTTTTCGAAAGTAGTTCTTATCCTGTTTTTTATTGTTCCACATCTTTATCTCTAACCAATCCCTCCAACTTTTTTACAATTTCTTTTTTACTCTTCCTTCTTAATTTTTAACTACCAGTATATGTCCCTCTGACTTTCCCCAGTCTCTTCTCTTACATGCTTTTTAAAAATATTTCCCGTATTTTCCGCAGAATTTTTGTCTGCCCCTCCACCCCCTTCATCGTGCCAAATATTAAACTGTGTAACACCTTTACACCACTTTTCCTCTCTATACATAATCTTACATTGAACTCATTTATACTTCCTTATTCTGTAATTCTTATTTATGAAATGTAATGATTTTGCTGCAAAAGAATTGATATCTAATTATAAGCTTTTTAATATGTTATGAAAATCAAATCTTTTGATAAGATAAAGTTTCCATGTTTAGAGCAAATAAACCTTGT
This sequence comes from Heliocidaris erythrogramma, assembly GCA_025617745.1. Classification (NCBI taxonomy): domain Eukaryota; kingdom Metazoa; phylum Echinodermata; class Echinoidea; order Camarodonta; family Echinometridae; genus Heliocidaris; species Heliocidaris erythrogramma. Next base: position 57,458,520 of record CM046854.1, read on the forward strand.
TTTACATAGTTGTATTGCAAATTATTACACGTTTGTTGTAGTTTTTTGCGTTAGAGGGGTCCATGGAGGGCGAACATCGCTCTCGCCCGCTACTTGAGATATAGGGGATGGGGCATATGCCCCCTTTCCCAACCTTCCGGTGTCATTGGCTCAATAATGTCATTTACCCCTTCGATCGAACTTGCATTGATAACTGTCGAACGAGCAGACTACCATGATTTGTAGTCATCGCAGAGGGCGTTTGAAATGTCAAATTAACAAAACCTACATAATTTGCATGAATTATATATTTTTCTGCATGATTTCTTCTCGAAAATCATCTGCAATAGTATACCTATACTAAGGTTAGGAATTACATCTATAATGTATTGAAGAATAATATTTAGACATAGTAATGCAAATATCATAAAATCTTCCCAAATCCACTTTAAAAACATGCCTGAAAAGTAACTTTAGACTCATTTTAAAATTTGGAAACAATGCTCATAGTTTTATTCATAAGATTATGTTTTCAAAAATATATGTTTCCGAAAATCATCACAAAATTGCATTCTAACCCACTTTTTTTACCAATTGACAACGGACTAAAGGATGAAACATAGGAAATACGTCATGTTGTGCCTAGGCCCTTACAAAAATGTCCTGTGGTATTCTCTGTGGTACTTGTCTTTACCACACAAAATACCACAGGAATATATGTTACCACAGCTGTTAACAGGTACACCTGTGGTACTTTACCATATACCTGTGTGGTAATGTCAACTGGTGGCTGTGGTATTCTTGCGGTCCTGTTGTACTCATGTGGTACATCCGAAATACCACAGGAATATTTGCTGACACAGGGTTACCACAGGTACACCTGTGGTACCTTAGCATATAATTGTGTGATAATGTCAACTGGTGGCTGTTGTATTCTTGTGGTCTTTTTGTGCTCCTGTGGTACATCCAAAATACCACATGGATACATATTACCACACCATATACTTGTGTGGTAATGTCAACAGGTGGCTGTGGTATTCTTGTGGTCCTGTTGTACTCATGTGGTACATCCGAAATACCACATGAATACAAGTTGCCACACAATATACTTGTGCATGTGGTAATGTCACCTGCTAGCTGTGGTATTCCTGTGGTGCTCTTGTATTCCTGTGGTACATATTGTTAACATCCGAAATACCACAGGAATATTTGCTGACACAGGGTTACCACAGGTACACCTGTGGTACCTTAGCATATAATTGTGTGATGTCAACTGGTGGCTGTTGTATTCTTGTGGTCTTTTTGTGCTCCTGTGGTACATCCAAAATACCACATGGATACATATTACCACACCATATACTTGTGTGGTAATGTCAACTGCTAGTTGTGGTATTCTTGTGATGTTGTATTTCTGTTGTACATATTGTTAACATCCGAAATACTACAGGAATATCTGTTACCACAGTACACCTGTCGTACTTTATCATGTATTTGTGTGGTAATATAAGTAGATGATTGTGTTACTGTATGTCAAAGAGATTTTAACTAAATCTCCTTGGTTATGTATTCTTGTGGTCCTGTTGCATTCCTGTGGTACTGTATCATATTTGTGTGGTAATGCAAGTAGATGACTGTGGTGTGTATTCTTGTGGTCCTGTTGTATTCCTGTGGTACACATTGTCAACACCAAAATACCACAGGAATACATGTAACCACAGGTACACCTGTGGTAGTTTACATGTACAGTGTACTATGATGATTGTGTGTAAACGGCTGGCTGTGATATTTGTGTTACACACCCAAAATATGACAGGAATATTTAATGATATGCATGTACATCATGTGTGGTAACCGGTGTGGTAATTCTGTGTGGTAACCGGTGTGGTAATTCTGTGTGGCAACTGGTGTGTGGTAATCTGTGCGGTAACCGGTGTGTGGTATTCTGTGTGGTAACTGGTGTGTGGTAATCTGTGTGGTAACTGGTGTGTGGTAATCTGTGTGGTAACTGGTGTGTGGTAGTCTGTGGTAATTCTATGGTATCTAATACCACATACTAATCCCTTCTGTGGTAACCTTTACCACATATTAAGCCATTCTTGTGGTATTCCTGTGGTAAATTGGGACGTTACCACAGGACCGTTCCTGTGGTACATTCTGTGGTATAGTGCTGTGGTACAGTCCTGTGGTATTACCACAGGACATTTTTTGTAAGGGTAGGTACGTGAAACCGAGTTAGCCAAACTCTTTGAGTGTAAACTTTGGCTCTGAGCCAGTGGTGTATCTGGTGGAGGGGGGCATGTGCCCGGGCGGCACTTGGAGGGGGCGCAAAAACGCAAAAGAGAGAAAGAAAAAAAAAAGAGGGAAAATAAAGAAAACCAACAATCCTTAAGGATTATCCCCCCCATCGGTAGGGTAAATGCATTAGGAATACAGTTTTTGAGGGTTTAAAATGTGAAAATTTTCTAAAGCTCGGTCGCTTTGCTCCCTCGCATGATTGTCTTTCAGAATCTTGTAATTTCATACCCCCAGTATATAGTTTTTAAAAAAGCTTTTTAATAAGGGTTGAAAATGTCAAAAATAAAGAGATAATTGTTGTTACTTTGCTCAGTATCATGTTTCATCTACCTCTTGCTAAGTATTGCACCCCCAATATAGGATAAAAAGAAATCTCAATATTTCTCAAGGGTTTTCGTTAATTTTGCTCCCAATTTTAGAAGGGAGCGAATAGAAAACCGTTTATCAATGTACAAAATTTGAACTTCTCTACCGCATATGTGCAGTGGTCAGTTTCAAAATTTCCTGGGTAAATTTTTAAAAGTTTTATTTTTCATATTTTTTCCATCACACATAACTCTCCACATTAACAGTGGGAACAGGGAGAGAAAGACGGTGAGAGCAGGTGAGAGGAATGGGACGGAGAGGCAGGGAAGGAGAGACTACGAGTTAAAGAGACAGGGAGAGAGAAAGAGAGATAGAGAAAAGGAGAAAAGGAGACAGGGAGAGAGAAAGAGAAACAGAGAAAAGAGACAGGGAGAAAGAGACAGAGAAAAAGAGACAAGGAGAGAGAAAGAGAGCTAGAGATAGAGAAACAAATCTGAGAGAAAAAGTGAAAGAGATCGGGGGAAAAAGAAGACTAATGAGACAGATGTTTCTGAGTAGAGCAAGTTTGTTAAGAGCAGAATGGAAAATAAAAGTGTATACAGTACACCAATACATCTCTGAAATTCAAGGTGAAAGAAAGATAGATTAAAATCAGTTTTTCAACTGTATTTGCCGTTTATTCAGTATGAAATTCACATAATATCTATACTCAATATTTACATGTACATTGCTTATAATAAGAATACATACAAGTATTTCAAATTCGTTTCAATCATTTCAATAAGTTTCTAAAAGATACTAGGTACCAACTGCAAATTTGTTGGTATACATGTACATATAACTGTTCAGGCTCATACATATAAACATACATTATAGGCCCTCCTCATTAATACCAAACAATCAGTGATTTCTACTCATATCAGAGTACTGTCTTGATAGGGGGAGGGGGATTCAAATGGAAAAAATAGTCTTCTAAAGAATGAGTGGGCAAAATAATTTACACTTCTTGTTGACCCCCCCCCCCCCCCCCCTTCACAAAAAAGTCTAGAAATGCTTCGAACTCTGACATGCAAACAAAAGATTACTGAGGAAAATACAGGGATATGATGACAAAGGATATGATGACAAAGGAGCATCGACAGGAGCCACAAGTAAATCATCCACATATTTGTCAGTTGTATGAGCCCTGTATTAATGTGGGTCTCAAGGCTCAATATGAATAGCCTTGGGGAGTGAAATTGGGGAGTGAAATTAAGGATACATGCTCCAGCAATGGGTCAATATACCCTACAATAACAGAAATCCCAACTCTAACCCTGAACCAAACACGGGGTATCCTTGCTAGTCATAAGGAATGCTATCCATAACGCGTGACTACATGAATTGCGGTTTTGTATGAACAGCGAGCAAACCATAGCCAAATTACCTCGCTATTCATAAAGACCTCCATTCATAAGGACCACTATTCATAAGGACCGCTATTCATAACGCGTGTTAGATGAATAGCGGTTCTTATGAATAGAGAGCGGACCCCACCAAGGACTACTAACCCTGACCCACTAACCTAAAACCCAATAGCAACAATAACCCTGACACTGTCAACAATATCGCAGCGATTTAAAAAAAAATAAAATAAGGCAATTTCAGTAGCCTAGTCCATCATCTACAAACATGATAAAGGCGCGCATATCACAATGACGTACATGTATTACTTGATAACATGATATCTATGGTATAAATAACAGGTATTGAAATTGCCCCAAAGTTGATATTTCAAAAGTCTTTGAGATCAGATTTATAGATCTTTGACAGAATAAAGCCAAGAGTAACTGGAGTTAATAATGGAGCACTGAAAGTAATAAGGCAATACACAAAACCTTGAAAGTCATAGATTTTCATTGCAAATAATGTACATGACCAGTACATAGAAACAACACTCTTGTCCAAATTCATTCACTTGGAGGCTCCCAATAAATACAGGACTCTGTAAAATTGCTCTATTATTAGAGGCAATTTTTAACTCACAAACCACTTTCCAGAGAAACTATTTAGTGTACATATCAACATTAAATATATGTTTCCAGAAACATTAATATATGAGAATATTTGGTGGATTGGCTTTAGAAAGACTCTGCTCTGAAAAATACATATACATTATGTAAATAAGTAACACAAAAAAACTAAATTTACTCTACCTAATATCCATCACACAGGATCAATAATAATAATAATAATAATAATAATACCTGGCATTTATAACGCGCTTTTCCCATAGTGGCCCAAAGCGCTCACAATTCATTAATACACTAAAGGAAAAAAGAAACTTATAAAAGTTCAAGAGATCACCAAATTAAATTCTCTGCATGGAAATGTACCAAATTTGGATATAATGTTGATTCAATGCATGGCTTTAAATGACAGTCAATAACAAAAAGTTTTCTTCAATGCCACAAAAGAAATGTGCACTGAAGCAAAGGACTCTCTAATCACCAAGTCACAAAGACAAACTGCAGCCTTGTACACCATATGCATGTCAATGAATGAAACAAAAGAATTTCAAAAGGGATTTGCAAGTTCATATCCAAACAGATTAATAGCCAGTATGTCCACCTCTAGCTTGCTGGCAAGCTGTACACTGTCTTCGCATGCTTCCGATCAGATTCGCGATGGTAGCCTGGGGAACATTGTTCCATTCCTCTTGCAGTGCTGCAATGAGCGTCTCCCTATTGATGGGTTGATTGTCACGCCTTGACACACGTCGACCAAGCTCTTCCCAGAGATGTTCAATTGGGGAAAGGTCTGGTGAACGGGCGCACCATGGCAGAACATCAATATCCTCTTGCTCGAGGGGTGCAAATCCCTTTTGAAATTCTTTTGTTTCATTCATTGACATGCATATGGTGTACAAGGCTGCAGTTTGTCTTTGTGACTTGGGGATTAGAGAGTCCTTTGCTTCAGTGCACATTTCTTTTGTGGCATTGAAGAAAACTTTTTGTTATTGACTGTCATTTAAAGCCATGCATTGAATCAACATTATATCCAAATTTGGTACATTTCCATGCAGAGAATTTAATTTGGTGATCTCTTGAACTTTTATAAGTTTCTTTTTTCCTTTAGTGTATATACACATAGCATTACATGACGATGAAACATACATCAACAAAAAAAGTAAGACGGTTTTCTAAAACAAGTGGGCTTTAAGGGACTTCTTAAAAGAATCAACGGAAGGGGTTTAATGGTTAGCTGTTTGGTCAGTTTTCATGAAAATGTGCAATTTTTAGAGTTGATGATTTGGCTACAAAAATTACAAATGTATCAATGTCGTGACACACATAATGAAAAGAAACAAAACTGACACTGTTTGTTTACAAATCCTGTACAAAAATATTACAAACACGACTGTGTTAGATTAGCATAGCAAAGTCCAGTTCTGTATTCAGCTAATGTATACATTCGAACACTCACACAAAATATTATATGTCTATACATAAAGTAAAAAGAGATATACATTATTTCTTAATATCTCATTCCTGGTAAAAACAAAAACATAGAAAGATATGACCATATGTACATCAAACATAGAAAAATGAGTACTGATAAACGATAATTACTGAGATTATGAAACCAAAGAATCCAAGGTACATGAATTGTATTATACTTATTATAAGTATTATACAAATATGAAGTAAAATAGTGAAGAATTTACTAAATTAGGGTTGAGGCAAGATGACATTAAGCAAATCGGTATTCTTGATATTAAAACCATATTGATCAAAGAAACAGCATTGGACATATGTACAGGTGTATTCAGAAGCATAAACGTAATTATTAAATTTGGATTGTTCTGCTGAACTTGCCACGCAAATAGGTGAATTCAAATTCTTTTTTTATCAATCAAATACATAAAAATTTGTATGCATATTCAGAACTTGAAAGTACATTATCAATGAAATAATGAAATCAATGACATTACATTAAATTGCATATATTGCTGCTCAAGCCACTATAGCTACGCAGACTAACAACCGATTCTCTCACAATCCATATATTTATATATAACTACATTCTGGGTTGTGAGATACATACAAACATTGCCATATTCACGCTGCCCCTACAGACTAGATTATGAATAAATAAACAATTGAGATAAAAAGGAGTAAGATTATCATCCAATAATCATCCACAGTAAATCCTATATGGTACATTTCATTAAACTAGTCTTTACTGTTTCAGATTTTGAAATGAGCCTGTATGTACATTGTAGTTCAACAAAGTCTCCCTTTAAATCATCCAGAGTTATTTGGAAAACAAAGTTGGAGATCTTTCAGTATTGGATTTAATTCTCAGTGGCTAAAAAAGAAATTGAAGTGGAGACGTGATTCATTCTATGTACCAGATTTCAGTTGACACAATCAAATTTTTATCTATATTGAAATGCAAAAAAAACCAACAAAATAAAAATATGATTCACTTCAGTCCATTTTGTTTCATAAACATGAGATCTCTCCTCTTTTATCTATCTAAATGCTTCAGGATTAATTCTTATTTGGCCAGTCCTTTTGGCATTTCCAGCCAGGACCTTGTAGCACAAATTATAGGTTGCATATATTGCCTTACTTCTACATTTGCCATGCCCTGTATTAATATTCATTTTCTTACAAATACCAGATACAGTCCACGCAACAGACCAAAACTGTCTTGATTTTTATCTTTCCCTTTGAATTTATCTATTTTTCCACCTTTTTTCCTTGTCTCTTCTCTCTTTCCTCATGTATGTCTTTTTATTTATCTATCATCATCTTTGTTTGTTTCTTTCCTTCTTCCCTATTCCTTCATCTTATCCTTCCATTCTTCTCTTTGTATTTCTCCTTTTCTCTTCTGTTTGTCTTTTTCTTGATAATTTCCCCTTTCTTTTCTTTTTGGTTTTCTCATTCACATCTATGTTATGCTCCTGTAATTTCCATTCCATCCATTTTATGTATTCCCTTTTCCTTTACTCTTTTTTCCTTTTTTAAATTTCCTGTCTCGTGGGCCATCAGGCTCTTGGGCTGCCGGTCTCTTGCGCGGTTGGTCTCGTGGGCTGTCAGTCTCGTGGGTTGATGATGAACTTGGATGTTCTTGTAAATGACTAACCATACCTAGGAGCTTTGCCTTCTCGAGTTTTTCCTTCAGATCATCTAGAGTACCCCCAGTTCTGTTCCTCCAATTAGACAGACAAGCCCTTATAGCTCTACGGTGGTCTGTCTGGCACTCTTTCAGGACGCGCTGGGATTCGTTGTAGCTAATATCCAATTCAGTGCACAATGTGGTATATTCCCCATCGGGTACATATTGGGCAAGCTCATTTAGTTTCCTCTCTATTTCAAGATTATGCCTGTATGGAGGAAATGCCAGAATGGGGCAAACATAAGCATTAGTTTTATTTCTGTTCCTTCAAGGTAACCTGACTGTTTAATGCAAATATATTTCTGTAGCCTATATTATTATGTCACTCCCCTTGACTATTAGGGCCAGGATTATTCTATCAGCATGTCAGTGGATATATATATATATATATATATATGCATCTTCAATTTTTTTTTAAATGTCTTCTTCTTCAAATACATGTACTCTGTCCAAGGCTTGAAGGAAATAAATTCATGTTTAAACTCGGGAATTAAATAGAAATTTAGATATTATGAATCAAAACAGTAAAATCAGAACTGATTTTATTATTTGCTAGATAAATCTATGTACCTAGCAACATGTCAAAGTTTGTCTGAGGCTGCTCGTAAAGAGGAGGATTGTGTGCGCGCGTCATGAGTACGTGCACAGAGGAAGGCGTGATCCTAGGGGGGGTATATGCACTGTCGTGACTTTAATTACTCGAATGGCTTGCGTAGTCGGAAGACTAGCAAATAGGTAGGTACATAGATTTATCTAGCAAATAATAAAATCAGTTCTGATTTTACTGATTTACTACAATAAATCAATGTACCTACCTATTTGCAAGACCAGCACAGATTCAAATTGGGGGCATGTCCCAAGAGGAAGGTCAACAGGAACCCAAGGATGACGTTGCAGCTTGCAACGTCTTGTTAGAAAAAGACTCTTCAACTGACAGAACATCTTTTAAATAAAAAGATGTGAAGGACGTGGAGGAGCGCCAGTAGGCTGCCCTCATAATGTCCACTAGGGGCACCCCTTGGAAAAGAGCCCAAGAGGCACTGATGCCCCTGGTATCGTGAGCACGGGGCTTCCCATCACTCAATAGGGTCTCCGGCCCAGCTGCCTGGATCGCTTCGACTATCCATCTAGAAATGGATTCTCTGGAAGCGGGGGAAAAGGGCTCTCGAGTGATGACAAAAAGCTGATCACTCTTACGAAGAGTCTTAGTCCTATCTAAATACCATTTCAAGGCCCTCACCGGACACCAGACCTTATCCTCCTGCACCGAGGAATGGTCCGACAGCGGTCTAAGAAAAATCTCAACTGGTCCAGAGGAAGCAGTCTGATTTTTGGCAATAAAGGAGGGCTTGGGTATAAGTCGCACACCATGGTTCTCCCAACGGATGTGACCCGGTGTGATACACAGAGCATGAAGAGTACTCCTCCTCTGTGCAGAAGCAATAGCAACTAAAAACAGCGTCTTGACCGTTAATTGGTGAAGGGACGCTTTACCCAAAGGTTCAAAAGGTGGCTTCGCAAGCACATCAAGGACCTTGGGTAGACTCCAAGAAGGAGTCAGGCTACGAGTTGATGGACGCTGCAAGAAGAAGGAGCGAGTCAACCTAGCCAAAAGAGGGGAGTTGGAGACTCCCGAACCATCAGCAAAACCAACGTGGACGGCGGCAATAGCCGAACGATAGCCACGTATGGTTGAAATCGATCTACCCTTATCGAAAAGGGAGATCAAAAAATTGGCAATAACACCAATAGGTGCTTCACGTGGTGAGACACCCTTATTCTCGCACCAAGAAAAGAAGGCCCCTAGATGAGAGTTGTAGAGATCTCTAGTGGAGTCTCTACGGCTTCTCATTACAAACTGGGAGGCCCTCTCGGAGAGCCCCGAGTTTCTGGCGTCTTCCCCAACAACGGCCAGGCAGTCAAGTGGAGGACCGCTGGGCGTTGATGAACAATCCCCGAGAGGGGTTGAATTATCAAATCCTCCCTGAGAGGAAGGGGAAACGGCTGGCCGGCCAGGAGACTCAGCAGGTCTGGAAACCAATATCTCGCTGGCCAAAGTGGGGCTATCAACAAGAGCCCAGCCCCGTCCACCTTGACCTTCCTCAAGACCTGAGGGATCAGAGGAATGGGGGGAAAAGCGTACCAAAGTACACCGGGGTACGTGTGGGAGATAATTCCGATTTTTCCCAGTTTATCAGAAAGCCTAAGTCTTGCGTTAGTCGCAGTAAAAGGCATAACTGATCCAACAGGAGGGACTCTGAGTTTGCAACTAGGAGCCAATCGTCTAGATAGACGAATAATCGGAGGCCGCGATTCCGTAGAAACGCGGCCAGGGCCGACACTATTCAGGTAAAGACTCAAGGGGCCGGCCACAGCCCGAAGGGTAGGGCACGAAATCGAAACGTTTCGCCCAGGAACGCGAATCCCAGCAAATTTCTCGACAGAGAGTGAATGGGAATGTGAAAGTACATGACTAACCATACCTAGTCGCATGGAGACCTTGCGATCTCCCTCGATCTCAAGGTCTCCATGCGAAAATGCACTGGAGGTATAAACCTGTTGATTCTTTTCATGTTTAGAATCATACGTAAACTTCCCGAGCGCTTGGGAATGACAAAAATTGGGGAGAGACAGAGATGAGGATGATCTCTCACCCTTTCTACAGCGCCCTTTCCCAGCAGCGTGGCGATCTCTGAGGAGATGTGCTGCTGGAAAAGGGCGGACATTGGAGGCAGGCGGATTCTGATGGCGCCGTTTGGAATCGGCTTTATCAGATCTATGTAAAAGCCGTCGCCGGAGATTGCCTCCCAAACTGGGAGGAATCTCCGGAGCCGCCCGCCTACACTGTCCACAAGCACTCGGGGTAAGGTATCAAAAGGCCGACTTGGGCCTGACCGGGCCCTTGGCGGCAGTCTTACGCCCCCCTCTTCCTCTCGCCGAGCCTCTACCACGGTTGCCCAGGGTAGGGGTCTCAACCCGAGGGATAGTCACAGTCACTCGACGATTTGAGCGGTTAGCGCCTGTCGAGACCGACTTAGACTTCGGAAAGGACCGAGCAGGCTGAGTGGGCAAGAATTGTCTGGCCATCTCCTTTGCCTGTTTGCGACCCTCTATCTCTTTGAGGAAGACCTCGTTAAACTGGCCCCCAAAGAGTTTGGGATGAGAGGAAGGGATACCCCGCAAGAGAGGCGGGATGTCTTTCTCTAGCACTCCCAGTGTGGAGAGCGCCAACTTGCGGCGTTGATGCATAATGTCAATCGCCGCTGATGAGAGCTGAGACCACTGAAGTCCAGCTAACAAAAGCAGGAGTTCATCCAACAAATTGGAGTCCCCCTCGGTCAAATTCAGTTCAACTTATCTGGCCCGAAGGCGTAACAGTGAACCCAGGTACGCCGAAAGCCTTAAGCCCGACCTGACTTTGGTTTCAAAGTTCACTAGGGGTTTCTCGGCGGATCTATAGGACTGAGACTTGAAATTGATATTCAAACGTTGTCCCATACCCATAATTTCCTGGGATAAACCCTTGGCTGAAAAGAAGCCCTGGGTATCATCCCGATAGAAACAGAAGGCACTACCAAAGGGACGTCGGGTAGCCCGACCCGCATCGGCGAGTGCCTCCCTATCCCCATACTCCTGTTTGAAGTCCTCTGTAAGAGGAATACCAGGAGACGGGCCATGCTGTCTGAATAACAGCGATGGCTGATCACTGTCCGACTGGACTTGGGGAAAAATTTCTGGCATATACTTCTCTAACAGGGCCTTGGCGTCTGCCGCCATAGCCCGACAAGGCTGGGGGTCGTAGCCGGCCTGAGATTCTGAAACAGACGGGGTAGAAATCTGCGAGACAGAATCAAATTCGGGAGAAGTAGTCCGGTGGGGAAAATCCCATGGGGGTGGATATGCCCACGGACCAGTGACAGACTCCTCCCCCGGCGGGGCTCCGAGAGCCGCAGGCACGGGAGGAGTAGGTCGAGATACCGCATTCGGACAAAATTGTCCCAGGTTCTCATGAATATCGGAGACCGGGAAAACACCGGGGTCCGACTCGGGAACATCCTCCATCACAGTGACAACTGACTGGGGAGAACCCGTCTCAGTAGCCGGCAGCGTCGGGGGATTAGTATCCCAACCATGCTGCTCAGCAAAGAGTCTCATTAATCTGAGCAACTCAGATTGAGAGTCGGGGGAAGAGAGGGCTGAGCCTTCTTACCCGACTTGGGTTTATCCTTGGATTTACCCTTCTTGGCTTTAAGCTTCTTAGCGGGGGTGTGAGCCACCGTAATAGAAGGCCGTTTAGAAGCACCCAAATTGTCCGGGCCGGGCTCCCCAGTGGGGAGAAGCAATTCGGCCGCAACTCTAGGGACTGTGCTTCCCCGACCAGAGCCCCGATTCGCATTGACTGCCGGGGGGTGGACGGGCTGCTGCATTGCAGCACTGCTGGAAATAGCACCCGGAGCACTGACGTTGGTCAGTGGCTGGCGGGAACCAGCAGTCTTCCGCTGCGAGAACCTGCTCGAGGAGGAGGTCTTCTTAGCGGGATGCGGATTTGCGTTACCGGCTGTAATTCCCCCAGACACACCGACGGTGGTCGGATGTCGGGGGAAGCCAGTAACACTGGGTGAAATCTCGCTAGGCACCCCGACGGTGGTCGGGGGTCGACAAGACCCAGTAACATCATTAGCTGACCGCTTAGCAGTCTTACCAGTTAATGCCCCCTCCAGGCTCCCGACGGTGGTCGGGGGTCGAGAGGACCCGGTAATACTAGCTACCGCCCCCCAACTGCAGACGCGGTGGTCGTGAGTTGGAGGGAGCTAGAATTGCTAATGACGGGTGTTCGGTCCGAAGACTTATGAACACCTAACTTACCTATAAAGCCTGTCTTGCTCGACGCTCCCGGTACAAAAATACCAGAGCGAGCCGACAGACTGACGCCCTTACCTCCCCTGACCATCGTGTTTGACTCGCTGGTAGGCGAGCGAAACACAGAGGTCTCCAACACACTCACTGGGCTGACGCCCTTATAAGTGAGATTAGTGGAAGGGAGGGAAGAAAAACTCCTGAACAGTGACATGACTCCCAGGGGAGTTAAGACCATCGGTGACTGGCATAGGCCCTATTATCATTTGAATTTAGACTTATTCTAGGACATCTATCCTATTCAACACATTAGCGATTTCCGATCATGTTAGTCATGGTTGGGAAAACCTTAATAATCAACTTGACATTTTATTTTTTTTCATTTGTGATACTACATGTATGTTGCCTCTGAACAATTTCAGCTTTGTTGCCCAAAAAGCAACTGAGCATTTTGCATAATTTGCTTAAATCCAAATGGCCACATGTATAGGCAATATGTGAAACAGACTAAGACAACTTACACACAATGTGCATGCTGCACCCAATGTTACCAGTGTTGTTAGTCTTGTGTAATGAAACCTGTGACACAATACAATTCCCTCCATTCAATGCAATCACAGGTTACATTGCATCAGATGAATAACACATTGGATTTTTATATGCAAACTATACAAATTACTCAAGGTGGTCCCATGGCAACAAAGCTGATATGCCTTGGTGTATAATTAAAAGGAATGAAATGGGTCTGCATCATTTAAGGAGAATTAACACAAGAATATAAATTTACTGATGCTAAAAGATGTAATATATTCTTAATCATTGGCCTGTATCACTAGAATTGAAATATCTGAAAAGTTGTTTAAATCAAGACATTCTAGCACACGGTATCATCTGCTAACACTTTACATGGGGGCTGCCATTTTCTTGATGATATTGAGTTGTACATTAATCACTGGAAACCGTTCCGGTCAGGAAGATATTTCTAATCCTGGAGCTAAATTGCTTCTCTTCATTACAAAAAAATCCCTGTATACGATGGAAAATACATAACAGGTGTATACATATATTCTAAAATTTGAAATTTATAGATTTCTTTTTAAATTCTCCGGTTTTGCTAAATAGAAATCAATTTCTTGAGCTTGCCTGGCAGAGCAGAACAGAACATAATTTATACAACGCGCATTCTGACTATTGAAGTCCATTATTAAACTCAAAGCAGGTGAATGCATAGTTTATCACTATTGACGCGCGGAAAATTTATCATCCATAAATTTGAATTAATTTGCTCCGTCGCGTACGTCATAGTATCGAGAAAATATATTTATATTTAGTTAATAGTAATTTTCAAAGAAATATAAAACACATTTTCGTTTTTAGAATATATGTATATATCTGCTAAATATTTTAAATCTCAAATGGAATTTTGTATCAGGAAGAAAGACAATTTTGCATTCGAATGAAAAATATCTTTATGTACAAATCAAGAAAATGGCAGCCCCCATGTATTGCTAGCAGACGATAAATTTTGCTGAGAAAATCTTGATTTATACCCATCAGTAAAATCAGAATTGATTTTATTATTTGCTAGATAAATCTATGTACCTACCTATTTGCTAGTCTTCCGACTACGCAAGCCATTCGAGTAATTAAAGTCACGACAGTGCATATACCCCCCTAGGATCACGCCTTCCTCTGTGCACGTACGCATGACGCGCGCACACAATCCTCCTCTTTACGAGCAGCCTCAGACAAACTTTGACATGTTGCTAGGCAAGGAGTGGGGTAGGAGGGTGGGACATAGGTAGGTACATAGATTTATCTAGCAAATAATAAAATCAATTCTGATTTTACTGATTTACTACAATAAATCAATGTACCTACCTATTTGCTAGACCAGCACAGATTCAAATGGGGGCATGTCCCAAGAGGAAGGTCAACAGGAACCCAAGGATGACGTTGTAGCTTGCAACGTCTTGTTAGAAAAAGACTCTTCAGACAGAACATCTTTTAAGTAAAAAGATGTGAAGGACGTGGAGGAACGCCAGTAGGCTGCCCTCATAATGTCCACTAGGGGCACCCCTTGGAAAAGAGCCCAAGAGGCACTGATGCCCCTGGTATCGTGAGCACGGGGCTTCCCATCAGTCAATAGGGCCTCCGGCCCAGCTGCCTGGATCGCTTGGACTATCCATCTAGAAATGGATTCTCTGGAAGCGGCGGAAAAGGGCTCTCGAGTGATGACAAAAAGCTGATCACTCTTACGAAGAGTCTTAGTCCTATCTAAATACCATTTCAAGGCCCTCACCGGACACCAGACCTTATGCTCCTGCACTGAGGAATGGTCCGACAGCGGTCTAAGATAAATCTCAACTGGTCCAGAGGAAGCAGTCTGATTTTTGGCAATAAAGGAGGGCTTGGGTATAAGTCGCACACCATGGTTTTCCCAACGGATGTGACCCGGTGTTATACACAGAGCATGAAGAGTACTCCTCCTCTGTGCCGAAGCAATAGCGACTAAAAATAGCGTCTTGACCGTTAAATGGTGAAAGGACGCTTTACCCAAAGGTTCAAAAGGTGGCTTCGCAAGCACGTCAAGGACCTTGGGTAGACTCCAAGAAGGAGTCAGGCTACGAGTTGATGGACGCTGCAAGAAGAAGGAGCGAGTCAACCTAGCCAAAAGAGGGGAGTTGGAGACTCCCGAACCATCAGCAAAACCAACGTGGACGGCGGCAATAGCCGAACGATAGCCACGTATGGTTGAAATCGATCTACCCTTATCGAAAAGGGAGATCAAAAAATCGGCAATAACACCGATAGGGGCTTCACGTGGCGAGACACCCTGATTCTCGCACCAAGAAAAGAAGGCCCCTAGACGAGAGTTGTAGAGATCTCTAGTGGAGTCTCTACGGCTTCTCATTACAAACTGGGAGGCCCTTTCGGAGAGCCCCGAGTTTCTTGCGTCTTCCCCAACAACGGCCAGGCAGTCAAGTGGAGGACCGCTGGGCGTTGATGAACAATCCCCGAGAGGGGTTGAATTATCAAATCCTCCCTGAGAGGAAGGGGAAACGGCTGGCCGGCCAGGAGACTCAGCAGGTCTGGAAACCAATGTCTCGCTGGCCAATGTGGAGCTATCAACAAGAGCCAAGCCCTGTCCTCCTTGACCTTCCTCAAGACCTGAGGGATCAGAGGAATGGGGGGAAAAGCGTACCCCCGGATAGCTCCCCAATGGAGGGAAAAGGCATCCATCGCCCACGCCTCCTGATCCCGAACCCGCGAGCAATACCTCGGGAGTCGGTGATTGAGGGTGGAGGCGAACAGATCGATCTCCAGAGGACCCCACACCTCTTGGAGAAGAGCAAACACCTCCGGATGAAGAGTCCACTCTGACGGGAGGCATTTGCCCCGCGACAGAAAATCCGCGATCAGATTTTCCTGACCGGGAATGTAGGAGGCTACCGGAATAATGTTCATAGACCGGCACCACCTCCACAACTGGGCAGCTAAGGTGTTCAGAGAGGAAGACCGAGTGCCGCCTTGGCGATTGATATAGGCAGCTACTGTGACATTGTCCGTAAGAACGAGTACAGTGCGACCAACAAGACCGGGCCTGAAATGATGAAGAGACAGGCTGACCGCCATCATTTCCAAAACATTGATATGGGGCATAACTCTCAAGTGAGACCAGTCCCCTGAAATCATCTCGCCCCGGCAATGACCGCCCCAACCGAGAAGGGAGGCGTCTGTCGTCAGAGAAACTGACGGAAGAGGTGTACAGAGAGGCTTGCCTTGGGCAAGAAACGAACTGTTCGACCAGGGGGCGAGAAGGAGCTTGATATCTCTTGGGAGTGGAATCCACCCCAAAAGAGAATCTTTGCCCGGTCTGTAAAACTTGAGGAGGTGCCTCTGAAAGGGCCTCATCAACAGCCTGCAGTCTGGTAAGACGTCGACTAGACTGGCCAGATAGCCCAGGAATTGAAGCCATTGTCTGGCTCTGACCCTGCGGGCTACTCGCAATGACCGTGCGGTCATGGTGATAGTCCGAATTCTGTCCCGACTGGGGCGGGCAAGCTGATTCGGGATATCTATCTCCGCACCCAAGTACACCGGGGTACGTGTGGGAGATAATTCCGATTTTTCCCAGTTTATCAGAAAGCCTAAGTCTTGCGTTAGTCGCAGTAAAAGGCATAGCTGATCCAACAGGAGGGACTCTGAGTTTGCAACTAGGAGCCAATCGTCTAGATAGACGAATAATCGGAGGCCGCGATTCCGTAGAAACGCGGCCAGGGCCGACACTATTCGAGTAAAGACTCGAGGGGCCGGCCTCAGCCCAAAGGGCAGGGCACGAACTCGAAACGTTTCGCCCTGGAACGCGAATCCCAGCAAATTTCTCGACAGAGAGTGAATGGGAATGTGAAAGTACGCGTCTTTGAGATCGAGGGAGATCGCAAGGTCGTCCCGCTTGATCACGGGCAGAATAGATGCCAAGGTCTCCATGCGAAAATGCACTGGAGGTATAAACCTGTTGATTCTTTTCATGTTTAGAATCATACGTAAACTTCCCGAGCGCTTGGGAATGACAAAAATTGGGGAGAGACAGAGATGAGGATGATCTCTCGCCCTTTCTACAGCACCCTTTCCCAGCAGCGTGGCGATCTCTGAGGAGATGTGCTGCTGGAAAAGGGCTGACATTGGAGGCGGGCGGATTCTGATGGCGCCGTTTGGAATCGGCTTTATCAGATCTATGTAAAAGCCGTCGCGCACGACGGATAGTACGAAGGCGTCGCCGGAGATTGCCTCCCAAACTGGGAGGAATCTCTGGAGCCGCCCGCCTACACTGTCCACAAGCACTCGGGGTAAGGTATCAAAAGGCCGACTTGGGCCTGACCGTGCCCTTGGCGGCGGTCTTACGCCCCCCTCTTCCTCTCGCCGAGCCTCTACCACGGTTGCTCAGGGTAGGGGTCTCAGTCACTCGACGATTTGAGCGGTTAGCGCCTGTCGAGACCGACTTAGACTTCGGAAAGGACCGAGCAGGCTGAGTGGGCAAGAATTGTCTGGCCATCTCTTTTGCCTGTTTGCGACCCTCTATCTCTTTGAGGAAGACCTCGTTAAACTGGCCCCCAAAGAGTTTGGGATGAGAGGAAGGGATACCCCGCAAGAGAGGCGGGATGTCTTTCTCTAGCACTCCCAGTGTGGAGAGTGCCAGCTTGCGGCGTTGATGCGTAATGTCAATCGCCGCTGATGAGAGCTGAGACCACTGAAGTCCAGCTAACAAAAGCAGGAGTTCATCCAACAAATTGGAGTCCCCCTCGGTCACATTCAGTTCAACTGATCTGGCCCGAAGGCGTAACAGTGAACCCAGGTACGCCGAAAGCCTTAAGCCCGACCTGACTTTGGTTTCAAAGTTCACTAGGGGTTTCTCGGCGGATCTATAGGACTGAGACTTGAAATTGATATTCAAACGTTGTCCCATACCCATAATTTCCTGGGATAAACCCTTGGCTGAAAAGAAGCCCTGGGTATCATCCCGATAGAAAGAGAAGGCACTACCAAAGGGGCGTCGGGTAGCCCGACCCGCATCGGCGAGTGCCTCCCTATCCCCATACTCCTGTTTGAAGTCCTCTGTAAGAGGAATACCAGGAGACGGGCCATGCTGTCTGAATAACAGCGATGGCTGATCACTGTCCGACTGGACTTGGGGGAAAATTTCTGGCATATACTTCTCTAACAGGGCCTTGGCATCTGCCGCCATAGCCTGACAAGGCTGGGGGTCGTAGCCGGCCTGAGATTCTGAAACAGACGGGGTAGAAACCTGCGAGACAGAATCAATTTCGGGAGAAGTAGTCCGGTGGGGAAAATCCCATGGGGGTGGATATGCCCACGGACCAGTGACAGACTCCTCCCCCGGCGGGGCTCCGAGAGCCGCAGGCACGGGAGGAGTAGGTCGAGAAACCGCATTCGGACAAAATTGTCCCAGGTTCTCATGAATATCGGAGACCGGGAAAACACCGGGGTCCGACTCGGGAACATCCTCCATCACAGTGACAACTGACTGGGGAGAACCCGTCTCAGTAGCCGGCAGCGTCGGGGGATTAGTATCCCAACCATGCTGCTCAGCAAAGAGTCTCATTAATCTGAGCAGCTCAGATTGAGAGTCGGGGGGAAGAGAGGGCTGAGCCTTCTTACCCGACTTGGGTTTATCCTTGGATTTACCCTTCTTGGCTTTAGGCTTCTTAGCGGGGGTGTGAGCCACCGTAATAGAAGGCCGTTTAGAAGCACGGGAAGTGTTAGGCTGCAGTATAAAAGCCTCACTACCGAAATTGTCCGGGCCGGGCTCCCCAGTGGGGAGAAGTAATTCGGCCGCAACTCTAGGGACTGTGCTTCCCCGACCAGAGCCCCGATTCGCATTGACTGCCGGGGAGTGGACGGGCTGCTGCATTGCAGCACTGCTGGAAATAGCACCCGGAGCACTGACGTTGGTCAGTGGCTGGCGGGAACCAGCAGTCTTCCGCTGCGAGAACCTGCTCGAGGAGGAGGTCTTCTTAGCGGGATGCGGATTTACGTTACCGGCTGTAATTCCCCCAGACACACCGACGGTGGTCGGATGTCGGGGGAAGCCAGTAACACTGGGTGAAATCTCGCTAGGCACCCCGACGGTGGTCGGGGGTCGGCAAGACCCAGTAACATCATTAGCTGACCGCTTAGCGGTCTTACCAGTTAATGCCCCCTCCAGGCTCCCGACGGTGGTCGGGGGTCGAGAGGACCCGGTAATACTAGCTACCGCCCCCCCAACTGCAGACGCGGTGGTCGTGAGTTGGAGGGAGCTAGAATTGCTAATGACGGGTGTTCGGTCCGAAGACTTATGAACACCTAACTTACCTATACAGCCTGTCTTGCTCGACGCTCCCGGTACAAAAATACCAGAGCGAGCAGACAGACTGACGCCCTTACCTCCCCTAACCATCGTGTTTGACTCGCTGGTAGGCGAGCGAAACACAGAGGTCTCCAACACACTCACTGGGCTGACGCCCTTATAAGTGAGAGTAGTGGACGGGAGGGAAGAAGAATTGGAAGAGCACGGAGGCAACCAAGACCTCGATTGCTCTTCCTCCGAAGAACTCATTATCACCTGTAAGGAGATATAAAAGAGTCAACAATAAACAATTATAAAGAAAAGGGCGTACAAAGCGAGAGTGAAACGGAATGGAATTTTCCCGCGCAATGTGTGGAAAATTCCATTCACGCACTACGAACAAAAGAACACTCTCGTAAGGGTATATGCACACAACAGCCACACACACGAAACACCAACGAAACGTTACAGGGCTGAGCGCCCGGCAAAACGCCAAAGCGAATGCCCTGGGCTACTATACGAAAGAGGTGAAAAGTGAGGTATGAATATAAGCTCAAATATCACCAAAATAAATACGTGACAGACATAAACCGACACTAAACAGATAATAAACAAGTCTAGGACGGAAATATTGGCAAAAGTCACCCCAAAACGCGCTAAAAGAGTAGCAAACTCTGAATTTTTGCGCAAGATAGTGACTTAGCTGCAACTCTTTAGGCTGCGAGAAGGAAAGAGGAGGATTGTGTGCGCGCGTCATGCGTATGTGCACAGAGGAAGGCGTGATCCTAGGGGGGTATATGCACTGTCGTGACTTTAATTACTCGAATGGCTTGCGTAGTCGGAAGACTAGCAAATAGGTAGGTACATTGATTTATTGTAGTAAATCTCGTATATTTGAATGCAAAACTACGTAGGACAAGAAGAAGGAATAGATGACATCTTTGAATATAAGCACATTTACATTTTGAGGTTAATTCCCCTTTAATTTGAAAAATAAATAATTAATTTTTTGTTAATATTCATCTCAATATACCGTGATGACGATGACGATGATGGCGATGGTCTTGGCAACGGTACTTGTGATGGTGGTGGTGATGACAACGGTGTTGGTGATGACGACGGTGTTGGTGATGACGACGGTGTTGGTGATGACGACGGTGTTGGTGATGACGACAATGGTGGCGAAGGTGGTGGTGGTGATGAGAACGGCACCCGGTCTATGATAAAAAATATTTCACATATTATTCCATTTCTATACTGAACAACAGTTTTCATATTTAAAACTGATAGCCGACATTTTACATCGCAATGAAAGTGTTGAGCTACATGTATATAGTAATGTTCAGTTATCTTATAAGCAGCCAATTTAGAAGAAAATATTTGATTAACATTCAAGAAATGTTACCTAAAGTAAAGTTTTGAAAATGGCACATGTAGAATAGACACATGTACAATGTATTACATTTGGTATAGACCCATCAATTTAAAAAATTAGTCTCAAAGTCAATTTGAAAGAATATATACCAATATACGTCAGCACCACGTTGATATTACTCGTATCCGACTGTGATCTGCTTTGATGAAGGATGAATTTGAGGAGTTTTTGGTTCACCTCTCCAACAGGAGATTGCACCCAAAATGAATGTGGGTCGCAAGATGATCGGCCAAGTTTTTGTTCACTTATCCGCTGAACACATATAAACAACAACAAAAAAAAGCAAAATTCCTGTATTGTATAGCAAAGGTGATCCAGAATTATCAGAAAGACTGACTACATATTTCTTAATTAATATTCAAAGGGAGGGGGGCAACTTTGTCTGACTCCCTAGACCTACATCATTGACCATGCCAAAGGATGAATTAAATATATGCTAGAAATGTCATGTGACTGGTTACATGTACATGTATTTACATTTGCATTGGTGTAGGGGAGAAATGATATATTACCTTGATTACCTTAAACTTGTGTGGATGAATCTGCATTAACCTTAAAGGGTGGGTGCAGAGGATCCATTCTAGATCTTGCTTCCTTCAAGATAGTAAAGGAGGAATCAGGAATGTTCTAGTTCATGTTATGATTTGTACATGTATGTAGCTGGAAATTCTTCACAACAATTTGACTTTTGCTCGGGCTATTCTACATACATGGCTTTGGTAAATTGTGTTTGCAATACCATAAATTCTTTTGAAGATAATGCCTTTGGAATATTTCTTGATTATTTTAAAGCATTTGGTTGTATAAACCATTTTAATTTTTACAGAAATTATATGGTATAAGAGATGTAACCTTTATCTGGCTGGAAATTTATTTGAGTAGCAGAAAACATTTTGTTTATGTCAATAATAATACATGTAGTTCTGCAATTTCATAAATAACAGGAGTACCCCATGGGTCAACATTGGAAAGTTTTTAGTTATGTAGTTTATTAAAGATGTACAATAGTCAGTATCTACCTTTGATACTCAATAGGTGGTCTGTCATTGAAAGATCACCTCTTAATTTCGTCAGAATTTTCTTTCTGTATTGTGTAGGTGGTCTGTCATTTGACAGACCACCTCTTAATTTCGTCAGAATTTTCTTTATTCTTCATTTTTTTCTCCCACACTCTTGTTGCCATGATTCCTCAAATTTGGTTCAGTCAATATTCTTCAAATTTTTGTCAGTCATCAGGCCCTATGAGATCAAGTTCTTCATTTTTTTCAAGGTCATCAGGTCATCGTGATGTCATCCAGATGCCATTTTGTGAATTCACATTATTGATCATATGTTAAATTACGAGTTATCAAAAATGAACCATATTTGACACATGAACTTCACGTAAAGGGTCAATACAGTATATAACATGTCAACAAAATCCGCGCGCTAATCATGACGCGCACGTCCTCATGTGTCAAAATTTAGAAAATCTCAAAATCACTCTTTCATCAAATTAGAGTACAGTTAAGGACATTTTAAGCATTTCAAAATTTTCCGTCTGTGCGCGTCCGCAAGTACAGAACGTAAATCGCCGGTTTTTTTCGCATGGTTTGTCTTCCTGACACTATTCTTGACAATTTCCAACTATTTACAGTCATTCCATGATGCGTGCGTCAAACTTTCAAATTCGTGCGCGCGTCAATGGGCATTCTAATGTAATAAGTAGTAAAAACATGCCTATCTAGAATTTGCCATAGCTCGTCAGAATGAACCGATAACCCCAAATTTTATTACATATTCTTCAAGCCTGTTATTTGTAGATTTGAATTCATGCGTAATTTTGGCTGATCACATTTTGTGACGTCATATTTGCATATGAACTATGAACTAAAAATGATTTTGAAAAAATGACGTCAATTTTTGTATTCACTTGACAATATTTCACTAATAGGTCGATTTTCTTCCAGATTTTGATATGTTATAGCTGAGACAATTCTCTACAAGATCAGTTACCACCCTTTTTCATTTTGATGTCATAGTAAAATTTTCAATTAAAGACGACATGTCTGAATTTTCCGTTTGCGTGTTATGTCTTGTAATCATGAATCTACATGACATTGTTCTCTGAGCAGTATCTCAGTTGTTTTTGTTCTATTTTCTTCAAGATTTTAGTATGTTATAGCCGAGACTATAAGCTTTTACAAGTGTGGTCTCCAATTTTTGATCAGATGTCGGGATCATGACTATCTTTTAACTACAAAATGTTATTTCAGAATCCCATTTTTCGTTTACGTGTTATCCGACTCTATGGGAAATATTTTGGTATATTGGTTAAAGCACTTGCCTGCCTTTCGGTGACCCAGGTTCGATCCCCGGTGGGTTCATTTAAAGAATTTTTTTTTGTCTTTTTGCCTTTCATTTTACCACCTTCTTCGACTATTATAACATATACAAACACAACCCACGTAATAAACTGCCTTATTTTGCGTGTTATGTCTTTTGGCAAGTAGTGTGGAGTAGTTTGTGCACAACCCCATGGGAAATCTGATTCCCTGTCGTCAAAGGTCATCGGAGGATGGAGTGAGTGCACTCTGCAGGCCACATTTGACAGATTTCTTTTGAATTTTCTATAGAGATGCATTATACTCTAATCTACACACATTGTTTTGGTGATGCTGCTCCTATAGTGTTGACAATAGTCTGGGCCACTGGCGGCACTCTGTACGCCATCCTTTTGTTTGAGGGAGGGGAGGGGGGAGGTTCTTTGTCCCTCCGAATCATTGCCAGTGCCTGGGAATACATTTGCATTGCGCGGCAATGGACATTTCTGGTTATAAACTTGATTAGATAAAAAAGTCATATGAACAAGTAAAAAGAAGTGATAAGGTACAACCTGATAATGTGTGTAGATTAGAGTATAATGCATCTCTATAGAAAATTCTAAAGAAATCTGTCAAGAAATGTGACCTCTGAGCGCACACAAGATATCCACTATTAAAAAAACATTATTAGATTTTTTGTTAAGTCAGTTCGTCTCACTATGGCGATATGTATACTAGTACCAAGTGTGAAGTTGATGGTTTAATTCATTCAAGAGATGTTGCGATAACAAGGCTAAAAACCTGAAATTTCATGGTAATTGATCTTTATGACCTTCGTCCTTTGACCTACTTTCCCCAAATCAGTTTGTCTCATTATGCTTGTGATGCCTTGTTATGTTATCAAGTTTCATCAGTTATTCAACTCTAATTCTGTTAAGCAGCTAAAAAACCTTTCCAAATTCTGTAAAATCGTTGTGTAAGTTTAGCTAATTCTTTTCTCTTTTTTTTAAACGCACAGATGTAAATTGGTTTGATGCTATAGTGTAAATAGTTGAAATAGTTACGGGTTATATCTAAACAGATTCTTGCCTTCATTGTTTGTTGTTTGCTGCATGGGACATTATATTCTTGATATTTTTCATGTTTTTGTCTATTGTTGTAAAATAAGTTTTTGTTTTTCAACTGTATTTCTTCCTTGCCCCTGAAGGGGCCATTTACAAAATACAATCACTGTATCAATGTATACATATTAATACCAACTTTGAAGTTCATAGTTTAAATGGTTCTTGAGATATTATTTCATTTTCATTTGTCAGCCAGTAGCCAGAGGTACATGTATTAACTTCACCAAGTTTGAAGTTCATTCCTCAAATAGTTCTTGAGATAATGCGAGAACGAGGCTAAAAACCTTAAATTTCATGGAAATTTACTTCTATGACATTTGACCTACTTACCCCAAAATCTAATATCGTCTTCCTATGATGATAATATCACGAAGATTGAAGTTCATACCTCAAATGGTTCTTGAGATATCGTGATAAGGAGAAAGCGGGACGAATGGATGGACAGATGGACAACCCAAAAACATAATGCCTCCGGCACCACTTCGGTGGACAGAGGCATAAAAATCAATAATTATCAAATTTCTCTACATATATAGGACACAATTCAATCAACCTGCACACTGTGTTCCTGTGGACCTTCAATGAGTGTGATAATGACTTCGCCTGACTTCCATGATACAAAGAATGGTTTTGGTGGATGAAGCTTTTCATACTCTGCCATTTCTGCTTCCACTTTCTGTTGGAGGATATAAGGAAGTGAATATGTCATTGATTTAGGGGAAGTCCACAATAGTATTACATGTTGTAAGTAGGTTTTAATAAAAGCATGAAAATGAAACAGATCTTTAATAGTTAAAGGAAAATCAAAAATAAAATAAGAGAATTATTATTATCATTATCATCGTACCAACCTATTTTGCTAGTCTTCCGACTACGCAAGCCATTCGAGTAATTAAAGTCACGACAGGGCATATACCCCCCCCCCCCCCCCCCCCCCCCGGATCACGCCTTCCTCAGTGCACGTACGCATGACGCGCGCACACAATCCTCCTCTTTACGAGCAGCCTCAGACAAACTTTGACATGTTGCTAGGCAAGGAGTGGGGTAGGATGGTGGGACATAGGTAGGTACATAGAGATATCTAGCAAATAATAAAATCAGTTCTGATTTTACTGATTTACTACAATAAATCAATGTACCTACCTATTTTGCTAGACCAGCACAGATTCAAGAGGAAGGTCAACAGGAACCCAAGGATGACGTTGCAGCTTGCAACGTCTTGTTAGAAAAAGACTCAACTGTCAGAACATCTTTTAAATAAAAAGATGTGAAGGACGTGGAGGAGCGCCAGTAGGCTGCCCTCATAATGTCCACTAGGGGCACCCCTTGGAAAAGAGCCCAAGAGGCACTGATGCCCCTGGTATCGTGAGCATGGGGCTTCCCATCACTCAATAGGGCCTCCGGCCCAGCTGCCTGGATCGCTTCGACTATCCATCTAGAAATGGATTCTCTGGAAGCGGGGGAAAAGGGCTCTCGAGTGATGACAAAAAGCTGATCACTCTTACGAAGAGTCTTAGTCCTATCTAAATACCATTTCAAGGCCCTCACCAGACACCAGACCTTATCCTCCTGCACCGAGGAATGGTCCGACAGCGGTCTAAGAAAAATCTCAACTGGTCCAGAGGAAGTCTGATTTCTGGCAGTAAAGGAGGGCTTGGGTATAAGTCGCACACCATGGTTCTCCCAACGGATGTGACCCGGTGTGATACACAGAGCATGAAGAGTACTCCTCTGTGCAGAAGCAATAGCAACTAAAAACAGCGTCTTGACCGTTAAATGGTGAAGGGACGCTTTACCCAACGGTTCAAAAGGTGGCTTCGCAAGCACGTCAAGGACCTTGGGTAGACTCCAAGAAGGAGTCAGGCTACGAGTTGATGGACGCTGCAAGAAGAAGGAGCGAGTCAACCTAGCCAAAAGAGGGGAGTTGGAGACTCCCGAACCATCAGCAAAACCAACGTGGACGGTGGCAATAGCCGAACGATAGCCGCGTATGGTTGAAATCGATCTACCCTTATCGAAAAGGGAGATCAAAAAATCCGCAATAACACCAATAGGGGCTTCACGTGGCGAGACACCGCTGCCCTCATAATGTCCACTAGGGGCACCCCTTGGAAAAGAGCCCAAGAGGCACTGATGCCCCTGGTATCGTGAGCATGGGGCTTCCCATCACTCAATGGATCGCTTCGACTATCCATCTAGAAATGGATTCTCTGGAAGCGGGGGAAAAGGGCTCTCGAGTGATGACAAAAAGCTGATCACTCTTACGAAGAGTCTTAGTCCTATCTAAATACCATTTCAAGGCCCTCACCGGACACCAGACCTTATCCTCCTGCACCGAGGAATGGTCCGACAGCGGTCTAAGAAAAATCTCAACTGGTCCAGAGGAAGCAGTCTGATTTTTGGCAGTAAAGGAGGGCTTGGGTATAAGTCGCACACAGAGCATGAAGAGTACTCCTCTGTGCAGAAGCAATAGCAACTAAAAACAGCGTCTTGACCGTTAAATGGTGAAGGGACGCTTTACCCAACGGTTCAAAAGGTGGCTTCGCAAGCACGTCAAGGACCTTGGGTAGACTCCAAGAAGGAGTCAGGCTACGAGTTGATGGACGCTGCAAGAAGGAGCGAGTCAACCTAGCCAAAAGAGGGGAGTTGGAGACTCCCGAACCATCAGCAAAACCAACGTGGACGGCGGCAATAGCCGAACGATAGCCACGTATGGTTGAAATCGATCTACCCTTATCGAAAAGGGAGATCAAAAAATCCGCAATAACACCAATAGGGGCTTCACGTGGCGAGACACCCTGATTCTCGCACCAAGAAAAGAAGGCCCCTAGACGAGAGTTGTAGAGATCTCTAGTGGAGTCTCTACGGCTTCTCATTACAAACTGGGAGGGCCCCCGAGTTTCTGGTGTCTTCCCCAACAACGGCCAGGCAGTCAAGTGGAGGACCGCTGGGCGTTGATGAACAATCCCCGAGAGGGGTTGAATTATCAAATCCTCCCTGAGAGGAAGGGAAACGGCTGGCCGGCCAGGAGACTCAGCAGGTCTGGAAACCAATGTCTCGCTGGCCAATGTGGGGCTATGAACAAGAGCCAAGCCCCGTCCTCCTTAACCTTCCTCAAGACCTGAAGGATCAGAGGAATGGGGGGGGGAAAGCGTACCCCCGGATAGCTCCCCAATGGAGGGAAAAGGCATCCATCGCCCACGCCTCCTGATCCCGAACCCGCGAGCAATACCTCGGGAGTCGGTGATTGAGGGTGGAGGCGAACAGATCGATCTCCAGAGGACCCCACACCTCTTGGAGAAGAGCAAACACCTCCGGATGAAGAGTCCACTCTGACGGGAGGCATTTGCCCCGAGACAGAAAATCCGCGATCAGATTGTCCTGACCAGGAATGTAGGAGGCTACCGGAATAATGTTCATAGACCGGCACCACCTCCACAACTGGGCAGCTAAGGTGTTCACAGAGGAAGACCGAGTTCTGCTTTGGCGATTGATGTAGGCAGCTACTGTTACATTGTCCGTAAGAACGAGTACAGTGCGAAATGATGAAGAGACAGGCTGACCGCCATCATTTCCAAAACATTGATATGGGGCATAACTCTCAAGTGAGACCAGTCCCCTGAAATCATCTCGCCCCGGCAATGACCGCCCCAACCGAGAAGGGAGGCGTCTGTCGCCAGAGAAACTGATGGAAGAGGGGTACAGAGAAGCTTGCCTTGGGCAAGAAACGAACTGTTCGACCAGGGGGCGAGAAGGAGCTTGATATCTCTTGGGAGTGGAATCCACCCCAAAGGAGAATCTTTGCCCGGTCTGAAAAATTTGAGGAGGTGCCTCTGAAAGGGCCTCATCAACAGCCTGCAGTCTGGTAAGACGTCGACTAGACTGGCCAGATAGCCCAGGAATTGAAGCCATTGTCTGGCTCTGACCCTGCGGGCCACTCGCAATGACCGTGCGGTCATGGTGATAGTCCGAATTCTGTCCCGACTGGGGCAAGCAAGCTGATTCGGGATATCTATCTCCGCACCTAAGTACACCGGGGTACGTGTGGGAGATAATTCTGATTTTTCCCAGTTTATCAGAAAGCCTAAGTCTTGCGTTAGCCGCAGTAAAAGGCATAACTGATCCAACAGGAGGGACTCTGAGTTTGCAACTAGGAACCAATCGTCTACATAGACGAACAATCGGCCGCGATTCTGTAGAAACGCGGCTAGGGCCGACACTATTCGGGTAAAGAGTCGAGGGGCCGGCCTCAGCCCGAAGGGCAGGGCACGAAATCGAAACGTTTCACCCTGGCACGAGAATCCCAGAAAATTTCTCGACAGAGAGTGAATGGGAATGTGAAAGTACGCGTCTTTGAGATCGAGGGAGATCGCAAGGTCTTTCCGCTTGATCAAGGACAGAATAGATGCCAAGGTCTCCATGCGAAAATGCACTGGAGGTATAAACCTGTTGATCCTTTTCATGTTTAGAATCATACGTAAACTTCCCGAGCGCTTGGGAATGACAAAAATTGGGGAGAGACAGAGATGAGGATGATCTCTCACCCTTTCTACAGCGCCCTTTCCCAGCAGCGTGGCGATCTCTGAGGAGATGTGCTGCTGGAAAAGGGCAGACATTGGAGGCGGGCGGATTCTGATGGCGCCGTTTGGAATCGGCTTTATCAGATCTATGTAAAAGCCGTCGCGCACGACGGATAGCACAAAGGCGTCGCCGAGATTGCCTCCCAAACTGGGAGGAATCTCTGGAGCCGCCCGCCTACACTGTCCACAAGCACTCGGGGTAAGGTATCAAAAGGCCGACTTGGGCCTGACTGGGCCCTTGGCGGCGGTCTTACGCCCCCCTCTTCCTCTCGCCGAGCCTCTACCACGGTTGCCCAGGGTAGGGGTCTCAACCCGAGGGATAGTCACAGTCACTCGACTATTTAGGCGGTTAGCGCTTGTTGAGACCGACTTAGACTTCGGAAAGGACCGAGCAGGCGGAGTGGGCAAGAATTGTCTGGCCATCTCCTTTGCCTGTTTGCGACCCTCTATCTCTTTGTTGAAGACCTTGGCCCCCAAAGAGTTTGGGATGAGAGGAAGGGATACCCCGCAAGAGAGGCGGGATGTCTTTCCCTAGCACTCCCAGTGTGGAGAGCACCAACTTGCGGCGTTGATGTGTAATGTCAATCGCCGCTGATGAGAGCTGAGACCACTGAAGTCCAGCTAACAAAAGCAGGAGTTCATCCAACAAATTGGAGTCCCCCTCGGTCACATTCAGTTCAACTGATCTGGCCCGAAGGCGTAACAGTGAACCCAGGTACGCCGAAAGTCTTAAGCACGACCTGACTTTGGTTTCAAAGTTCACTAGGGGCTTCTCGGCGGATCTATAGGACTGAGACTTGAAATTGATATTCAAACGTTGTCCCATACCCATAATTTCCTGGGATAAACCCTTGGCTGAAAAGAAGCCCTGGGTATCATCCGGATAGAAAGAGAAGGCACTACCATAGGGACGTCGGGTAGCCCGACCCGCATCGGCGAGTGCCTCCCTATCCCCATACTCCTGTTTGAAGTCCTCTGTAAGAGGAATACCAGGAGACGGGCCATGCTGTCTGAATAACAGCGATGGCTGATCACTGTCCGACTGGACTTGGGGAAAAATTTCTGGCATATACTTCTGAAACAGACGGGGTAAGTAGTCCGGTGGGGAAAATCCCATGGGGGTGGATATGCCCACGGACCAGTGACAGACTCCTCCCCCGGCGGGGCTCCGAGAGCCGCAGGCACGGGAGGAGTAGGTCGAGATACCGCATTCGGACAAAATTGTCCCAGGTTCTCATGAATATCGGAGACCGGGAAAACACCGGGGTCCGACTCGGGAACATCCTCCATCACAGTGACAACTGACTGGGGAGAACCCGTCTCAGTAGCCGGCAGCGTCGGGGGATTAGTATCCCAACCTTGCTGCTCAGCAAAGAGTCTCATTAATCTGAGCAACTCAGATTGAGAGTCGGGGGGGGGGGAGGAAGAGAGGGCTGAGCCTTCTTACCCGACTTGGGTTTATCCTTGGATTTACCCTTCTTGGCTTTAAGCTTCTTAGCGGGGGTGTGAGCCACCGTAATAGAAGGCCGTTTAGAAGCACGGGAAGTGTTTGGCTGCAGTATAGAAGCCTCACTACCCAAATTGTCCGGGCCGGGCTCCCCAGTGGGGAGAAGCAATTCGGCCGCAACTCTAGGGACTGTGCTTCCCCGACCAGAGCCCCGATTCGCATTGACTGCCGGGGGGGTGGACGGGCTGCTGCATTGCAGCACTGCTGGAAATAGCACCCGGAGCACTGACGTTGGTCAGTGGCTGGCGGGAACCAGCAGTCTTCCGCTGCGAGAGCCTGCTCGAGGAGGAGGTCTTCTTAGCGGGATGCGGATTTGCGATACCGGCTGTAATTCCCCCAGACACACCGACGGTGGTCGGATGTCGGGGGAAGCCAGTAACACTGGGTGAAAGCAATGAACACCTAACTTACCTATAAAGCCTGTCTTGCTCGACGCTCCCGGTACAAAAATACCAGAGCGAGCCGACAGACTGACGCCCTTACCTCCCCTGACCATCGTGTTTGACTCGCTGGTAGGCGAGCGAAACACAGAGGTCTCCAACACACTCACTGGGCTGACGCCCTTATAAGTGAGAGTAGTGGAAGGGAGGGAAGAAGAATTGGAAGAGCACGGAGGCAACCAAGACCTCGATTGCTCTTCCTCCGAAGAACTCATTATCACCTGTAAGGAGATATAAAGGAGTCAAACAATAAACAATTGTAAAGAAAAGGGCGTAAAAAGCGAGAGTGAAACGGAATGGAATTTTCCAGCGTAGTGTGTGGAAAATTCCATTCATGCACTACGAACAAAGAACACTCTCGTAAGGGTATATGCACACAACAGCCACACACACGAAACACACACGAAACACCAACGAAACGTAACAGGGCTGAGCGCCCAGCAATACACCAAAGCGAATGCCCGGGGCTACTATACGAAAGAGGTGAAAAGTGAGGTATGAATTTAAGCTCAAATATCACCAAAATAAATATGTGACAGACATAAACCAACACTAAACAGATTAAAACAAGTCTAGGACGGAAATATTGGCAAAAGTCACCAGAAAACATGCTAAAAGAGTAGCAAACTCTGAATTTTTGCGCAAGATAGTGACTTAGCTGCAACTTTTTAGGCTGCGAGAAGGAAAGAGGAGGATTGTGTGCGCGCGTCATGCGTACGTGCACAGAGGAAGGCGTGATCCTGGGGGGGGGGGGGGTATATGCACTGTCGTGACTTTAATTACTCGAATGGCTTGCGTAGTCGGAAGACTAGCAAAATAGGTAGGTACATTGATTTATTGTAGTAAATTAAGTATTTGGCATCTCTTGGAGTAGAAAAAGCAAACTGAATCACTGTAACTTACTAACTTTAAGGTCTCTGCTCACATTATACAATGGGGTATTCCCCTACTATTTTCAATAGAGTGCAGTGGGTTCTTAGAGAGCTATTAAGGTAATGACTCTTCTCCACATGGGGCCTCCGTTTAAAGGGCAATCCAACCTTTGTAATAAGTTGACTTTCGTGAAAGCAGTAAAATAAGGAAAACAGGATGGCGACAGTTTGAAAGAAATCAGACACGG
Source organism: Heliocidaris erythrogramma (assembly GCA_025617745.1). Taxonomy (NCBI): domain Eukaryota; kingdom Metazoa; phylum Echinodermata; class Echinoidea; order Camarodonta; family Echinometridae; genus Heliocidaris; species Heliocidaris erythrogramma. Next base: position 57,490,479 of record CM046854.1, read on the forward strand.
AATAGGAAAGTTACGAAGGTTTGACAATGAGAATTATGAGATTATTAAATCTATGCAATCTCAAACTGGCAATTTGGCGAGTTGATTGTGTGGTATACTCGGTCAACTCTCCCGTTTTGTCATACACAAATATCATTATTTTCTGGTTTTCTCCAGCGCCTTTTGCCTTGGGGCAGTACTCAAAAGGCATGTATATTCTGGTTAGCATATTGTTATAGATCTTCCAAAAAGAAACTAGATGAATCTTCGACCGCACGCGGTCGGAATTTATGCCTCCGCCATCACCAAATTGGAAATGTATGGCATACATGTACACTCTAAAAAGGATTGGTCCAACAAAATTACAAATCTTTTCACTTAAAAAGCACAGGAGACAGAAAATTTATTTCATTTCATTTCCATCCCGTACAAATAAAAAACTTACCATTGATGACTTACAATCATCAAATACACCAAGGAAATAGATATTTTATAGCAAATAGACCACTGTCCCCTTGAAATTTCTATTTCCTTGAAATAGGTAGGCCGAGACTCCATACATCAGGAACCATTTTCATGTATAATGACCTCTATGACCCCGTTTACAGTGCAGGGCCGGGCCGAGCCCGGCCTCGGCCCGGCCCCAATTGCGGTACTCGGCCTCTCAATTTCGTGCGTTTACAGTGCGGGTCTCGGCCGGCCTAAATTATAACTTTTCATTATTTTGTCGTAGTGGCGCTCTGAATGTAATATTTTGGTGGGTAGTTTGGTGGGTAAACGTAACAGTGTGGCGCGGGTTATTTGTACCGATATTTTTTTTAGCTCGCATGCATACGACGAACGATCGAACACCACAGCTGCTCGCTTAACTTATCGGATAATTTCATATTCTCTACGCAATTTTTAATATCTTTGTACGATCGAGAAGACAAGAGGATGGATGAGGAAGGTCGTATTCGTAGAATTCAAAGGTATAATCGTGACAGGAGGATGAGGAGAGAGCAATGTGAGGAGAATCGTCGCAGGAGGAATGGCCTGCTCTTTCGAACGAAACAGCACAAGAGATGAACGATGATAATTGAATTAAAAACACTAGTATCTCGACTTTTATTTACGCGGACAAACTTTGGAAATCTCAGCAGAAAAGACAACAAAGCAGCTCAGGCCGTACAATGCATGCAACGCTCAAAGCAACCGCGGGATCATGACACATATCCAATGATGTCATGATCGCCGCACTTCCGGGATCGCATTTGGTACCGCATTTGGCCCCGCATGCGTTTACAGTGAAAGAAGGCCGGGCCGAGACTACCTCCAGAGGTGGTCCAAATGCGCGGCCGCTTTTGGTACCGCATTTGGCCTTTTGAGCGTTTACAGTGAAGTTTAGGCCGGGCTCGGCCCGGCCTTACTCTCACTGTAAACGGGGTCTATGACCTTTGAACTTTGAGACCCTAAAATCTAATCCGTTCATCGTCCCTCCCATGTGCATACATGGGCCAAGTTAGAAGCTGATCCGCCAAACGGTTCCGAAGTTATCACAAGAACAAACCATTTTTATGTATATAATGACCTCTATGACATTTGAACTTTGACCTTGAGACCCTAAAATCTAATCAGTTCATCGTCCCTCACATATGCATACATGGGCCAAGTTAGAAGCTGATCCATCAAACAGTTCTGAAGTTATTGCGAGAACGAACCATTTTTATGTACATAATGACCTCTGTGACCTTTGACCTTTGATCTTGAGACCCCAAAATCTAATCAGTTCATCGTCCCTCCCATATGCATACATGGGCCAAGTTACAAACTGATCAAAAAAACGGTGGGCGGAGGGATAAAAAGATCCTACTGAGTAATACATTTTGTGTGTTGGAGCAAATGGGAGAGTTGGCCGCCGCTACATCACAGTGACATTACCGATTTGGCCAATTTGAAAGTCCCATATGTATACTGATTACAACTTTCAAAAATTCGTAATTTTCTATCGCTTGACCAATTTCATTCAAACTTTCACCAATCTGCTTCGGAACACTGGTGGCAGCATCACCAAAAACTATAGTTTTTTAGATTACACCAAGAGACACCTTCATGCAAAATTTGAACGAAATCCGTCAAGAAATGCAGAAGTAAGAGTGCACAAAAGGGAAAAATGAGCTTTGACGGAACAAGACGACTGTCTTGCCGTCTCCCAATAGGGGCCAAGCAGTCAAACGAAGGGACGCTGGTCTGTGATGCAGAATCCCTGAAAGGGGTTGAGACACCAGATCTGCTCTCAAGGGAAGAGGAATGGTTGAGCCATCAGGAGGCTCACCAACTCTGGGAACCAAATCCTCCTGGGCCAAAAGGGATCGAGCTATCACAAGAACCCAAGCCCGATCCTCCCTGATCTTCCGCAAGAATCGCGGAATTAAGGGGAAGGGAGGGAAAGCAAACCCCCGAAGCTTCTCCCAGAGCTGCCAACCTTGTGCAACCAAAAAAAGGAATCATCATGGCCAAAAAAAGGAATTTACAGCAAAAAAAAAGGAATACCTTCAAACAAAACTTAAAACCTCGCGCGACATGCTCATTTCTCATGCTGAAATGTCTCGTCACATTTTTCCCTTTGATGTGTGCTCACAGTCACGCATTACTTGGATCATATTCATACTTCATCATTACTTGCCAACATTTGAAATCTAAAAAGAGGGACAAATATGGCGGGGGTCCCGGGGGCCGTTAGAGGGCCATTAGAGTTAGAGGCCACAGCATCTCCAACTCCAGAGACTCCAACTATTTTATTAATGAGAACTTACACATGCAAAATGCAAATTCAACGCCTTTTGTGCTTGGCTTTATGACAGGAAATCGTTGTTTGTATTCCTCTTTAAACTTCTGTGACCGTTTTCCACTCATTTTGATCAAATCCTCTCCAGTTTCGCGAAATAATTCTGTTAAATCCACGATCGTGTCAAAGCCCGTGCGCAGTTCAGCAAGCGGTAATACATTGTCCCACATATAGAGATCGGTGCTGTGCTTACATGCGTTTTGCATGGCTCGCAAGCTACATGGGTACCGCTGCATGCGAATAAAACATGTTTTCGCAGTCACACGACCCAGTCACACGACGGAAGAGCGATCGAAACTTGCGTTATTTCAATGATATACCGTACATGTACGTACCATTGGTCAGTTTGGGGTCGAACCCGGAAGTCATAGACAACACTGTATTTTCGTATACTAGTACACAGAACACACGCAAACACTTAAAAAAACAAAAAAACGTATTTCATGAAGAAAAAACGGAGTGCCGTAATATTGGTTAAAAAGTGGTAATAATTCTGTGAAAAACGGAATGGTTGGCAGCTCTGTTCTCCCAACTGCTGGAAAAAGCGTCCAGGGCCCAGGCCTCCCTGCCAATAGACCTGTTTGTCTGACAAGCCTCTGGCAAGCTTTCAGGTTTTCAAGAACAACCTTTGTTTCAAAAGTATGCATAAAATTTGAATCACTTTAATAGTAAACAGGTCTATTGATGTAAGCCGCAACCGTAATATAGTCCATGAGAAGGACAACTGAGCGACGGAGAAGCTGTCGTCTGAAATGCAGCAAGGTTAAGAAAACCGCCATAAGTTCTAGGACATTGATATGGGGTAGACTCACAAGGCGAGACCTGTCCTCCGAAACCGTGCTGCCGTTGCAGTGTCCGTCCCACCCTAGGACTTGGCCCGCGCGAGAAACGCAATGTTTGTCCAGCGGGGACGAAGGGATTTGATGTCTTATGGGACCCAGTCCGAGTTGGAATCCCTGCATGGTTTGAAAAACCTGCGGAGATGCCTCTGAAAAGGCCTCGAGAACATCGACCAGGCTGGCTAGATAGCCCAGAAATTGGAGTCATTGCCTGGCCCTGACCCTCCTGGCCAAGAGTAGCCGGCGTGCCGCGGAGACAATATTAAGTACCCTGTCTCAGCTGGGCCATGCTAACTGATTCTGTATGTCTATCACTGTCCCGAGGAAAACTGGTCGGCGTGTAGGAATCAGCTCTGACTTCTCCCAATAAGCTCTTCTGAAAAAAGAGCCTAGGACTCTGCCAGGAAGAACAGAACACTACCCGTGTAAAGACCTGAGGGGCTGGATGCAGCCCGAAGGGAAGAGCACGAAACCGGAAGGTCTCGGATAGCAAAGAGAATCCCAGAAGATACCTTGAAGCAGGATGAATAGGAATATGGAAATACGCATCTTTGAGATCTACAAAGATAGCATAATCTTCTCTCTTGATCAGCGGGAGAATTGAAGCTAGAATTTCCATCCGGAAGTGGACCGGTGGAATGAACTAGTTTATCCATTTCACTTTCAGGATCATACAGAGTGTCCCCGAGTGCTTGGGATTTATGAATATGGGAGAAAGAGAGATGCGGATGGTCTTCTATCTTCTCAATAGCCCCTATTTCCAACAGAGATTTGATCTCTGTGGTGGCGTGAAGACGAGCTGGGACGGACATGGGAAGTGGTCGAGTTCTCATGGCCCCTTCGGGGAGGGGGGCGGAGAGATGTATAAAGAATCTGCCGCGCACTACGGAGCACACAAAGGCGTCTCCTGTGATGGCCTCCCAAGCTGGGAGAAAACGTTGAAGTCGACCACCTACCATGTCAGAGTGAACAAGAGCTCGGGAAAGTCCATCAAAAGTTAGGCATAGCCTGCGGACCAGACTTCGACTTGCTCCCCTGAGAGCCACAACGCCATTTTGCAGGAGCTCTGCGGCGTCCGCCGCTCCCATAAGTTTTGACATAACCACCATTCACTCCGCACAGAAGCGCATCTTTTACATACATTAGCCCGACCAGACGCCGTGTCTGACAAGGACACATTAGACTTTCATTGCGACACTCCTCAATGTCGCTAAAAGCAATGTACAAAATTAATTTAACAACAAACAAATGGGAAAACAAAAGTGACCAAGAAAACCCCAACAACAGCAGCAAAAACAACACAAAGACCAAGGAGGAGAAGAACCAGAAACAGAAGTACATGTAGTCAATAGAATATTTAAATGATGTTCATTCAGGAGAGGCATTATTTTGTTAGGAATATATTTGTATCACGGACTGTTTTTTAGGGTTCCACAGACCCTGTTGTTCTAGGGTTTGTACGACCCCGGAGTCCTAGGGTTCCAAGGACCCTAGATTAGCTTTAGGGTTAGGGATAATGTCAGATGCATGGACCCTGGTGTCCAAGGGTTCCATGGATTCAAATCGGCTTTGACATTTCCAGATGGATTCTATGCTACTGACCATTTTGACTGATAGTGTATAGATGATCATGTGATGGTCAAGTTTTCATCAACGATGTGAAAAAGCGCTTTAATGATATCTTGGAAGAAGAGGAAAGTATCTATCTTACCAACAGACTGTTCTTCATATGCATATATGAATTTGCAGCCGATCGTTCCCAAACTAGATCTAGGCAGCGGTGATAAGCTGCCAATTTAAAATTGATCTAGATCTATTTTGAACTAGATTCTTCTTAAAAAGTTGTCAGAAAATAAATTTGCTGTAATTTTTTTGCAGTAATTTTTAGATCTAGACCTACTCTGAAAAATGTTTAGGTTATACATATTTCTAGTTCAAAATAGATTGATTTTCAATGGGCAGCTTATGACCGTGACCTAGCGTGGGAACTACTGGTCCGCAAATTCATTTGCATAAGCAAGAACAGTCAGGTGATATGTATCTGTCCTTTTCTTCCTATATCATTTTTAGTGGGTTTTTTTTCACAATTTTGTTGATGAAAACTTTAGCAGACTACCGCCTAATGTACTATAAATAGCATATCTAATATAAATTGGTTGTGTGATTGTTGCTCTTGGTGTGGCCCTAATATGTGTATGCCGTTCTTGTACAATGATCAAAATATATATGTAGCATGCTCCATATTTATTTGATCATTGTACAAGAACTGTACGCCTATAAGAAAAAAATTGTTTGAAATATCTGAAATATTGAAGAGAATCAGTGTAATCCTTGAAACATGCATGCTACATATATTTTGATTGTTTGACAAGAACTGTTCAAGAAAAGTTTTCGGTTCTTAATTTTTATTTGATTTTTAGGCGAGTTCTATCATGCGTAAATAAAAATGTCATGAAAGAAACTATTGCAACAAGACTTGCTTATATGTATTTCCTTGACAGTGTTTGTCGGTGTGTCGCTGCGTGTCTGAATGTATTTCATCACCTTCAGGCAGGGTTGGCCAATTTGAAATACATGTACTAGTAAATTCATTTAAATCATTGATTTAAATCGCGATATAAATCAACTTTAAAAAAATTAATTTTCGAATAGAAAATAAAAAATAACACAAGTTTGTAAAATCAGCATTGATTTTCTTATTTACTATATAAATCTATATACCTACCTATTACGCATCTTGTTACCTAGAGACACAGTTGTGATTTTCGCGCACTTCTCAACAGAGAAAACAGGTTAGTTTGAAGATTTGTATTGCCAGGTCCGGTTGTGTTTTTCACATTCGGGTCAGAAACGAATCGTTTTTCCAACCTTTTTCTGCTCCCTGGCAACTGAAGACGAGAGCAGTCTAAACTAACCTGTTTTTAATATTTTTTTTTTTTTTTTTTTTTTTTTTGCTAACTCCTGCCGGGGTTTTTGCCATTTTGGCCGATTTATTTGGTATTTTTCATCTCCTTCTGATCGTGAGGATTCAGTGACCGCCAGAAAAGTCTGGATGGCTGTCAGGAAAAGACTGATTGGCTACTAAGAAAGACTAGTCTTCTAATTTATATGGATCAAGTTACTATTGAGAATATGATACCGGCTGGGAGGTCGCCCGGGTTAACAAGCTCCTATGATTTCACGGATTTGGACCAGGACTTCGCTTTCGACAATGATTTTGCGATTAGTGACCTGGAACCTTCGTTTGAGGAGGATGTATGTGAAATATGCCATCGCCAGTTTAAAGGGAAGAGAGGACTACGCATTCATCTGGGCAAAACGCAGTGCGGTGAGTCTTTGAACCGTATTTTGTTAAATAGCAGAAGTAAATCGGGGCAAGACGGAAACTTGGAGGAAAACCACAATGTTTTTCGACCACCTTCAGAGATTCAGGATCGTTTGCTTTTGTCAAAGTTAGATCGTCGCCCCTGTATAAATTGGCCAACTATGTCTAATAAACGGGACTGGGAAGCATTTGATGAAGAAGCTGAGTGAGTGGTGTCACCTTTGCTGAATGGTCCCGTTGATCAGAAACTTCGTACTTATGAGAAGATGGTGCACGCAATTGCTGTGGATTGTTTCGGTGTTAAAGAAAAAACTACTCGTGAGATTCAACCTAATCGTCGTTCTGTGCGCCTTAAGCAACTACGCAAAGAGAGGAGGTCTCTTCGCAGGAGAATCCGTTCAGCACCCGAGGAAGAGAAGGACGGTTTGAAGGATCTTGGTGACAAGCTGCACGACGAGATTCTAAATCTACGCAGAGCTGACAGAGCATGTAAGAGGAGGAGGGAAAGGAAATCAGGGAGGAGGAAATTTATGAGAGATCCCTTCCGTTCTGCTAAGGAGATTCTGGATCCAAGTTGCAAGATTGATCTCAACTGCTCCAGAGAGGATCTGAATGATCATCTTACCCGAACTTACTCATCGGCTGTGAATGGTGACTTTGAGGAGTGGGAAGGTGCGAAACGGCCTGATCCCCCATCTCAACCCTTTGCCGACTCTGCACCGACGTTTAAGGAGCTGAAGGACATTTTGAAACGCACTAGGAATGCATCAGCTCCTGGGCAAAATGGGTTACCATACAGGATGTATAAAAGTTGCCCACGCTTACTTCGTTTGATTTGGAGAATTATGGCCGTTGTGTGGAGGACCAAGAAAATTCCTATCCAATGGAGAGTGGCTGAAGGAGTGTACATTCAGAAGTCGGCATCTTCTAACGAGAAGACAATAACTGATTTCCGTCCAATTTCTCTGCTCAACGTAGAAGCGAAGCTGTTCTTCGCTATCCAAGCCAAGCGTCTTGAAAGATACCTTCGCTTCAACGGCTTTCTGGACGTGACAGTGCAAAAAGGAGGAGTATGTGGCCAGCCAGGCGTATGGGAGCACATATCAACTCTTTGGGAGACCATCAGAGATGCCAAGACTTGCCAAAAGAACCTTGCGGTGATTTGGCTAGACCTCGCCAACGCTTTCGGCTCTGTTCCCCATGCGGCAATAAGTTTTGCTCTTCGGTGGTACCACATGCCAGACACTTTTGTGGAGCTCATTGAGGCGTACTACGCGGGACTCTACGCTCGCTTTTCGGTGAAAGACTGGACTTCAGATTGGCAGAAATTTTCAGTTGGTATATTTATGGGCTGCACCTTATCGCCAATCCTGTTCGTCACCACCTTCAATCTGCTGAACGAGTTTGTGAGTCAGCTCTCCCCGAAGCTGTATTTGATGAGGAAGAAAGACACCCATATACCAGTACTGAAGGAATACATGGACGACATAACCATTTGTACAGCTTCAGTAGCTTCGGCGCAGGAGGTCCTCGACAAAGTCAACGATTTCATGATGTGGTCGCGCATGAGGATAAAACCAACAAAGTCACGCTCTCTAGTTCTGGACCGTGGTAAAGTTAGACAGGACGAGCCATTTCAAGTAAACGGTCAAGTGATTCCAGGAGTACAGAACAACCCTGTCAAGTTCTTGGGGAGGATCATCAATGGAGATTTGAATGACAAGCAGGCTCGTTTATCTCTCGAGACTTCTTTAGGAAGGTGGCTGAATCTGTTGGACAAATGTGTACTCACTGGTGTCATGAAATGTTGGTGTTATAACTACCTGATTCTACCAAGGGTCCAATGGCAACTGATGATCTACGACATTGCGCTTAGCTATGTAGAGCGCATGGAGACGATGGCGTCAACATTCCTACGAAAGTGGCTGGGCGTGAGCAGGAATTTATCCAGTGTGGCACTCTACTGTAAGCAGGCCAAACTGCGACTGCCACTGGACGGTTTGACGGAGCTTGTAAAGAAAACTTCGGTTAACAGCCTTCTTCAACTGAGAGCAAGTTCCGATGAGGTGGTGCAAAAGATTGAACCAGTTGTTCGTTGCGGGAGAAAGTGGAAACCAGCAGAAGCAGCAGAGAGGGCAGAGAACAGAGTAAGATTTGAGGACATGGCTAGGGGACAGTGTGGCCGTGCAGGTCTCGGTTCATCGAAGTACCGTGCATCGTGGAGCAGGATGTCCAGCAAGGAAAGGCGATCGGAGCTGTGCAAAGCTGTTTCGGCAGAGCATGACGACACATACTACGTTCGAGCGGTTCAACTTGGGGTGCAAGGCAGATGGACGTCTTGGGAAAATGTGAAGAGACGCGACTTGAAATGGAGAACGCTATATGACATGAGTCCGAAGCTGCTACAATTTGTTATTAGTTCAACCTACGACACCATGGCTTCCCCGAAGAATTTGAAGAGGTGGGGACTCTCATGTGACCTGTGCGGAGGCGAGGGGTGCACCACAACTCACATTTTGGCCGGGTGCCCTATCAGTCTCCAGCAAGGTCGCTACACGTGGCGACACAACCGTGTGCTGCGAGTCTTGCTACATGGCCTTCGTGAAGAGATTTCGAACGCAAACAGTAATCCAGCAAGAGAGGAAGAAAGGAGAATTCAATTTGTACGACCCGGAGAAACTCTTCCTCCTCGTCCAGCGAAGAGACGTCCCGGACTCTTGCCGCTAGCACAAGACTGGAAAATCGTGGCCGACTTGGACACAAGACTCGTCTTCCCAGAAAAGATTGCCGTGACTAATCTTCGGCCAGATGTGGTGATCTTTTCGGAACAGAGGAAGACTGTGATAATGATCGAGCTCACAGTTTGTGATGAGAGTAATATGCAGAGCTCGCATGAAAGGAAGAGGAGGAAGTACGAGGAACTGCATCTGCAATGTGTAAACAACGGATGGTCGACATCGGTGTGGCCGGTAGAGGTGGGTTGCAGAGGTTTTGCTTCGAATGCACTCCTTCCTTCGTTATTCCGACTTGGTGTTCGACAGTCCAAAGCAAAGCCACTAGAGAAGCTATCATGCAACGTCGCCGAACGAGCGTCATTTCACCTGTGGCTCTGTAGACAACAAAAATCATGGGGCACGCCCCATGATTAAGATGAATTGTGACGTAATAGAGGGTGCGCAGATTATCCCTATACACCCAGACAACTGTCAAGACTGAATTACGCGCAGAGAGGCGCATCTTGTTACCTAGAGACGCAGTTGTGATTTTCGCACACTTCTCAAAAGAGAAAACAGGTTAGTTTGAAGATTCGTATTGCCAGGTCCGGTTGTGTTTTTCACATTCGGGTCAGAAACGAATCTTTTTTTCCAACCTTTTTCTGCTCCCTGGCAACTGAAGACGAGAGCAGTCTAAACTAACCTGTTTTTAATATTTTTTTTTTTTTTTTTTTGGCTAACTCCTGCCGGGGTTTTTGCCATTTTGGCCAATTTATTTGGTATTTTTTATGCTAGTAGTCTTGACTACGCGACCCCTTCGAGAACTTTACACACATGAGTCACAATATTGTGCGCACCCCCCGTAATCCAATTGTTCCAATTGTTCCCCTTGCCACTCACGCGCGTCAACACGCAACGGCCATCTTCCTCTTTTGCGAGCAACCCCAAGTAGAAACATGTTGCTTGCAAGGTGCGGGGAAGGAGGGAGGGTCATAGGTAGGTATATAGATTTATATAGTAAATAAGAAAATCAATGCTGATTTTACAAATTTACTGCAATAAATCATATATACCTACCAATTATGCTAGACCAGCGCCAACTCAAAGACCACTTCCAGTGGACCTAGGCAACTGCGAATGCGGCAAAAGACCTCCGGATGAAGCATCCATACTGATGGAAGACACCTGCCCGAGACAGAAAATCCGCAATGAGGTTTTCCCGACCGGGGATGAAAGAGGCCACGGGTGTGATCGCCATGCGACGACACCACCTCCACAGCTGAGCTGCTAAGGCATTCAGGGCAGCCGAACGAGTGCCTCCCTGCCGATTGATATATGCCGCCACAGTGACATTGTCCGTGAGGATCAGAACTGAACGACTGAGAAGTCGACTTCTGGAATGGAGCAGGGTTAACCGAACTGCCATAAACTCCAGGACATTGATATGGGGAAGAGTCCCAAGATGAGACCAATCCCCCGCGACCGTGCTGCCATTGCAGTGTCCTCCCCACCCCAACCGAGAGGCGTTACTGGGGTACTGGAGGACTTGCTTCGCGCGAGAAACTCCTCACTCGTCCAACAAGAGAGAAGAGACTTGATTCTTATTGGTACTGGAATCCAGACCAACAGAGAATCTTTTCCCGGCTTGAAAAACCTGAGGAGATGTCTCTGAAAAGGTCTCATGAGGAGCCGGCAGTCCTCTAGAACATCGACTAGACTGGCTAGATAACCCAGAAACTGAAGCCACTGTCTGGCTTTGACCCTTCTGGCCAGCAAGAGCTTGCGAGCCGCAGAGACAATGATGAGAATCCTGTCTCGACTGGGCCGAGCCAACTGATTCCGTATGTCTAACACAGCCCCCAGAAAAAACTGGGCTGCGAGTAGGAACTAACTCTGACTTTTCCCAATTTATTAGGAAACCTAAGTCTTGAGTAAGACTGACGAGCAAACGAGTCTCGTCTAACAAATGATCGCGCGACTCCTGTTAGGAGAAGCCAATCTTCCAGGTAGCAAAATAGCCGAAAACCGCGTCGCCTCAGTGAGGCTGCCAGCGCGGCTACAACCTGAGTAGAAACCCGAGGAGCTGTGCGCAGCCCGAAGGGAAAAGCGCGAAAGCGAAAGCGAAAAGTCTCTGAGAGGAAGGAAAACCCCAGAAAAACGCGCGAAGCGCGATGAATGGAAATATGGAAATACGCATCTTCGAAAATTATCAAGACCGCGTAGTCCTTCCTCTTGATCAACGGGAGAATGGAGGCGAGAGTCTCCATCCGAAAATGTACTGAAGTTTTCCCGAGCGCTTGGGAATAACAAAAGTCAGAGAAAGGGAAAAAGACAGGCAGTCTCTTGCCCTTTCTATATCGCCCACTTTTTCAACAGAAATACGATCTCCGATGAGGCATGAGAACAAGCGAGGGCAGACATGTGAGGTGACCTAGTTCCTATAGCCCCTTCGGGGAGCGGGGCGGACAGATCTATGAAGAATCCATCTCGCCCGTCAAAGATAACAAAAGCGTCCCCGGAGATGGCCTCCCAAGCGGGGAGAAAGGAACGAAGACAGCCACCTACCAAGTCGCATCGACTTAGGGTGAGCGCGAAAATGCGTAATCAAGACAGAGACCTGTTTTCGCGCATCGATTTCTCTTTGAAAAACCGTAGCAAATTGACCGCCAAAAGCGAAGGACCCGAGACGGAACATCCCGGAGAAGCAGTGCGATGTCCGACTCCTTAACCCAAAGGGCCGTAAGAACCAAGACTCTGCGACGGTACATGACCGAGGCAGCTACAGTGGAAAACTGTGACCACTGCAAACCAAACAGGACGCTTAAAAAGAAGCGCCGCTCAATGCGGCCATACTCCAGCTTGAAATCCTCCGCAAGAGAAATACCCTCGGAGGAATCCTGCTGCCTGAACCAACGCGAAGTCGAACCAACGCGAAGTCGAACCCTGCGCGCGGGCTGACTGAAAGTCAGGGAGAAATTAGGACAACAAACAAAGCAATCGCTTCTACCCCACAAAGGGAGAGCGACTGAGGCTCTGCCTGCCCCAGCGATTCGGAAACCGAAGCTTGAGAGGCCGCCTCTAAATCTGGTTCCGCCTGAATTGATCGTGACAAAGGATCACGAACAAAGGCCGAAACAGTCGAATCCTCCCATGGACCACCATAAGTCTCCTCACCCGGCGGAGCCCCGAGGCTGCGAGAATAGGAGGCGTATGTGATCCCGTCACAGACAAAGAAGAATAAACCATAAAAGGCTGATTAGTCTCAATGTCCGACCCTACAAAAGGGACAAAAGCAGGGGATGTGGTGCCTGGTACAAGGGACCAACCCTGAGTCTGGGCAAAAGCCCGCATCATGCCAAACAACTCAGCTTGAAAGGCCGATGGGTTAGCCAAACCCGACGGGCAAGAGGCAGGCAAAGCCTTGCCTCTTTTAGCCCCTTTCTTAGGCTTCTTTCTGACTGGCTCAACAAGAGCCTAAGCCGAAACCCGCTTTTTAGAGCGTTTATTCGGTTTCGTTCGGATCCCCGAAGCCGCTTCGGAAACACGAACCGAACCCTCCGCTGAGGGACGCTCACCTCCCTCTAAGGGAGAAGTGCGCTGAGGGTATGAACCCAAAGACGCGCACAAATTACCCATATCAGCTGAGCAAGAAGCTGCATGGGGCGGGCGCTTAAGGCGCCCAGTGCGAGGGCGGACCAGGATGACCCAGTATTTGCCCACCGACTACTAAAGGCCTGTGAACTCGCTATTGTACCACTAGAGAGTGGCAAAAAGGAGAGCACTAGTAGTCGCGCACTCAGGTGACTACACCTGTTGCTCCGTAGAGCGCCCATAAACATGGGCTCCAGTCTTCCCATCGGCTGGCAAAGCAACAGCCCGGGTAGCACTCGTTCCACCATACGGCGTCAGCCGGGGGCTATTCAATAACCAGGTGCGAGGGCAGACTGGGACAAGGTCCCAGTATTCGCCCACCGACTACTAAAAGCATGTGAACTCTTTATTGTTCCGCCCGTGGGCAACAATAGGAGAGCACTCGTAGTCGCGCACTCAGGTGACCTCAGGTCAGACCGGAAGTAATTGCTCGCTCCGGTGACCGCACTTATGGGCGCTCCATAGAGCGCCCATAATTGTTGGCTCGAGCCTTCCCATCACCTAGCAATATAGACAGCCCGCGCAGTACTCGCTCCCCCATTGGCATCGGCCGGGGGCTAGGGTATGAGAACCCAGACCAACATTGTTAGCTCGAGCGTTCCCATCAGCTGGCAATATAGACAGCCCGGGCAGTACTCGCTCCCCCATTGGCATCGGCCGGGGGCTAGGGTATGAGAACCCAGACCAACATGGGCGGTGCCCGTGAGCTGCCCTGCAGTAGTGGCACGCGTCTCCCCTAACGGATTTAAGCGAGTCATCGCTACCGCGTGGGAAACAGACGTCCCCCCTCTGGTCTGAACGACCGGGGGATTGGATTCGTGATATCCAAACCACTAGAACCTGACATCACCCACCCCGAAGCCACGGGCCTCGGAGTTGACGTCCCAGGTTCAGTTAACGCCACCCGCCCCGAAGCCGCAAGCTCCGAGACTGGCAAACTCTGCAGGGAAACACCACTAGGCAACTTACCTGCAGCCCTCCTCCCTCCCCCGAGTACTTCGGTACATGGGGGAGGGAGGAGGGCCGAGTCGTCTTGCTAGACGACTCTTCGGAAGAAGCAGGTCTCCGCGACCTAGCTGCTTCTTCTTCCGAACTCATAACACTGCAATAAAACGGACAAATATACCAAAATATGAAATACTTTGACTGAGTGCAGGTAATAATAAATTTGGAGATACGCACAACAAATTTCACAGCAAACACCGAACCCAAAGGCTCGGTGCCAAACGGAAACACCCGCAAACACACAGATATAACTACGTGGGGCTAACTGTAAAAGAAAAATAATTGCCAAGAAAAGGAATCAAAATCCCTTTCAATCGGCAAAAGTGACTAACAAAACACAAGAGTACTATAAACTAGACGAATATAAGTACCGAAAAGTGCTTTTACGATGCGAAAAAGCGCGCTGAAAAGATACAAAAAGACCTGATTTCAGGACGAAGTACTCTGGAGAGTTCTGGAGGGCCGAGTCGTCTTGCTAGACGACTCTTCGGAAGAAGCAGGTCGCCGCCACCTAGCTGCTTCTTCTTCCGAACTCATAACACTGCAATAAAACAGACAAATATACCAAAATATGAAATACTTTGACCGAGTGCAACCGGTGGGTTAGCGAAACCCGACAGGCAAGAGGCAGACAAGGCCTTGCCTCTTTAAGCCCCTTTCTTAGGCTTCTTTTTGACTGGCTCAACAAGAGCCTAAGCCGAAAACCGCCTTTTAGAGCGTTTATTCGGTTTCGTTCGGATCCCCGAAGCCGCTTCGGAAACACGAACCGAACCCTCCGCTGAGGGACGCTCACTTCCCTCTATGGGAGCAGTGCGGTGAGGGTATGAACCCAAAGACGCGCACAAATTACCCATATCGGCTGAGCAAGAAGATGCAACAGCCATGGGCGGACCGGGATGACCCGGTATTTGCCCACCGACTACTAAAGGCCTGTGAACTCGCTATTGTACCACTAGAGAGTGACAATAGGAGAGCACGAGTAGGCTGGCTCAACAAGAGCCGAAGCCGAAAACCGCCTTTTAGAGCGTTTATTCGGTTTCGTTCGGATCCCCGAAGCCGCTTCGGAAACACGAACCGAACCCTCCGTGGAGGGACGCTCGCCTCCCTCAACGGGAGAAGTGCGCTGAGGGTATAAACCCAAAGTTTCGCACGAATTACCCATGGGCCGGGATGACCCAGTATTTGCCCACCGACTACTAAAGGCCTGTGAACTCGCTATTGTACCACTAGAGAGTGGCAAAAAGGAGAGCACTAGTAGTCGCGCACTCAGTGCGAGGGCGGACCGAGATGACCCGGTATTTGCCCATCGACTACTAAAGGCATGTGAACTCGCTATTGAACCACTAGAGAGCGGCAATAGGAGAGCACTAGTAGTCGCGCACTGTTGCTCCGAAGAGCGCCCATAATTGTTAGCTCGAGCATTCCCATTAGCTGGCAATGTAGACAGCCCGGGAAGTACTTGTTCCCCCACTTGGCATCGGCCGGGGGCTAGGGTTTGAGAACCCAGACCAACATGGGCTGAGCCCGTGAGCTGCCCTGCAGTAGTGGGACGCGTCTCCCCTAACGGATTTAAGCGAGTGAACGCTACCGTGCGGGAAACACATCTCCCCTTCTGGTCTTAACGACCGGGAGATTGGATTCGTGATATCCAAACCACTAGAACCTGACGCCACCCACCCCGAAGCCACGGGCATCGGAGTTGACATCCCAAGTTCAGTTAACGCCACCCGCCCCGAAGCCGCAAGCTCCGAGACTGGCAAACTCTGCAGGGAAACACCACTAGGCAACTTACCTGCAGCCCTCCTCCCTCTCCCATGTACCGAAGTACTCGGGAGAGTTCTGGAGGGCCGAGTCGTCTTGCTAGACGACTCTTCGGAAGAAGCAGGTCTCCACCACCTAGCTGCTTCTTCTTCCGAACTCATAACACTGCAATAAAACAAACAAATATACCAAAATATGAAATACTTTGACTGAGAGCAGGTAATAATAATAATAAATTTGGGGATACGCACAACAAATTTCACAGCAAAACCATGACAACAAACACCGAACCCAAAGGCTCGGTGCCAAACGGAAACACCCGCAAACACACAGATATAACTACGTGGGGCTAACTGTAAAAGAAAAATAATTGCCAAGAAAAGGAATCAAAATCCCTTTCAATCGGCAAAAGCGACTAACAAAACACAAGAGTACTATAAACTAGACGAATATAAGTACCGAAAAGTGCTTTTACGATGCAAAAAAGCGCGCTGAAAAGATACAAAAAGACCTGATTTCAGGAGCGCCGTAACTCGACATCCTAACTCGTCGGGGGCGAGCAAGAAAGAGGAAGATGGACGTTGCGTGTTGACGCGCGTGAGTGGCGAGGGGAACAATAGGATTACGGGGGGTGCGCACAATATTGTGACTCATGTGTGTAAAGTCCTCGAAGGGTCGCATAGTCAAGACTACTAGCATAATAGGTAGGTATATATGATTTATTGCAGTAAATTCAAAACAAAGAAAAGAGTAAGAATGTATTTACATTGCTTTACTTGCTTATTTTTGGTCATTTTTTAATCAGAATTGAAACATGTATCTTTTTAATTAAAAAATCTCCAACCATGCCTTCAACAAATTATTCATACCCTTGCCAAGATTTGAATTTTTGTTCATTTTGTTTTTCATTAAAAATTAGTTTGTCCTGGTTTATGTTCATGTACTGTACTTGATCATGTGACAAAGAATTTCACGAATGATATTATATAACATGAAACAATTCACAAAATCCACTAGTCAACCTTTCATTTTTAACACAATTACACATAAGACTTCAAATTACAAGGGGTATGAATAATTATGCTGTTAACTGTATCCATGTACATGCATGGATATGTATATACACCACTTTTTACGAAAATAGTCATATATCCAACATTAAACTGTGTATTACGTTTAGGATCATGCACCTCTGTCACTTTTTTTCAATCCACAATGTCTCAAGTAACAAGCGACGCCCCCAATAAATTCAGAATGATTGGCATGATTGTTGTATCCTACTCCAAACACAGAAAATGTAATAAACTTAAGAACTGAAGTACAGTAGCGTCAACACTTTATTCGACGTCCATCATGCAACGACCACGAGCTCCTTTGCTCATCACATGTGTATTCATCATTAGTCTTAATCCAGACTTTATGGATTTTACATGAATGTAAATATTACAGAATACAACATCTCCCCTCTGCTTAAAAAAGGGTAATTTTTCTTTTCATAACCTTTGTAAATTGAATATCTGGATATATGAACACAGTTTACATGTACATTTATACATATCCTGAATGATCCTCATACTCTTGTCAAATGCACTAGTGTAACAATTTTGACTAGTAAATGAATTTTAAAAAACCAGAAAAGCATATACATGTACACTTATACAGCAGTAGTGATTACTTAAAACTTGAATTTTCTTTTCTTTCACATCCAGGGTGTATATTAATCTGACAGTTAGTTGTACAAAATATGACAAAATTATTTTGCAAGGCGTTAGCATACAGGTGTACTAGATATTTGAAATGAACTGCAATATATGCTTAATAACATGTATATATGAATACTCAATATTCATTATCAATTAAATAGCAACTATCTTTTGTGGTGCCTCATACCTGGAGTTATTCACTTTCTTGACTCTCTTTACTCTGACCATATCACCAATTTTGAACTTTGGAATGGAAGCACCCCTAGTATTGTCAGCGTATTTGCGCATTTTTTCCTGCTTTGCACTAACTCGCGCACGAATTTCAGCATCGCCCTGGGCACGCCTGTTGCCGTCAGTGGCATTGTGAATGTGTAATGGCGTGACCATGGGTCGACCATGCAGCAGTTCTGCTGGGGTTTTACCAGTAGTTTGGTGTGGAGTCGCACGGTATGCCATTAACAACTCAAGGATTGCTTCCTTCCATGGTTTACCTTGCATAGTAGCTATTTGCATTGTTTGTTTTAGAACTCTATTCCAGCGTTCAACCTCGCCATTGGCACGAGGGTACTATAGTGAAGACCTACAATGAGAAATCCCTAATTCCTTAAGAAAATCTTCAAACTCACTTGACACAAACTGAACCCCATTGTCAGTGACAATTTCAGAGGGTATGCCTTCCCTAGCAAACACTTGCGTGAGAAATGTAATAACTGAATGTGATGTTACTTCAGACACAAAAGCTACCTCAGGCCATTTTGAGTAGTAATCTATGGCCACAATTGCATATTTGTACGATTGTTTTGAATTGAATGGACCAGTTATGTCTATGCCTATCTTCTTCCATGGGCCATCAGGAAGAGGAACGCTCTGTAGGGGGGTATTACGTGTACGTGAGACCTTATCACTAGACTGACACATGACACAATGATGAATGGTGTCCTCGACCATTCAGTCCATTCCTGGCCACCAGTAGATATCTCGAAGCCGTTGCTTCGTTCGTACAATTCCTTGGTGGGCAGAATGTGCAATAGAGATCAATGTTGACTGACAGGATGATGGAACGACAACCCTATCACCTCGACACACACAGTTGTCGATAACAGCAAGCTCATCTCGTACCATATAATAGGCTTTCAGTGCACTATCTTTGCTTGCGTCCTTCGACCAGCCGTTTGAAATCTTCGCAATCACACGCTGTAGAGTTGAATCAGTAGCAGTCGCGTGTTGAAGCTCGGCTTTCGTAATGGAAGCGTCAACCAATATGCTCTGTATCACAACAGTGTGATCGTCATCCTCAATGACATCTTGTGTAGACTGCGGAAGTCGCGAGAATGCATATGCTGCATAATTCTGTAGGCCTGGTACATACTCGACTGTGTAGTTGAATCGTAGTAGGCGAGTCGCCCATCGAGCGATGCGGATGGATTGGCGTTTGGATCCCTTCGTTGACAGCAATGTAGTGAGTGCCTGGTGATCCGTGCGAAGCACAAAATGGCGCCCCCAAACATACTGGAACCATTTTTCACATGCCCAGACACATGACAAAGCTTCTTTCTCCCCTACAGAGTAATTTCGTTCTGCTTGAGAGAGCGTACGCGAAGCGAAAGCAATCGGAACCTCATTACCATCTTTCACTTGGATGAGAACGGCTCCAAGACCGTAGTCTGACGCATCAGTAGAAATGATGACTGGAAGATCTGGGTCGAACAGATGAAGTGTAGCACAATGCAAAATCAAGTCTTTGATTTTGTTGAATGCGTGGTCGGCAGCATGTGACCACACAAAAGGGATCTCCTTCTTTGTCAATTCCCTTAATGGTGCTGTGACAGTAGAGAAGTTGGGCAAGAACTTTGCGTAGTAAGATGCAAGTCCTAGAAAGGAACGTAGTGAAGCAGCTTCATTGGGCTGTAGTCCCTCGGCAGAAATGGTATGCCCCAAGTAGTTGATTTCGCGAAGGTTGAAGTGACATTTCTGTAGGTTGAGCGAAAGTCCAATGCTCTGAAGACGAAGAAGAGCTGCACGGAGATTATTGTCATGGGTTTCTTGCGTATCCCCATGGATGACAATATCATCAAGGTAGCACTGAACACCGTTGAGTCCTGCCAGGACAGAAGCCATAAGCTTTTGGAATGCTGATGGGGCAGAACATAATCCAAAGCAAACACGCTTGAACTGGAAAAGTCCTTCATGCGTAATGAAAGCTGTGAGGTGACGTGAATCCTCGTGTAGAAGAAGTTGGTGGTATGCATTGGCGAGATCTAATGTGCTGAAAAAAGTAGATCCTCGCATTTCAGCAAGCAGTTCCTCAATGTGCGGCAGTGGGTACTTGTCTTCAACTATTGCTTTGTTCACATCACGAAGGTCCACACACAATCGAATGTCTCCATTCTTCTTGTGAACAACCACAAGGGAAGATACCCATTCACTAGCATCAATAGGCTCAATAATATCAGCTTCCACCAGGCGTCGAAGTTCAGTTGAAACTTTATCGCGAATGGAGAAAGGAAGGCGTCGTAGCGTGTGCTGTACTGGCTGTACTGATTTAGTCTTGATGCGGTGTACATAGCCTTTCGCTAGACCCGGTGCGTTGCGAAAGAGCTCAGGAAATTCGCTTTGAATTGAACGCGAAATGTTCATGACAACATTATCGTGAAGAGTAAGTCGCAGAGCTGAGATCAGATCACGGCCCAATATGCAATTCTGGGCCTAAGCAATGAAGAAGTAGTGCACGGCGGCGATCATCGTTGAATTTGTTCGCCCCGCAAGCAAGAGAATAGTTTTCAAACAACCCTTTCCACTGTTTCCAGGGCATAGATGGTGAACCAGGGGTAGGCAAAAACGACGGCGGGGGTTGCGAGCTCACCATTCTCGTCGCCAAATTTGTAAAATCAGCACTGATTTTCTTATTTACTATATAAATCTATATACCTACCTATTATGCCTGTAGTCTTGACTACGGGACCCCTTCGAGAATTTATCACACATGAGTCACAATATTGTGCGCAGCCCCCGTAATCCTATTGTCCCCTTCGCCACTCACGCGCGTCAATACGCTACGGCCATCTTCCTCTTTGCGAGCAACCCCAAGAAGAAACATGTTGCTTGCAAGGTGCGGGGAAGGAGGGAGGGTCATAGGTAGGTATATAGATTTATATAGTAAATAAGAAAATCAGTGCTGATTTTACAAATTTACTGCAATAAATCATATATACCTACCTATTATGCCAGACCAGCGCCAACTCAAAGACCGGGAGGCATGTTTCGAGCAGAAGGGAATAGGATTACACCAAAGACTACAAAGAAGACACAGCGGCCTTCAAGGTGGCTGACGCAAACAAAGCTTCACCCGCGGGAACATCCCTAAGGTAGCAAGAAATGAAGGAATTGGACGAACGCCAATAAGCAGCCTTCAAAATATCAACAAGCGCCACACCTTGAAACAGAGCCCAAGAAGTGCTGACACGAGTATCATGAGCACGAGGCTTACTGTCGGATAAAAGAGCCTCTGTGCCAGCGGCCCTAATAGCTTCAACGATCCATCTAGAGATGGAATCAAGAGAGGCAGGAGAAAAAGGATCTCTAGTGATCAGGAACAACTGATCATCCTTACGATAAGACTTAGTCTTATCAATATACCATTTGAGAGCCCTTACCGGACACCAAACTTTGTCCTCACGCACCGAAGAAAAGTCAGAAAGCGGACAAAGAAAAATCTCAACAGGGCCAGAGGCAGCTGTCTGATTCTTGGCAACAAAAGAAGCCCTAGGAATCAATCTAACGCCTTTTCTCTCCCAGCGAACATGACCAGGAGTAAGACAGAGAGCATGAAGAGTACTGCGCCTCTGCCCAGAGGCAATAGCTACCAAAAAGAGCGTCTTAACCGTCAGATGATGAAGCGAAGCTTCACCTAACAGTTCGAAAGGAGGCTTCGCCAAGGCCTCCAGGACCTTAGGCAGACTCCAAGACGGCACTAACTTAGAAAAAGAAGGTCGTTTCAGAAAGAACGAACGAATCAAACCACTTAGTAGCGGGGAATTGGAAATCCCCGAACCATCTGAGAAACCCGAATGAATGGCCCCGATCGCCGAACAGTAGCCTCGGATAGTAGAGATAGATCTCCCTTTGTCAAATAACGAGATTAAGAAATCCGCAATTGAACCAATAGGAGCCTTAGAAGGGGTTTGATTTCTCTCTTTGCACCAAAGGAAAAAGACCGAGAGACGGGAATTGTAAATTTCCCTAGTAGAAACCCTACGACTGGACATTAAAAAGTCCGCAGCTCTATCAGAGAGACCCGACTGTCTTGCAGATTCCCTGACAGGGGCCAAGCAGTCAAATGAAGAGACTCCGGACTGTGGTGAAGAATCCCCGATAGGGGCTGCAACACCAGATCCGCTCTTAACGGGAGAACGAACGGTTGAGCCCTTAGGAGGCTCATAAGTTCTGGAAACCAATTCCTCCGGGGCCAAAAGGGAGCTATTACAAGCACCCGCGCCCGATCTTCCCTGATTTTCCGCAAGACACGCGGAATCAGTTGGAAGGGAGGAAAGGCGAATCCCTGAAGGTTCTCCCAGCTGAGGGAGAAAGCATCGAGAGCCCATGCTCCCTGATCGCAAACACGGGAGCAATACTTCGGCAGCTGGTGATTTAGCACCGACGCAAATAGATCCACTTCCAGTGGACCTAGGCGACTGCGAATGCAGCAAAATACCTCCGGATGGAGCGTCCATTCCGATGGAAGATACCTGCCCCGAGACAGAAAATCCGCAATGAGGTTTTCCCGACCGGGGATGAAAGAGGCCACGGGTGTGATTTCCATGCGACGACACCACCTCCACAGCTGAGCTGCTAGGGCATTCAGGGCAACCGAACGAGTGCCTCCCTGCCGATTGATATATGCCGCCACAGTAACATTGTCCGTGAGAATCAGAACCGAACGACTGAGAAGTCGACTTCTGAAATGGAGCAAGGTCAACAGAACTGCCATAAACTCCAGGACATTGATATGAGGAAGAGTCCCAAGATGAGACCAATCCCCCGCAACCGTGCTGCCGTTGCAGTGTCCTCCCCACCCCAACCGAGAGGCGTCCGTCGAAACCAATATCGACGGGAGAGGGGCAGAGAAGGACCTGCCTCGCGCGAGAAACACCTCGCTCGTCCAACAAGAAAGAGACTTGATCCTTACTGGTACTGGAATCCAGACCAAAAGAGTGTCTTTTCCCGGCTTGAAGAACCTGAGGAGATGTCTCTGAAAGGGTCTCATGAGGAGCCGGCAGTCCTCTAGAACATCGACTAGACTGGCTAGATAACCTAGAAACTGAAGCCACTGTCTGGCCGAGACTCTTCTGGCCAGCAAGAGCTTGCGAGCCGCAGAGACAATGGTGAGAATCCTGTCTCGACTGGGCCGAGCCAACTGATTCCTTATGTCTAACACCGCCCCCAGAAAAACTGGGCTGCGAGTGGGAACTAACTCTGACTTTTCCCAATTTATTAGGAAACCTAAGTCTTGAGTAAGAGAGACGAGCAAACGAGTCTCGTCCAACAAACGATCGCGCGACTCCGCAAGGAGAAGCCAATCTTCCAGGTAACAAAACAACCGCAGGCCGCGACGCCTCAGAGAGGCCGCTAGCACCGCTACAACTTGAGTAAAAACCTGAGGGGCCGGGCGCAGCCCGAAGGGAAGAGCACGAAAACGATAAGTCTCCGAGAGGAAGGAGAACCCCAGAAGATCGCGAGATGCGCGATGAATGGGAATGTGAAAGTACGCGTCCTTGAGATCTATCGAGACCGCGTAGTCTTCCCTTTTGATCAACGGAAGAATGGAGGCAAGAGTCTCCATCCGAAAATGAACCGGAGGAATGAATTTGTTTATTCTTTTCAGGTTCAGTATCAAACGAAGTTTTCCCGAGCGCTTGGGAATAACGAAAATTGGAGAAAGGGAAAGAGACGGCCTGTCTCTTACCCTTTCTATAGCCCTCTTTTCCAAAAGAGACTCGATCTCCTTTGAAGCATGAGATCGAGACAGGGCAGACATGGGAGGTGACCGAATTCTTATAGCCCCTCCGGGGAGCGAAGCGCAAAGATCTATGAAGAATCCGTCTCGCACGACGGAGAGAACAAACGCGTCCCCGGAGATGGCCTCCCAAGCGGGGAGAAACGCATGAAGTCGGCCACCTACCACATTCGGTCGAACAAGCGCTCGGGGGAAAACATCAAAACCCAGGCTTGGCCTTCTGCGAAGCCATCGTCTTACCACGATAACCTCTCGAAATGCCCCTGCCACGACTCCCTCTCCCACGAGAAGGAGCTGGCTGCGGCTCAGGAGGCGGGACCCTAGACACGCGACTGCGTTGACCCGAAACGGGACCAGCAGGTCTACGCTGAACAGGGGCCCGCGTTGGCTTAGAGCTAGTGTGAAACTGCTTAGTCATATCCGAGATCTGCTTTCGCGCATCGATCTCTCTCTGAAAAACCGTAGCGAATTTACCACCAAAAAGCGAAGGACCCCGAGACGGAACATCCCGGAGAAGTTGAGCAATGCCCGACTCTCTAACACCCAGTGCCGAGAGAGCCGAGGTCCTGCGACGGAACGTAGCCGAAGCAGCTGCGGTGGAAAGCTGCGACCACTGCAGACAAAAAAGAGTATGCAGCAAGTCGTCAATAATCAGCTTGTCACCATCAGTAACATTCAACTCCTCCGCCCTGGACCTAAGGTCGGAGAGAAACCCTTGAAAAGCCGCCAAACGCATCCCTGACCTAACCTGGTTTTCAATATTAAACCAAATCTTATCCTCCGCCTTGAACGCAGCGGAGGTAAGCGGATTAGTCGCCCGCAAGCGACGACCAACCTCTAAAATCTCAGGAGAAAGAGTCTTAGCCTTGAAAAAGCTGTCTTGGTCCTGAGAACAAAAGGCGAAAGCCTTACCCTTGACCGCATTAGGGCGCTTAACCAACAGCGCGGCCTCAATGCGGTCATACTCCAGCTTGAAATCCTCCTCAAGAGCAATACCCTCAGAGGAATCCTGCTGCTTAAACCAACGCGAAGTCGAACCCTGCGCGCGGGTTGACTGAAATTCAGGGAGATATCTGGACAACAAAGCAATCGCTTCCACCCCACAGAGAGCGAGCGATTGAGACTCCGCCTGCCCAAGCGATTCAGAAACCGAAGCTTGAGAGGCCACATCCAAATCTGGTTCCACCCGAGTGGAATGAGACAAAGGAACGCTAACAAAGGCCTCCGCAGGCAGAGCCCCGCATGGTTCAACAAAAGTCTCCTCGCCCGGCGGCGCCCCAAGGGCCGCGGGAATAGGAGGCACATGCGAATCCGACTCAGACAAAGAGGAATCAATCACAAAAGGCTGATTAGACTCAAAGCGAGATCCCTGAATAGGGACAGAAGTCAGGGTTGAAGTAGCCGGTACAAAGGACCAACCCTGATTCTGAGCAAAAGCCCGCATCATGCTGAACATGTCAGCTTGAGAGGAGCTAGCTGGGTTAGCCAGGCCAGACGGGCAAGAGGCCGGCAAAGCCTTGCCACTTTTTGCCTTCTTCTTGGCCTTTTTCTTGGCTGGCTCGACAAGAGTCGTAGCCGAAACCCTTTTCTTAGAACGCTTAATCGGATTCGTTCGGATCCCCGAAGCCACTTCGGAAACACGAACCGATCCCTCCGCGGAGGGACGTTCACTTCCCATAAAGGGATTGGAGCGCTCATGGCGTAAGCCTAGAGAATCGCCCAAATCACCCATATTGGCTAAGCAAGAAGATGCAGTAGCCATGGGTTGGGAGCTAAAAGCTCCCAGTGCGGGGGCAGACCGAGATGACTCGGTATGTGCCCGATGACTACTAAAGGCGTGTGAACCCGCTATTGGACCGCTAGAAAGCGGCAATAGGGGAGCACTAGTAGTCACGCACTCAGGTGAAAACACCTGTTGCTCCGAAGAGCGTCCATAATTGTTAGCTCGAGCATTCCCATTAGCTGGCAATGTAGACAGCCCAGGAAGTACTCGTTCCCCCATATGGCGTTTGCTGGGGGCTAGGGTTTGAGAACCCAGACCAACATGGACTAAGCCTGTGGGTTGCCCTGCAGTAGTGGGGCGCGTCTCCCCTAACTGATCAGAGCGAGTGAACGCTACCGTACGGGAAACAACCCCCCCCCCCCCCCTCTGGTCTCAGCGACCGGGGGATTGGATTCGAGATATCCAAACCACTAGAATCTGACGCCACCCACCCCGAAACCACGGGCTTCGGAGTTGACAATCCCGATTCAGTTAACGCCACCCGTCCCGAAGCCGCAAGCTCCGAGACTGGCAAACTCTGCAAGGAAACACCACTAGGCAACTTACCCTTAGCCCTCCTCCCTCCCCCATGTACCGAAGTACTCGGGAGAGTTCTGGAAGGCCGAGTCGTCTTGCTAGACGACTCTTCGGAAGAAGCAGGTCTCCTTGACCTAGCTGCTTCTTCTTCCGAATCCATACCACTGCAATAAAACAGACAATAAAGTATACTTTTCAAAATAAGAAATACTTCAACTGAATGCAGTAAAATAAGGGTAAATTTTATTTGGGAGATACGCACAAAGAATTTTCACAGCCAAAAAACCGTAAGAACAAACACCGAACCCAAAGGCTCGGTGACAAACGGAAACACCCGCAAACACACAGAAATATCTACGTGGGGCTGACCGTGAAAGAGAAAAATAAATGCCAAGAAAGGGAATCAAAAAATCCCTTGCAATCGGCAAGAGTGACTACTAAAACACAAAGTACTATAATCTAAACGAATATAGGTACCTAAAAGTGCTTTAACTATGCGAAAAAGCGCACCTAAAAGATACTATACGACCTGATTTCAGGAGCGCTGTGACTATACGTCCTATCTCGTCGGGGGCGAGCAAGAAAGAGGAAGATGGCCGTAGCGTATTGACGCGCGTGAGTGGCGAAGGGGACAATAGGATTACGGGGGGTGCGCACAATATTGTGACTCATGTGTGATAAATTCTTGAAGGGGTCCCGTAGTCAAGACTACAGGCATAATAGGTAGGTATATATGATTTATTGCAGTAAATTTGTTGTATCCTACTCCAAACACAGAAAATGAAATAAACGTAAGAACTGAAGTACAGTAGCGTCAACACTTTATTCGACGTCCATCATGCAACGACCACGAGATCCTTTGCTCATCACATGTGTACTCATCATTAGTCTTAATCCAGACTTTATGGATTTTACATGAATGTAAATATCACAGAATACAACAATGATCTTTTCATCAAAGCCGCGAAAGGCCGCCAAAGGCGGCTGTTCGCGAGTTCCTCTAAACAGAGGAAATCTATAAAGCTCTGTTCAGAGGAATTATAGCGCCACCAGTGACCGGAATGAGAATGCAGCCGTGAATCAAATTCGCGGGCAATGGCGCCAAGCAGGCTGTGAATCGGATCCCAAGTAGGCAATAAATAGCCTCCACTCAGGCGCGGCTCTACACCCCAATTAACGTCTTTGTAAAGTCGTCAAAGCTTTTGAATTCCTAACGGCTATCGAAGCCCTCCGCTGAGCGAGGAGCAGAAATCCTCGAAAATTCACATTCTCGTATCTCCCCCATTCGGGCCTTAAATATCATGAAAATTCCAGAGTAGATAGGAAATGAGGATATTATGCTTCTTATTAATTTTCACTGAAAACGGATGAGCATTTTTTGAGATACGAGTATTTTTCTGTTTCAGAGGGCCGAGAAATGAGGTTTTGTTTTTTTCCCGACACAAGTCTGGGACGAAATTAATATGCAAACAAATAACATATTGCTAAACTTTAAACTCCAGTCTCACTCCCTGGGCAGTTTCAAGTTTGCGCAGTTAGTAGTTTTGTGTAAAACTGCCATCAAAAATCGAAGACTTAACGTGAAAAATACTGAAATCCTTGCAATCTGATTGGCTGAGAACAAATTTGTCGGTAACAATCACTGACAAGACACGCCCCCTGTTTAGCGTACACTTAAGTTGAAACCATTCTGCATGCACCGCTATACGTGGGACTACACACAAAGAACGGTAGAGGGTTCATAAATGCATTGCCTTCAATTTTTTCCCCGACATAACCGTTCGACGGATGATTATGGAAAGATATTTCGAGGATCCCCTCAATATACTTTGATTTTTCATATGTGAAAGTTTTGATCTTGCGCAATGAGAGCAAATGTGAAAAATAATGCTACATTTTCGGACTTAAAAAAAAATAATAAGGCTCCTCATTTCTCCAAGTTTTCATAAATTAAAAAATGATTTGACTACGAGTGATACTAATTATGGGTTAGAGCAACTCTTATTCTGGAATTTGACGTTTAGTTCATTTCATTTGGTTGTTTCTCGGGCGAGATTTCACAATTTAGCTGAGACTCTTCGGCGGTTTTACGTAAACAACTTGTTTATTTTATGCAAATTAAGCAGGAAGGAGCGAAAGCTTTTGGGCAGTTAATCGCAGTGTAGAGCCGCGACTGCACTTGGGCAGTGTTCTAGTCATTCTCCTGATGACGATCAGAGCATACTGATCGAAACGTCGAGAACCACAGAGTTCTTAGCGGAGCTCACAAGTCCTTTTCAGGGCTCTTATTCCTTGAAAGATTACATGGTGTAACCCTGAAAAACTAAACCTGCAATTCAGTTTCTCAACCATGAAAAGTATCGCTGATACTTCACTAAATGATCAGTATTGTTCGCTATTCAAAATAAATGTAAAGATGCCTTTATGAAAATACTATTTTCAAATAAGATTACAAAATACATATGCATGACCATCTTACACTATGTTTTGTACAAATTTTTATCTTTTTTTTATTCAAGGAATGAATTCAAAGGAAACTAAAATTTAAATCATTAAACATATATTTTGAAGAATCAAAAATGAACATACATAGCAAATAAAAACATGGATTGCCCTTTTTCTTCTCACCATTGTAATCTCAGAGAGGTCATCATATATGTAGAGAAAAACGATGTGTATTCTGCCTTTGATTAAAGGTGGTTTCACATAAGGCGTACAGTAGACTCTCTTCCCAACAAAGTATCTATTAATCTTGGCTGCAATCCGCCACTGACAGAAGTGATCTACATGGAGATCCAGGTCCTTTGTTCTGACGACACAGCGTGGGTAACCTTCGGTTGATGCAGGGATTCTCACAAAACTTGTCATGCCTATATAAAGGAAGTGACCAAAATCAAATTTAATAGATGTACAAAACTTACAATTAACAAGGAGGAAACAACTGCATCTCAAAAATGCCTCTGCCTAAATTCAGTTAAGTTCATGGCTCAAATTGTTCTAGAAATACTGTGATATCGAGAATGAAACACAATCATAATTATGGTAATTGACCTTTATCACCTGTGAGGTGCTTTTCACTGAAAACTCACTGACCTCTTGACCTTTGTCAGATTCAAC
Organism: Heliocidaris erythrogramma; assembly: GCA_025617745.1. Classification (NCBI taxonomy): domain Eukaryota; kingdom Metazoa; phylum Echinodermata; class Echinoidea; order Camarodonta; family Echinometridae; genus Heliocidaris; species Heliocidaris erythrogramma. Next base: position 57,519,712 of record CM046854.1, read on the forward strand.
TCATTTTAGACCCGCGCCTTTAAGAAATGTAACTGTGGTATGAATTTGGTGATTCTACCTCAATTCTACAGAAAGTTAATTGTGATTACAGTGCTTTTTGCAGAAAGTTCTTGAGATATTGCGATAACGAGAAAGCGGGATGCACAGACAAACAATCCAAGATACATCCATAATACATCCGGCACCACCTTTGGAGGGCAGTGGCATAAAAAAAAATGAAATAATTCATTATTGGGATTTATTTAACCTACATGTATTCAAGCAAAATTTGTACTTTTTAATGGAACTACGGACCACCAATTTGTTTTCATGTTTGTCCTCTATGTTCTATGTACATAGAATATTTATCATGTCCAATATAAGAATCAATGAAAGGAAACTCATAATTATCCCAAATATCTCAAGAACCAATTTAAATCGCTTTAATGTAACATGTTGATACAGGTGCCTGGGAACTATTTTGTTACTGGGGGTGCTGTGAGCGAAAAAAAAAAGGTCCTCGCACTTTAGTGTCTCTTTTTAAGTCCAAAAATCTTGGGGTGGGGGGAGGGTGCTGCAGAGGGGTCATCCCTATAGCTAGAAGGTCCGATAGTTAGCGGGTCCGATAGACCGACACCCAATAGATAGAAGGTTCGATAGACCGAATGTACGAGAGGGTCCAGTAGACAGAAGGTTCTATAGACCGAATCGGCAGGAGGGTCCGATAGTCCGAAGGTTCTATAGATCGAATGACCAACGGGTCCGATAGTCAGAAGGTCCGATAGATAGAAGGTTCGATAGACCGAATGTACGAGAGGGTCCAATGCAGAAGGTTATATAGACCGAATCGGCAAAAGGGTCCGATAGTCCGAAGGTTCAGTAGGGGTCCGATAGACCGACAATAAATACGTAAAAAGGGTAAAATAGTGGATAAAATGGGTAAACAAATAAGTGGTTAAAATAAGTGGGGGCGTTCCAACCAAAGAAAAAGCAAAAAAGGAAGAGGTTGAACTAAAGGAAAGAAGAAAAGAAAAGAAATGAAAAGAGAAAAATATAAGAAGAAATCAGAAAGGAAAGAGAAGAAAAAAATTCAAAAACTTCGCTCACTAGCATTATTAGGGTTATTTACCAATACCCATTATATTTTCATTATTGATATTAATTAGTTATTAATATAATCGCCATATTTATGTATATAAACCAATGCCAATTATATTAATAAGTAATATTCTTATTAAGTTATTTGGTTTCCATCTTGAATCTCTAGCTAATTTTATGCTATTTTTCTAATCAAAGAATGTTAGCTGAAAACTGAAAAGAATCGAGCGGCAAGTTGACCTAAAGGGGCTAAAGAGATGAATTTTCAGAAATAATGGCCTGTGACCAATAGTCTCTTCCCAGTATGAGAACGGAAGATGCCGATAACATGTTACACAGATTATGAGAACGGAATAACCATACGCTAGAACGGTCAACCTATTCTCCGAATACAAAATTCTTCTTTTTTTTCTCTCTCTCTCTCTCGTTCACTCGCTTTGCTCGCTCATACAATCAAGAAACTAGGCCTAGATTGTTTCTTGCAGCAAGCACCTCTTACGTCCTGCAGCAACAAGAAGCCCGAATATCATAATATTCGGGCAGTGAGGTATCCGACTATTCTCGAATCCCCCCACCCCCCCCTCCAAAAAAATGGTATAATTTACCGACAGAGTCCACAGACTAAAATTTGCCACAAGGTAGTAGTATGGGTGTAGTCGGTGAACATTCAAAAAAGTATAAAAGCTGACATCATAGCTGGTAGGAAAATATCACCTGAAAACCCTAAAAAAAAAAAAAAAAAAAAAAAAAAAAAAAATACGCCCCCCTCCCAAGAAGGTGGTAGGGCCTAATTGAAACAATTTCATTTTTATTGGGCAGAATCTTTTGTTGTCAGAATCTTATCTTTTGTTACATTTAATGAAAATTCAACTATAAAGTGTGCCCCATAAGATTTCTTTGTTTAAAAATAACACTTTTGTTTGAAAGGGACGCCCTTTCCTCAGCTTGCTCCACTAGAAAAAAATGCTTCGGGCATGATGGGCCTCGGGGCTTTAATGTGCACTATATAATTAGATTTCCATGTTTCAAACAATGGTCAGCGTTCCCCATTGCCAATGCATCGGTTTAGTGGCAAAATTAACCGGGGGCCGGGGCTGAGCTGCATGGGTGGACCACCCCCGCCCCACGGTGATGATGATGATGCTCTGATAAAAATACATTCAACATGTTGAAAATGTATAAAACAAAACTTTAATATGAGTTCCCCATTTTTTTTTTTTGGGGGGGGGGGGTGGGCCTACAGACCTAGTGCATCGGTTTATTAGAATACACATAGAAAAAGATAAGACATTACCCTTTTCCTTTTATGAGATAAAACTATTAAAAACTTATTGTATTCACTTATTTTACCGTTTTTACGTAATATTGTCGGTCTATCGGACCCTTTTGCCGATTCGGTCTATAGAACCTTCTGTCTATCGGACCTTCTGACTATCGGACCCCGTTGGCCATTCGATCTATAGAACTGGGGACAGCATCACCAAAATCTATAGGTTTTTAGATTATACCAAGAGACACCTTTATGCAAAATTTGAACAAAATCCGTTGAGAAATGTGACCTCTAGAGCGCACACAAACTATCCCCAAAAATATGTCCTTTTACCCTATAAACGATGGAACACTGGGGGCAGCATCACCAGAAATGATAGGTTTCCAGATTTTACCAAGATACACCTCTGTACAAAGTTTGAAAGAAATCTGTCGAGAAATGTGACCGCTAGAGCGCACACAAGAATGTGACGCGGCGGCGGCGGAACGCTGCTGAATCCAAAGTATCCTCCGGCATTCTGCCGGGGGATACAATTACATGACAGCGTACTCACTAAAAGCGATATTAAAAGGGATATTCATGGTTCCATGTACATGTATTTACTCTGGTTTGTTCTTTGTTTTATGTAGATGACATATCCCAGATCATGAATTTCTAGATAGTATAAACTATCCATGTGTATTTCTCTCTTCTATGCTTTTTAAATCAATGTAGTGCAAAAGCACTGTTCATCTTCATTTGTAGTGGTACTAACTTTTTTTGACTTTACAATACTGAAATTTTCATCTTTTATTATTGCTTTACAGATCTCCCTACAGCATTTCGGGTGTGGTCGATGTACGTTTTAGGTCACGTGGTCACGTGGGCCTTGTATACTTACTCCTACTCCGAGGGCAAAGTAGTCCCTTGATTTACTTTTCCTAAATTGCTTAGAGATGATATTAAATAGAAAGATTAAATGAGAACAAAGTTTGAAATTTAATATTTATTTTATGAGTAATTTGGAGGGAGAGATTACAGATCTGAAGAAGATTATAGAAAGATTAAAAGTAAAATGAGAACATAGAGCTGTAGCTGAAAAATGAGCAAAGGGAGGGAGAGGACGGCCTGTAATCTCTCCCTCCAAATTACTCATAAAATAAATATTAAATTTCAAACTATGTTCTCATTTAATCTTTCTATTTTATTTCGTAATTTTCCTGGAGAAATTACAGGAGATTTCAAAGCCCAGGAGGCATATTTGTGAACCAAAATACCACCATCACAAAGATATAAAGGTACTAAAGAACAACTTAGTTCAACTATGCACATAATTACACTAAAGGAAAAAAGAAACTTATAAAAGTTCAAGAGATCACCAAATTAAATTCTCTGCATGGAAATGTACCAAATTTGGATATAATGTTGATTCAATGCATGGCTTTAAATGACAGTCAATAACAAAAAGTTTTCTTCAATGCCACAAAAGAAATGTGCACTGAAGCAAAGGACTCTCTAATCCCCAAGTCACAAAGACAAACTGCAGCCTTGTACACCATATGCATGTCAATGAATGAAACAAAAGAATTTCAAAAGGGATTTGCACCCCTCGAGCAAGAGGATATTGATGTTCTGCCATGGTGCGCCCGTTCACCAGACCTTTCCCCAATTGAACATCTCTGGGAAGAGCTTGGTCGACGTGTGTCAAGGCGTGACAATCAACCCATCAATAGGGAGACGCTCATTGCAGCACTGCAAGAGGAATGGAACAATGTTCCCCAGGCTACCATCGCGAATCTGATCCGAAGCATGCGAAGACGGTGTACAGCTTGCCAGCAAGCTAGAGGTGGACATACTGGCTATTAATCTGTTTGGATATGAACTTGCAAATCCCTTTTGAAATTCTTTTGTTTCATTCATTGACATGCATATGGTGTACAAGGCTGCAGTTTGTCTTTGTGACTTGGGGATTAGAGAGTCCTTTGCTTCAGTGCACATTTCTTTTGTGGCATTGAAGAAAACTTTTTGTTATTGACTGTCATTTAAAGCCATGCATTGAATCAACATTATATCCAAATTTGGTACATTTCCATGCAGAGAATTTAATTTGGTGATCTCTTGAACTTTTATAAGTTTCTTTTTTCCTTTAGTGTACCTTCATGGCCAGCAAGGTAACCCTTTAACAAAATAACTGCTGGTGCCTGCCCACTTCCCAGTAAGAAGTGTCTCAATGATCACAATCTAACACTGAAGCGGATTTATGGTAAAACTTCCTAAAAGTTTTCTCACTTGCCCATCCTGCTTGTTTCAGGATGGAAGAGATGGGGACATCCGATCTCTGCACTGCTGAGGTTGAGGCGGACCTAGTGGAATGTGCTTTATAGATCTTAGTGTCTATTCCTGCTATACGGATCCACCTGGAAATTGTCTGTTTAGTTATCCTCTTGTGAGGTTTCTGGTAACTGATGAGTAGGGATTTATCCTTACCCCTAAGAGGTTCCGTTCGTTGAACGTAATGCTGTAGATAATGAATAATGCACAAAACGCCTGTCAGGCGGGTAGGCCACAAACCAAAGTACACCTTTCACGTGACCTGGTCTGTCCTGTTTCTGTAGCCCATCAAATCTAAATGTTGCAGCACTATTTTTAAGTGTCACATGTTCCAGGTTTAATTGATGCAAAGATGTGCACTCTCTGCGCTGAAGTTAGTGCTAAAAGACAATTGTTTTAGGCTGAGAGTATTAGCAGGCGAAAGCTTTCTCAAATAGTTCAAAACCAACTTCACATCCCAGATATGTGTGTATCTGGGCTTAGGCGGGCGAAGCTGAAATATTCCTTTCAGAAACCGATGCACTAGGGGATGAGTTCCCACTGTAAAAGGTCCTTCTAAAATAAGAAATGTTGACAAAGCACTTCTTGAAGTATTTAATATATTATAACTAGCTCCTTGTTCATACAATTTGGTCAGGAACTCCAGGAGATTTTTGACAGTTGATTGCAAGTAATTCAAATCTTTGCTTGATGTAGGTGCAATATTGACTCTTGGTGGAGTCTCTCCATGATGACATAATGATCTCTGTAGTCTTGTCACTCAAGCTCTTGAAAGGTCTCCGGAGATCCTGCAACATAACAAATCAAGATGATCCCAGAGTGGGTGAATAGTATTTGAGACTGGAAGTCGAAGTAAATCTTTCCTCTTCTTTAACTCTAAAGGTTTTCCTAGTGTCATACTTTTGAACAAAGGAAACCATGGCTGTGTAGGCCAATTTGGAACAACTAATAAGCCAGTGGCTCTATCTGTCAGAATTTTCTGCAAACACCTTGGTATGAGACAGAATGGTGGGAATGCATAGAAGTTTAATTGGCCCCAGTATAAAGAGAATGCATCTATTGAAACAGCATTGGGATCAGGGAGCCATGAAATGTACCTTGGTAGTTGATTATTTAATCTAGATGCAAATAAATCAATTTCGGGCAATTCAAAACGATGAATAATTTGATCAAATGCCCTCTCATCCAGTTTCCATTCAGTCCTATCGTTAAATTTACGTGACATTTGATCAGCTTCAACATTAAGTCGGCCAGGAATGTAAGAAACTGAAAGCCAAATATCTCTTTCCAAGCACCATTTCCAGATGTCATTTGCAACTTTATTGCAATTTGGGGATTTTGTACCCCCCATATTTTGGAGGTTGGATACGTAACAAAATATGGGCATTCCTTATTTCTGAACAAAAGGACCGCAGTCCAAAGAATGCGGCGAGTAGTTCAAGGTAATTTATCTCATTGTTCTTTGCTTTGACAAGTTCCTGGTCATTCCATCGCCCACCTGTTTTTGTGAGGAGATCTGTAGCTCCCCATCCAGACCCACTTGCATCAGAGTTTAACTCTAGATTTGGTTTCTTTCTCTGTATTGGTGAATATTCATTATGTATGTTTGCTACCAACCGAGTTCATACCTAGCTGCATGAGAAAGTTGCATTATTCTATCAAAGTGACCTCTGTTACATTTCAGTGCCTTAATTTTATCCTTCTCCAAGGCTCGATAGAAAAGGGGGCCATACTGGGCAGCTGGGAAGGCTGCTACAATTTTTCCAATTACTCTAGCCAGTAGCCACGTGTCTAATATGAGGTGACTGAGTGTTTAGAAGTTCTAAACAAGCTCTCTTGATTTCATTTTCCTTATCAGCTGGAAGGGTAATCGACATATTCACTGAATTGAGAACAAACACAAGGAATTTAATTTCTTGTGATGGCTGGAGTACTGATTTATCAGGGTGAATAATACATCCGAGATCTGATAAGAGGCCTACTGTAGCTTCTACAGCCTCCAGCATCTTGGTCTTATTGTTAACAAGGATGATTGTATCATCAAGATAGCCCACTAAAATGTGGCTTGTTTGGTGAAGGGTAGCAAACACTGCTTGAAGGATCTTTGTAAAAAGGCGTGGTGCAGTACTCAAACCATTCGGTAAACAATTGAATTGGTACAGACAATTCTGCCAAACAAATCTTAAGTATTTTCTATGCAGAGGATTTATGGGTACAGAGTAATAGACATCTCTGAGGTCGACTGAGGCTAGGTAGAAATTTTCCGACATTAGTGGTGTTGCTGTGTGGATATTATCCATCTTAAAATGTTGGTAACATAGATAATTGTTTAAATCCAGAAGATCAAGAATTACCTTTAGTCCACCATTTTTCTTGGGCCGAGTAATATGTTAGACACAAATTCTCCATCCTCATGGGAGCATCTTTCTATAACATTCTTTGACTGCAGGTTCCTTATTTCACGACTAACCTCATTCATTTCAGCCATGCTGGTTCGAAACATGCGAGGCGGCTGTGATCGTTGAGGTCTGTGTACCAAATTTTCAAACTCTATTTTATAGCCCTCTACGGCTGCTGCCAAAATAAATTGTTCAGAAGTAATTTTCTTCCATTTATCTACATAATGCCTCAGTCGACCCCCGATGGGAATGTCAAAGTTTCTACTCAACTATTCAGGGGAGGTGTTTATGCTTTCTTCTGCGTGGCCCCTTGCTTTGGGGGGAGGGGGCTGTGGGAAGGGTATCTGCCCCGAGATGCCTGGTGCCACTGATTCTTGTGGTAGTTGTACTGTTTCCACTGAGGCTGAGGCTGGCCTAAAAAAGGCCTCTCTGAGTTGCCTGACCACGGTTGGGAACTATGCATGTCTCGGTGAGCTGGTTGTGACCATCCCCGAGTCACGAGAATTGCTCTTAGGCTGGCATAGGGGTGGTAGGAGTAAGGCTTGGGTGGTCTGTCCTTTGTCTGACGTCTCATGACCCCTTCCGCCTGCTGTTCACACAAATCTTTAACCTGCTTAGCGAGCTCATCTCTGAATAGAAGGTCTGCACAGTTGGGTATACTTCAAATTCATGTCTGGCCGAATGAGGCGTTTGCATGTGCAATTGAGTTCAAAATTGGCATTACTGAGAAGAGCGAGGCAGTTGAGCCTCTGAAATGTTATTTGGGTCCACTGTATGCAAGAACGCAGTCAACCCTCGTGTCAGGGACCGTTGAATTTTCTGGAAGTGAAGGTCTCTCTGCTTTGTCCCTGATTTAAGCTTGTCCCAAATGGGTCCATTGACCCTAGGCACGTCAATTAAGGGGCAGTTAGTATAGGAGGTAGATATTTAGAGATAGTATCCTCGAGTGCTTTATCTCCCAGCTTGTGGGTTAGCATGTAGGTAGCAGATCTTCCCAAATTGTCATCGACTGCTTGCCCCAACTCCTTGGGCTGTGCAAACTTAGCGGCCAGTGCCGGAATACCTACATCCAAGTCACATTCACCTTCTTCTGCTTCAAGAGCTCGAGAAGAGTTTCCGTCATTAAATGACTGACCTGGCTGGTACTGTTCACACTGATAATCATATCCTTGATTGCTATCAACGTCTAACAGTGACCTGTCCTCATACTCACTATCAGAGATATTATGCCCACCAGAAGCGGATTGGGCTGGCTTACTTGGCTCAGGAATCACTTTCTCTATTTGGTTTTCCAAAACTTTAGTCAAAAGCCCTTCTAGCTTTGTGAGCCTATCTTCAACCTTTACACCCCTTGTCATGCTTGTACTGGGTTTAGGCTTGCTATTCTTGGCTTTATTAGCCTGTTCGGGTGCTGTGCCCGTAGCAGAAGCCTTGATTTGGCCTTTCGAGGCGCGTTTCACTTTCATCCCCGATTTCTGTTTTGACGAGGAGGTTTGTTGTGTTACGGGAACTAGCTGCTGAAAGCATGGCCTTGCGCCTGGCTTCGCCGGCGTCTGGCCCGGTGGGGTAGCGTCCGTGTTCCGCTGTGACTGCTGCACAGTCAGCGGACTGGTGTCCATAAGCTCGTGATCCATATCGATCAGAATCATCTTGAAAAAGACGTAAATAATAGTCCAAACAAAGTACAACCATACTAGGTTGAGAAGAAAAGGTATAAAACGCTTATCACTATCCTGAAGAGTAAGCAAAAGAACGCGAAAGGGGGAAATTTTTAATAAATTTTCCCAGCAAAATGGCGGTTCAACTGAGTGCATAGCATGCTGCGAACGTAATGACTGCGCATGCGCGGGCAGGATCTCCTGTAATTTCTCCAGGAAAATTACGAAATAAAATGTACATATGAAGTTAATATGGTATATTCTCATGCAGATTATACATTTATTTTTATATAATAATAAGTAACAATAATAACATGAATAAGTTTGAGGAAGGATAATTAAACATGCATGAGTAGTCCTTATAGATGTGGCTACATGTCAGGCAAGGCCCTGCTGGCCTGGGTAGACACATGCACATCTGACATTCGTGTACACTACGCGTGAGAAAGTAGCCAGTATTATTTGCAGTTATGATAAAATGTATGTTGTGATAATTGAACATGAAATAAATATCAGATTATAACCAGTGAAATATCAGATTATAAACCAGTGAAATAATGAGAACAATTATGTTATATAGTGTGAAAGTTTGTTTTATAGTTTGACTTGATTTGTGTAGTGTCTATACAGACAACTTTACACGTGTGTGTGTTTTATACTATAAGTCATTACTCATAAATTATATTGGCAACTTTCGAAGGAATATATTGGATAACTGTTATATAATGAAATTGTAAATTGTTCATCAATACTTTGTTCAATATGTTAATAGCGATATTTTATCACCTTGAGTGAGATGCATTTTAATGTTAGAACATACAAAAGTTCAATAGTTTTGTATCATGCTAATCAGATGCACTACTACTGCACAATCGAATGTATAGGGCGTGCATATTCTTTTGACGTTTTTTTGATTGATGACTTGTTTTAAGCATCAGACTCAGCTTGTTAAATTATATATTTTTTTACAGGAATATTGTTATAAATGGTAAATCCATACTGATACTTCTTATATTCATTTTTATGTAGGCCTACCAGTAGCCACTGACATGACTGTTGCGGAGGGTTTTTTTAACAGTTGCAGCATAGTTTGATGGGCATAGCTGAGATGATGTAGCTTTCTCTATCCTTTATGACATATTCCGATTAAGGTAAGTTTGGTCAAGTTATTGCAATGCATAATCAGTAATTTATCGAAGTCAGAATATTTGATATTGATACTTATTTCCGGAAATTCACAGATGTTTTAATATCTATGTATTTTTGGACAATGGGGTCGTGAGGAACATGAGGAGGCGTATAAACACCTATGCAGAGAAGTCCAGCTACATGTACATCTTCGGTGGTCTTATTGGTCCTACCTAAATGACATCTTTGAGGTAACTGACCCCACACCCAATCAGGCTGTTAAGCACAAGCGCTTCTGGACATACATCAAGCATCACAAATCATCCAACATTGCAGTAGTCCTTCTGAAGGTGGATGGTCATCTGATCTCTGACCTCAAGGAACAAGCCAACATCCGGAACTAAGCCAACATCCTGAACCACCAATTCTGGACAACATCCAGCAAAGGCACGACTTACTCAAGGGAGGAATTCGTAGACAATTGCAAAATGCCTACAAAAGACTATCCTGTCTTAGACACTGTCTCCATCTCAGTGGAAGGCATCAAGAAGCTTCAAATTTCAACCTGGTAAAGCACCTGGCCCAGACAACATCAACCCTAGGGTGTTGAAAGAACTTGGTGAGTGCCCCTATCCTTGCCTTGATCTTACATTCATCCATTGACACTGGCACAGTACCTTCTAACTGGAAAGATGCTAACGTCTTGCTAATTTTCAAGAAGGGTGAGCAGTATGACCCTGCCAACTACAGACCTGTGTCTCCCACCAATGTATGCTGTAAAGTGCTGGAGCACATCTTAACCAGCACTGTCATGCATCACTTGGAATTCCACCATATCTTGTGCCCTCAGCAACATGGTTTCAGAAGAAAGAGATCATGCAAGACCCAACATCTCGGATTCACTGATGAGCTATTTAACATGGCCCAGGGAAAGCAGACAATCTTATTATGGATTTCATGAAAGCTTTCAACCGAGTAAATCACTCTCTCTTGATCCATAAGCTCCACTACTATAGGATCAGAGGAGTTCTAGAGCGGTGGATCTCTGACTTCTTAGCTGACAGATGGCAAGCAGTTGTCATCAGTGGGGCTAGATCCGACTACGTCAATGTCCAGTTAGGGGTTCCGCAAGGGAGTGTATTGGGACCTGCTTATTCCTCATCTATATCAACGACATACTAGACCTGCTTACCTCCTACGTTAAGTTGTTTGCAGATGATAATGTAACCTATGATGACCAGAAGCACATTCAGCACAACTTGGATCAGCTTTCTGAGTGGGAGAAGAGATAGGACATGCTCTTCTATCCAGGGAAATGTATCATTCTGCCAGTAATCCTCAGAAGGAAGTTGCTTCAACCTGAATATCATCTGCCTGGACACATGTCAGAGGCTGTGAAGAGTGCTATACAGTGCATCCCAATAAAAAGGAAACCAGAGTTGTCAGTTATTTTCCCAGTAAAATAGAACAATTCATGTCATATAATATATATCATCATTAAGTTTAGCCCTTCCTCTTTCTTTTGACACCTAATATGACACTTAAAGTTTATGCATTGATGAGCAAGGAGAGTTTAAAATTTTGAGTGTCAAAATCAAGTTGCACAGAATAAGTGGTCAAGATTGGAAAGGATGCAGCAACGTTGGTTAACAAAGGGAGGGCTCATTAGCAATTCTTTGGTGTTCTTTTTTATGTTTCTTTCACCAAATTTCTCAATGAGAATGAATACGGTTTTAAGCACAAGCTTTTCACTTGCTTGCCTGACCATGCAGCTAACAACACCGCAAAGAGTTTTCCTAGTAACCAAATGGAACCGCACTGGAAGCCTTCAGGAAGTTGCCCAAGCTTTCCGTCGTCGGTTTCCTGATCGGAATGTTCCGTCAAAGTCAACGATCTGGAAGAACGTTCGAAAATACCAGAATGAAGGTACAAGTTTGAACCTCAACAAATGCCGATCTGGGAGGCCAAGGTCAGTCCGAACAGAGGACAACATTGCCGCAGTTCAGCAGGAAGTAGCTGCAAATCCCCATGTCTCGACGAGTAGAAACGGACTTGGCATGTCAAGGTCTTCCTACCACAGGATCATCCGAATGGACGTGCAATGGTATCCTTACAGGATACGCATTCGGCACCAACTACTAGAAGCAGACATGCACAGACAACTCCGATATTCCCAGTGGTTGCTGGATCGTGGCCCAAGGTTTGTTGAAAACCTCATCATTGGAGATGACACGTCCTTCTTCATGAACGGCAAGGTCAATAACCACAACGTCCGGCAGTATGCTCCAATCCACCACCCACCACCGTTCCACTACGATGTCAACATCAGTCGCAAGAAGGTTTCCGTCTGGGTAGGACTCTGTGGAAATGGATCCTTGATCGGACCCTTCTTCTTCAACGGAAATCTCGATGGAGAACGCTACCTACATCTTATCAACGAAGACATCGTTCCAGAACTTGATCAACATTTCGTTCGCCAGCCTGATGGGAGCTTCAAAAGTGTCTGGTGGGTACAAGATGGAGCACCGCCTCATCGAAGATTAGTCGTCAGGGAGAGACTGCAGTAACTCTTCAACAACAGAGTCATCGCTTTGAATCATGATGTTGAATGGCCTCCCAGGTCACCAGATCTCACCCCGTGTGACTTCTTTCTTTGGGGATTTCTGAAGAGTAGGGTCTACACCTCCCCACCATGAGACACTAATGACCTGCGTAACAGGATCGTGAGAGAGTATGAGGCACTGCGGCACCAAGAATCTGTGATTCGCAAGGCAGTAGGAGCCATGAGGGGCAGAGCACGGGTGTGCGTAGACAGGCATGGTGGACATGTTGAGGGACGTTGGGGATAAAGTTACGCATTCCAAGATTTATGAGTTGCTCTTGTAAAGGATGAAATAAAAAGAAATGATTTAGTTTCATCGTTTGTTTGTGTGTCGTTATTCGGTGTCACAATTCTTTTAAGTGGAAAACAAGAGAAGACAGCAAGAGGGCAAGTTGAGATATGCAAGTGATTGAAAAGATTGAGGTTAGAATATCATTGAAATGAAATAAGAAGGCTGAAATGAATTGAAGATAACTTAGTTAAAGAATGTTAAGGATTGAATAGAAATCGGGAATGAAAAATGGGGATGCATGGAGACTGTGAAAATGTAAAAAGCGAAAAGATGCAAATAGCCAGAAATGATTCCTAAAGTGAAACAAAATGTATCACATTAAAAGGAAGGAGTGAGCGAAAAGGGGAAATGAAAGAAAAACCTGAATTAACAGAAACATGAAAACTGTAACAGAAAAAGAAAACCAAACACAAGAAAGAAGACACTGAAGATAAAACAGAAAAAGTGATAACAACATGAAGGGAATTGAAAACAAACTCGAATAATCTGCATTAAAACGATCGCACCAATATTCTGTGCAAATCGATTCTTACATTAAGCTGGTAAAATTGTTCTAAGTCGGTCAAGCATAAATTCGTGTATTTGGTATCACATAAAAGAAGAAACTTTATTCTTACTAAAAGTGTCCATGTTTTATTCCAATCCTATTTCATTATCAAGATATCTATCTCCCAAAACGGGTTTCTTTTTTTCTGGGACGCACTGTATACTGAGCAGTCAAACTGCAGGTCGTATGCAAATGAGCAAAAAGGAATTTCCAGTGCTTGAAATGGCACTCTCCCCTTGCAACCAGTGGACTGTTTGGCATGGTCATGCATATTCAAAGTTTAACTCAAGAAATATTAATACTATGCTCATCAAATTTTCTGGAAAGATGAAGGGATAGTTTACGAACATACCTTGCTTAGGTTACAATTTAAAGAAGTAGTTGAAAATAGGTGATGAAATAGTAAAACAAAACACTTTTGTTTATAAGACTTCACATATCAAAACTATATGAGCCACTATTAATACACATATGTATGGAAGCGTTTAAGTTTCATCTTTTATATTATCATATTCAAAACATCAATACATTTATGACAGGGTCAGGATCCAGCAGTATTCAACCCAAGTATATAATATATCATTGAAAGTGTCTAGACCATAGAATCCTAGCACTGTGATTGGCTGACAAGGCCACCCTGCAAGATAGGGTGGATTGTTTGAAACCACATGCCACCTGTTGGTGAACTCTTGACCTCTTGTGCAAACATGGTCCTGGCTGTAAGAGAAGATTTCGGGAAAGAATCTGTGAAGTAACCAATCAGAGTTCTGGAATCAACTGTTTGAAGGACACAGTGTGTACTTTGGTCACAGTTTGCTGGATTCTGACCCTGTCATGAAGTGTACAATTATATTATTTCAATATTTGTAAAATAAAGATATTGCCCTTTACACTCATGTCAAATTCAACCTGGCTCATAATACAAGGGAAATGCCCAGGGCAGTCTCGCCTGCATTAACTGCGCAATTATCGGGGCAAACTTTTGGTGAAAAATCAAAGGTTAGGGGTACCCGTGTGGACCAGGTACCCCATTTGTATAACTCAAATCCCCTTCAACTAAGATTTATTGGACAGTGAAGTTCATTTGAAATCAAGCTGTGTGTTTTAAAGAAGCAGAATATGTGTACATGAAATAATTGCCATTGGGACACTTTTGGGGTGCTGCCCCTCCATCAGACCCCTTTGAAGATTATGATCTACTATACGTGGTCAATTCTAAGAATGATTCCTACCTAGTTTGGTTACATTCTACAGGTAGCAATAGGTTTTACAGAAAGAAAAATGTCAATTTGGTGTCACAGACTCTTGGGGGCCAAATGCCCCCCCTTCCCCACTCCACTCTCTCCTTAAGGATAAGGTACCCTATTTGCATTAATTTAGATCCTCTTTGCTTAAGGATGAATCTTACCTAGTTTGGTTAGAACCCAGACATGCATTAAAAAAATCTCATTTCACAATAGGGGCACTTTAGGGGTGCTGCCCCTGAGACCCCTTGGGGGCAAGGTACCCTGTTTAAGAAATTGAGGTGTCCTTCCTCTAAGGATGATATCTACCAACTTTGCTTACAATCTTGCAAAAGTGCTTAAAGAAGAAGCAAAAATAAATCTAATTACTGCCATTATTGGTAGGTACCCCATCTGTACTGATTTAGATCCTCCTTGCCTAAGGATGATCCCTGCCAATTTTGGTTGAAATCCACCACCAGCAGAGTTTTGAGGAGAAGTCAAATGCATGTGTACAATACATGTACATACTCCAAACATGTATGTAGAGACAAAACTAAACTTTACCAAAAAGTTAACCGAGTTAAACTGTCAGTAGAAGACCTTTAATGTGATGAAAATGTAAGATTTGGGTATTCATTTGAAAGAGGAGAACATAAAGAAAATTCCTACCAGAATGATGCCAAGTTTCAAAGTATTTGAACAAATACTTTTGAAATAAAGTCAAAATTCAAAAACTTAACCTCAGGTTAAGTTTTTGGAACACAATTTAACTCAATTGACCTTAATTGACCTTTGACCTTGACTTTTGACCTGAAATTTTTCCACATTATTTGGGATACTCTACAACCCTTGTGTGCAAGCTTCATGAAAATTGAACATATACTTTTGAAATGAGAGCATTTTCGAAATTGTTGACGTGAACGCCGCCGCCGCCGCCACCGTCGGAAAAGCAATGCTTATGTCTCGCTTTCTGCTTACGCAGTCGAGACAAAAACTAAGTGAGATTTTTACAGGTTTACTTTTCGTTTCATTTCCAATTTTTTTCATAAAATAACACTATTTTTCACCAATGTTGTCATATTTTTCACAGACAAGTAAAGTATGTCATGAATCTCTAATTCTTTTTTTATTTGATGTATAAATCATGACAATCGGTAAACATTAACTAGTCCATTCAATTAATTGGAAATTAGATGTTCTTGGGGGTTCCTGCTCATTATGTATTCAGAGACTCACCTAGTCAAGCAGAGCTGGAAACAAAAGAAAGCACTTTGGGGGACTGCAGTTTGACTGTTAGGAGTCACCCTATGCCTGGACCTCAGCTGGACGGAGCACATTACCACCGTATGCTCTAAAGCCAATAAGACCCGAGGCTTTATTAGGCGCAACCTCAAAATCTCCTCCAGGAAGATTAAGGAGACAGCATATAAGACCAACATCCGGCCGATTGTGGAGTACGCTACCACGGTTTGGGACCCTTACACACATGTCTGCATGAACATGCTGGAGGCTGTCCAACGACGTGCAGCTCGCTATGTCATGAGACGCTACCGCAACACATCAAGCGTGTCGTCCATGATTGAAAAAGTGCGGTGGTTATCATCGGAAGATCGTTGCAGAACTGCACGCCTTGCAATGTTGTACAAAATACATCTTAACCTTGCCTGTGTAGAAGGTGTCGAGATGCAACTCTAACCTCTCTCCTCACGCCAAGGTAGGGGCCATGACCGGCAGATTGCCCTTCCTCACTGTCAGACCACCTATCAGCAAAACTCATTTCTGCCATGGACTATAAGGCAGTGGAATGGACTTCCACAGCATGTCATCAAAGAGTACCATCTACACTTTTGTGTCAAGGGCCTCAAGACGGGAGTGATAGCCCAGCCAACACCATTTTTATTTTATTTTAATTTTAGTAGTTTTATTTTCCCTCAACATGTCAATGAAAGTCTATATCAGTTTTTTTTAAACCAATTTAGGAGGCAGTAACCTGCTTATCTGCCATCTAGCAACCCGTTCCATTTCACCATGGGAAATTTTTAGTGAGCTAAAAAACTGAAGCAGCGTAAATCCTGTTGTCCTGACAAACTGTCAACACGACTCATTCAATGATTCTCTTATGAACTAACCATGCCTCTCACCAACATCATCAATGCATCTTATGAACTACATACAGTGCCATCCCTGTGGAAGAGGGCACATATCACCCCGTGCCTGTAAGTCTTCCCTTGCAACCGTTGGCAACCTTCACCCCATCGCTTTGACGGACCATTTCGCCAAGATTGCTGAGCCCTTTACTGCGTGGGACACACCACAAAATGAGGCATGGCCAATATGACCCCTCTCAATATAGAAATCTCAAAGGGGTATCTACATCTCACTGCCTCATTGACATCATAAATACCCTTGCAAAGCATGCGGATAGTCCGCGATCTATTTCTAGACTCTCATCACTGACTTTGCAAAAGCATTTGATCATGTAGGTCATAACATTGCAATCGCGAAACTCCATGACATGGGAGTAAATCCTTCTCTGGTTGATTGGATAGCACACTTTCTAGCAAAGCCTCGAGGAAAGGAAGAGTAGCAGATATTCCGCTGTAATGATCACAGACACAGACTTTGCTGATAATATTGCACTAATTTCAGACAATCTGGAAAAGGCACAGCTCCTAGAACTCCTAGCTCCTAGAACGAGTCGAGTCTGCAGCAAGCCAAGTCGGTTTACAAATTAACAGTACCACGACAGAATTCATGATGTACAACCTTCAGGCAGGCGAGATTTGTACTGCTGATGAGACAACGTTGAAGCAAGTTCAAGACTTTCAGTACCTTGACTCGTGGGTCGATCAGTCGGCACAAGATCTGAATATCCGAAAGGAAAAATCGTGAATGGCTTTGAACAAACTGGCAGCAGTTTGGAAATCTAACCTCAGTAGGCAACTGAAAGTCAGATTCTTTAAACCTTCAGTGGAAACTGTACTGCTATATGGATCAGAAACCTGGACACTGACAAATACCCTGGAAAAACAACTAGAGGGCTGCTATACAATTAATCTTGAGAGCAGCATCGAATGTCAATTGGAGGGATCATACTGTATGACACCAATCTCAGTCAGACTGAGAGAATGCCAACTCCGTTTCACTGGTCATTGCTGGAAGAGTGAAATAATTTCACAAATGCTCTTCTGGGAACCTTCAAGGGCCAAACGCACCAGGGGTCGTCCAGCAATGACTTACATAGATCAGTTAGAAAAAGACACTTGTCTACCAAGGCAGGAATTCCCAAAGATCATGGAGAATAGAACTGAATGGAAAAAGCTTGTCAAATCAGTGCGAGTACGCTAGACCTAGTACATGTAGTAGTAAATGTACACCAAATTTGGTAACGATCGGACATTGTATAGCCGAGATCTTATGGGGGGCCATCATGCCCTCCAGCCTTCAAAACCTCTGAAATAGCGCAGTCTTTGTAGGGTTTACTCAGTCTTGTATTAGTACAATTCTGTATTGATTTGCTCATCTTATTCATTTTGGCTAATGATTTATTATGGATTTACGACAATCTTTCACTCATGAATCATTGTTTTTGCAGTATAATTACAATGTCTTTATCTCCTGTCATCACCCTTTTTCACTCCGCACTCTCCCTATCCTGCTCTATATATTTCCCTACTCATCACTAATATCACTGGAAGTTTTTCTTAATTATAGTATAATTAAGTTGTATTGTATTTTATATTATTTCCATATACAGTCAACCTTGCTTAACGTCGACGTCGACATCGCATGTGTCGAATAGTCGCTCAAGTCGATGAAAATAAAAAGTCCTGATTTATCATCATAGACTTACGTGTGTTAATTCTTTGTACAAGTCAATTTTTTTAGATCGAATACTTGCCTATATCGATCAAATTCTCAGAACAATACCATGAAAAAGCATTAAATTTACACCGCGGAAGTCGAACTAGACGGCGATGTGAAATCGATCAATCAATGTTGTCGACACTGCCACACGCTGATTTTGTTTACAAAAATTTCCTGACTTGCTGGCGCGATCTCCGCGTCCTCTCTTGCGCTCTCATGTGAAAAACAAAATGTCATGCATTAAGTCATGCCTTCACGGCCATGTGCATATAAATGGATGTAAGGGAGGATTTAATACATTGGAATTAATCACTGTACGTATCTGGTTTGACTCTTTATTGTCCAACTTGTAACAGGAGTGTGAAGTAATATACTGGGTACATGAAAGGTACAGTATATGTGTTTTCTTGATGTCAGCACAATATATATCATGGTACATTACGTGACGAGAACTCAAAACCGCCAGCCACAGTCTGCCCTGCGGCGTCCCCGTGTTATGTATACAATGTACACGCGTAAGTCGGACTTCCGCACAAGTCAACGCATTTCACTCAGTCCCGTCATAATCGACTTAGGTGAGGTTGACTGTATTTTTATTAAAACTCAGTACATTCCATGTAATTCAGCTCTTGGGATGCCATGTGGATCTTAATAAATACCATTTCAATTTCAATTTCAATTTCAATCATGAAATAACATGGACTTCATACAATGTTAAAATTGGCAATAGTCAGGACTGTTTGCCACTTTGTTTGAAAAGAAAGAGTCTGATTTCATAAAATCTTCTTACCTCTGTTACGAGTGTAGAAGACAATTTCTGCCAACCCTGGGTCAGTGAAATGTGCACAATGTTCCATAGTAACCTTGATACATTTGTTGAATTTAGCTCCAGAAGGGGAGAATCTGATGCCGCATGATATTTCTACCTCATCTTCTTGGAGAATGAGACCTGCTGGAGCATCTGTTATGAACTCCCAGTACACAGCAATTTCTCCTTCATCATATGCATCAGTTTCTTGTGTTTTGAAATAAAGGATAGGTTTTGATCAAAGGCAGTGTTTGCAATGATAGTGTTTTTTTTTGTCATTCCAGCATAATCAATTGTTTGTAGTCAGACGTGTAATCATCAAAATGATACGAAAAAATTCAACAGATAATCACTATATATTACATTACGAGAACGCAGCTTCATGACACTAATGTATATTTCATGTACATATTATCAGACAAATAAAGGAACATTTTTCAAGAAAATAATATTTTCATGACATCAGCAAATGTACATACCTCCTACTCTAGTTGGTGACAGCCACAGCTGAGAAGCTTCCCCCCTAGAGATCACCATGAAATATAAAATCAAAAGCTAAACAGAAAAAGATTTGACATTGTCATGGACACAAAAAACATCACAGCTCCATGAGAGGGAATTAACAGTCTGGATACACATTTCCTTTAAAAACAAGTAAAAGATACGACTGCGTCTTCAATATGCCTCCGCTTGTATTCAGATAATTCCTGATCACCTACAAGTATAATATAGTTGATGCGCATTCATCAAATGGTTATTGCAAAATTGCGATTTAAAACACTAAAATCCTATATTACTAGTTGACCTCTGACTATAAAGCAATATAATCAGTTGTTCTTGAGATATCGTGGAAATGTAGCCAAAAACTGTATTAATATCATGTAAATTGGCCGCTGAGACCTGCAACCTGTGACCTTTAACCTACTTACCCCCAAAATCTAATCAGTTCATCTTCGTATGGGGATACATACTAGTCCCAAGTTTGAAGTAATTCAAATTTAAGACAGCTTCGTAACATGACTGGCTTCCCTACAATTAAATGCAATACAGAACGATATCGAAAATCCACCATCCCTCACCTTGCCAGAATCTTGAAATAAACTCCCCCCCCCCCCACGCTTTGCATCCCAAACATTTTCACTTCTCAGATTCCATGCCTAGATGTAATGACTCATTTTACATGGTTATGGCTTTCTAACTTGGTTATATTTATGTATTGCTCCAAAATCTTCTCCTTTCTATCTATCTCCTTCTTTCTTTCTCTTCCCTTTTCTTTCCTATTCTTTACTTTTTCTTTCTTTCTCTCACTTTTCACACTTGTTATCTTATTATTTGTGTAGTGTAAATCTTAGTATTTTCGTTTTGCTTCCAATTATGTATCTTTTTTATATATTTGATGCGATTCTATTGTATATATGCACATATATATCTGATTGTAAATTGACCCCTTCAGCCCCTGTGCTGCTGGTCAATCATCATATACCATAATAAATAAATAAATAAATAAATAAAATAAAAAGTTCTTACCTCAAACAGTTCTTGAGATATCGCAGTAACGAGGCTAAAAACCAGTAATTTCATGTAATTTCATGTAAATTGACCTCTGTGACCTCTGAACTTTGACCTACCTACCCCAAAATCTAATCAGTTCCTCTTTCTATGGGGATACATACTGGTACCAAGTTTGAAGTTCTTACCTCAAACAGTTCTTCAGAAATCGCGGTAACGGTGCTAAAAACCCAAGAATTTCATGTAATTTCATGTAAATTGACCTCTGTGACCTCTGACCTACTTACCCCAAAATCTAATCAGTTCATCTTCGTATGGGGATACATACTAGTACCAAGTTTGAGGTTCCTACCTCAAATGATTCTTCAGATATCGCAGTAACGAGAAGTGGGACGGACGGACGGACGGACAACCCGAAAACATAATGCCTCCGGCACCCACCTTCGGTGGGCGGAAGCATAAAAATATCGATGAGCAAACAGAAACAGATCAATTTTTTTCTCAAGGGTACATGTATATTCTTTATAGGGTAAAGTCTATTCACACATGAACATGTACTCTTTCGGAGGATACATGGCTCTTATGGGGTGTTGCAAGAAAGTTGCGATTGATTGCAAGTTGCAACTGATCGGTACTGACCAATCAAAATCATTGTTTCAAGCGCATCTTATATTTCATATTTTTCATATTTATTCAATTCAATTCCTTTAAAAAAACATTATACAAGACATTGAATAAAAACATGCAATTCCATATAATATATATCATATTTCATTTCAAATTGCAAAGTAAAAATATATTAACGGTGATGAAACTAAATTGGGCATAGCTGATAAAAAACCAAAAAGGTTTTGTCAGGACAGCTTCCCAAATGATACACAATTTGGTAAACTAAATGGCGGAAAACAAATAGCAAGTAACAACAAAATAATTTACGAATTGCACCTTGCACCAATCCAAGCCCAGAATACAACATGGTGGGATAGGAAAGGAGATACACAGAAAAACAGAGAAAAAGGAAGAGAAGGAGGAAATGGAAGAAAATCTTATATATTCATACAGTGAAAATCACGTACAATCAAATACTTTACTTTTAGTTTACTTTTAAAGCAGTTATAAAAAGAAACTGAAGTTATATTTGTTGGAAGCGTGTCCCAAATTACAGGTACATAATGTCTGCAGGAATAAGATGCAAATTCTGAATGTACATTCCGTCTAGGATATTTATTCTTAGATCTAGTATTATAATTATGTATTGCACTATTTCTTATTTCTTGAATTTTATTATTGAAATTTCTTATTTCTTCTTGAATGGGCAGACCCTGAACCATTCATAATGGTTGTTCTAATTTGCTTTACAATTTGCAATTGATTGCAACTTTCTTGCAACACCCCATTAAAGCGATACCTTTGTAAATATCCCTGTAAACAAAAGGCAGTATTCTTTTGTAAATGTCTCTGCCAAAAATCAAACCCAGGTCCCTGGCTGAGAGACAATTTTTCAACCTTTCATCATGAATGGCAGCAATGGGAAACTTTGATGGAGCTATGCACCATTTTTCTTCCATTATCATTTCTCACAATAGTGTATTTATTTCCAAGGGGGTTGTTCCCAGTTGTTTGCATTTTTTGAAAGCTTTCATGGCATTTTAGTACATAGCCTTAACATACAAATTTGTAAAATCAGCACTGATTTTTCTTATTTACTAGATGAATCTATATACATGTACCTGCCTATTTTTGCTAGTCTCCTGACTACGCAACCCAATCATGAACTTTTACACGTACATGTATAAGTCACATATTGTGCACACCCCCCGTAATCCATTGTTATCTCCTTCCTCACTCACCCGCATGAATGCGCAACGTCCATCTTCCTCTATTGCGAGCATCCCCAAAAGAGTAAATGTTGCTTGCAAGGAGAGGGGTAGGAGGGAGGGTCATAGGTAGGTATATAGATTTATCTAGTAAATAAGAAAATCAGGGCTGATTTTACAAATTTACTGCTATAAATCATATATACCTACCTATTTTGGCTAGACTAACACCCATCTGGGAATGGGAGGCATGTTTTAGGGGAGGAACATGTTTTAAGGGAGGAAGGAAAAGGGATTACACGGAAGACACTGCTGCCTTCAAGTTAGCTGACGCAAATAATTCCTCTCCTGCAGGAACATCCTTTAAAAAGCAGGAAATGAAAGAATTGGGAGAATGCCAATAGGCGGCCCTCATAATATCATCAAGCGTCACACCTACATGTAGAAAAAGAGCCCAAGAAGTGCTAACACTACGTGTGTCATGAGCATGGGGCTTACCATCTATCAAAAGAGCCTCTGGGCCGGCGGCCTGAATAGCTTCGACAAGCCATCTAGAGATAGAGTCAAGAGAAGCTGGAGAGAAGGGCTCTTGAGTCATCAGAAAGGGGCGGATCGTCTTTGCGACAGGCCTTAGTCTTGTCAATATACCATTTAAGGGCCCTGACAGGGCACCATACCTTGTCCTCATGTACTGAAGAGAGATCAGATAGGGAACAAAGAAAAATTTCAACAGGGCCAGAAGAAGCTGTCTGGTTCTTGGCAATAAATGAAGCTTTAAGAATCAGCCTAACACCCTTTCTTTCCCAGCGAACGTGTTCGGGAGTAAGACAGAGCGTGAAGGGTGCTGCGCCCCTGGCCAGAGGCAATGGCTACCAAAAAGAGGGTCTTCACGGTGAGATGGTGAAGCGAAGCATTCCCCATAGGTTCGAAAGGAGGTTTAGCCAGGGCTTCTAGAACCGTGGCAAACTCCAAGACGGAACAATTGAGAAAAGGATTGATGATCAGTAAGAACGAATTAGTCCACTCAAAAGCGGTGAATTGGAAATTCCTGAACTGTCCGAAAAGCCCATGTGAATAGCACCGATCGCTGTCCGGTAGCCTCGGATAGTAGAGATATACCTTCCTTTGTCAAACAGAAATATTAGAAAATCTGCGATTGAGCCAATAGGAGCCTTAGACAGGATTTGATCCCAGACCTGACACCACTGAAAGAAGGCTGAAAGACGGAAATTGTAAACTTCCCTAGTAGAATCTCTACGACTAGACATTACAAAATCTGCGACCCTCTTAGAAAGGCCCGACTGTCTTGCAGTCTCCCTGATAGGGGCCAAGCAGTCAAATGAAGGGACGCTGGTATGCGGTGTAGAATCCCTGAAAGGGGTTAGACATCAGATCCGCTCTCAAGGGAAGAGGAAACGGCTGAGCCATCAAGAGACTCACCAGCTCTGGAAACCAAATCCTCCTGGGCCAAAAGGGAGCTATCAAAAGAACCCAAGCCCGATCCTCCCAGTTCTTCCTCAAGACCTGCGGAATCAAGGGGAAGGGAGGGAAAGCAAACCCCCAAAGATTCTCCCAACTGAGGGAAAATGCGTCCAGGGCCCAGGCCTCCCGGTTGTGAGCTCGGGAGCAGTACCTCGGAAGTTAGTGGTTGAAAGCTGAAGCAAATAAAGAGTGATGCGGATGGTCTTCTATCTTATCTATAGCCCCTTATCCAACAGAGATTTGATGGTGGCATGATGACGCGCCGGGGTGGAAATGGGAGGTGCTCGAGTTCTTATGGCTCCTCCGGGGAGGGGGGCGGAAAAATCTATAAAGAATCCGCCGGTGATGGCCTCCCCAGCTGGGAGAAAAAGTTAAAGTCGACCACCTACCATGTCGGCTTGAACAAGCGCTCGGGAAAGCCTGTCGAAAGCTAGGCTTAGCCTGCGAACCAGACTTTGACTTGCCCCTCTGAGAGCCACGACACCCTCTGGAAGGAGCTCTGTTGCGTCCACCCCCCTACGAGGAGGGTTTGGAGGAGTAGCAAATAGGAAGAGTTACTGTCACCCGACGATGTTGTCCTGAGGCGGGAACAATAACCCCCTGTTGGGTGGAGACTGGAGCCAGCTGGCGGGGAGCACGGAACTATTTGGCCATCTCGCCAGCCTGTTTCCGTGCCTCGATTTCTCTCTGAAACACTGTGGCAAAATGCTCACCGAAAAGAGAGGGCCCCCGAGAAGGGACATCTTGGAAAAGTGACGGTAAGTCATGCTCCTTAACCCCAAGGGTTAAGGGCCAAAGCCTGCAGTGGTGCGTAACTGTATCGGCCGCACTAGACAGTTGTGACCACTGCAGACCTGCAAAAGTGAGCAGAAGATCATCAATAACAAGCTTATCACCCTCAGTGATACTTGGCTCGTCCGTCCTGGCTCTGAGATTAGAAAGAGAGCCCTGGAATGCGGCTAATCGCATGCCAGCTCTGATCTTATTACCAACGCTGCACCACCGGCTATCCTCAGCCTTGAATGAAGGGGATGTGGGGGTTATACACCTGCAGACGTTGACCCACCCTCATAATCTCAGGAGAGACTTAGATTTGAAAAAGCTATCATGATCTTGGGTTCTGAAAGCAAAATCTTTGCCAAGACCCAGACCGGGGCGCTTACGAGGAAGCTCGGTCGCAACACAGTCATACTCCACTATGAAAACATCAGTGAGGGGAATACCCGCAGACGGAGTCTGTTGCCTGAACAATCAGGAGCTGAGTAGCTCAGACTAAGAAGGATCAGACGGGGAAGCAGCAGGCAATGCCTTGCTTATCTCAGGCCCCTTGTTTTCTTCTTCTTAGGCTTCTTCTTAGCTGGTTCAACAGGAGCCGAAGCTGCAGCCTACTTCTTGGGCATGTGACAGACTTCGGCTGGCTCTCCGAATCAAATTTGGAATTGGGAACCCAAACCTCACTGGAGGGATTGCTCGCCTGCCAATAGGGGATAGACCCCCGGTTGGCTAGGTCTGTCAGAGGTGCGCTTAGGGTTTTCACCCATAGCCGTGCACCCACTACCCACACTAACCGAGCGACTAGAGGCTACAGTTGTGGGGTGGGCGCCAGTGGTCGTATAAGCACTGTCAGTGGTTTGTGGACGCATTACTACATCACCTGCGGGCGGAGTTAGGTTACCTAACCCAGCGCACCCAGCCGACAAGGCCTGGTGCATAACCACAGACCGTCTATATTCTTGTTGGCTCGAGTCTCCCCATGCAGCTGGAAGGACAGCCGGGTCACACTGCCCCCCCCCCCCCCCATCTGTAAGACCGGGGGTTAGGGTTTGAAAAACCCAGACCAACTTGGATGGTGCCAGTGAGTTGCCCCACAGTAGTGGCATGAATCTCCCCGCATGGCTGAGACAGCCAGGGAGCAAACTTCCCCCCTTCTCGTCTAAACAACCGGAGGTTAAGGTTTATAACACCTACAGTTGTCCTCAAAATTATTCATACCCCTTGGAAAATTTGAGATTTTTGCAAATTTAGCAAAAATGAAAGGGGAACTGGATTTACTTGCGCATCACTTGAATACATTTAGTTATCATCTACAAATGAATGCCGTTTCTGGTTTCAACTCATTTGCATAACAATAGAAAAAGTGAGTTATCCAAATTTGGTGATGTTCAAAATTATTCATACCCTTGGTGATTTATTGCCTTTGTCGATCAACGTGAATCAAATCCTATGTGATTAAACCTTGTAACCTTTCAGTACATTGTCACAATGCTTCTGGAGGTCTCTTCTGAGATTGCAGGCCAATACCTGGTATCCAATGGCTTAATTTCCTTGAGGATGTTGTCCAGAGATGCCTTCACCTGGTCTTCAAGGCATTCCTTGGATTTAAAGGAGATTTAATGTATACAAGGGGTGTAGTTATTGATTTTGTGGTTACGGGACTATGATATTAATATTTTCATTCAGTTTTTCATTTACGTTAATGAAAATTTTGTGCTTACGAGGAAGTAAAACATTCTTCCTGGAGAGACCTTCCCTAGAGCCCTTCCCTGTTGCACTGTCTTAGATGGGGTTCGCCCTCATTATTTGGTTCCATTCTCAATTAGAGTGCTCAGGAAGGCCATGTTAGTGATGTTTAAGTCACTTCATGACCCTGATGCCAGGTCACCATTGATTACAGTATGTATCCTGTTAGCACCTTACACATCCCAAATTGACTTTTTATTGTGCCAATTTTCATATTTTTGATACTATCCTTGGTATGGTGGGTACAAGCCTTGATATCACTGGGCACTAAATTTATACCATATTCCCTCAATGGTACCAGCTGCAAAGCAAAAAATGCTACCACTTAGACGGCACACAGGAAAATAAAGACAGTATTTAAACTTCACCAGAGTACCCACTTGTGAAGGACCTTATAGCAGGTGTCCATATCCAAGTGTGTCAGTTTGTGTAACTGAACAAACTGCTTAAAATGGCACCAACTAACATTTAGACCTCTACCATGGCCTTCCTAAACATTCTTAATGAGAATGGAGCAAAAGTATGAGGGAAAACTCACTCTCAGACAGTGCAACAGAGAAGGGCTCCAGGGAAGGTCTCTCGGAAGAGTGTTTTACTTCGTCTTCAGAGTAAAATTTTCATCAAATTAGCAGAATACTGAATGAAAATAGCAGTATCATGGTCTCGTAACCACTAAGTCAATAACTACACCCCTTGTATACATTAAATCTCCTTCTAATCCAAGGAATGCTTTGAAGACCAGGTGAAGGCATCTCTGGACAACATCCTCAAGGAAATTAAGGGATTGGGTACCAGGTATTGGCCTGCTATCTCAGTAGACACCTCCAGAAGCATTGGGACAGTGTAATCAAGTGAAATACAAGCTTTAATCACAAAGGCCCGAATTCACAAAGGTGGTTTCATTTGAAACCGTGGTTTCAAGAATACATGGATTTTTTTTTTACCATGGTTTCACCGAGTCTGTGATTCACAAACAGTGGACTCAAAAATCCACGGTTTCAAGCAGACCCACTGTTGAAACCATGGTTTGAAACTCCGGTTGCAACCGGAGGTAGGGATTTCCCCTTTTTTGCACTGCACTGAGCATGCTCAGTAAGATTGATCCAACAGTACCAGTATCCCAAGTTTTCCTTTTCAATTTATTGTCGTGTTTTTTTTAATAAACAAGGACGTGTGTATCGCAGCGCGCAGGGCGTATTTTGCATAATCCTTCCTGTGCTTGTCTCTTGAGTAGTAACAAGCATATATCATGCGCCATATCAATCGACGCGCGCGTTGTTGTCCGCGCGCACAGCCCAGCCTATATAGACCTTTGTTACTTCATTCAACAAAAACAAATAGTAGCCTGCTATTAATTGCAGAGACGTAGACCGGACCGCGAAAACGTGTACGTACGAGCTGGATCTGGAGGGTCCGACCATAGACAAATTAAAACTTATAGACGGAAAAGTAGCACCCGCGGATTGCCTCATTTGCATATAAGCTGTAGCGTCACCATTCAGTCTAAGCGTATTCGGCCCCGCCCATTTGGGGACATTTCATTTTCCCGAAGCCCCCGATACCAAAAAAATATTGAAAAGTATCGAGAAACTCCTTATGCATTATTCATATTTGTTTTGCATACTCCGATTTATCAAACTTTGATTGGACCGGACCATATGAATGTTCTTCAAAAGGGATGATTTGACCTCTCTTCGTCACTTCCACTGTGAATTTGACGTCACCCGCACAAAGTAAAAAAAGTTGTGGAAAGTTTAGAGGTGAGTACACCTGTATTTATGCTTAATTTTTCGAAAATTAGATTATATTTATAACAAGTTCTGCCATTGTGAGTAATCTGTTTCAATTTCTCTACATTTTGAAAGGATTCTACAGAGCTGTATGTCATGAAACAATGTGTAATCTACTCTCGAACTTTCAATTCAATTTTCGTCATGAGCTAAATGTTGCAGCTCGATTCCCCTTACCACCCTGTCACTCGTGACGGCTTACCCGGACTTTCGGGCGGGACTATCTAGATACGTTTCGATAGATGATCTATTGATTGATGTCAATGCCAATGGCTGACAGATTTCGTAAACCTCGAAATAGATCGAACTTAGTCTGTATTTCGATGATTTGGTTATCTAAGTTAGATGTAGACGCATAGACCCCGTTATATTCTGAAAGACAAAGGGCCCAGGTCCCTTTCTAATTAATTGATTCTGTAGTGTAGGCTGTTTTTTTCAGGATTTTTTTTTGAGAATGAGGAGGGGGTTTCATGTTGATACTAGTATTTTCCAGAGACCAGTCCAGGTCAAGGTTTACTTTGTGTACATGTTACACAGTTTGCTAATGCAGGGTTGTAATTTTAACGTAGTGGTTCTTAGTAAAAGTTAATTTGCTTAGGTGTACTAATGTTAGATGAGCTTTGGCCCACTTTTTTCTTCTAAAGTTGAGCCAAGGCTAGCTAGGCAAGCATCTAATGTTCTAGACCGAATGAAAGACAGAAATTTCGGTCTAGGCTAGCATCATGATGATGAGGTTTTATATTTTTTACATTTCAAGAGAGAGAGAGAGAGGGGTGGGGGGGGGGGGGGGTACATAAATTAGGGTTGATTCTAGACCAGAATCAAAGGCCTTTTTAAAGAGGTAATAAATCTCCCCTGAGTATTACTAATAGCTGGATGGCCTTTGTTTCAGTATTGCATTCATTAGTCTCATCATGTTGACTTTGAGTTCCATCAGATAAACATGGCAAGGAACTAACCTGTGGCTGATCTACTTGAAGATCTATGAGGTCTCCTTACATAACTTAACAACTGTTGGAGGTGCCGGATGAAGTGGAAAGTCCTACTATTAAAGACTTTGATGAGACATGAGAAATAAACAGGTAAGTCTAGACCTTTACTGGGCTAGGGACTAGACCTAACTAGTTAGACCTATACCTATTACAGCTAAAAATTATAGACTAGGTCTGGTGGTGGTAGTGGATCCAGGATCACTTAACTGGGGAGGGAGGTGGGGGGGGGTGATGATGTGTTCACAATAAATAGTGGCATTTTTAGTTAACATTGTCCAACCAAAACAACAATAAATTATTTTTTTTCTTCTGATGAATGGACAATTCATTTGTCATTTTTCCTTTACCCATTTATCCATGATATTATTATTTTCATTATTATTGTTATCATTATGATCATTATTATTGTTAGTAGTAGTAGTAGTAATATTAGGGCAAAATATGACACTATTGATTAGAGTCCATAAATCTATTGTAATAGTCTCCTGTTTGAAAAGATGAAGAGGGTGAGGATGAGTGTTTGTGTGATTTTTTTCTTAATACAGGATAATGCTTCTCTACCTCATCTATTCTACAACAGATGATTATGATGATGATGAAGAGGAATGCTTACCTACTGAGAATGAAAACAAATTCTGACAGGAACAATTACTACTTAGCTGCTTCAGTTTTGCATGGTAGGCATATGCTTCAAGAGTAAGATTGCTATCAGCCTTCAGGGGCGTCAATGTGTTTTTCGGAGGGGTGGGCAAAACAGCCTAATAGCACCCTTCATGATTTTTTTTCAATGCCTCTTAAAGGGATACGCAACCGGGCGGCCGTGGGGAAAGTCAGGATTGCGTAAGCTCCATTCACTCGTACACAAAGTTTGTGCGTCGAACGCGTCCGTTGGACTAAGTAGGATTACATTTCGACTGCACGAAGCCGACCGAATCTCGCACGAGAGCTCGAGCTCAAGTGAAGCGTACATGTTTGTGCGGTGACCAGTCTATCCGAGGTTTGCGCCCCGAGGGGCAACGGCATGATCAGGTAACGATCACGGTGCCCTCTCGCGGCATTAAAACGTCCACAATCTGCGGTTGAGTATCCCTTTAATTACCAGCTTCTCCAAAGTAACATGAGTCAGGGAAATATATATATATTTTTTTTTGGGGGGGGGCAAAACTATATTATTTGCCCTCCTACTGCCCACTTACCACCCCATAATCAACGCCCCTGGTTGCTATTAGTACCTCAATACAATCAAGGTACACATTTTTTGGTTTAAGAAGCCATTTTCTTGTGATTTAGTTTCTTTTGAATAGCCTTGAAAATTTTATCTGTCCAACTGGACAAACTTCTTTCCTCTTTAAATACTTTTGAGAATTCCCACTTATTATTCTATTAATTTCATTTAAAGAGTCATTGTTAACTATTAATAGGAAACTGTAAATATCAGTCTTTTTTTTCAAATTCCAATTGTTACTTGTTAAATTATAAATACACAATGGATGCTATTTTCTAAAATCTTTCCTCTTTTCTTTC
This sequence comes from Heliocidaris erythrogramma, assembly GCA_025617745.1. NCBI lineage: Eukaryota > Metazoa > Echinodermata > Echinoidea > Camarodonta > Echinometridae > Heliocidaris > Heliocidaris erythrogramma. The sequence goes on from CM046854.1 coordinate 57,550,530, forward strand.
AACAGACATGGATTTCTACTTCAGCTCTTCAGTGAAATAGACCCCTGGTTTGATAAACATCTATTTCTTCATACTGAAATCATACCTGGATTCCAGTCTAATATGCATCATTAGAATGGCGGAAGAGGAGTTTTAAAGTTCTTCAATTATATCTTAACCATCTTACCCACCCCCTCCCCATGTCAAATGTTGCAGTCACATGCAGCCATTTTGTGTAGTAGCTCGTTATTGTGAGGAGGTCTTCCTCTTCTATGTGGCCTAGTGACATTACATGGCCGCTAATGAAATAAAGATAAGCACTTCTCACCATGTATAACAAATTAATAATAATAATTAACTGATTCTATGAATTTGTGCTAATTGAATTATTATTCTATTATTGATCTACAGAGAAAATCCATACTATTCAACACTTTATTTCAGGGATGCCACTTTTCAGACAAAAGTAGGAATTCCTACTTTATCAACATATTTTTAGCCATAGAAAACCACTTTTTATGTACACAAGGGCCCATTCTAGATGATTTTCCCACTTTTTTTTATCAATTCTAATTGGCATCCCTGTTATTTAGATTAAAACTATAGAATTAGATCTGTGTGTGTGTTTCTCCCCCCCCCCCCCCCCTTTTTCTTTAGTTAGACTTTTAATACTAATATGCAATATATATGTACCAACTAAAAGGAAGATGAATCATTTAATTAATATTTCTTAGAACTGTCAACAAGACTCAACATTATCTTTGTTTTTCAAGAGTATTACATGGTGTGTGTGTTGAACAAAATTATAGATGGTCATTTATTTCTTTTAATTATTATATCTTCTTTTGTGGGGTATAGTGGGTAAATAAATTAATCGTATCTATTTCTCCAGTGAAAATTCAAATATTTTACCTCTTGACTAGGGATTGAAATTAATAATGTATGATTCATTTAGATTGAAATTCATATTTTTTTAAATGCATGTACATATTTGTTCTACTGTCAAGATGAGAATGATATTATATGACCTTGACAAGTCAGCTGTAATGGAACTCTTGAAAGAGTAAGGAAAAGAATTAAACGTATATTTAAGAAGTAAGACAATGTCTAAACATCTCTAAAGACTGTTCTCATTTCTGCATGTAGGAAAATATTAATTAATTATGTGAGAAAATCTAACTGTATTTCCGATTCGACATGTGCAAATAATTGCACCTTAAATCTTGATTGTAAGAAAGATATATGTAATTGAAAATTTGTATGTGAACATGATAAAGGTCATCTCGCGTTATATCAATAACAACTATACGGTTGTCATTGACTCGTCTTTGTTTGTTGTGATCAGGGACACCAAAATACACGCACGGGACTAAAGAATTAACCAGAGTGCGATTTTTTTTTCTCCACCAGCTGCACACTGGCGCTAGGCTCCAAACAGCATGCTTTTATGAAGTATTTTTTAATTTTCTGCGCAACACGATACGTACAGATAAGAAGAAAAGAAATTTCTAAATTAAATATCACTTGGAATCGGTAAATTACTTACGATTTCCTTCCAGCTTGGGCTCGGGAAAGTATGCTAGCTCCTCAATTTTTGTTGCGAGAAAATTTCTTTCCGCAGCGTTCACGATCGATCATGATCAGCCGGCCGGTTGATGATGTCTGCAGCCTAAATGCTGCACTCTGATTGGTTAAAACCGTGGTTTCACCTGAATCCACGGTTTCAGACCACCCCAAACAGTTGACTCAAAATGATGACGTAAAATCCGTGGGTGAAACCATGGTTTCACTTGAAACCACCTTTGTGAATCGCAGATTTGAATCCATGGTCTAAACCATGGTTTCAAACCACTGGTTTGAAACCATGGTTTTGACTGAAACCACCTTTGTGGGCCAAAGGATTTGATCCATAATGATCAGCAAAGTCAATGAATCACCAAGGGTATGAATAATTTTGAACATCACCAAATTTGGATAACTCACTCTTTCTATTGTTATGCAAATGAGGTGAAACCAGAAACAGCATTCATTTGTAGATGATCACTAAATGTATTTAAGTGATGTGCAAGTAAATCCCAGTTCCCCTTTCATTTGTGCAAAAAACGCAAAAATCTCCAATTTTGCAAGGGGTATGAATAATTTTGAGGACGACTGTAAACCTCTAGAGTCTGATGCCACAGGCTCCGAGGTTGGCGTTTTCATATTGACTGATGCCACCCGCCCCGATGTTGGCAATTTCTGCGGGGTAACAGCACCAGGCAACTTACCTGCAGCAAACCTGCTGAAAAGACAGAATATACCTGTTTCAGAAGCGCTGTGTACTTGAAATACCCTAAACGCATATTAAAACTCCACAAACATACCGTTTTTTCCATTTTTTTTGGTTTTTGACATTCTAAACGCGTCATGCGTCACGCGCCTTAGTCGGTAAAAACTACCCTTTTCACACGTTTTTTGGGTCGCGCTTGTGTACAGCTATATAGTTGAGTGGCCCCCCTGGGATATACATGTACATTTGAAAGATGCAAATTCTTCTTGGGTCTCGTTTAGAACATTTCAGTGCTTATGGGTAGACAATATAGCTTCTCGAACCATTCAACATTACTGAACAGATAAATAACGTACTGTGATTCTGCTTTTTCTGTTACTACTGCTGCTCCTTCTGTTTTTAATGCTCCTGCTGCTGCTGCTCTGGATTTATCTGTAAAACATGAATTCAATTCAATTAAATTCAACAATAATCCATGTACATGTATGTAATAATAATAATCTCTGGGTTTGGGTTGTTTTTGCAATCAAGTTCTGGTAAGTCACTCACTTCATCAACATGTGAATAAGGCCAGCCAGGTGTGTTGAGTGAATGTAATCAATATCACTCATAAAAGTTTTAAATATGTCATGGAACTGGTACAATCGCACCTACATTGTACGTAGTAATTAATCCATAAATAAATTCACTGAAATTTGTGTGCAAATATAGTATTATATCGTAGCTTGGCGAAACACAATGGCGCATAAAGACACAAGAAAGACGCAAAGCGGAAAATTGTTAGTTTTGTCTGTGGTTCTAAAAGTAGAATCAGACTATTTCTAGGACCTCACTTTATTCCTCAAGTCATAATCTTTCCAAGGAAACCAGACTTTGCAATTTATCACTCCCCACTCAATATCTGCTCTAAGGCTTTACAATGTATATATGTGGATGTACATGTATCACACATTATGAAACAAATAAAGGAACATGTTATTTTCAAAAAGTAATTACCTTCTATTGTAGTGGTTGATTGAATCACCTTGGACATCGACTGAGGTGTTTTCCGCCTAGAGATCAGCATAAAATTTAAATTGAAAAAATTAAAAACAAGATGAATGCGACTGCGTCTCCTACATGTATATGCCTCCACCTAAATTCAGTTGATGGCTGTTTTTGAAATATTGTGATAACCAGAATAAAAAGCCTCTAATTACATGTTAATTGACCTCTTTGATATTTGACCTTACACCTTACATGTAATAACCCATAAGTCTGATCACTTTATCTTCTTCTAGTCATGAATACAAAATAGTTGAGATACATGTATGGTGATAACAAAGGTAAAAAAACATTAATTTCACATACACCTGCATAATGACCCGTATGACCTGTCACTTTTGACCTACAATAATAATAATAATATAGAGAATTTATAATGCGCCAACTCCACATGACTAATGTGCTCAAGGCGCATCAGTTCGTCTCATTATGGTGATGCATACAATGTACTCGTTCCAAGTTTGAAGTTTATGGATCAAATGGTGCTTGAGATAAGATAAAGTCTGCTAAGATTATTTTGTCCGGGAAAGTATGAGGTAATCGGGACAATGTGGTTCGTCCGACACCACCTCCATAACTGGGTGGCCAGAGAGTTCAAGGAAACTGAGCGAGATCCACCCTGAGAATAGATGTAGGCAGCAAACTGTTGTGTTGTCCGTGAGGATAAGCATGGAGAGCCCCCTAATCGTGCGCTTGAAATGGCATAGCGACATGAATGCCTCCAGCATTTCAAGCAATTGATATGGGGAATGGTGTGCAGAAGAAACCAGTCAACAGAAAACATCTTGCCGCGCAATGGCCACCGCCACCCTGAAGGGACTCATCCGTCGAGATAGGTACTGACGGAAGACGAATACTGACGGAGCCGGATACCGGCCAACCGGGGCCAGAAATCGGCAAACCGGGGCCGGATACCGACAACCCGAGACCAGAACCGGTAATCCAGGGTCGGATACCATCGAACCAAAACCGGATAGACCCGGTACATGGTTCGATTACCAGAACCGGTAATCCAGGGTCGGATACCATCGAACCAAAACCGGATAGACCCGGTACATGGTTCGATTCACCCACGCCGACGGACCTCAGTATATGAGGAGGGGTAATAACCCGTTCTTCTCGATATGTATCGGGTTACGAAACACACGTCCTTCAAATCGAGTGAAATCGCAAAATTGTCCGCTTGATTGCCGGCAGAAAGGTCACTAGCGTATCCATCCGGAAGCGTTCCGGGGGGATGAAGGTGTTGATGACCTTCATATTGAGGGCTGTTCTCAGCTTCCCCGAGCATTTTGGAAACGCAAAGATCGGGGGGAGACACAGAAGAGGGCGGTCTCTCACCTTCTCTATAGTGCCCTTCTCCAGCAGCAACTGTATCTCGGCCGAGATATGCTGCTGATGAAGGGCGGATGAGGCTTGCAGGCGAATACAGATTGCGTCGTGCGGGACAGGCTCTGCAAGACCTGTGAAGCAGTCGTCTCGCACGACTGAGAGAACGAAGCCCTCTTCGGTAATTGCTTCCCAAGCGGGGAGGAAAATCTGGAGCCGTCCGCCTACCTGGTGATCCACTGCTCGGAGCGCAAAAAGGCCTGCTTGGGCTTGGCCGGAGCCTTGCCGCAGGCCCTATCCTGGGGAATCCCTGCCAAGACGGAGGGGATATCCTTATCCAGAACCCCTAAGGACGAGAGAGCCAATTCTCTCCTAGAGTTCGTGGCCTAACAGCCGCAATGGCCAGGTGCGACCACAGAGATCCGTCAAAGCAAGCAGGATCTCATCCATAGGATGACCGTCAAACTTGGAAACCTGAAGTTCCCGAGAACTGACCCTAAGGCTGATTAGGACCCCGGGTAGGCGTGAGCCACATGCCAGCTCTGGCCTGTGTCTTAAAGTTGGGTGCAGGCCTATACTTGGCTGTGTAACCCATACTTGAAGTTCACGCCAAGTCTCGCCCAAACATGTCTGGTGTCGGGCGAGAAAGACCTCCGGTGGAAAAACCAACTGAATATTGGGGTCGGAAAGCGAATCCCACGGCAAGGGGATGCTTACCAAGAGTTGAAGCCACGGGCAGTGATACCTGTTCAACTTTGCCCGCATAGGCAGCCTTGGAGTCGTCAGTAAGGGGTATCCCTGATGATGGGACCCTTTGCCTGAAGAGAAGAGAGGCCCGAGCCGAGTCCGACTGGGCCGGCGGGAAGTCTCAGGTTAGTATCTCTTCAAAAGAGCCTGCGAGTCGGCTGCCAAACCACAAAAGTATTGGGGGGCCGCACTGGATTGTGACTCGGAGTCAGAGTCAACATCAGGGCAGGATGTTGTGATAAAGCTGGTCTCCATAGGGGGCTGGTGCGTCCATGAACCATAAGTCTTCTCACTGGGAGGGGCACTATGTGCCGCTGGGGTAGGAGCAGCTCTGGCCGGGAGGCTCTGGGCTTGCCGGATAGTATTGAGCCAGCGTGAGCAAGTAGCTCTTGAGAGCCAGGCACCTGCAAATCAGAGCCGGATATCGGCAAACCGGGGCCGGATACAGCCAAAACGGAGCCGGATACCGGCCAACCGGGGCCAGAAATCGGCAAACCGGAACCGGATATCGGCAAACTGGGGCCGGATACCGACAACCCGAGACCGGAACCGGTAATCCAGGGTCGGATACCGTCGAACCGAAACTGGATAGACCCGGTACATGGTTTGATTCACCCGCGCCCATGGACCTCGGTGTCAGAGGAGGGGTCTGTGCCACCCGCGGTCTGCGAGGTAGGGGTAATCATCCGCTCTTCTCGAGAACTATCTTCAAAAGGCGAAGAAGTTCAGCCTGATCGACCGTCTCGGGAGAGACCTTACCCTTCTTCCCAGTCAAAGTCCTAGGTGTGCCCGAGGCAACCTTGGATTTTGACATTATTTCAACAATATTTTCCCGATTTATTGCCATAATATGTTGTTACCATAGCAACGCAGTTTCCGACACATTCCAAATATATGTCTCGCACATCATCATCCCACAAATGTGTGTGCCAAATTCAATGAGCATTGCTCGAAAAATGAGGAAGTAGTCTGATCCGCAAGATTTCCCACTGATTTATTGCCATAATATACCATTGCCATGCCATTACCATGTCAACGCAGATTCCGACACATTCAAAAAATATGTCTAGCACATCTTCATCCCAAGACAGATGTGTGTGGCGAATTTCACGAGCATTACTCGAAAAGTGAATAAGTAGTTCGACGCGCAAGATTTGCAACGGACCAACCACCCGCCCGCTTGACTGACCGTATGCTGATTCCTACATGTACATATACTGTACATGTACATGTATATACCCCCTTCAAACTTCGTTTTGGCTGGGGTATAGTAAACCTGCATTCAGTGCATATTCACTTATGCACTTGCAAACATGAAATTGTTTGTACAATATTTCAAGAGAATAAATACTATAATATACTTTTTAAAATATCATAGTTTTCATTTTTATCATGACATGTCAGGTTCAAACTGGTTCTACAAGGGAACCTTTTATGACTTAACAAATTAAAAGGAATGTAATCTTACCCATGATACTCTGAAAGTAACAGCACAAATGACTCCAAACTGCCCACATGAGATCCATTGAATGTGAAGCTTGCTTTGGCGATTTGTGGAAAACTACCCTAATAATGACCACAAAACAACAGTACTAATTAACAATGCAGCATTTACAACATAAGGCACTGCATATATTTAAGTTTAAATTCATCCTGCACATGATATTATTTCTAACAATGAGTTTATAATACAAATATTTGAAAGCCCACAATGTAAGTACATAAGCATAGGTGTTAGATTTTACTGAGCAGGAAGTCTTTCACATAGATCCAGTCTTTTATTCATCATTAATATTTTATGGAAATACTCTTACTCCTTTTTTTTGGGGGGGGAGGACCAGAGGGTATTAAGAGCCTAAAACATTTGTACAATTTCAGAAGAATAAATCTTGAATTTGGAAAAGATCAAATAAAGAGTATAAAACGTGTTAGATTTTCCATGTTGTATTTTTTTTTTATTTTATATTTATTTTCACTGAAAGCAGATAAGAAGTAAGCATGGAAATATTTTCTTTCCAGTGTTTGGGGGGGGGGGATGAGTCTGCTTTTTGGAAAAGGGCATTCTATTATTTCAAGCACTTTGTATCCAGTGGAAAAGGTTCTATATAGAAGTTGCTACTATTATCAGATATCATATTTATTGGACAAAATGCCTCCGCCATGAGCCTTTAATAGTCAAAGAAAATGTAATCATAACACTGAGATGAAGTGTAATACACACCTGTATGAATGATGCCTTTGCATTCAATGTTGGACAGAACTCTTCCATTCCAACCAGAGTCAGGTTAGTCAGGTTTGGCATAGAACACAGTGCTTCTGCTAGGTGATGTGATGAGGCTGGTGTTGGATACTTGATATATTCAAGTTGCAGAGTCTGAACCTAATAAAAGTAAGTTCATTGCAAAAATATATCACATATACATACATGTTTAATTTACACATTCTTTGACTTACTATAACAACATTAAGTACTGGTCTTGGTTAATAGAGCTGCATTAAAAATAAACAAAAAAAGAAAAGAAAATAGAACATAATGTTCTGGTAATCATTCAGGAACCTAATCCACTTACGGGTAATATGGTTTTTGTCTTATTTTAACAAATTTTGCAGCAAAATAAAAAGAAATCAAGAGGCATACGGTATAGTATGTAATTAAAAAAGCTATCCTTGACAAAGGGGAATTTTTTTTTTAAATCACCATGAATGTTTCACCGACAATTTAAATACCCTTTATGCAATCTTCTAAAATGGTGGAAAAGGGAAGGGGATGTGTGCAGCTAGGTCAAGACTTTAACAGAGATTAAATGATTGTTCAAACTAAATTGCTACATATAACAAAGCACATGCAACTGCTACTCAACACACACTTTGATCCAGCTTAAAACTTAGCATTTGTTTGTATAAGCCAATTCATATTTATTATACAGTACATGTACTTTATAAAAGCAGCCCATGGTGAGTAAAGAGTAAAATGTTTTCAATATCTGCTGTGTCATCCAACTGAATAGACACAAAAACAATTTAAGAATTTAAGTTATTTTCAAATACCATTGTTTTGATATGATGATGACCATTCCTAGCTTGCATGTTAGCTGTGGGAGAAAATTGGGTTCCTTTCATTTGTTGAGTTATCGTGAGCAGACATATTTGAGGCTCAACTTTCATTACATCTTTGACTTGATTTTTTAATGTTTTTTTTGTAACGCACAAGTGTCGTAAGTGTTACAACATTTCTTGGAGATACTTTTTAAATTCTTGTAAAAATGCAGCTGAAAGAAAATTTACTGCAAATAGTTAACTGTTGAAGTTAAAATTTGTATTTGATGGAGTTTGCTTTAAAGTAGAACAGTATTGATATGAATAAGGTTAAATTTCATATCATTGTAAAGGTTATGGTTCATAGAACCGTCTTAAACTATTGTTCAGTTTGGAAAAGTAGTTGGGACGCCATAAATTACTTATACAAATTGATAAAATCTCACCGCGATATTGTATCTGAAACACTAATCTGAAATGCGTGTTTGATGATGACATCATCGTTGGGTCGTTCAACAATGTGCTGGCGCGCGCGGGTGGTGAGAAAGCTGTACAAACGCTAGGCATACGCTATTTGGATATATGTGCTCGATCAGTATCACCACAAATATGGACGAGATTCAGTTAGATTTAGACTTTGAAATCGAAAGCGACCAAGAGGAAGAAGGAGATGTTGATAGTGTATCAGACAGTGACAATGATAGTGGTGAATTAGGCGAGGGCGAGGAGATAGAAGGAGAAGAAGTTGCCGAGCATGAGCGTCATCCCGGAGCCCGACCATATCTCCATGAGCCTGAACCAGCCATATTCCCTTCCCTCTACTTCACCAACGTCCAACAAACTCTTGATTCGATTCACACACTCACAAAATTAAATATATAACTGAAATATGTAAGAATTAGCCACCCTAAATCGCAATTCCGGAGACGAAACAGCAGCACCAGCATTCAGCAATTCCGTGAGTCATGCATGCACGTACGTAAACAACAGGTCATTGCATGCACGCTATCCACGTACGAGCTGAGTGATAGCGAGATCTGCACCTGAGCTGAGACGACATTTATTTTTGTACCGGAAATGTTCACATTTATTTACTATAATTTCACCTTGCGTTCTTTTAAAAATTATATGCAATATAAATATTTTAAAATAGAATCTGACATTGACATTTGCAGTAAATAAGTGCGTTAAAAACACAAATAAATCTCGTTTGCAGGAACAAATCAGTGACGAACAATACATATGCGCGAAATTCGATTTCTGCTGAAATCAAATAAGTTTCTTCGACACTTCATCCAGAGAGAATGTGAGTTATATCAGTTTTCAGAAGAAGCAATTATAGATGACAATATGCCACCATACACGTAGCTTTATCAAATAAGGGGAATTTAGAAGTAAGGCCCAGTATAACAAAATCAAACTCAGTATCGACACGTCTGGAGCTCGGGCCGTGTCTGGAGATGAAGTCTCAGCTCGTGACTTTGGACGTTCTTTTTCTTCAAACAATTACACTCCAAAAGTCCCACAGCCATTTCCATGAGAACTGAATTATATAAGAAATGTGTGAATCGTTTCTTTTAAGTAGTTATGCCATTAGTAGTTTCATAATTAGAGATCTAACAAGCTATCACCCCGATGATCTACACTCTCACGCCCATTCAATATAAGCGCTGGCATGCGCGCCGTCCAAACGACCCAACGATGACGTCATCAATAAACACTCCGTTCGCAAACGCCAATTCGCAATTCGTCGCCGTCTGAGACGGGCTGATAAAATGTGTTTTTACATTGATATAATATTTATATTGGCAGTAATGAACACCAACGTATTCAACACACATCCTGCTTTACATTCATATGTAAATCACCATATTTCGTGATCGGCAATACTGTTCTACTTTAAAGACCTTTTTATTGTATGCTTTGATCAACTATCTGCTTTTAAAGATCTTTGTGTAAAACAGCAAAGTTAAATAACAAAATTGTGTTATTACTGGTTTGTTTCATCAATCTCATCTACATGTATAACATCTTGTATAAAATATATGGGAATGCTAAGATGTCATTACAGGAGCTGTTATAGTCAAATATCTACATGTATTATTTAATTCTCTTTAATTCAAATTTAGGAAATGTGGATGAAGGATTAATCCCATAATTTATGGGTAACATGCATTTAGTTAACGATTCATGTCCAAAATTTTACAAAATGATTACAACATAATAAACAATTATTAATACATAATTAAATACCATAATTTATAGGATTGAAGTAAATTGAATATATCATAAAGAAATGTGAGAAAATTACAATGCCCCGACCAGGATTCGAACCCGGGACCCTGGATTACATGATTACATGTGAGATTGTTACTTTGCTTCGACGGGAGCCCGGATAGCTCAGTTGGTAAAGCACTCGTCATGTAATCCAGGGTCCCGGGTTCGAATCCCGGTCGGGGCATTGTAATTTTCTCACATTTCTTTATGATATATTCAAATATTAATACATTTTCAAGTAAAGTAATTACATTGTATAGTTAACGCAAATGAACGATAAAGAAGGATTGTCACATAAGCAAAGGTTGATGGTGTGACAATCCTTTACAAAAAATAGGAAATACTAAAGAAAGAGGGATATTAAAAAAAGAAAAAGAAAAAAAACTTTTTGTTGTATTAAAAGTAATAGAAGTCCATTAAAGATGGGGATGAGAAGAGATGTATGGAGAAAAAATATAAATAGGAGAGGATGGTCAGTAGAAAGGTGAACTGGGTAGAAGAGATATTAGAGAAGAATTAGGCAGAATGAAGAAGTGAAAAGTGGGAAGCGTAGGGAGTGTAGAGAGAGAAAAGGAGAAGGGGTGGATGAGGAAAGGAGAAGGGGTGGATGAGGAAAGAAGGAGGGAGAAAGAGGATCCAGTCCAGTCAAGATTTATAGGGTATTTGCCTTGGGCATATGCCTTTGTAGAGTTAATGCATTTTTTTTTTTGGTTAAATGTAATTTTATGCATTTAAGATTAATTCCTCTGTTTATTCAGCAAATCCAAAATGGCTGACAGATTTATTTTGATTAAGGTACAGCTGGTAATAACCAGGCATTTCTTGGTTACGTAGGTCATGTGACACTTTACCATTGGAAATAATAATTTGTTTATGTTCGTGTCCCGAAATCGCGAAAATCAAAACTATTCTCCTTGACAATGGTTACCCTTAGCATGTTATATCTCGCACCATAACACGGACGCTGGAGGCACAATCCAAATCTGACACCAGATTTGGACCTGCCAAATGCCCCGTGTATCTCAAACTACCCTGGAGGGGTAAGGTATCTGACAAATACGCCAGTCAGATCAAACACGCAGTGTCACGTTGCTATTACGCGGTTTCGACACGCATTGTGTTTTCTACACACAGGATGCTACCGTCAACTAGCAAGGATGTACTACCCACCCCCCACTTGAGTAGTGTTATTTACCAATTTCAGTGCCGGTGCGATGCCAGGTACATGGGCCGTACTTCTCAGCGGTTGGCTGATCGCATTAAACAACACATTCCCTCGATTATTCGGAACCTTACAACCAATCAGCGCACGCAGCCCGTCCGTGCCTGCAAATCTGAAATGCACGCTAACAGACCAAAGATAGCCAAATGCGATTCAGCGATTGGTCTCCACTTGCTGAACAATCCAGCTTGCGCACAAAGCTATGCCGACGATCAATTCTCAATTATGTCCCGGGCCAGAAGCTCAGCGCATTTACGCTTTCTGGAAGCTGCTTACATTCAATCGCATGAACCTCTTCTGTGCAGACAAAAGGAGTTCGTCCAAGCTTTGCGATTGTTCTGAAATTACGGCGTCTAGGTTGCGTCCGGGTTCACCGAGTATAATATAGTTGATTTCAAGTAATTTGTTATATACCTGCGTGATAACCTGATGAGTGCAGGTCGAAAAGCTTCGTTATCATGTCTCTTTTTCGTGCCATATTGAAATTTTGCAGTACCAAGAAATAATTTGTTTATTCATGATCTGTTTACCGTTATCCAATCATGTGAAACATGTGTTTTACATTGTAATTGTGTATATTTCCAGACAGGCCAGCTACATACTTGTGTTACATAACAATACACCTGTCTGGATCTCCCTGCACATACTTTATTTTCCATGACAGCAGCCATGTCTATGCTCTTTTGTGTTTTGTCATGTGAACATCACATGCCCATCTCGTGTCCTTAATTTGCATTTACAGTACTTTTCCACTACATGTCTATATTAAGTGAAAGTCTGTTGTGCTCTTTTTCACTACTACTGCATCAGTCACTGAAATAAGCACACTTGTTATTTTTATCCACGGCTTCGACGTAAAAGTTACTTCATCTCTGCGACGTGAGATATTCTTCAAGGGAGCAGAATTACGCAACAATTTGGACACTTTCACTCTACCGAGTTTATAGAGCTGTCGCCCTTGCTCGTCAGACTCGGCCTCACCGCTGCATTCCGCAGGTGACTTCGACCACGTGTCCATCTAAGCTGTCGTTGGATTCTAAGAACATTCTGACTCTGTTACTGCCGTTGAGTTTCACCCAAACATTCTTGCCGTAGCTTCACCACTCACCAAGGTACACATTACTTGGCTACCCGCAGTTGAGGGCATTTTTATTTCACTCATTATTGAACTATTCATTTATTTGTAATACCAAGAAAGTGCTTAATTACTTAATATTTTTGTATTAATCAATTGAGTTGGCACCAGTTTAATTGCCATCTTATGACCTACGTCATATCTTGCGTTGGAAACGGGCGCACATATTTTTAATATATATATATAAATCACATACCAAGTTTAAGCATTTAACGATTCGTTTTTTGTATTCGTTTACTTATTTAGTGGGCCACAACTTTCACCAAATTACCTTATGCAGAGATGCCAACCTTCATCAACAAAAAAAAGTATGCTTAGAAGGAAAAAACAGTATTTTTTGAAAAAATCTCTCACCTTAATGTATCGCTATCCTGAAGCTGTCGGAGGACAAGGTACACATTTCCTGCCACTACATGTCAGTTATTTGGCCAAACATGTCCTACAGTACATTGGCTACACTCAACTCAACCCAAGCAGAGTACATGTAAATGGGTTCCTAAAAATGTTTATATCTTGAATGCACTGATTGCACAGCTGCTGCAATGCTAAACAAATGTTAAACTATGATAGCACAGTCCTCAGATACATGTAGAAAAGAAGAAAAGTCACTACTGATGAGGCTATCCTGGCTAAAGCCAAAGTACAATATTCAAAGTTCCATGGAAGGGCACAGAGATAAAATCCAGATGAAGCAGCTTCTAGGACGGGCGAATGCGATACACGGCACGGGCAAGTCACGGCATGCATATATCGCATAGTAACAGGTGCACACACGCGATACAATGTAGTATACACACACACACACACACAATACAAATTGTGTACAAATCAAACACGCGAGTTGTTCGCAATGTGCGCAGTTTGGGACCCCACCTATCTAAGCGTATAACCGTACAGCATCGCTTGAAGACATATCCACAACTAAGGCCCCTAACCGCGCCTCCCGCGGACTCAGCGCGCCTATGGAAAGCAGATTGTACATAATGCACAAAACCATACTGCCGTATTCATAGCAAAAAAGCGGATCAAATACGGCAAAAACGGAACAGTTGGCATCTCTGCCTTATGCTCACACTACTCTTTACATTTTGTTATGCTTGTTACAGCGGCGACCTTCTGCTATAGAAATAGCATTTACTTTGTCTAATTATTTGATTGAATGTTTTGGTGAATACAAACATTAAACCACCAGCAATTAATTTGATTGTGTTTTTGCATTCATTCTTGTGAGATCAAATTAAGTTTAAATTTAGTGAGAGGTTTTGAACACGTACATATTTTTAGGTTGCATTTTTATTAAACACACCAGATACCATCCCCACACCTACCTTAATTTAGTCATAATAATGACAAGACATACCTTTATGGATGATGCCTTTGTTCGCAGAGCAGAGCAGAACTCCTCGTTGAGATCCATTCCAAGCAGCTTTAGGTTGGTCAGGTTTGGCATAGAACACAGTGCTTCTGCTAGGTGATGTGATGAGGCTGGTGTGGGGCACCTGACTTCATGAAGGTTCAGTACCCGGACCTGCAATGTTTTACATGCAACATTAACATTAGTACTTTCATAACTGGTCTTAATATTTACAGCTGCATTCACAACCAAAGAGACAAGGCAAACGTATCAATGTATCTCAAATCTGGGAATAATATACAGGGGCTATAAACACTTGTTACATTTTCAATGTTTTATTTCTTTTTACTTGATCAAGTTTCCTCATTCTTGAATGCTGCAGTCAGTTTATAGGGTATTTGCCTTGGGCATATGCCTTACTTAAAGTAGTCATAATAATGACAAGTATAATACATACCTGTATGGATAATGCCTTTGCTTTCAAAGTAGAGCAGTACAAACTCTTCGATTATTTTAGCGCGCCCGGATCATATCCGGGTCGCTGTACACACCCTTCCTTGACTTTCGTATTTTCTTGTATTCTCTCATTCCTGCGTTGTGACCCGATGAGTGCAGGTCGAAAAGCTTCGTCACTATGAATTTGTTAAATGTTTATAAACCATTTCAATTTTTAACTTTCCCAAATTCAAATATTTTAAGTTAACTACAATGCAATTTTCGAACATGTACATGTCTGCTTTTTAATCCCTTGTTATGGCTTATGGCAAATCTTCTTCACTGTGACACGTGAAGTTTACTGCAAACACCTGGCAAGAAATACATATTGTACCTGTTACACATAGACAAATAAAATAAGGGAGGAACATTTCAACCCACCTTTGATTTTTTTGCTTCTCTTGCAAGTACTGCAAAAAACAAATCGTGGACGTATACTGTTTCTAGATAAGCTTCCTTCAGGGATGGTAGGGAGCATATTATCTCTGCCACATCATGTGATACAGTTGGTCCACAATCTTTCTGAACAACGAGTTCAACCTGGATTACATGAACAAATGATTATTGTCAATTGACAGAACATAGATTTTCATTTGAATGTCAGGCATACATGTACATGTATATATGCAACATGCAAACGACAAAGTGCCACAGATGTGCTACTAGAACAAAGTGGCCAAAAGGGTTAAAAGCTAAAAGGAAATGAAAACTAGAAATGTGCATTGCTGGTGCCGCACAATGCGAAATGTATCCCCCGGCACTGGCAGCGATTTGGAGGGACAAAGACCCTCCCCCATCCCCTCCCTCAAACAAAAGGATGGTGTAGAAATTGCCGCCAGTGGCCCGGAATATTTTCAACACTTGGAGCAGCATTACCAAAACGATTTGGGCAGATTAGAGTATAATGCATTTTTATAGAAAATTCGGAAGAAATATGACCTCAGAGCGCACATAAGCCATCCACTAAAATATGACCTTTGATCCTATGAAAGACGGAACACTAGAGGCAGCATCACCAAAAACTGTAGAGGTGTAATCTATAATGGACCTACATACAAAATCTGAAAGAAATGAGTTAACAAATGTGTCCTCCAGAATGCATGCAACGAAAATATGACATTTGACCCTAACAACAACCTGAATATGACATTTGACTGTATAGAAAGTGGTACAGTGGGGGTAGCATCAGCAAACAATTTAGATGTGTAGGTTTCACCAAGACACATCTTCATATAAAATTTGAAAGAAATCCATCAAGAAATGTGGCCTGCAGAGTGCACTCACGCCATGCCCTGAAGTATGACCTTTGACCCTATAAAAGACGGAACACTGGTGGCAGCATCACCAAAAACTATAGGTTTTTAGATTACACCAAGAGACACCTTCATGCAAAATTTGAACGAAATCCGTCAAGAAATGCAGAAGAGTGCAAGAAATGGAAAAATGACCTTTGACCCTATAAAGGACGGAACAATGAGGGCAGCATCACCAAAAATTAAACATGTGTAGATTATACCAAGATACATCTCCATACAAAATTTGAACAAAATCCGTTGAGAAATGTGGCCTGCAGAGTGCACTCACGCCATGCCCTGAAGTATGACCTTTGACCCTATAAAAGACGGAACACTGGTGGCAGCATCACTAAACACTATAGGTTTTTAAATTACACCAAGAGACACCTTCATGCAAAATTTGAACGAAATCCGTTGAGAAATGTGACCGCCAGAGCACACACAAGAGTACACACAAGACATCTATCAAAATATGACCTTTGACCCTATAAAAGACGAAACACTGGGGGCAGCATCACCAAAATCTATAGGGTTCCAGATTTTACCAAGAGACACCTTCATACAAAATTTGAACAAAATCCGTTGAGAAATGTGACCGCTAGAGCGCACACAAACTATCCCCCAAAATATGGCCTTTTACCCTATAAAAGACGGAACACTGGGGGCAGCATCACCAGAAACTATAGGGGTCCAGATTTTACCGAGATACACGTCCACAGGAAGTCTGAAAGAAATTCGTAGAGAAATGTGACCGCTAGAGCGCACACAAGAATGTGACGCGGCGGCGGCGAAACGCTGCTGAATCCAAAGTATCCTCCGGCATACTGCCGGGGGATACAATAAAGTTACAGCTTTTTCCATTACCTTTTGTTTTAAATTTATATTTCTTTTAAAGTAGAAAAAAAATCATCATTGTACATAATACACTGAACAGAGATCGCTAGGTATATGTAGCTAAGCGAAACACCGTGGCACAAAACAACACGTCCAGAACACAAACAGCAATGAAATCAAAAGTTGTAATTGGACATGACAGTTTTGGTAATATTAAGCATAATGGAGGTACATGTAGTAGAGGTATATTTACCTGGGGTCAATGATATGTTTCTACCGTAATGCAACAAAATTGTGATTTTCAATATTTAAATATTAACTTTTAATGAGTTTTTCTTGAGCGAACTGGGCAAAGATATATTGCATAGGAATAAACTTTATAATGAAGGCACAGGTTTCTGTACGAGGAAGAATTTTCAAGCCATTCTGAGCCTAAACAAAATGTTCAACACTCCAACCTTTGGGCGGGATTTGCCGCCCATGGCATGGTAGGGGTTAAGCTACGGTACCTAAGAGGGGAGTATGAGAATAAGCACCAAAAGCGATTATATGTATTTATGTTTGTTTTCCTTGCATGTCCTCATGTACCATATTCATAATTTATGTTACATGTAAAAGCAAACATGCTTTTACCTGCAACATGGTGACTAAATCTGTTACACAACAAGCAAATAAAAGCAGGGGAGGGGGATAAAAATGGGTGAAAATTCATAATCAAACTGTTGTACTTTCAGAAAATTGCAAAAGGTAAACATATCTTGTATGAGGAAAAAGTATTTTAACTCATTTATTCATTTTAACTCATTAACTATTCTTCATATACATGTACATATATAATTAAACTCACCACAGATGGTCTAATGAATGCATAACCTGCTACTGTATGTGCTGTCATGTTATTGTTCATCCTCAGATGTATCTCCTCTGATGAAACCCTGTCCTTTACCAAGGCTGCTACATCTGGGTCCTGACTCTCAAAGGCTACATCCACAATGAAATCTCTGTCCATTCCAGACATGCCTGATATCTGAATCATGGCATTCATTACATGGGTTGCAACAATTTTGTTTTGTAACACTGTGAAGTATAGGATATACCTGAAATCCTCCTTCCTTGGCAGCACTTCTTCATTAATCAGCCTGTTAAATTCATTATGATCTGATTCATACAGGGAAGCAAGATAGACACCAGCCATGTACTCCTGAAACAGTTTGTGAGGGAAAAAGACTGGCAATAGCATATGACAATTCACATCACTATTACTGTCTTCCACAGAGTTAAGTCTGTCTTCCTGAGACAAAACCCCAACCCGACAGGCAGTTTCCATTGATTCAGGGAATTGCTTGAAATCCTGTTCTCTGAAAGTGAGGGTCTTTGTCAGCAAACCAGTGAAAGCCTGTTTTGCTACTGGTTCAAGAAGCTTGTTGATTTCTTTGAGATAGGCAATGAGTGATGGGCTGACTACTTTCCTGATCTTTTTCTGAGCATAATGTTCCTTTAGGAAACCAATCATTTCCTTGAATATCTGAGAAAACGTCTGTAGTGATTGAATTTTTTTCAATTTTTGCTCACCAAGTTCTTTCCACATGAGACACAGCATGGCTACATAGATAGGATAGTGGGCCATGTTTTCAGATATGACATCATTATCATTAATGAACTGAATGAGCTGATTTGCTCTAGCATGATCTTCTGCAAAGTACTTGTGAATGTATACTGATAAATTCTCTTTGCTGAAACCCTCCACATGAATGAATGTGTACAGCTTCATAAGATTGCCATCTGATCTAATCTCTATTGCCCTCCAGGGGCGAGTGGTCACTAAGACAGGGCAAGTGGATAGTTCATCTGAAGACAGAATATCTTCAAGTCTGATATTATCTTTCTGCGAGTGGCTTGAACGTTCGTCTGAGGTGCTGATTCTTGGATGCGAAGTAGCACTGGTTGACTGAAAGGGCTGAAGCATCTTTTCATCAGCATCAGACTCTTGACTGTCTTCATCTGTCTTTATGAATTCATCTAACCCATCAAATGCAATGAATACCTTGCCTGAATTTGCACGGATGTACTCAGTAATTTGAGAAACCGTTGCTGGGTTGTTTCTGGCCAGATACGATTTCGCAATCTCACCAATTGTGTATTGCTTTGATTCACGTAGAGGGACAATCAATACCCACACAAAGTGACTGAAATGCCTCCCTTCAATCCAGTCCCAGGCAATCTTAGCACACAGGGTAGTTTTCCCAGCTCCTGCCTCTCCCTGAACCATAATCCGTTTGGGGAATTCTCCATTGACTTTAAGATCAAGAAGATCATGGTAATCTAGCAATCGCTTCCCTGCCCCATATTCTTCTTCCAAGACAAGGTTTGTGTACATGTTTTCAAACCCCACAAGAGAAGCAGGGTTGAGTGGATCAGATCTGATCTTACAGAGAGTTGACCGGTATTTGAACTTGAAATCATTTGCACACCGCTCAATCAGTTCATCAGAAAGTACTTCAGTCTGAGATTTTAATCGTTTTAAGTGCCCTCCTAAAAATAAATGAAGAATAATAGCAAGAATCTTTAAGACACAGTTGTATTCCACATTCCAATGATGTACTATGTCAACTTATTTTAATGGAGTCAAATAGGGCCTGAGCTTTCGATCCTAGCAGAATCTTCGTCAGAGGCAAAGACAAACATAAAAAAGCAAGACAAGCATATATATAGACTACAGACACAACACAGAGTACATGTAACAGGAACTGTAAGGGAGGAGCTGTGGACACGAAACAATGGGAACAAAAGGGGAGTGTGGAGAGTCAAAAACCATGAGTCAAAGACAAGAGAAAGGAATAAGTACTGTACAAGTCCAGTGCAGTGGAGTGATAGGGCAGAAAATAAAGAGGGAGTCGAGTTGTCAGACACCAAGTGCAAAATATATGGCATATAAAGTAAAGTGTGGTGAAAGAATATATATATATATATTTGCTGTCTGCTGTATACAAGACTATAAAATGTAAGGCATACTATATACTGAAGAATATAAACATGTGCATATAAAGTCTGTAATATATGTGTCTAAACCAAACGAGGAGGTAAAATGCAAATAAAATATATATATATGTGACCACAAAACCACAAAAAAAATCGCAAGAAATAATTTTTCTGATTTTATCATATTTGGATAGAACAAAGTCTCAGCTTTAAAATGATATATGACTCATTATAATTGAAACTTTCTAACCCTTTTAATTCAGCGAATGAAAGGAGCTTGTAAGAGGTGTTTGCTGTTATTAAATAGGGAGGAAATGAGCTCTAAAGTTGGGGCCTATTGAAGCGTGCGGAGTAAGAAAACGAGAGAGAAAATCGATAGAGAGCGAATCAAAAGGCCATAGCACCAACTATGAATGAATTGTCGGATTAGGTTGATATTTGGTAGGAGCGTTAAACATAGTTTATTCATTATATTTCCAAGACTTCAAATTGTGAACTTGAGTCATTCGAAAGTTATTATGATGCAAATGAGAGTGTTCTAATGGGAGATTATGCGCACCTCAGTGGCCTGACCCATGCACAAGACAATACCTATTCACTCCACTGGGGTGTCTTTCCCTGTTACATAATACTGGTTTGTTACCTGGGTAGTCCTTTTGTTATCATACACTAAACTTGTAATTTAACCTATCATTAACTTATATAGAACCTATTTTTTTTCTTGTTCACAATGATTAACTTATATGCAATTTGTTTTACATAGAACTTAAATACTCTTTCCTGAATAAACTTGATCGTTCGTTAGCAACGAAATCCTTTCCAGACTCTGTTTCGTCATCGAAATGGAACTTAAAACTGCTCTGTAATTTGCTTTCGCCGCTTTTGATGAACTGTAATATGAGATTGCTAAGAATTTATTCTTTCTATCAGTATGAAAATCATTAGGGAAAAGGTAAGTTAAGGCCCGTGAGATTGCAGTGATTTTACGAGGGTGAGCGGTACCGATTAAAAAAAATCATATGGGAAGGCGAAGAATTAGGAAGAAACCGAAGCTGTGCGCAAAAAACTGGTCTAGAAAAACTGTTAAAAACTCATCTTCTACTGTGTTTTAAGCTTCCAGATTTTGATATAAGGTACAGAAAAGAACGATCTTTCAGAAAAACCAAAAGTCTGAAAATAAAATTTTCCAACCCAAATTTCCATTTCAGCTGTTTACACAAAATCGCAGGTTGCGACTTTTTGGTGGTTTTGTGGTGCCGGGTCACATATATATATATAGAGAGAGAGAGAGAGATACAATTAATGAATTCCAGAGAAGACATTGGTAATGCATTGAATTCCAACTTTTATATTTATTTTCACCAAATTTTCGAATTCTCTGGAATTCATTAATTGTATCTCTCTTCATGCTTTTCCAACACGCGGTTATGAAATATCATTATATATATACATATATATATATATATATATATAATATATGTAATAATGTAAGGAAGGGGAGTAAAAGGATGTATTAATCATTTCCCTCCTGGATGTTGAGGCCATGAGGTTGGATGGTGCGAAGTCGTCTCATCCAGTACTTCTCCCTGCTGGTTCGGACTGTGTCGGGACGGGTACCTAAAGATTCAATGCCCTGTAGAATCATATCGATGATGGAATGGTTAGGAAGGTTAAAATGATGGCCCACTGGAGTGTCAAGCTTGGCTGTGTTGACAGTGGATCTGTGCCCATAGAAGCGTCTCTTGAGTGTGGTCTTGGTTTCCCCTACGTACTGGTCCTGCAGACTCTGCAAGTGATGAGATATCCAACATTAGTGGTGGTGCAAGTGATATTGCCCT
Source organism: Heliocidaris erythrogramma (assembly GCA_025617745.1). Lineage (NCBI taxonomy): Eukaryota > Metazoa > Echinodermata > Echinoidea > Camarodonta > Echinometridae > Heliocidaris > Heliocidaris erythrogramma. Next base: position 57,572,363 of record CM046854.1, read on the forward strand.
TGGTTTGGTGAGGGAGGTTGGTAGAGTTGCTGGTGAAAGTGTCACCCTCGTGGATGTGTATAGCACATACGGTGCATTTTTTGGCTTTACATTTGAAGGTGCCGTGCTGAATGGGAGAAGAATGGCGAGAGAGAGGGGGGACTTTAGCACGAACGATGAGATCCTTGAGGCTGCGGGGGCGTCGGTAAGACAGAATTGGGGTACTGGGAACAGCCTGTAGGAGACGATCAGAAGTGTTGAATACAGTGGTTGTCATGAAGGATATTGCGGAGAGGAGGGAGATTAGGGTGGAAGGTGGTCACGAGAGGTATTCTGTCATTGGTATCCTGGCTGTCAGTTTTCTATTTGAGAACTTCAGATCTGGGGAGGGAAAGAACTTTGTTGATGGCTTGTTGGGCTGTCCTGGCGCTATGGCCCCTGGCTACGAGATGTCTCTTCAAGTTCCTGGCATGGAAGGAAAAGTCGGAATCCTCAGAGCAGATACGGCGAAGTCTGAGGGCCTGACTGTAGGGGATGCCGGTTTTGCAGTGACGGGGTTGGCAGCTGGATGAGTGGAGGTACTGGTGGGTATCAGTGGGTTTGGTGTAGAGACTGGTGGTGATACGGTTAGACTCCTTCTTGACTGTGACATCGAGGAAGTTGGTCTTCTGTTGGGAGAAATCAGAAGTGAATTTGATGGTCCTGTGGAAGGAATTGATGTGGGCAATGAATGTTTGGAGGCTGTCTTCCTCCCTGGTCCAGATGAAGAAGATGTCGTCGATGTAGCGCCACCAGATCCATGGGCGACAGGGGGCTGAATCTAGCCGCTGTTGCTCCAGCTAGGTCATGAAGAGACAGGCGTAGGAAGGGGCCATCCGTGTGCCCATCGCTGTGCCGAATGCCTGTAGGTAGTGTTTGTCCATGAAAGTGAAGTTGTTTTTTGTTAGTACATGTGACATGAGAGATTTGATGTCGGATACTGGGGGACTCGAGTAAGCCTGAGTCGAATCGATTGGTTAGCCGGTGTTCGATCGAAGACATCGAATCCCGAATACGTTTTGGCAAATTCGGTGCATCGATTTGTAGTCCGCCAGATTTTTGACTACCGTAGCCACCATGAAAAAATCAAATAAAAAAAGAAACTCCGTAACGTACAGCATATATACTAGCAGAGAACGTGAAGACGACTTCAAAGTTCAAACTGTTGGCTAACTTTCGCTAATTCGCTCGCGGAGGACGTCGCGCTTTACCTGTGCTTTCTCTATGGAAAAATTGTTTTGTCGTTACGAACTGAAGTTTACGATAATTTTCTTGCACTCTCTCTGCATTGTCAATTTGACAATTGTATAATTGAACATGATAAATACGGGCATGAGTACGAGTGTTCCTACTTAATTCGCAATAACTAATATCACACTCATCAAATTGGCAATTACTTCTGAATGATCTCTGAAGCTGAATGAAGTCGAGTCTATATTGAGCGACGAAAAGTTTATTTCGTATTGTTTTTTTTTTTGGCATCGAACAAACGTGTTCCATTCAGCTCTCCAAAGACAAAGTAAGATTATTAATTCTTTGAATTTGAATCATTGTCGGGTGTGTCGACAATGAGCATCGCTTCGTGCGACACTAGTGATATTTTGGCTAGCCATACGGACTAGAAACTTAAGATTTTGGCTCGTCCGCTGTGATTTTTACTAGCCATTGGCTAGCGGGCTATCGTTAATTTCGAGCAGCGAGAGCCCATACATATGCCCGCGATGCCAGCGGACCGGTCACCGGTGCATGCATGGTGCATGCACTGCATGCAACTGTGTGCAACTCTGTTTTCACCGCCCATCATTTATCGATGCACCGGTATTCGATCGAATCAAAGCCGTCGAATACCGGTTTATGAAATATTCGATATGACTCAGGCTTAGACTCGAGTGACCGCTGTTAGCCAATGCTGCACATGAGGCTGAAATACCTTCGTCATGGGGGATGTTGGTGTAGAGGGATGAAACATCAAAAGTGCCGATGATTGCAGTCTCGGGAATCTGGTCCTTGATGTTATTGAGTTTCCTGAGAAAGTCTGGTTGTGTCATGGATGTAGGAGGGTGCAGTTGAGACAAGGGGTTTAATGTGGTGATCAACAAAGAGGGAGATGTTCTCTGTAGGGGAACCATTTCCCGAGAGGACGGGTCGACCAGGGTTGCCAGGTTTGTGGATCTTGGGGAGGAGATAGAAACGAGCAGGTTTCGCATTAGTGGGGGAGAGAAATTTGTGGGCCTTCTTGGAGAGGTGTCCACGTTCCTTCATGTTATTAAGTGTCGACTGGATCTGTTGAGAGAAATCACAAGTGAGGTCGGAATCAAGGGGTGTGTAGTGGGATCGGTTGTTGAGATGTTTCATGGCTTCGTCTATGTACTGCTGGCGGTCCATAACTACGACGGCTGATCCTTTGTCCGCGGGCTTGATGATAATATCCGACCTGTTTCGGAGCGAGGAGAAAGCTTGGCGTTCTTCTCGAGGAAGGTTATCATGGGTTCTGCTGGTGGGAGTATCTGTGGAGAGAACTTGGGATGAGACGGCTTGAATGTAAGTTTCAAGGGAAGAAACTCTGTTCTTGGGGGGATCCCCCTCCACACCCACCTGACTCATGGTTTTTGACTCTCCACACTCCCCTTTTGTTCCCATTGTTTTGTGTCCACAACTCCTCCCTTACAGTTCCTGTTACATGTACTCTGTTTTGTTTTTTATGTTTGTCTTTTTGCCTCTGACGAAGATTCTGCTAGGATCGAAAGCTCAGGCCCTATTTGACTCCATTTTACTCCATTGGCTCGCTATTATTGGATAAGCAGTTTTCAGCAGCTTGTTTTCGAAACTTATTGTAATCCATACAATGTGCATGTATGTGAAAAAAATTGATGAGGTCAAATGTTCAAAATGTGGTCTACATTTTAAGTCGAAATCCTCAAATTACACTATTCATACGTATCATACATGACATTAAACACTGCTGTGCATGTATTTCAACATTGATTATTGCCATACATGTAGTACATGTCAATTATGTACATGTACATTGGTGCCCCCCCTTTACTTTGAAAAAGTTTTCTGTATTTCAACACTGTTACCGAACAGTCAAACCGCAGGTCCCAAAAAAGTGCTCTATTTTATTTCCAGTTTTACTTGACTGGGTCGGTCTCTGAAAACATAATGAGCAGGAACCCCCATGAACATCTAATTTCCAAATGAGTGAATGGACTAGTGAACATTTGCCGATTGTCATGATTTATACCCAGGGGGGTCTGTCCTCATTGCAAGGGGGGTATCATGCGTGACCAAAGACTCGCCAAAAGCACCCTAAGCAAGTATTTACGTGGTGCCAAAAAATACACCCTAAATAAGTATGATTACCCGTGAGTTGGGTAATTTGCTACCCTAAGTAAGTAATAATTGTTTGTAACGCATATATATGCGCGCAAACGTGCGAAACGGGAGCAATTTTGACCTGGCCCACGGCCTCGGAACTTTGGTGGATATTTTTGATATATAATTCACGGGATACTTCAGCTAAAATGGTGATTTTAACTTGTTCTAGTGTTGAATTTCCCTAACTACGTAAGCTGATTTATTTATGACCCTAAATGCGTAATTCATCACTTTGAAAAAGATACCCTTTTTCTTGATTTTTGGTGATTTTGAGACCCTATTCACGTTACGTACGTAACGTGCCTGATCGTGAAAAACAACCCTTTTTACGTGATTTTTTGGTCACGCATGATACCCCCCTTGCAATGAGGACAGACCCCCCCCCCTGGGGATTTATACATCCAATAAAAGAAGAGGAATTAGAGATTCATGGCATACTCTATTTGTCTGTGAAAAAATGTGACAAAATTGGAGAAAAGTGTTATATTATGACCAAAAAATGGAAATGAAATGAAGCGTAAACCTGTAAAAGACTCACATAGTTTTATCATAAGCCAGGTTGAATTTGACATGAGTGTGAAGGGCAATATTACAAATATTGAAATAATATGGCTGTACACTAAAAGCCCTTTCACACTCACTTCGTCAGAGCGCGCTAACTAAGAACCGTTCCACATGAGTGGTTCCCACATGAGTGTGAATGCTTAAGTGGTCCAGGAAGCATTCTTCTGGAGCGCTCCAGAAGACCACCTCGCGAAGTGGTCTTGAGGAATGGTTCTTAGTTAGACCGCTCCAACGTGCAGTGCGAAAGTGAAAGCGATCCTTAAAGGTCCCCTGTTATGAAATTATAATTCTTGGTATTTTGTACATGCATCTCATCTAAATTGAAAAATCACATCCGTTTGCAATAAATACGTATCAAGATATTTTTAAAATAATATTTCCCCCAGGTATTCATGTCCAAAACAGTCTGCTAAGCTCCGCCCCCTTTTAAACCCCGAATTCTCGTTCCGCGAGCATGATTGACGTGTGACGTCACAAACCGACATTGCCGATGCTTGTTTACAATATTGCCTATGCATTACATGTGCAAACTAACTTGCTGTTGTGTATACCACCTCGAAAACCACCTCTAAAGCGAAGTATGCCGGTTGCAGTAACACCACAAAGGAGGGTGTCAGTCTAAAGACCCAAATATAAGAAGGAAATGGACCGCAAAAGTAAAATTAACTCGCGCCCATTGGAAGGGGCCGAGTGAGCACAGTGTTGTGTGCTCCGAGCACTTTTGTGCGGAGGACTTCGTCGATAGCACGGGGCTGCGTATGGCATCAAGAAGAGGCCGTCCCTGAAACAAGTTTGATCATACATGTATCAATAATATGAAATTTGGCGACTCTGAGCTTTACCTCACAAGCACCTCTCTCAATTGGTCTTACTATTAAAAATGATTTTTTTTTGTTCTTGATGAAGAAAAAGATCTTTCTCCATAAAGAGTGTTATAAAAATGTTTATCATGGTAGAGTGGAAACTCAGTATAAAGAGGTCTGATACAACAATATTCCTGATATAACAAGGCAATATTTTGGTCTCAACTCTTTATATTCTTTTTTTTTTAAACTGATGTAACAAGATTCTGGATTTAACCAGGTAATTTTAATAGTCCCAAGGACCTCGTTATACTAAGTTTCCACCGTATAATATATTGATTTTTGTTACCACCCTGAATGTAGTGAAAGTGTAACAGGCAATTTTCAACCTACAACCCCCCCCCCCCTCCTTCGGCAGGAAAAAGGGGTATACATCACAGTTACAGGTTGATTCCTACTTCTCTACCTTATACATGTAGTTCATTTGACAGAAAATCTGTTTTCCAATGATTCCCTCTCTCTCTTTCACCATTTCTTCTCTTGTGCTTCCCTCCCTTTCTCCCTCTTTATGCCCAAAATTCTCCACTTACACACATCTTCCCTCAACTTTTTATCTCTTTTTTCCCCCAATGATTCCCTCTCTCTCTATTTCTCCCCTTGTGCTTTCCCTCCATTTCTCCCTCTTTATGCCCAAAATTCCCAACCTTTATGCCCAAAATTCTCCGCTTTCACACATCTTCCCTCAACTTTTTTATCTCTCCCTTTTTCCCCCAATGATTCCCTCTCTCTCTATTTCTTCCCTTGTGCTTTCCCTCCATTTCTCCCTCTTTATGCCAAAATTCTCCACTTTCACACATCTTCCCTCAACTTTATCTCTTTTTTTTTTCTTTTTCCATTCTGCCAATTGTTGGTTTTGATCTCATTCACGCACTCACACCTTTCTTTTCAATTGTTAGTTTCATTCACGACAAGCCTTGCATAGTAAATGTGTTTGAGCTCTTCCAGAGATGACAAAAATATTCAATTGATTTGAAATATATTATTACTTCTGGAGAAATGTAGATATAGATGTATCCAGGAAATGGTTGTCTTACAATTGAACATCAAAAATTCAATAGGAGAATGCCCACCCCCCCCCCAAAAAAAACCCAAACATAACAAAACAAAACAAACAAAACTGATTAGCTTCCAAAGTGTGTTTCATTAACAAATTAAACAACAAATGCCATAAAAAACTAGAAATGTGCATTGCTGGGGCCGCGCAATGCTAAATGTATCCCCCGGCACTGGCAGCGATTTGAAGGAGGGACAAAGACCCTCCCCCATCCCCTCCCTCAAACAAAAGGATGGTGTAGAAGTTAGATGTGTAGGTTTCACTAAGACACATCTTCATATAAAATTTGAAAGAAATGTGTTGAGAGATATACCAAGATACATCTCCATACAAAATTTGAAAGAAATCCATCAAGAAATGTGGCATGCAGAGTGCACTCACGCCATGCCCTGAAGTATGACCTTTGACCCTATAAAAGACGGAACACTGGTGGCAGCATCACCAAAAACTATAGGTTGTTAGATTACACCAAGAGACACCTTCATGCAAAATTTGAACGAAATCCGTCAAGAAATGCAGAAGTAAGAGTGCAAGAAATGGAAAAATGACCTTTGACCCTATAAAGGACGGAACAATGAGGGCAGCATCACTAAAAATTAAATATGTGTAGATTATACCAAGATACATCTCCATACAAAATTTGAATGAAATCCGTCAAGAAATGCAGAAGTAAGAGTGCACAAAAGGGACAAATGAGCTTTGACCCTATAAAGGACGGAACAATGAGGGCAGCATCACCAACCAGTAAAGATGTGTAGATTATACCAAGATACATCTCCATACAAAATTTGAAAGAAATCCATCAAGAAATGTGGCCTGCAGAGTGAACTCACGCCATCCCTTGAAGTATGACCTTTGACCCTATAAAAGACGGGACACTGGTGGCAGCATCACCAAAAAGTACAGATTTTTAGATTACACCAAGGGACACCTTCATGCAAAATTTGAACGAAATCCGTTGAGAAATGCAAAAGTAAGAGTGCAAGAAATGGAAAAATGACCTTTGACCCTATAAAGGACGGAACAATGAGGGCAGCATCACCAAAAATTAAACATGTGTAGATTATACCAAGATACATCTCCATACAAAATTTGAACAAAATCCGTTGAGAAATGTGGCCTGCAGAGTGCATTCACGCCATGGCCTGAAGTATGACCTTTGACCCTATAAAAGACGGAACACTGGTGGCAGCATCACCAAACACTATAGGTTTTTAAATTACACCAAGAGACACCTTCATGCAAAATTTGAACGAAATCCGTTGAGAAATGTGACCGCCAGAGCGCACACAAGAGTACACACAAGACATCTATCAAAATATGACCTTTGACCCTATAAAAGACGGAACACTGGGGGCAGCATCACCAAAATCTATAGGGTTCCAGATTTTACCAAGAGACACCTCCATACAAAATTTGAACAAAATCCGTTGAGAAATGTGACCGCTAGAGCGCACACAAACTATCCCCAAAAATATGGCCTTTTACCCTATAAAAGACGGAACACTGGGGGCAGCATCACCAGAAACTATAGGGGTCCAGATTTTACCAAGATACACGTCCACAGGAAGTTTGAAAAAAATTCGTCGAGAAATGTGACCGCTAGAGCGCACACAAGAATGTGACGCGGCGGCGAAACGCTGCTGAATCCAAAGTATCCTCCGGCATACTGCCGGGGGATACAATAACAGACCTCATATGCCATTAACAATAGAGTTATCATTCTTGACTGAGATACATGCATCTTTGCAACATCAATTACAAAAAATGCTCTGGGCAAATACTTAGATGTGAACTCAGTTACCCAATTCCAATTTTATTTCTGACAGTGAAAATGAATATTCAATTCAAAATAAGCCTCCTAGACTCCTCTTTTCCTCTGATACTTGAAGCAAAAACAGCAATAACATTTTTACCACATTGTCACAGTGTAGCACACCCTCATGTAATAAACCCAACTTTCAGGAAAACTGATATCCATGTATAGGAATTAAATATCATGAAAAGATAGACTGAACAATGACGTACTAGCATTTTTAACATTTCTTATAAACAGTTATATACATGATAAATGTATATGCTATCTAAGCGTTATCAAGTTAACAACTAGACCAACATATATCAGTACATAATAATAAATACAATAAATCAAATGAAAGAAGAAAAAAAATCTGTAGAAAAAATAATGTCAATTTGAAAAGAAATATGATGTGAAGCAACAATAATGATGATCACATGAATGACCCGATTAAATAAAAGATGTTTGCCAGTCATTAGTACTGAATATTTTTTTCTTTCAAATAATGACTTTGTGTAAATGTTTACACTGATGGAACAACAGTTCTGATACATAAATATTTTTAAAATGTTCAATTCTACTATCACCTTTGCTTAATGTTGATATTTGTGCATGTCATATCCAAGCCCCAGTAAAAAAAAGTATGAGAATAATGGTTGCATAGCTTAAATTAAAGTTCCACAGAGCTGCCCTCCCTTTTGATTTTTTTGCAAAGTTTAAAAAAATATATATACATACAGTAAACTTTGAAAAGAAAATACCCTAAAGAGGTAAAATGCAGGGAATATTTCCAATTTAAAAAAAATATCTTTGAAAATCTTAGAACAGTAATAAAAATCTCAGTAATAAGGTGGAAGTAAAACATATATTTTTCTGTAAACATAGATCTTGACAAGGTGGGGGAAAAGATATCAACAGCAAAATTGTATGTAGGTCTACGCCTCTTCAAAGCCCCTGTTCTGTTCTGATCCAGGATTGAGTAAAAGAGGGGGCACAAAAATGAAAGTTTGTCAAAAGGTAGACCCATATTTTTCTGGTCTCGTCAGCTTCTCGCGAAAAGTCGCTCAGTGAGGGGGGGGGGGGGCAAAAAAAGAAATTCGCCAAACCTTCAAAAATCGCTCAATAAGGGGTTATTGGGGTCTAGTTTCCCCTCCATAATTCCCTGACAAGCAACAAAAAAAATCATACTTCTCTTCCAAAGGGGGGGGGGGGGGACCGGGTCAGCTGTGCCCCCTGGATCCGCCAATGGTTCTGATGGAAATGCTGCACGGATTCTTGTCACGGCACAAGATGGGAGAGGAACACGTCCTGCCCTGCCTGGCTTTCCTATAAAAGATTTTTTTTTTAAGAGTACAAAGGAAACTATGATTAGACAACTTCAAAACAATGCACAGTGTAGTCTATGATGTAGGTGATAGTGAGGTAACTTTTACTTTGAACTTCACAAATAAACAATAGAAGATTAGCTAATAATTTAGTTGTCAACATCGCAGTGTAAAATGTTGTGATGGGGAAAGAGGAAACAAACGTTAATCTGCACATAGGACAAGAAAATACATGTACACTGCAAATAGAATAATCTTCCTCTATTTACATTAAGGCTAAAACATTATTTTATAGAATATCGTAACATTAAATAAGGAGCCAAATTGGCATATTGCATCCAAACTGCTTTATATAATACAGGAATACTGCAGTAAGGATTAAAACAAAAAATATGGTGTACTCACTGATTTTCAGTTGCATCCTGCCTTGCCTGTCCGCCATACTGCTGCCGATACAGATAGCTAGTAAGCAGTTTCCATCACATACCGCTCCAGACACACTGGATGAAACCCTGGGTGGAGAAGAAGAAGAAGAAGAAGAAGATCATATCTATTGTCAACTATAACGGTACCTACACTTACTTAGTGTAGCAGCACAAAGAAAACAAGCAAGATAACAGGAGAGCTAAGAGTTTTCTGGATATCAATGTTAGAATTTACTAGAATCAAACGCTACCACCCCATGCACCAGTAAAACTGCCCAAGCGCAAGCCCAGGCAGGGTCAGCAGGCGAACAACCAAACGGCACGGGGTGTACCCCGGCCCTGCGCACATCGAGCTCACTGCCTCGATCAGCGAAGTATCAGCTCAGCCTCTCGGGCAATTTGCAAGCGTAAACAAGATTCATAATACGTGGATATGCGTGAATTAAACTTTAATCGGTAATTTATTATCAAAAAATAATTACCAATTGTGTCTCCCGTCGATATCCTCTCCGTTATTAAAATCAGGGACGTCTCTGTCATCGTCAGAATCTTGCCCAGACTCCGACATGTCTGGCTCAAACACAGTATACGGCCGGGCCCCTAATTCCTCTTCAATTTCTTCTGGGACTTGATGCTCCAAATCAGATATATCTGATCCTGAATAAGTGTCCTGGCTGAAGAAGATGATGCCATCGTTGATGTAGGATTTTGTCTTTAAAAAGCTAAAATGAAGGGCTGAAATGGCACGAAGTCGAAGGGATCTACACAAAGCTCAATAGCCATAACACACACACATCGATACTGATCCAGCTTGTGTGAGTCGAGCGTTCTGTGGGTGACGTCACATGACGTCATCGATCGCTGGACCGATTTTCCAAAATTTTTAGGGGCGTTCCCAGTTATTTTTTTATTTTCAAGGTTACAGATTAATGAATGGAATTCAGGTAATATGATTGACAGATCTGGATTCACAGTAGAAAAGTCTATTAAATGAAGTTCCTTTGTAATTCCATAAAAGGGGACCTTTAAGCGTACTGCAACCGGAAGTGAGTGTGTTTTCCGCGGGAAATCTCGTGTGATTTTCACTGATTGTCCTATAAGTGCAGGCAATCAATAGAAAGAAAACACAAGGAAAGATAGAAGAGGAAATGATAGAATTAATAAAAAAAAGAACATATAGAAAGGGAAAATGATAGAATGATAAAAAAAAAGAAAAACATAAGAAATCTAAAGAAAGAAAAGACGCTAGGATGATAAAAACAAAGAAAAAACAAAAGAAAACAAGGAAAGATAGAAAGAGAAAACGACAGAATGATAAAAACATAATAAATTTAAAGAAAGAAAGACTATAGAATGATGAAAACAAAGAAACAAAAGAAGACAAGGAAAGAAAAAAAGATGATAAAAACAAAGAAAAAGGAAAACAAGGAAAGATAGAAAGATATTAAAAACAATAGAATGATGAAAACAAAGAAACAAAGAACGATAGAGGGGGACGTTTCAGAAAGAAAGACCAAATTAATCCACTCAACAGCAGGAAATTGGAATCCGGAAACCCCATATGAATGGCACCGATCGCAGACCGGTAGCGTCGGATAGTAGAGATAAACCTTCCTTTGTCAAACAGTGAGATTAGAAAATCGGCAATTGAACCAATAGGAGCCTTTAATAGACAGGATTTGATCCCGGGTCTGACACCATTGAAAAAAGGCTGAAAGACGGGAATTGCAAATTTCCCTAGTAGAGTCTCTACGACTGGACATTACAAATTCTGCGGCTTTCTCAGAAAGACCCGACTGTCTTGCAGACTCCCCAATAGGGGCCAAGCAGTCAAATAAGGGACAGTGGTCTGTGGTGTAGAATCCCCGAAAGGGGTTGAGACACCAGATCCGTTCTCGACGGAAGAAGAAACGGCTGAGCCACCAGAAGGATCACCAACTCCGGGAACCAATTCTTCCTGGGCCAAAAAGGAGCTATCACAAGAACCCGAGCCCGATCTTCCCTGATCTTCTGCAAGACTCGCGGAATTAGTGGAAAAGGAGGAAAAGCAAACCCTCGAAGGTTCTCCCAACTGAGGGAGAAGGCATCCAGGGCCCAGGCCTCCCGGTCGTGAACTTGGGAGCAGTACCTCGGAAGCTGGTGGTTGAGAGCTGACGCAAATAGGTCTACCTCCAGCGGGCCCCAGCGATTGTAAATGAGGGAAGACCCGGGATAGGAAGTCCGCAATGAGGTTTTCCTGACCGGGGATGAAGGAGGCAACAGGCATGATCGCCATGTGACGACACCACCTCAGGCATCCAGGGTGGCAGAACGAGTGCCTCCCTGCCGATTGATATAAGCCGCAACCGTGACATTGTCCGTGAGAATCAGAACTGAACGACAGAAAAGCCGTCGTCTGAAGTGAAGCAGGTTTAAGAAAACTGCCATGAATTTTAGGACATTGATATGGGGTAGAGTCCCAAGATGAGACCAGTCCCCCAAAACCGTGCTGCCGTTGCAATATCCGCCCTACCCTAGCCGAAAGGCATCTGTTGAGACTGAAATCAACGGAAGGGGGGTACGGAAGGACTTGCCTCATGCGAGAAATGCCAAGTTTGTCCAGCAGAAGAGAAGGGATTTGATTTCTACTGGGACTGGAATCCAGACCAAGAGAGAATCCCTGCACAGTTTCTAAAACCTGAGGAGATGCCTCTGAAAGGGCCTCATAAGAAGCCAGCAATCCTTCAGAACATCGACCAGACTGGCTAGATAGCTGAAGAACTGAAGCCACTGCCTGGCCCTGACCCTTCTGGCCAAAAGTAAGTATCCTGTCTCGACTGGGCCGTGCTAACTGATTCTGAATATCTATCACTGCCCCCAGAAAAACTGGTTGGCGTGTAGGAATCAATTCTGACTTTTCCCAATTTATTAGGAAACCTAAGTCTTGCGTCACATTGACCAGCGTGCGTGTTCTGTCTGAAAGAAGAGTTTCGGACTCTGCTAAGAGGAGCCAATCATCCAGATAGCAAAACAGACAAAGGCCGCGGCTCCTCAGCAAGGCTGCCAAGGCAGCCACTACCCGCGTGAAGACCCGAGAGGCTAGGCGCAGCCCGAAGGGAAGAGCATGAAAACGGAAAGTCTCATCCCAGAATGCCCCTTGAAGCGGGATGAATAGGGATATGGAAATACGCATCTTTGAGATCTATAGAGATTGCGTAATCCTTCCTCTTGATCAGCGGGAGAATTGAGGCTAGAGTTTCCATCCGAAAATGCACCAGAGGAATGAATTTGTTTATTCTTTTCAAGTTCAGAATCAATCAGAGTTTTCCCGAGCGCTTGGGAATAACGAAAATCGGAGAGACAAAGATGCTGATGGTCTTTACCTTTTCTATAGCCCTTTTGTTCAACAGAGATTTGATCTCCGTTGAAGCGCGACAACGAGCCTGGGCAGGCATGGGAGGTGAACAAGATTTTATGGCCCCTCCGGGGAGGGGGGCGGATAGATCTATGAAGAATCTGTCGCGCACTACGGAGTACATGAAGGCGCCTCCGGTGATGGCCCTCCCACGCCAGGAGAAAATAATGAAGTCGACCACCTACCATGTCGGAGTGAACAAGCGCTCGGGAAAGACCGTCAAAAGCTAGGCTTAGCCTTATGTGAACCTGTTGCCTTGCCCCGCAGAGAGCCACAACTACCTCCCGAAGAAGCCCTGCCCCGTCCGCCTCTCCCGCAAGGGGGGTATGACAGAGTATCAGCAGGCATAGACACAGAGACCCGACGGTGTTGTCCTGAAGTGGAAGCAATGACCCTCTGTCGGAAAGGGGCTCGCGTCGGCTGGTAGGGAGCGCGGAACTGCTTGGTCATCTCAGTAACCTGCCTCCGTGCATCAATCTCCCTTTGAAAAACTGTAGCGAATTGTCCGCCAAAGAGCGAGGGGCCCCGAGAAGGGACGTCCCGGAGAAGTGACGGTATGTCAGTCTCCTTAACCCCAAGGGTTGAGAGGGCCAACGCCCTACGCCGGCTCGTAACTGAAGCAGCAGCACCGGAGAGTTGTGACCACTGCTGACCCGCTAGAGAGAGCAGCAGGTCATCAATGACAAGCTTATCAACCTCAGTGACATTCAACTCATCCGCCCTGGATATGAGGTTGGAAAGAAAGCCTTGAAATGCTCTGATTTGGCTGCCGACATTGCCCCAACATCTATCCTCAGCCACGAATGAGGAGGAACTAAGCGGGTTGGATGCACGCAGGCGTCGACCCACTGCCAAAATCTCTGGGGATAGAGACCTAGCTTTGAAAAAGCTTTCCTGATCTTGGGATCTAAAGGCAAAGGCCCTACCCCTAATCAGACCGGAGCGCCTAAGGGGAAGCTCGGTCTCGACGCGGTCATACTCCACGTTGAAATCCTCTGTGAGGGGAATACCCTCAGAGGGAGTTTGTTGTCTGAACAATCGAGAAGTCGAACCCTGCGCGAGGGTCGACTGAAAATCAGGGAGATATTTGGCCAACAAGGCAGCAGCCTCCGCCCTGGAAAGGGAAAGCGATTGAGGCTCTGCCTGCTCCCCCAATGTCGATTCAGAAACCGAAGCTTGAGAAGCAGACTCAAATTCGGGCACCGTCTGATTAGAATAGGGGCGATGGCCCGCGAACAATCAACGGATCAGGCGGGTGCCCCCATGGGTTACTATAGGTCTCCTCACCCGGCGGAGCCCCAAGGGACGCGGGTGGAGGAGCCGCGAGAGACCCCTGCCCAAACAATGGGGGATCGAGCACACACGGCCGAGCTAAGTTGGGCCGAGGAGTCTCAGTGTCAGACCCCTGAAGAGGGGTAGAGGCAGGGGCTGCGGTATCTAGGAACAAGGACCAGCCCTGCCGCTGAGCGAAAGCTCGCATCATGCTGAGTAGCTCAGATTGAGAAGAATCAGACGGGGCAGCAGCGGGCAATGCCTTGCTTTTCATAGGCCCTTTAGGTGCGTCCTCCCTCGGCTTCTTTTTATCTGGCTCAACAAGAGCCGGAGCCGTAAACCGCTTCTTGGGGCGTCTGACAGACCTCGGGCGGTTCTCCAAAACAAATTCGGAATCACGAACCAAAACCTCAACAGAGGGATGCCCGCCTCCCTCTAGGGGAGAGGTGTGCTGAGGGTATGTACCCAAAGTCGCGCACACACTACCCGCACTAGCCGAGCAACTTGAGGCTACAGCCATGGGGCGGGCGCTCGAGGCGCCAAGTATGAGGGCAGACTGGGACGAGGTCCCAGTGTTCGCCCAAGTACTAATATTATGTGGAATCACTGTTGCTCCGCGAGTGGGCGGCAATAGGAGGCCACTAGTAGTCGCCCACTCAGGTGACGACACCTGGTCCCCGCAGACCACCCAAAATTCCCATTAGCTGGAAATGCAACAGCCCGGGTAGCACTCGTTCCCCCATATGGTTAAGACCAGGGGCTAGGGTATGTAAACCCAGACCAACATGGGCGGTGCCCGTGAGCTGCCCAGCAGTAGTGGCATGAATCTCCCCTAGTGGCTTTGTGCGAGTGCACGCAGCAGGCCGGGAAACAGACGTTCCCCCCTTCTGGTCAGAGCGACCGGGGATTGGATTTATGATATACAAACCAATAGAACCCAACGCCACCCGTGACTCGACAACCTAACTCGACGGGAGCGAGCAAGAAAGAGGAAGATGGCCGTTGCATATTCTTGCGGGTGAGTGACGGAGGGGATAAGAATGGGTTACGCACAATATTGTGACTCTTTTGTGCTAAAGTTCTCGATCGGGTAGTGTAGTCACAAGAGACTAGCATAATAGGTAGGTATATATGATTTATTGCAGTAAATAAAGCAAAACAAAGAAAACAAGGAAAGATAAACCGATAGAATGATAAAAACAAAGAAAAACATAAGAGAGAAAAGATGATAGGATGATGAAAAGAAAGAAAAAAAAAACAAGGAAAGATAGAAAGACAAACGATAAAATGACGAAAAACAAAGAAACACATAAGAAATCTAAAGAAATATAGGATGATGAAAACAAAGAAAAACAAAGGAAAACTGGATGAATCTTCGACAAATTTTTTCACTTTCATTTCATTTTCAAATAAAAAACGTACCATTGATGACTCATCAAATACACCAAGGAAATAAATATTTTATAGCAAATAGACCACTGTCCCCATGAAATTTTTAAAATAGGAAGGCCTAGACTCCATACATCACGAACCATTTTTATGTATATAATGACCTTTGACCTTGAGACCCCAAAATCTAATCAGATCATCGTCCCTCCCATATTTATACATGGGCCAAGTTACAAACTGATCCACAAAACGGTTTTGAAGTTATCGCGAGAACAAAAAGGGGACGGACGGACGACCCGAAAACATAATGCCTCCGGCACCACCTAAGGTGGGCGGAGGCATAAAAATGAAGGCTTGCAAAGATATAGAGATAAATGCATCAGGCAGGCAGTATACGGTTTGATTTCCGCGCGAAAAAGCGTGAAAGCAAACAAAGCGTTCTTCAAGAACCGTTCCTCTAGAGCGGTCTTACTTGGAGCGGTCCAGCAGGAATGTGAAAGGCCTCTTAATGACATGGTCAGGATCCAGCAAAATATAAACAAAGTACACATTGTGTCCTTCAAACAGTTGATTCCAGCACTCTGATTGGTTACTCCACAAGCCCTTTCCCCCAAAATAAATCAACATGTTTGCACAAGAGGTCAAGAGTTCACCTAACAGGTGGCATCTGGTTTCAAATGTCTGCCCTAATCTTACAGGGTGGCCTTGTCAGCCAATCACAGTGCCAGGATTCTATGGTCTTGACAATTTCAAGGATATATGATGTACTTGGGGTGAATATTGCTGGATCCTGATCCTGACCCTGACAGAAATGTAGGGATGCTTTGAGTATGATAATGTATTTAAAAGATGAAACTCAACGTTTCCATACATATGCATTTCAATAGTGGCTCATATACTTTTTATATGTCCTTTATCGACCTGAAATCTTACGAAGAAAAGTGTTTTGTTTCACTTTTTAATCACTTATTTTGAACTACTTATACTTTGAATTATAACTCAAACAAGGTATGACTGTTTTGATAAACTATTCATTCATCTTTCCTGAAAATTTGATGAGCATAGCATTAATATTTTTTGAGTGATTTAACTTTGAATACATGTATGACCATGCAAAACAGCCCACTGGTTTCAAGGAGAATGTGCCATTTCAGGGCTGGAAATCAAATCAGTCCTTTTTGTTCATTTACATACGACCTGTGGTCTGACTGTGAACATGGAGTACAAGTATATCGATGCCCCCTCCCCCCTAAATAAAATCCCAAACATCTGGGATAAAAGTTTTAAAGTAATTTATAGCACTGTCACCAGTCGTGGCGCACCCATGTAATAGAGCTTCATTGTCGCAATGACCTACATTTATGTCCCCCGCCCTAGTCTCTCCGGTGTAGAATGAATGGATGCGATTAGCTCACCAATACATGTAGTACCGTATGAATCACAAGTCATTCAATGTTTTGCTCAGTTTTTTGCACAGAGAACTTCGGCAGGCAAAGTAACAGAGACAATGCAACAACAAGACAGCTAACTGCATTCAACTTTCTTAATGCGCCATGTTCCAAGTGAACATGTTCATGGCAGAGTGATCTACATTTTATCTTTCACGAACCCTTTCCATGTACACTATACTTTGTAAAGCAGTGCGTCACCACTGGTGCAATGTGTGGTGATAATGTTGCAGTAGAAGCCCCACGGAAGTTTCACAGCAGCATTCACGCAGTACCAGCTGGTTGCAATGTATGATGAATCCCCCATTTATCAACGGCGAAATTGCTTGTGATCGAAATTCACTTAAAACATTGCACCCAGCTGGTACTGCGTGAATGCTGCTGTGAAACTTCCGTGGGGCTTCTACTGCAACATTCACGCAGTACCAGCTGGGTGCAATGTTTTAAGTGAATTTCGATCACAAGCAATTTCGCCGTTGATAAATGGGGGATTCATCATACGGTATTTTTAGAAATTTATTAACCCAAAACTGTCAAACCCCACTGTGTCTCGTGATAATATGGTAAATAAAACCATGAGCCCAATAAAATTTGACACTTCTGCATGTTGCTCCAGATGTTGGAACAGAAATTAGTCACTATTGTAACAGTACATATAACAGTTTTAGGCATATATATATTTCAGGTGCAGATAGTGTCTTTATAATTTTACCTTCACCAAGTGTAATTAAACATCCACTGCGTAATCTGTCTGATAAGTCACCCAAGTCAATCTCTTGAAGTTTGTCTGCCAAAACTTCTCTTTTGTTTGTGTGTGGAGGTTGCTGCTTGGCATTCCATTTCGTGAGTAAAGCCAGGAATGCATTGGTGTAGTTATGCAAGTTCTCAATCAGGATCCCCTCTCGTTGCTGATGAGGGATCCCTAGAGATATCCCTACAGCCATGTAGTAAGATGGATGGATACCCTGGGCCAGCTTCAGGAACTCTATATCACCGACAGTACTGCAAGAAAAATTAACAATTTATGAATTCCAGATATAATTAACTCTGCATTACTTGAACTTCCCCTAAGCCAAATCAATTTTTTTGACCAAACGATACAAAGAATGTGTTATTTACATTTCAAATTTTGCAAAGTCAAACTATTTTATGTGGTCCCAAAAGATTTGACTTTAATATGCAAAGTTAACTGTCCTTTTTAATATCTTTTGGATATGGAAAAACTATGTGAATTCAGGAGAACCAAAGGTTTATGAGTAGATATATTACAGTAGTGCAATAATTGGGAATTTAACAGCATGCAAACATGAAATAAGATACTTCACATGAAACTCCAGTACATATTTTTTGCCACTTTCCCTTTTCAAACATCATTTCATGTAGAATAATGTTCATTTTTAGTATACACCTATATAAAAAACTCAGTTCATATTATATTTGTAAAATCAGCACTGATTTTCTTATTTACTATATAAATCTATATACCTACCTATTATGCCAGTAGTCTTGACTACAGGACCCCTTCGAGAATTTAACACAAATGAGTCACAATATTGTGCGCACCCCCCGTAATCCTATTGTCCCCTTCGCCACTCACGCGCGTCAACACGCCACGGCCATCTTCCTCTTTTGCGAGCAACCCCAAGAAGAAACATGTTGCTTGCAAGGTGAGGGGAAGGAGGGAGGGTCATAGGTAGGTAGGTATATAGATTTATATAGTAAATAAGAAAATCAGTGCTGATTTTACAAATTTACTGCAATAAATCATATATACCTACCTATTATGCCAGACCAGCGCCAACTCAAAGACCGGGAGGCATGTTTCAAGCAGAAGGGAATAGGATTACACCAAAGATTACAAAGAAGACACAGCGGCCTTTAAGGTGGCTGACGCAAACATAGCCTCACCTGCGGGAACATCCCTAAGGTAGCAAGAAATGAAGGAATTGGGCGAACGCCAATAAGCAGCCTTCAAAATATCATCAAGCGCCACACCTTGAAACAGAGCCCAAGAAGTGCTGACACTACGAGTGTCATGAGCATGAGGCTTACTGTCAGATAAAAGAGCCTCTGTGCCAGCAGCCCTAATAGCCTCGACAATCCATCTAGAAATGGAATCAAGAGAAGCAGGAGAAAAAGGCTCTCTAGTGATCAGGAACAACTGATCATCCTTACGATAAGACTTAGTCTTATCAATATACCATTTGAGAGCCCTAACAGGACACCAAACTTTGTCCTCGCGCACTGACGAAAACCCAGAAAGCGGACAAAGAAAAATCTCAACAGGGCCAGAGGCAGCCGTTTGATTCTTGGCAATAAAAGAAGCCTTAGGAATCAATCTAACGCCTTTTCTCTCCCAGCGAACATGACCAGGAGTAAGACAGAGAGCATGAAGAGTACTGCGCCTCTGCCCAGAGGCAATAGCTACCAAAAAGAGCGTCTTAACCGTAAGATGATGAAGCAAAGCTTCACCTAACGGTTCAAAAGGAGGTTTCGCCAAGGCCTCCAGGACCTTAGGCAGACTCCAAGACGGTACTAACCTAGAACAAGGAGGACGTTTCAGAAAGAACGACCGAATCAAACCACTCAATAGCGGGGAATTTGAAATCCCCGAACCATCTGAGAAACCCGAATGAATGGCCCCAATCGCCGAACGGTAGCCTCGGATAGTAGAGATGGATCTCCCTTTGTCAAATAACGAGATTAGGAAATCCGCAATTGAACCAATAGGAGCCTTAGAAGGGGTTTGATTTCGCTCCTTACACCAAAGGAAAAAGACCGAGAGACGGGAATTATAAATTTCCCTAGTAGAAACCCTACGACTGGACATTAAAAAGTCCGCGGCTCTATCAGAGAGACCCGACTGTCTTGCAGATTCCCTGACAGGGGCCAAGCAGTCAAATGAAGGGACTCCGGACTGTGGTGAAGAATCCCCGAGAGGGGCTGCAACACCAGATCCGCTCTTAGCGGGAGAAGGAACGGTTGAGCCCTCAGGAGGCTCATTAGCTCCGGAAACCAATTCCTCCTGGGCCAAAAGGGAGCTATCACAAGCACCCGAGCCCGATCTTCCCTGATTTTCCGCAAGACTCGCGGAATCAGTTGGAAGGGAGGAAAGGCGAATCCTTGAAGGTTCTCCCAGCTGAGGGAGAAAGCATCGAGAGCCCATGCTCCCTGATCGCGAACACGGGAGCAATACTTCAGCAGCTGGTGGTTTAGCACCGACGCAAATAGATCCACTTCCAGTGGACCTAGGCAACTGCGAATGCGGCAAAAGACCTCCGGATGGAGCATCCATTCTGATGGAAGACACCTGCCCCGAGACAGAAAATCCGCAATGAGGTTTTCCCGACCGGGGATGAAAGAGGCCACGGGTGTGATCGCCATGCGATGACACCACCTCCACAGCTGAGCTGCTAGGGCATTCAGGGCAGCCGAACGAGTGCCTCCCTGCCGATTGATATATGCCGCCACAGTGACATTGTCCGTGAGGATCAGAACTGAACGGCTGAGAAGTCGACTTCTGAAATGGAGCAGGGTCAACAGAACTGCCATAAACTCCAGGACATTGATATGGGGAAGAGTCCCAAGATGAGACCAATCCCCCGCGACTGTGCTGCCATTGCAGTGTCCTCCCCACCCCAACCGAGAGGCGTCCGTCGAAACCGAGATCGACGGAAGAGGGGTACTGAAGGACTTGCCTCGCGCGAGAAACTCCTCGCTCTCCAACAAGAGAGAAGAGACTTGATTCTTATTGGTACTGGAATCCAGACCAACAGAGAATCTTTTCCCGGCTTGAAAAACCTGAGGAGATGTCTCTGAAAAGGTCTCATGAGGAGCTGGCAGTCCTCTAGAACATCGACTAGACTGGCTAGATAACCCAGAAACTGAAGCCACTGTCTGGCCTTGACCCTTCTGGCCAGCAAGAGCTTGCGAGCCGCAGAGACAATGATGAGAATCCTGTCTCGACTGGGCCGAGCCAACTGATTCCGTATGTCTAACACCGACCCCAGAAAAACTGGGCTGCGAGTAGGAACTAACTCTGACTTTTCCCAATTTAAGTCTTGACTGACAAGCAAACGAGCCTCGTCTAACAAACAATCCCGCGACTCCGCAAGAAGAAGCCAATCGTCCAGGTAGCAAAATAGCCGAAGGCCGCGTCGCCACAGAGAGGCCGCCAGCACAGCTACAACTTGAGTAAAAACCCGAGGGGCCGGACGCAGCCCGAAGGGAAGAGCGCGAAAACGATAAGTCTCTGAGAGGAAGGAGAACCCCAGAAGATCGCGCGAAGCGCGATGAATGGGAATGTGAAAATATGCATCCTTCAGATCTACCGAGACCGCGTAGTCCTTCCTCTTGATCAACGGGAGAATGGAGGCGAGAGTCTCCATCTGAAAATGTACTGAAGGAATGAATTTGTTTATTCTTTTCAGGTTCAGTATCAAACGAAGTTTTCCCGAGCGCTTGGGAATAACAAAAATTGGAGAAAGGGAAAGAGACGGCCTGTCTCTTACCCTTTCTATAGCCCTCTTTTCCAACAGAGACTCGATCTCCTTTGGAGCATGAGATCGAGCCAGGGCAGACATGGGAGGTGACCGAGTTCTTATAGCCCCTCCGGGGAGCGAAGCGGAAAGATCTATGAAGAATCCGTCTCGCACGACGGAGAGAACAAACGCGTCCCCGGAGATGGCCTCCCAAGCGGGGAGAAAGGAATGAAATCGGCCACCTACCATGACTGGAAGAACAAACGCTCGGGGAAGACCATCAAAACCTAGGCTTGGCCTTAAGCGAAGCCGTCGCCTTACCACGAGAACCTCTCGAATAGCCCCTGCCACGTCCCCCTCTCCCGCGAGAAGGAGCTGGCTGCGGCTCAGAAGGCGGGACCCCAGACACACGACTGTGTTGACCCGAAGCGGGACCAGCAGGCCTCCGCCGGACAGGGGCCCGCGTCGACTTAGAGTGAGTGTGAAACTGCTTAGTCATATCCGAGACCTGCTTTCGCGCATCAATCTCTCTCTGAAAAACCGTAGCAAATTGACCACCAAAAAGCGAAGGACCCCGAGACGGAACATCTCGGAGAAGTTGAGCAATGCCCGACTCCTTAACACCCAGTGCCGAAAGAGCCAGGCTCCTGCGACGGAACGTAACCGAAGCAGCTGCAGTGGAAAGCTGTGACCACTGCAAACAAAAAAGAGTATGCAGCAGGTCATCGATAACCAGCTTGTCACCATCAGTAACGTTCAACTCCTCCGCCCTGGACCGCACAGGGAGAGCGATTGAGGCTCCCCCTGCCCAAGCGATTCAGAAACCGAAGCTTGAGAGGCCGCCTCTAACTCTGGTTCCACCCGAGTGGATTGGGACAAAGGACCGCCAACAAAGGACGCAGCAGGCGGACCCTCCCATGGTTCAACATAAGTCTCCTCGCCCGGCGGAGCCCCGAGGGCCGCGGGAATAGGAGGCGCATGCGAACCCGACTCAGACAAAGAAGACTCAATCACAAAAGGTTGATTAGTCTCAAAGTCAGACCCCGGAATAGGGACAGAAGCAAGGGTTGAAGTACCCGGTACAAGGGACCAACCCTGATTCTGAGCGAAAGCCCGCATCATGCTGAACATTTCAGCTTGAGAGGAACTAGCCGGGTTAGCCAGGCCAGCCGGGTTAGCCAGGCCAGACGGGCAAGAGGCCGGCAATACCTTGCCCCTTTTTGCCTTTTTCTTGGCCTTCTTCTTGGCTGGCTCGACAAGAGTCGTAGCCGAAACCCTTTTCAGTTCAGTTCAGTTCAGTTCAGTTTTTATTTTTTTTCATTTCTAACGAAAAAGAAATATACAATTCACATACATCATTAAATCAACAAAGTAGGATACACGCAATACAACACATAAATATAACAGTATTGTAGATTAGATAAGATGTACCAAACTATTGCAGTATGAAAAATAATTTTATGAATGTTTGGTTGGAAATGGAGAGGTCCACTGTAAAGCTAAGCTTGTAAATTGTGGACCCCTCACGTGAAAGTATTCAATAATAGTAATAGTCGTACACAGTATAGTCGTACGCGTGGTCACTCACTGAAACTATACAAGCAGAGCTGCCGGAAGACACTAAGAAAAAACTCATTTAGCCGTAGAATAATCACAATGTGGAATAGTCTTCCAAGGGAAGTTGTGGAGAGCACCACTATCAACAGCTTCAAATCTGGTCTTGGAAAGTGGTAGAAAGATGACCCAATGAAATTCAATGACAACCCAC
Organism: Heliocidaris erythrogramma; assembly: GCA_025617745.1. Classification (NCBI taxonomy): domain Eukaryota; kingdom Metazoa; phylum Echinodermata; class Echinoidea; order Camarodonta; family Echinometridae; genus Heliocidaris; species Heliocidaris erythrogramma. Next base: position 57,595,540 of record CM046854.1, read on the forward strand.
CCCAAAGGAATCCACGGATAGGAACAACAGTCTAAGACTGAATAATCCTGGATCAAGTGAGTTACAAGTGAGTTATGATGTGGAGTCACATTACCCTGATTCATCGACAGAATTAAAGTGGAAAAGTGTTAAAATTGCGAGTAAAGAGGCACTCATTTGCAATTCAAGTTTATATTGTGAGAAAATTTTCATGCTGAGGCATTTATTTACCTTCCAACTGCGCATGCACTGTTGATTGATCTATGAAATTAACTGCATATCATAAACCTTCAAATGTCAAACCCTCTATATTATGTTTGGTTGCATCAAGCATTACACATCAAAGAATCAAGGCAGTTCAATAATTTGTACATGTACATCCTTTATAATCTGAAAGATGTTTGATGCTTAGCTAATGATAATTACTCTAATGCAGTCTCTTCAAACCTCCTAGGTCAAACAGGCTATTACGCCTACTGTACCTTTCTGGAGTGTTTGGACCAGGGTTGGTTTCAACATCACCAGATCTCATCAGGAGAATCACTGGTAGATAGAGATGACAGAATCCACCCATGATGTAAGATATCATACTTCTGCAGAAATGCAGTCCTCTGGAAAAGCATGATGTTGTCAAGAATACCTGAAATTGAAATGATATACATATTAAATATACACAAGGGACAGGTGAATTTTGTTTTATAATGTAAATCCAACTGAAATTTCAGATTATTTTTTTTGGTGAAATAATGATGTATCCAAAACTACTGGGCAAGTCCAAGCTATTTTGTCCCATATGTTACTGACCACATCTAAGATAATTAGTATTTCTGATTATTGTATTAAGAAAATAGCTCTACTACAGATGGTATCACTATGAGTATATAATTATACATGGTTAGGGATAGGGTCTAGGGATAACAGAATCCAAGGGTCTAAGGATAGGGTTACGGTTACGGTTTGGGGGGGGGGGGTACAAAAGGAAGTCTTTCCTGAAATATGAAGTAAATTGAATATATCATAAAGGAAGTAAATGTGAGAATGGGATTCGAACCCGGGACCCTGGACCCTGGATTACATGACCAGTCCTCTACCAACTGAGCTCTCCGTGGTCCCGTCGAAGCAAAGTAACAATCTCACATATAGCCCCTCTCTTTCCATCGAGCATAGGGGGTACATCCATACCAATTCCATGCGTATGCTATATTTAAATATGAAGTAATAGGATACATTTGATGTCAGTGTACGTTCATAACACCACAATATTTGGTAACGTACACCTGTATGGGACATCAAAATGATCAAAATAATACCTGGCCTTGGACTTGCCCTACTTCATTACACATGTACTAACAGGAGCAGCCCGTGGACATCCACGGGCGCTAGCTGTGTTTATGATTTATCACCAAGGTACCATATATTTGTCACAATAATCAAGTTAATAAAAAGTTGGGTAAAGTTATTTTTTATCAAGAAGTATTCTGAAGAAAATACATTTTCATCTTGATGAAGACAAAATGACGATTGTTTTACTTTATGAATGACTTAATAATGATATTTATTTGTTATGCCAGCCCTGTGGCCTGGGGATGACACACGATCTCATTTACACCCGGGCGGGATTCTCGCACCTTGAACATGGATATAATTATGTTCGAGTATATCCATGCATAGAGCTAGAGGGAGTGATATGATCTTGCCATGTTTCTGTAGTTTAATAGTCAGAGAAATTAAGGCTATGAAAACATACTTGTGAATAATTAGTGGTACATCCCTTATAAAGGATGCAAAAATGAGGGAAATAATGAATTTATTGTCATTTTCTTTTGAGGGGGATTACGGCCCCCTTATATGGGTCTTGGGAGGACCGACAGATTTACTTCTTTCTTCACTCCCTACCCCCCCCCCCCAATCTCCCCTCCCGTCACCATGCACCAGCGCGAGGACAAATGGGATAAATATCCTATACGTATTCATATCGTAGTGGAAATATTTTTGAAGGAAATATTGGTGGAGGCGCCTTCTTTACACCCCCCCCCCAAGGGACCGGCGTGATTTCCAATATTCCTAAGTGACGTTATCCCCGACACCTCCCCCCCGAATGATGTCTACAGATCGGTTTAGTGTGTCATAAGGGAATGAATTAATATATTTGAGGCGATATACAATAACATGTTTCCAATGGTAGGGCCATTTTCCCCATTTATGTCAATTTAGTTGTTGATAATAGGAATGACTTATGCGACAGCCATTCAAATATGTGGTTAGGTAAACCCTAAACCCTAACCCTAACCCTACACCAGCTAAACTCTAAACCATAACCCTATATTTTGATTTTATTTTGGGTGGCTGTCGCAAAAGGAAGTTTGAGTAAAAAGTAGAAATAAATTAAATTGAAATAAAGAGTCCTAAAATATGAAGTGGCCGAAATCCCCCTCCCTTTTTTCTTTACATCTAATAGTTACATGTTCCTCCCCTTTACCCTGTCTCATCGAACATCAACCCCCACAAAAAAAACAACTGTAGCACAGAAAGAGGCAAGTTCAACTAGAAATGTCCATTGCCGCGCAATGCGAATGTACATGTATCCCCCGGCACTGGCAGTAATTCGAAGGAGGGACAAAGAACCTCCCCCCTCCCCTCCCTCAAACAAAAGTATGGTGTAGAGATTGTCGCCAGTGGCCGGACTATTGTCAACACTAGGAGCAGCATCACCAAAACAATGCGTGTAGATAATGCATCTCTATAGAAAATTCGAAAAAAGAAATCTGTCAAGAAATGTGACCTCAGAGCGCACACAAGATATCCACTAAAATATGAAAATTAAACGAGAACTTACCGTTTGAAGTTTAATTGATATTTTATTAGTAATAGGAGGATGATATTACGTATATGAGAGAGCCCGTTACTGCGCATGCGTCAATCTTAGTAGCATAGAAGGTGACTGTGGATAGAAAATTTTCGAGAACTAACTTAGCGTTTGAAGCACATGGGAGGGTGAGGAGGGACGTAATATCATCCTCCTATTACTAATAAAATATCAATTAAACTTCAAACGGTAAGTTCTCGTTTAATTTTCATATTTTACTACGTAATATCGTCTGAGATTACGTATATGAGATTTTGAAGCACCACAGTCGCCTTCTAGAAAGGCAGCAGAGCTGCCCGAAAGCAATTTAAAGATACCCAATTGGGTATACACAGAAACTGCTCCACTAACAGAGGAGACAGTCATTATAAGTAAGCATTAGGGGTGGGAGTTTCGGGTATTTTTTCAATTTGGGAACCCGACGATTTTTCGGGCGGGTTCCCGGTTACCCGAAAATCATATAACACAAATTACAAGCTTATATTTACCCTTAAGAAGCTATTAACACTGGGAAAAACTCGAAAGCGCATCACTGCAGTGGGGCGCTACATGGATATTTACATGTAGATATTGAATGGCTGGTCGACGTTATCTACCGCCTTGTCATGTTACATACATGAGTAATCATTAAATACTTATTTTCGGGAAACGGGCATGTAATATTTTGACCCGGGACCCGATGCTCTCGGGCGGGACCCGGGTACCCGGTTTTTAGTCCCAGCACTAGTAAGCATACCATTATCATTAGGAACAGGAAAACAACTTGATCTGTTACTGGTTTAGGACGGCCTGAGAAAAGGTCCTTCCACCATCCATTGGCTTGTTGTAAAAAATTCTGAATGTTTTTTCATTCGACCAGCCTGCTTGATTTAGTATGGCTGATACTGGTAAATCACTGTTCTTTGCTGCTGAAGTCGAAGCAGCTCTTGTAGAATGGGCTTTGTACTTGGCTGTGTCTATGCCCGCTGAACTCATAACATATTTTAACCAACGGGATATTGTCTGAGAAGAAACCTTTTTGTGTGGTTTCTTAAAGCTAATGAACAACCTCCGTTCAGCCCCTCTGATCGACTTTGTCCTCTTTATGTAGTACTTTAAGTATCTCACAACACAGAGCCTCCTATCTGGAGGGTAAGCATCAAGGGTTACAGATGTATCTAAGTTCCCCGGTTTAGACTGTTTTAACAGTTCTTCAAAATGAAAGGTGACTGCGCTGTTGGACAAACTCATTTTGTCTAGATGCATGAAGTGGACTGTTTGTACACGTTGTGCAGAGGTCAGCGCAATAATCATACATAGTTTCAGCGTTAACTCTTTAAGGGTCAAGGAACTCGCAGGTGAAAAAGAACGTAGGTAATTGAAGACATTGCCGACATCCCAAATTTCTTTATATCTCGCTGTGGGAGGGCGAAGTTGAAAAACGCCCCTCATGAAGCGCTTGATGAGCGGATGAGTCCCCACTGAATGCGGGGTGTCCAGCAAAATCAAAAAGGAAGATAAGGCACTCCGTGCACAATTCAAAACATTATATCCAGCATTATCATTGTAATACAGTTTGCTTAAGAAGTCTAATACAGCAGTCACATCTGCATTCAAGTGGTCCAAGCCGACACCGTAGAGGTGTCGTGGTCTAGTGGATACGTCACCGGACTGTGGATCTCATGGTTTGCGGTTCGAGTCCCGCCGCGGCACTAATGTCCTTTGGCAAGACATTAATCTACATTTGCCACTCTCTACCCAGGTGTAGTAAATGGGTACCCGGTAGGAATTTATTCCTTGAAATGCTGTGAGCACCGAATTCGGTAGCCTAGCTACAGCCGGGGTAATAATACTTCGGCGCTTAGAAACATTTGTATTAAGCGCATTATAAATGCAATGTATTATTATTATTATTATATTTCACAAAAACATTGCCACTTTCTCATGTACGTTGCATACTGTTTCTTCGTGGACTTGCGCCAAGAAGAAGTTATTATCTTTATTGTTCCAGGTTGTAGACCTCTGTTCTCTAAGGGTTTGGTGATAACCTGCAGCAGATAAGATCAAGGCGAGAATGCAATGGGTGAGGTTCATTTGAGATAGGTTGTGTAAGGAGTGATGGACTCCTTGACAAAAACATGGGTTTTCCAACAGTCATTTTCTTGAGAAGAGGGAACCATGCTTGAGTGGGCCAATTTGGGACCACTAATATGCCTGTTGCATTGTCCTCGTTAATTTTTTGGAGGCATTTTGTGACAAGGCAAAAGGGTGGAAAGGCATAGAATTCCAACCATTTCCAATGAAGGGTGAATGCATCTACTGCTACAGCTTCTGGGTCAGGCAACCATGAAACATAATTCTCCAATTGTTTGTTGAGTCTAGAAGCAAACAGATCAATTTTGGGTAGGCCAAAATAATGCACAATTTGTTGGAATGAATCCCTATTCAGCATCCATTCTGTATTGTCATTGAATGATCGTGACATTTTATCAGCCTGGGTATTTAGTTTCCCAGGGAGGTAGGCTGCCGTGACCCAAATATCTCTGTCTCTGCACCACATCCACAAGTCTCTTGCGGCCTTATTACAATCATCTGACCTAGTGCCGCCCATGGAATTGATATAAGAAACTGCTGTGACATTGTCTAAACGCACTAAAATAGGTGTACTACGTAACTCCGAGCACAATGATTTAAGGCCCAGTAGGGCTGCCCGAGTCTCAAGGTAGTTTATTCTGTTATTCTGAGCAAATAAAAGCTCGATACTGTTCCATCTGCCACCAGTACTAGTTATGAGATCTGTGGCCCCCCAACCAATACCGCTAGCATCGGTGCGAATTTCGTATTGTGGTGTCGACTGCCTCAACGGTGAGAATGTCAACTGCACATTGTCTAACCACCACCACAGCTTGCTTTTGGCTTCTGGTGATAAAGCCATCTTTCTATCAAAGTGACCTATATTCTGTTTGAGTGAAACAATCTTGTCTTTTTCTAGGGCCCTGTAAAAAAGGGGGCCATATCTCATGGCAGGTAGAGCAGCAACGATTTTCCCAATAACTTTGGCTACATGCCTTATGGAAGGATTTTGAGTCTGTAGCAACTCAAGACACAGGTCCTTAATGTTTTGGATCTTTTCCTCTGGCAAGGTCATTATCATTTTCTCTGAGTTGAGAATGAAACCTAAGAAGGTTATTTCTTTGACGGGTGTAAGGACAGACTTCTCCGGATGGATTAAGAAGCCAAGTTTTGTAAAACTTTCTACGACAGCCTCAACGGCCTTCTCACTATCTGGTTTAGAGTCAGCGATAATGAGGAGATCATCTAGGTAGCTCACTACCATGTGTCCTTGTTTTCTCAATCCTGCCAATAAAGGTTTGAGTAGCTTAGTGAACAATCTAGGGGCTGAGCACAGCCCATTGGGTAAAGCTTTGAATTGCCAATATTGGCCTTGCCAGAGAAATTTCAGGTACTTCTTGTGATCTTTGTGAATAGGTACTGAATAATAGGCGTCTTGGAGGTCGACTGAAGCAAGGAAGGAATTATGCGTGATAAGTTGCGTTGCTGTATGAACATTTTCAATTTTAAAATGCTGATACGGTAGGTACTTGTTAAGATCTGATAGATCTAGAATAAGACGAAGATCACCATTCTTTTTCGGCCTAGAGAAGATATTAGACACAAACTCCCCTTTCTCACTTTGACAGGGTTCAATAACATCTTTCCCCCAAAGCTTCTGTATTTCATTTGACAAGGCTTTTTCTTCCTCTTCACTACATTTGAAGGTGAAAGGGGGATAATTCTGTGAAGGTGGTAACTTCGCACTATCAAACTCAATTTTATATCCTTGAACAGCATTTAGAATGGAGCAATCTGAGGTAATTTCACACCAATTTTCATAAAATTCCTTCAGTCGGCCTCCAACAGTGGGCCTAGAACTAGGGCAAGTAAATGGAGAATTTCTCACCTCATCAGGAATTACTTTGTCCTGTGACCTTGTTTGTGTTGTGCACGTGGCATGTAGGCAGGTTGTTTCTGCTGCCTCTGTTGGTTGTCGAAAGGCGGAGCCTGTCGATCCTGCCACCGGGATCGCTGGCCTAAAAAAGGCATATCAGCATTGTCTGATTGTGGCCGTGTTGCAGTAGCTGGCGCAGCAGTTCTTTTCCATCCAGCTTTGGAATATGTGCTTGTAACTGGGGCAGAAGTGTTGGACTTGCGAGTGCTCTGTCCTGATCCCCGGTTGTAGGGGTGATACTGATGCTGCTGAGCGTGAGATTTACGAGGGCCTTTTATCACCCCTGCAGTGGCCTTCTGCTCCTCGTTGAGCTCTTTTACTTGTTTGCTCAAGTTTCCAAACAGCAAGTCTGTGACTGGCATGGTAGGCTTGCAAAGATGCCTATAACGAGAGTTCAGGTCAGGTTTAATGAACTCCTTCCTCAGACAGTTTATCTCAAAATTGGCGTTGCACAAAAGTGCTAAGGCATCCTGCTGGCTTTCAGTAATTTCCGCTGAGGAAAGCGTATGTACAAAGGCATTTAGCCCACGTGTTAGCGATTTCTGCACTTTTTGCAGTCTCAGATCTTTGGTCTTAGTGTGAGTTGGCAGGTTGTCCCAGATGGCTGGGTTTACTTTTGGAGCATCCAAAAATCTGCAATTACTTGGCAGAGGATACCTCGCAGCTGTGTCTACCAGCACTTTCTGCTCTAGCTGGTGGCTAAGGAGGTATGTTGTCGATTCTGCTATCCCATCATCGACAGGTTCACCGATATCAGTAGAGAGGGCAAACTTTGCTGCAATAGGCGGAACGAACGTTTCATCGTGGAAATCACAGTCCGCTATTTCTCTATCATGACTATCGTCAATCTGACCCGACTCCAACTCGTCTAGGTCTGGGAATCACAATAATCTGGGAGGTCTGGTTGACCACAAATCCCGGTGGGACCCACAGGTGTGACATCAACACGTGGTTGAGATGAGCTAGATTCCCTAGCAGTACTAGTAGGTAAAAATCCCCGCCCGTGGCGATCACTAGCTCTAACCATAACGTCAGTTGAGGAGAGTTTTCCACCCGTGGTGGTAGAGCTTGTAGGACTTGGGACATCATGTCCTCAAGTTTATTCATACGTACAAGAACATCGGAAGATTGATCTGTACTTGCCGATTTCTGTTTAACAGTTTTATTGACAGACCCGTTCGAGCGGGCCTTCGGCTTAGCCGGCTTAGCCGGTTTGTCACTCCGCTCCATCGCAGTGGTAGCGGACTGCGCCTCTGGCTGACCCCCGCCCGTGGCGGCCTGGGAAGAAGTTGCCGATGCGGTGGTACCACCTGTAGTGGTTTTGCCACCGGACGATTTAGACGTCGATTTCTCCATGAAAATAGGCTTTCTATCCACCGAAAAGGTGTTTGATAGAGGCTACAAGGGAAGATTCGTCGAACTATTGAAAAAATAACGCTACTACGAAGATGATTCCGAAGATGTTTGAGGAAAAACACTTCCGAAAACGGGACTCAGTGAGACGCCATTTTGCATGCTGTAACGTAATTGACGCATGCGCAGTAACGGGCTCTCTCATATACGTAATCTCAGACGATATTACGTAGTAAAATATGTCCTTTGGCCCTATGAAAGACTGAACACTGGGGGCAGCATCACCAAAAACTGTAGAGGTCTAGAGTTATCTATGATGGACCTCCATACAAAATCTGAAAGAAATCAGTCAACAAATGTGTCCTCCCGAATGCATGCAACCAAAATATGACATTTGACCCTATAAAAAGTGGAACACTGGGGGCAGTATCAGCAAACACTAAAAGATGTGTAGATTTCACTAAGACACACCTCCATAAAAAATTTGAAAGAAATCCATCAGGAAATGTGGAAGTTAGAGCGCACAATTATAAAAAGACATATGACCTTTGACCCTATAAAGGACAGAACAATGACGGCAGCATCACCAAAAAGTAATGATTATGATTTCATAATGAAATTATGGATTTTATTACAGTCGGTACGAGAGTTACACTTTGCATTTCCTAATGCAATGCACAGTGTACATTGTTTACTCTATTCACTTCTTTTGTTCATGTACAGGAACATAACTTGCAATTTAAATTCAGGAAAATGCATTTTAAAAAATGCTGACTTTTAGTGCACTTTCAGGAATTTGAATTACAAATTATCTGTCTTTACATGTACAAAAGATGAAAAGAATTGAAACGAGTACACATGAAAACCCTGCATCGCATTATGAAATGAATAGTATAACTTTTTTTCTTGTACCGAATGCAATACAAAACATACTTATTTTCACTATGAAAACATAATTAATCATTAGCAAATAACTATGAAAATGTGATTCATTAATTCTCCATTATTTGCTTTGTGAATGAATTCCATCAAATATTTCTCAAGTTATATTAAAAATTGTCAACGGAGAACTAAAGTTGTGGTTGAGTATAGAGGCCTGTGCACATTTATGCACACTTGCAGAGCTGCCAACATTTGATTTCTCAAATCAGGGAGATTTATGCGAGGGCAGCGAGCCGTAATCAACCAAGTGAGCGAAGCGAGGGAGATCTTGTGGGTGGGGTCCAGGGGCCCACATTAGGGCCCCTGGCGTGGGTGCAGGGGGCAGCACCCCCAGGAACTCCTGGCTCTAAGCCACTTTGGCTTTGTTTTAGAACACTATTTTGTAAAATCAGCACTGATTTTCTTATTTACTATATAAATCTATATACCTACCTATTATGCCTGTAGTCTTGACTACGGGACCCCTTCGAGAATTATCACACATGTGTCACAAAATTGTGCGCACCCCCGTAATCCTATTGTCCCCTTTGCCACTCACGCGCGTCAATACGCTACGGCCATCTTCCTCTTTTGCGAGCAACCCCAAGAAGAAACATGTTGCTTGCAAGGAGCGGGGAAGGAGGGAGGGTCATAGGTAGGTATATAGATTTATATAGTAAATAAGAAAATCAGTGCTGATTTTACAAATTTACTGCAATAAATCATATATACCTACCTATTATGCCAGACCAGCGCCAACTCAAAAAACCGGGAGGCATGTTTCGAGCAAAGGAAATAGGATTACACCAAAGACTACAAAGAAGACACAGCGGCCTTCAAGGTGGCTGACGCAAACAAAGCTTCACCTGCGGGAATATCCCTAAGGTAGCAAGAAATGAAGGAATTGGGCGAACGCCAATAAGCAGCCTTCAAAATATCAACAAGCGCCACACCTTGAAACAGAGCCCAAGAAGTGCTGACACTACGAGTATCATGAGCACGAGGCTTACTGTCGGATAAAAGAGCCTCTGTGCCAGCGGCCCTAATAGCTTCAACGATCCATCTAGAAATGGAATCAAGAGAGGCAGGAGAAAAAGGCTCTCTAGTGATCAAGAACAACTGATCATCCTTACGAAAAGACTTAGTCTTATCAATATACCATTTGAGAGCCCTAACAGGACACCAAACTTTGTCCTCACGCACCGAAGAAAGGTCAGAAAGCGGACAAAGAAAAATCTCAACAGGACCGGAGGTAGCTGTCTGATTCTTGGCAACGAAAGAAGCCCTAGGAATCAAACTAACACCTTTTCTCTCCCAGCGAACATGACCAGGAGTAAGACAGAGAGCATGAAGAGTACTGCGCCTCTGCCCAGAGGCAATAGCTACCAAAAAGAGCGTCTTAACCGTAAGATGATGAAGCGAAGCTTCACCTAACGGTTCAAAAGGAGGTTTCGCCAAGGCCTCCAGGACCTTAGGCAGACTCCAAGACGGCACTAACTTAGAAAATGAAGGTCGTTTCAGAAAGAACGAACGAATCAAATCGCTTAGTAGCGGGGAATTGGAAATCCCCGAACCATCCGAAAAACCCGAATGAATGGCCCCGATCGCCGAACGGTAGCCTCGGATAGTAGAAATAGATCTCCCTTTGTCAAACAACGAGATTAAGAAATCCGCAATTGAGCCAATAGGAGCCTTAGAAGGGGTTTGATTTCTCTCTTTGCACCAAAGGAAAAAGACCGAGAGACGGGAATTGTAAATTTCCCTAGTAGAAACCCTACGACTGGACATTAAAAAGTCCGCGGCTCTATCAGAGAGACCCGACTGTCTTGCAGATTCCCTGACAGGGGCCAAACAGTCAAATGAAGAGACTCCGGATTGTGGTGAAGAATCCCCGATAGGGGCTGTAACACCAGATCCGCTCTTAACGGGAGAACTAACGGTTGAGCCCTTAGAAGGCTCATAAGCTCCGGAAACCAATTCCTCCTGGGCCAAAAGGGAGCTATTACAAGCACCCTCGCCCGATCTTCCCTGATTTTCCGCAAGACACGCGGAATCAGTTGGAAGGGAGGAAAGGCGAATCCCTGAAGGTTCTCCCAGCTGAGGGAGAAAGCATCGAGAGCCCATGCTCCCTGATCGCGAACACGGGAGCAATACTTCGGCAGCTGGTGATTTAGTACCGACGCAAATAGATCCACTTCCAGTGGACCTAGGCAAGTGCGAATGCGGCAAAATACCTCCGGATGGAGCATCCATTCCGATGGAAGATACCTGCCCCGGGACAGAAAATCCGCAATGAGGTTTTCCCGACCTGGGATGAAAGAGGCCACGGGTGTGATTGCCATGCGACGACACCACCTCCACAGCTGAGCTGCTAGGGCATTCAGGGCAACCGAACGAGTGCCTCCCTGCCGATTGATATATGCCGCCACGGTAACATTGTCCGTGAGAATCAGAACTGAACGACTGAGAAGTCGACTTCTGAAATGGAGCAAGGTCAGCAGAACTGCCATAAACTCCAGGACATTGATATGAGGAAGAGTCCCAAGATGAGACCAATCCCCCGCAACCGTGCTGCCGTTGCAGTGTCCTCCCCACCCCAACCGAGAGGCGTCCGTCGAAACCGATATCGACGGAAGAGGGACAGAGAAGGACCTGCCTCGCGCGAGAAACACCTCGCTCGTCCAACAAGCGAGAAGAGACTTGATCTCTACTGGTACTGGAATCCAGACCAAAAGAGAGTCTTTTCCCGGCTTGAAGAACCTGAGGAGATGTCTCTGAAAGGGTCTCATGAGGAGCCGGCAGTCCTCTAAAACATCGACTAGACTGGCCAGATAATCTAGAAACTGAAGCCACTGTCTGGCCGAGACTCTTCTGGCCAGCAAGAGCTTGCGAGCCGCAGAGACAATGGTGAGAATCCTGTCTCGACTGGGACGAGCTAACTGATTCCTTATGTCTAACACCGCCCCCAGAAAAACTGGGTTGCGAGTGGGGACTAACTCTGACTTTTCCCAATTTATTAGGAAACCTAAGTCTTGAGTAAGAGAGACTAGCAAACGAGTCTCGTCCAACAAACGATCGCGCGACTCCGCAAGGAGAAGCCAAACGTCCAGGTAACAAAACAACCGCAGGCCGCGACGCCTCAGAAAGGCCGCTAGCACCGCTACAACTTGAGTAAAAACCCGAGGGGCCGGGCGCAGCCCGAAGGGAAGAGCCCGAAACCGGTAAGTCTCCGAGAGGAAGGAGAACCCCAGAAGATCGCGAGATGCGCGATGAATGGGAATGTGAAAGTACGCGTCCTTGAGATCTATCGAGACCGCGTAGTCTTCCCTTTTGATCAACGGCAGAATGGAGGCAAGAGTCTCCATACGAAAATGAACCGGAGGAATAAATTTGTTTATCCTCTTTAGGTTCAGTATCAAACGAAGTTTTCCCGAGCGCTTGGGAATAACAAATATTGGAGAAAGGGAAAGAGACGGCCTGTCTCTTACCCTTTCTATAGCCCTCTTTTCCAAAAGAGACTCGATCTCCTTCGAAGCATGAGACCGAGACAGGGCAGACATGGGAGGTGACCGAATTCTTATAGCCCCTCCGGGGAGCGAGGCGCAAAGATCTATGAAGAATCCGTCTCGCACGACGGAGAGAACAAACCCGTCCCCGGAGATGGCCTCCCAAGCGGGGAGAAACGCATGAAGTCGGCCACCTACCACATTCGGTCGAACCAGCGCTCGGGGAAAAACGTCAAAAACCAGGCTTGGCCTTCTGCGAAGCCATCGCCTTACCACGAGAACCTCTCGAAAAACTCCTGCCACGACTCCCTCTCCCACGAGACGGAGCTGGCTGAGGCTCAGGAGGCGGGACCCTAGACACACGACTGCGTTGGCCCGAAACAGGACCAGCAGGTCTACGCTGAACAGGGGCCCGCGTTGGCTTAGAGCTAGTGTGAAACTGCTTAGTCATATCCGAGATCTGCTTTCGCGCATCGATCTCTCTTTGAAACACCGTAGCGAATTTACCACCAAAAAGCGAAGGACCCCGAGACGGAACATCTCGGAGAAGTTGAGCAATGCCCGACTCTCTAACACCCAGTGCTGAGAGAGCCGAGGTCCTGCGACGGAACGTAGCCGAAGCAGCTGCTGTGGAAAGCTGCGACCACTGCAGACAAAAAAGAGTATGCAGCAAGTCGTCAATAATCAGCTTGTCACCATCGGTAACATTCAACTCCTCCGCCCTGGACCTAAGGTCGGAGAGAAGCCCTTGAAAAGCCGTCAAACGCATCCCTGATCTAATGTGGTTTTCAATATTAGACCAAATCTTATCCTCCGCCCTGAACGCAGCGGAGGTAAGCGGATTAGTCGCCCGCAAGCGACGACCAACCTCTAAAATCTCAGGAGAAAGAATCTTAGCCTTGAAAAAGCTGTCTTGGTCCTGAGAACAAAAGGCAAAAGCCTTACCCCTGACCGCATTAGATCGCTTAACCAACACAGCGGCCTCAATGCGGTCATACTCCAGCTTGAAAGCCTCCTCGAGAGCAATACCCTCAGAGGAGACCTGCTGCTTGAAATTCCAACGCGAAGTCGAACCCTGCGCGCGGGTTGACTGAACTTCAGGGCGATATTTGAACAAAGCAATCGCTTCCACTCCACAGAGATTGAGCGATTGAGACTCCGCCTGCCCAAGCGATTCGGGAACCGAAGCTTGAGAGGACGCATCCAAATCTGGTTCCACCCGAGTGGAATGAGACAAAGGAACGCTAACAAAGGCCTCCGCAGGCGGGTCCCCGCATGGTTGACCAACAGTCTCCTCGCCCGGCGGAGCCCCAAGGGCCGCGGGAGTAGGAGGCACATGCGAATCAGTCTCAGACAAAGAGGAATCAATCACAAAAGGTTGATCAGACTCAAAGCGAGATCCCTGAATAGGGACAGAAGTCAGGGTTGAAGAAGCCGGTACAAAGGACCAACCATGACTCTGAGCAAAAGCCCGCATCATACTGAACATGTCAGCTTGAGAGGAGCTAGCCGGGTCAGCCAGGCCAGACGGGCAAGAGGTCGGCAAAGCCTTGCCTCTTTTCGCCTTCTTCTTGGCCTTTTTCTTGGCTGGCTCGACAATAGTCGTAGCCAAAAGCCTTTTCTTAGAACGCTTAATCGGATTCATTCGGATCCCCGAAGCCTCTTCGGAAACACGAACCGATTCCTCCGCGGAGGGACGTTCACTTCCCATAAAGGGATTGGAGCGCTCATGGCGTAAGCCTAGAGAATCGCCCAAATCACCCATATTGGCTAGGCAAGAAGATGCCGTAGCCATGGGTTGGGAGCTAAAAGCTCCCAGTGCGTGGGCAGACCGAGATGACTCGGTATGTGCCCGATGACTACTAAAGGCATGCGAACCCACTATTGGACCGCTTGAAAGCGGCAATAGGGGAGCACTAGTAGTCACGCACTCAGGTGAAAACACCTGTTGCTCCGAAGAGCGTCCATAATTGTTAGCTCGAGCATTCCCATCAGCTGGCAACTGAGACAGCCCAGAAAGTACTCGTTCCCCCATATGGCGTTTGCCGGGGGCTAGGGTTTGAGAACCCAGACCAACATGGACTAAGCCCGTGGGTTGCCCTGCAGTAGTGGGGCGCGTCTCCCCTAACGGATCAGAGCGAGTGAACGCTACCGTACGGGAAACAACAGCCCCCCCCTCTGGTCTCAGCGACCGGGGGATTGGATTCGAGATATCCAAACCACTAGAATCTGACGCCACCCACCCCGAAACCACAGGCTTCGGAGTTGACAATCCCGATTCAGTTAACGCCACCCGTCCCGAAGCCGCAAGCTCCGAAACTGGCAAACTCTGCAAGGGAACACCACTAGGCAACTTACCTTTAGCCCTCCTCCCTCCCCCGCGTACCGCTGTACTCGGGGGAGTTCTGGAAGGCCGAGTCGTCTTGCTAGACAACTCTTCGGAAGAAGCAGGTCTCCTTGACCCAGCTGCTTCTTCTTCCGAATTCATACCACTGCAATGCAGTAAATAAAACTAAAGTTTATTTGGGAGATACGCACTAAATAAATTTTCACAGCCTAAACCGTAAGAACAAACACCGAACCCGAAGGCTCGGTGACAAACGGAAACACCCGCAAACACGGAAATATCTACGTGGGGCTGACCGTGAAAGAGAAAAATAAATGCCAAGAAAGGGAATCAAAAAATCCCTTGCAATCGGCAAGAGTGACTAATAAAACACAAAGTACTATAATCTAAACGAATATAGGTACCTAAAAGTGCTTTAACTATGCGAAAAAGCGCACCAAAAAGATACTATACGACCTGATTTCAGGAGCGCTGTGACTATACGTCCTAACTCGTCGGGGGCGAGCAAGAAAGAGGAAGATGGCCGTAGCGTATTGACGCGCGTGAGTGGCAAAGGGGACAATAGGATTACGGGGGTGCGCACAATTTTGTGACACATGTGTGATAATTCTCGAAGGGGTCCCGTAGTCAAGACTACAGGCATAATAGGTAGGTATATATGATTTATTGCAGTAAATTTTACAAAATATCTGAATATTTCTACATCAAATTTGGGTATGAATTATTTTTTTTACACTAATCTTTTGTGTTTTGAGTAATATGACTGTATTTTCGCGAGGGCTTAATTTTCCCGAAATCTGCGAGTTGATGTGGGACGCGAATTTAACATCTCGCGAACATAACACCACTTAATGAAGACTGTACAAATTTGCGCGGCGAAAATATGATCAAGAGCATGAGGCCGGACCGCCTCGTTGAGAGCACCAGACCTACCTCCGATCGCAATAATAACGGAAAGCCAAGTTTTTCACTTCATTCATAGCATGCTATAATGCTAGCACTTAATATGTACATAAATTTTACTACATAGAAGTTGGTTAGACACTTCAAAAATTGGCTTGAATTTCACTTTTATTCTAGCTCAAAGCTAAAATCTCATGCCTGAATTCATCCTCCAGTAGAAGAAATTTATATTATTTCATTTAATATGATTATTTATTGGATTCCTGTTGCAATAATTAAGTTTGGGTATCAAATTATTGAATTTCTCTGATTATTATTCCTTCTCAAATATTGCGTAGTCACATGACTATGCTATCGCAATCGCAAACGTGAGTCACATGACTATACGTGTATGAGAAGGAATAATAATCGGAGAAATTCAATAATTTGACCCAAACTTATTATTGCAACAGAAATCCAATAAATAAAATGTCTTCTACTGGAGGATGAATTGAGGCATGAGATTTTAGCTTTGAGCTAGAATAAAAGTGAAATTCAAGCCAATTTTTTTGAAGTGTCTAACCAACTTCTACTTAGTAGAATTTATGTACATATTAAGTGCTAGCACAATTGCATGCAATGAATAAGGTTAAAAATGAGGCTTTCAATTTTGCGATCTGAAGTAGTTCCGGTGTCCTCGACGAAGCCATCCGCACGTCGGCTTCACTTTCTCGCGGGCTCAAACTTGGCGCAGTCATTATAGAACTTTTGTACAGCACGCACTGCACATTGCGTTTCTCCAAAATTTCTTTCGACCCTGGATCCTGTCAGCACTGCGGTTTCTCAGATTTATTTCTCAAACATATCTTCGAAAGTTGAGTTGTAAGAAAAACAGTTATTTGTTCACTAAACATCAACAAAAATACAATTCACAATAAAACATCAAAATCCGGGAGATTTTTACTATGAGTCGGGAGATCGGGAGATAAGGACATTTTCCAGGAGTCTCCTGCAGGATCCGGGAGAGTTGGCAGCTCTGCACATGTGATTCACTGGTTTTTCAATTTTCAATCATGTATGTATATATCATGCAGAGAAAGATTTCAAATCATTCAAAGCAAAAGTGATTTTTTTTTTTTTAGTTTAGTTCACAAATGTATTAATTATAAAAACTATAGTATAATCTCTGAGACTAAGTGATCATAATATAGTTATAGAAATTGTTTGTATTGACTACAGACTCAGCATGTATGTCAAAACTTACTTGTTTGGATGGTCTCATCACAGTCTTTGGAGGTTGCAACATCTCTGCTGGGATCTCAGGTCGGCCAAAGATTAAAGACCTACATTGCTTTCTACACAAGTGAAAACAAGTCTTCATCAAAGTCAGTAGTGTCAGTAGGACTTGGGTGATGAAGGACAAGACAAAAGAACCTGTGCCACTGGTAGGGGGTATAATGTTGGTCTCTGGAGTACAGCTGGGTGTTTCGGGATGACATGGTGTTTGGGCAGATGGTTGAGAAGCTGCCATCTTTGACTTTTCTTTCTTTGCTGATTTGCATGGTGTTTTCTCTTTGGTAGATGGTTGACTGGCTGCCATCTTTGACTTTTCTTTCTCTGCTGATTTGCAAGGTGTTTCATTTAGAGTAGATGGTGGACTGGCTGCCATCTTTGACTTTTCTTTCTTTGCTGATTCACATGGTGTTTCATCTTGAGTTGATGGTTGATTAGCTGTTGTCTTGGCCTCCTTTTTGGCTTTCCATCGGTCTAGAAATCTTTGGATCAACTCCCTCTTGTTGATATCTGGAGGGTTTTGGATAAATCTCCCAATCCTGACCCGCCATTCAGTAAGAGAGACAGGCATGGTTGAGGCTCAAATCACCTTAAGGAAATAAAATAAGACACAGTATCTTTAATCAGACATCTCATCACAGGAGAACAATCTTTCATTTGTACATAAAGCAGAAGGAAAATTGTGAGGTATAAATAAGCCAGTTAATTGATAGCTAGCGCAAATAACTCTATTATTCGCCCGCTTATACGTTCTGGTGGACACACTACTTGTTCAACACTGAAAATCATACTGAAGTGGGCACCATGGTGCACATACCCTGACCACATATAGTCATTTGTACTTGGTTCAAATGTCCTTTATCTGCGCATGAACTGGCTTATTGAAAAAGTTTTGCTGAACTTATAAAGGAAAGAATGTCACCACCCTACCCACACCATTATCATCACTATCATCACTAAATTGTATCCTTCTAAGTGATAAAACATTATACATATACACCTCAGAAACCAAATAGATAATTTTTGTTCTTAAAAGATATATACATGGGTACCTACATAGAATTGCACCCTTCAATCAGAAAGCACAGTTGATAATGATACATACAGGGAAGCATTTCAAAAGTGAATTTACATGTAATTCTTCAGAGAATTGCAATTGTAAAACATGCCCAAATGAATGAACTTGCTCATCAAAATATTTGGAACTCCCATAATACTCTGAATTTCTCAATGTTAGCAGAGACAGCAGTAACCGGGAACAATAAGAATGAGTCTATTTTGCTCAAATTGTAGAAAGGGTACTTGTAGTACTGGGTCTGGTTACAAAAATCTATTAAGGCTAAAATTAGTGTTAACAAGGGGAACGCCTAGTGTTGTCTCGCCTGCATCTTACAATTTACAACATACACTGATCATTACCAGCATGAATAGTTACCAAGTTTTTGACGAGATTTATTATGAATCTGGTGATAATAGTGACGCCTATATAGTCTCGCTCCTCTACGCAGGCGAGACAAAAATGATTTGTGTAAATCTTTTATGTTTCTGAAAACAAGATTTTTAGACATAAAGGAATTTAATAACTATGCTCTCATATTGCACACCTTCAACATGTCTCTAGCCTGGTTTCCTAAAGAAAAAATTGGGGCCTTGTGACTTAAAGATAAAGTTGAGTTCTGGTGATGAGATTGAATTGTGAAAGAAACCATCTCAAAGCAGTTGAGAAAGGTTGATTATAGCAAATAAGAACTGGTGTATGCTGTAAGGTTTTCAAATCACCAAAATTATAAGAAATTGACGCAATCTTGCTGAGAGTCACATGCACTGCACACAGAAACGTGTATATGGGAATACACACAAATTTTTGGGTCTAACATTTCAGCTAGTTCTTGTCATATTTTGAATATGAGAGCATTTGAAGAGCAATCATTTTTTCAGGGACATATTTAGTATGATAATCTTCCAAAATACCATAAAAAGAATGAGAAAGCTCACAATTTATTTTTTACCCCTCCCAGAACTCAAGCTTGCCTTTAAGGCAAGAAGAAAGAAAGAAAAGTGGGGGGGGGGGGGGATGAAACACTTTTCCACTGAACTCTACGACCACTCTCACTCAATATAAATATTTCACTGACAATTTTAATATCCTCTCTCCTCTCTCCCACCTTCTGAAATGTAGTATGGGGGAGAAAGAGTGCAACTAGTCGAAGGCTTAGGAATCAAATGACCGTTCATACCTTATCATATCGATACCTAACAAAGCACATTCTATTGCTACCTGACAAATACTTAAATCCACTAATAAAACTTACCACTTTTGGTATACTTTATAAAATACTTTCTAAAAGTAACCAGCTCTCAATCAAATAGTAAAATGTTGCCAAAACTCAAGAGCGCCATCCAATAGACCGCTTCGGTAATGTATCCAAATTTTATGCATACCTTTCAAAGGTTGTTCTTGACAACCTGAAAGCGTGCCGGAGGCTTGCCGGACATAGCAACAAATAATGTATGCAAACTGGATTCCAAGCATTGAGGCTCATTTATAAAAAGCAGGTTCATGGAATAGCTCGTCACTAGGTGCTCAGAGAATATATGTGCATAAATTTGTACACATTACAGAAGCTGTCTATTGCAAGGATACTCTGATAAAATCTGAATAGCCTTTCACTTGAATTTTTATGTACTCAATGTTGAGGAGATTCATGAATATATATATTGACTCTCAAACTTCTGACACTACTATTGGCCTTACCCCAAAAGCATGATTATATGTGATGTATTTGTGATATTTTCATTGAACTTTGGCCAAAGCAAAAGTAATGCACAAGGGTGTATAGCTCGTCCGCAATGAGCCGAATATTTGTAGCACCATAGGAAAGCACATAGCGATGGACCCCAACAGGAGTGGCTGGGGCAGACTTCGGTCTACATGTATGTAGGAGAGGGATTCCGCAAAGCCAGACGTAGTCTCAGTGGAGCATACCCCCGAACGAAATAGACTGATATTTTTGTCTACTCACACATGTGCAACAATCACAAAGAAAAGTCTCACAAACCTTAGATTTTCTTCCATTCCATAGTACAAAAAATCCTGCCGACTATGCCACTGACAGGGGATCCAAAGTACAAACAGGAATGACCAGAATTCAGAGAAGGGATCGAGGACAAAACACCTTTAATCTGGCGACAACAACATCTGAACCACGATACAATGTCACAGAAAAGTCTCCATCTTTTTCTGGCCCGTCCGATCCCGATCACAATCACGATAATAACAATCCCTACTCTGTGAATACATGTGAATAGCAGCTACATACACACATACACACACAATTTATATGCAAAGCATATTTTTCAACATACTGTACATATGAATAGTAGCCACATACACACACACACATATGCATATACACACAAATCATATGCAAAGCATTTTCTTCAACATACATTACATGTGAAAAGCAGCCATATGTACCTCCAGTGAGCATTAGAACCTTTAACTGATGGTTACCGACCATGACCAGTTTTTTATGGTTACTTTTAAGTGACCATAGCAACAAAATTTTGATCATGTGAGACTGAAACCACATGATGGCAAACAACTGAGAAGTAAACTACCTAAATTTCACATTTTGCATTGATTGAGTGTTCCATCAGTTACATTGAACAAAGTTTTAGAACTAGATGGAATATTTCATTAGTGGATATGTATATATATTTAATAAGTCTGCTCTTAACAGATCTGTAGACATCCTTCGGGGGAAGGGGAGGTGTAGGAGATAACGTCACTTAGGAATATCGGTTGCCACGGTGTAAGGAGCGCCCCCCCCCCCCCTGCTCCCACGAAATCTTACCCAACCAAACCAACCAAAATTTCCTTCTAAATATTTCCACTATGGTATTAATACATATAGGATATTTGTAAGAATTTTATCCCAGGTGTGGAAAATTAGTACATAATACAGTAGGGGTTTTGTTAATAGGCAACCTGATGGACTGAAGTCATCCTCAGATTGCTTTCTTTGATGTGCAGAGTGAGCATAGTTGTAGCCTTTGTTTAGTATAACCAGGCAAGCAAACAACCTGTATTATTTCCTAATAGCCTAGCCAGGCAATCTATAGGTTTGGAATGTGTATAGTCTTTATGGACAGCTGTTGTGTCTATTGTACTTTGTACCATTTGAATACTTTCACTGGGTGTGTAAGCAAGGTAGCAAGGCTCAGGGCAGTCTTGATTTAGTTGCCAGACGAGTAGGACCATATTGAGGGTTCTGTCTCTGCAGCAGGTTTTACAGCCGGCATGAGTAGGCGCGGCCAGCAGCCGCCGCAGCTTTACTGTTAGCAGCCAGCACTATAGGGGCAGCCAGCAGCAGCCGTTTCAGTGCCAGGTTGAGGTTCTCTCTCCTCAAGGCCGAATTGTAAGTTCTTTTGCATAAGTGATAATTATTTTATATCACCCTTCCAATACCAAATGACAATTGTATTAGTTTTCCTACAGGTATTTTCAATCACTTTCCATTTGTAAATGTCACATTAATTATTCAATGTCATTGAATTATATCAGTTAATGTACTGATCATATTAGATTATTTGCAGCTATATTAAAGTCAGTATAGTAGGTAATGGCTCATAGCACAGGTTGAAGTGCTGACTTAGATAGAATCACTATTGGTGATTATTATAGGGTAATTTTAGTCAAGGACATTTGAATTAGAAGGAATTATAATTATCAGTTTAATATATTTGAATTTGAAGTGTATATGGTAGGCCATATAGTTTTGGAATGGTCATTCTCTTTAGACGGCGGTTACTCCAGGGTCGTCCCCTTGATCGTTGTCAGTATCGTTGATGTCATGGAACTGGGCAGGGCCATATTCATGGATTATCACTTCTTCACGGTCCTGTTCACCATCATGATCACGTCCCTTCAAGCGACTTCGGGTCTAGACAGAGACATATCTTCAGGGTTACGGTTTAGACAGCTTCATTTCTCACCGAGAGGTCTTCCTTCCCATTTCTTCACGTCTGGACACTGGTAGTCTACACCGGGTGTCGTCGCGACATATTTCCTTTAGTTAGTCGTCCTTCGACAGACCATCTTTCCCAGCATCATGTTATGTAATACGTTTTTCTTCTTCAATTCATCCATTGATAGACTTTGAACTGTAATGAACTGTCGGATGTTTCCTTAATTATATTTTATTTCATTGAGAAACTCATTAAGTATATATTTTCGAATTATATAACTTCCAGAAGTATTTTATGTAATTATAATAAAGACATACTGTACCAATTATACTGAATTTGTTCCTGGTAATTTATTGGGTGGCTAAATAGCCCGTAGATTTAACAAAGTCAATGTAACTTTTACAATATTACTCCCGTCTCCCCTCGCACTGGGGTGTCGGGAGGGTAGTAAGGAAAAGTCAATCCGTCGGTCCTCCCAAAACCCATATAAGGGGGCCATAATCCCCCTGAAAAAAAAATGACAATAAATTCATTCTTTGCTCATTTTTGTATTCTTTAGAAGGGACGCTAATTATGCATGTTATGTTTTCATGGCCTTAATTTCTCTGAGTATTATCCCACAGAAACATAGCAAAATCAAAAATTGCTACCTCTCGCTCTATGCATGGATATAGTACTACTCGAACGTAATTATATCCATATCATTTAGTCTTCATCAAGATGAACATGCATTTTCTTCAGAACTCATGCAAGATTTGGATAAATAACACATACATTTTGCAAATACTTCTTGGTTAAAAAAAAATATAACACTTTACGCGACTTTTTATTATTCACTTAATTATTGTGACAAATATACGGTACATATACAGTGATTAATCATAAACAGAGCTAGCGCCCGCGGATGTCCACGGGCTGCTTCTGCTAGTTAATCTATATATTAATAGTCAAAACCGTCGCGGGGGGTCTTTTTTGTGGTTGTAAAAACTAAGCCGGAGTCAAATCGATTGGTTAGCCGGTGTTCGATCGAAGACATCGAATCCCGAATACGTTTTGGCAAATTCGGTGCATCGATTTGTAGTCCGCCAGATTTTTGACTACCGTAGCCACCATGAAAAAAGCAAATAAAAAAAGAAACTCCGTAACGTACAGCATATATACTAGCAGAGAACGTGAAGGCGACTTCAAAGTTCAAACTGTTGGCTAACTTTCGCTAATTCGCTCGCGGAGGACGTCGCGCTTTACCTGTGCTTTCTCTATGAAAAAATTGTTTTGTCGTTACGAACTGAAGTTTACGATAATATTCTTGACTCTCTCTGCATTGTCAATTTGACAATTGTATAATTGAACATGATAAATACGGGCATGAGTACGAGTGTTCCTACTTAATTCGCAATAACTAATATCACACTCTCATCAAATTGGCAATTACTTCTGAATGATCTATATCTGAAGCTGAATGAAGTCGAGTCATGAGCAACGAAAAGTTTATTTCGTATTGTTTTTTTTTTGCATCAAACAAACGTGTTCCATTCAGCTCTCCAAAGACAAAGTAAGATTATTAATTCTTTGAATTTGAATCATTGTCGGGTGTGTCGACAATGAGCATCGCTTTGTGCGACACTGTCTAGAGTGATATTTTGGCTAGCCATACAGACTAGAAACTTAAGATTTTGGCTCGTCCGCTGTGATTTTTACTAGCCATTGGCTAGCGGGCTATCGTTAATGTCGAGCAGCGAGAGCCCATACATATGCCCGCGATGCCAGCGGACCGGTCACCGGTGCATGGTGCATGCACTGCGTGCAACTGTGTGCAACTCTGTTTTCACCGCCCATCTTTTATCGATGCACCGGTATTCGATTGAATCAAAGCCGTCGAATCCCGGTTTATGAAATATTCGATATGACACAGGCTTAGGGAGACCATCCAAATTCATCGACCATTCAGAATGCATCCGGAATGGGGTCATCAAGCATTCCAGAATGGGTCGGGAATATCCCCATTCTAGTCGCGTTCTCAAATTTCCGGCCGATCGGCGTCTTTTGTGTTGCCGAACAAAGGGGCATTCTGAAAGCATTCTGGAAGCATTCTGGGAGCATTCTGGAAATGTCCCTTTGTTGTCGACATGGCATGGTCCCAGAATGCGATGATTAAAAATCATGAACGGGACAGCCAAGGATGCGCAGCGCGATCGAAGGTGCTTCATTTATTGCGATATCGATCATGCCGGCATGATACATGTATAATCTCATTTCAAAGTATTTCCCTTTCTTTGACTGTAAGGCTCGGAAGAATTATTTTTGAAGATTCATGTTGATGCCATATACTATAGTGAATTCGCTTTATTTATGAATATTGTAAGCGACGGTCACCAGATAAGATACAGCGTCGACCGTTAGATGAAAAAGGAATACGATTTCCAGATTGAACGAAGTGATGATCGCCGGGTGAAAAAAATGCGCTTTATTTCTTCCGATATTAGGACGCAACAAATAGCTGATTTTTGTTTTTAATGACATGTATGGATCGCAAGAATTATGCAGAAGTTTAATGGTGAAAGAAATTGAAGCTCATCATATGAAATAAAGTAATGATCGTCAGATGAAATTAAATTACACTCGCTAGATGATACAGATTTGGACGATTGTCCAATGAAATAATATTAATATTACTACAGTATAGACAGATGAAATAAATGACGGCCGATATATATTTTTGTTGCCCTTAAATAAATTCACTGATGAGAATGATCAATACATGGAAAATGCACGATATGATTGATAATATTAACAAATGATAATCAGTTTTGAGCGCCAAATGCGCTTTATATTTCTTCCGATATCACTACGCAACAAATAGCTGATTTTTGTTTTTAATGACATGTGTGGATCGCAAGAATTATGCGGAAGTTTAAATGGTGAAAGAAATTGAAGCTCATCATATGAAATAAAGTAATGATCGTCAGATGAAATTAAATTGCACTCGCTAGATGATACAGATTTGGACGATTGTCCAATGAAATAATATTAATATTACTACAGTATAGACAGATGAAATAAATGACGGCCGATATATATTTTTGTTGCCCTTAAATAAATTCACTGATGAGAATGATCAATACATGGAAAATGCACGATATGATTGATAATATTAACAAATGATAATCAGTTTTGAGCGCCAAATGCGCTTTATATTTCTTCCGATATTAAGACGGCAATGCATTTTTAAGGAACTGTATGGATCGCAAGAATTATTGCGGAAGTTTAACGTATGTATATATTTTGTTGCCCTTAAATAACTACAATGATGAGAATCAGTGAAGTTATGTGTATATAACCTTTTTTCCTGTTTATACTTTATTTATGGTGACAACCCGTCTATTTATAATGAAACAATGTAAACGAAAGACGCCAGAATAGAGCGGCGACCGCGAGGTGAAAGAGGAGATCACCAGATAAAATAATGAAAAAAGTGAAAAGGATAAAAGTAACCAACGATTTACTCCTTTACCATTCACCATGGTCACGATATTCATTTCTTTTTGCCCAGATGTTTTTCGTCGTATAGGCCTATGATATATGCAACTGTTTTTTCTGAAGGTTCATATTTGGAAAAAAAGGTGGTTTATAATTATAGTCCGAAATATGAAATAGAGTTAATTCTTTTGAAGGTTCATACTTTCCCCGAATCTTTTATATTTTTAGCACACCGCTTGAGCGTAAGATAAGAGGGCAAACACTGTGAGAGCGGAATAGAAACATGGAGAGGAGAGAAATAAAATGGAATCGTGTCAACGTGACAGATAGAAAGAATAAAATGACAAATTAAAGAGAAACATCGGAAAAGTTGAATGAAAAGCTGACAGAATAAAAGCCATAAGAAAAGGGTGATTATTCTTGATAAAAACAAAGAATAACATAAGGAAACACGATAGAGTTTTTAGCACCCTTAAAATTGTAAGAGGCATCGGCTATCAACAAATTCCAAAAAAGTAAATGAATTAACTCAACTCATTTTAACGATATTTCTCTCCTTGCTTTTGCATGATCCCCTCTTTCTGAGCTCATTTTACCCTTTTTCTATAGCTCCATCAATCCGTCAATACAACGCGACTTGTAACTCCCCCCCCCCCCCCCCCCTCTCTTTACTTTTTACAAATTATTTCGGGAAAAGGCTTGTTTGATCTACCCGCGCGCGCGCATACTAAAAATAACCGCAGTGATATCAACAACCTGCCAGACAATGGCTCCCAAGAGTCTCTCAATGTCATTGACCCAGTTAATGATTTATGACCTGCTGTGATTTTTTGTTTTTCATGCTAGCCTATGCGATATGCGCCGGGCTTTCTGGTAAGTATACTAATTGCGTTACGTAAACTATGGAGACAATACGGACAATGGGCGAGGGCGTTAGCCCAAGCGAGTATCATCGCTGGTGAACTCATCATTATTCATATATTTTTTAAATATCGAATGTGAGAGGAGGGTATGCCATGCATGATTCATAAACTAGCCTTATTTGGTGATCGACCTCCTTTTATTCAACCAATCAAATATTTTCAAGTTCCGATTTTTTCCGTCTTGTACTTGTAGTACAAAATTCAAAATACGCTACAACGCCCTAATTTGTTGGAGACTTGGAGTTGCTTAATATAGTCTGTATGCAAGTATGTAATAATTTACTCCACTGTTGCTGTATCGAAGTTTGTATCCAGTATCACATCTTATTTTTAACTAATCATAATAACGCATTATTCTAGACTACGGTACATTCTTTCCAACTGGTTGTTGTGGTGTATGGGTGTAGGTTGGCTAATAAAAATACACTTTATTTTGTGACATATTGCCTGTACATATGTTCATTATTCCCAGTACGTATTCTTTGTATTTTTCTTATGCCAGATATTGCCGTTTTATTTATGATCTCTTCCATGCCCACAGGAGAGGCCGTCAGAAATAAAATCATTGTCAATGTCATTGTACCGCATGCGTGCGCCTCTAATCCAGCTATCGTGGAAGTTATACTTATAAACTCAGCCCCGGGACGTTTTGAGGGAAACCACTGCTATTCCGTGCGTCTCACAATTTACATGGGCAAATGACAATGTATAGTTGTATCGTAGGGACTATTTTTTCAATCAAAGTATCATATATGTCATGCCACTTACCTAAACAGACCTTCCGCAGATCAGCTCTTCCTCAGAAATGTATAGAATCAATAAAATGTCACCTTTTTTCACTCAATTGTAATCCTCCCTCTCGTCTCTCTCGAGCGAGAATTCGAACGTATGTAAAAAAAAATATACGGACGCGCATGCGTATTGCAAACTATACATCGGCCTCCGAACAATTTCAGTACAGGATCCGAGAAATTAATAGGCTTTTTATATCATTCTCGTCGAAAAGAAAGACGACAGTTATCCGGACAGTATTGTAATTACCTAAAGCATCTTCAAATGAAGTTATGTCATATTTCATGGTATAATTTTGACATACGAGCTTGGATTTATGAGGCATCCAACCTTTCTAATGACTGCTGATCGCAGCCCGAACGCATAGCGTTCGGGCTGCCGCAGTAAAGCGGACCCAGGTTTGGGCTACTGCCGGCCTTCGCCGATTGCCCGTCTCCATAACGCGATCAGTATACTTCATTACTTGCCAGAAAGCCCGACGCATATCGGACAGACTATTTTCATGCTACTGTAGAAAGAAATTCAGCAGCATATCTCCCCTCCCATCCTCCCACCCCCCTCCAAATAAAAGATAAATACGAAGACGATCTCTGTAGCCTAGTCACTGAGTTGAGGGGCACTTGCATCCTTTTTTTTGGGGGGGGGGGGTCCTCAGAAAATTTAATGCGAATGTAGGAAGTCACAGAAAGGGGTGGATGTTTGATTTTTGTTTTGACTTTCCCTTCACTTTCCCTCTTTCCCGGTCGCTAGAGCTATATAATATAATGATAATGAGTGAAATTTTATGATAATTATGATATCAAATGAATCATACAAAAAATTAAAAATTAAAAAATATTCTGCTTGACATTTGTGTTAAGAACTTATAAATATGGCCATTGAATTTCGGCGAAATAATATCACAATATCAAATTCCATTGAAAGAGAAAAGAACCAAACAAATACGAAATCACCCCTCTCAAGAATTGACAAGCTTATTTCACAGACGTATTTTTATGTTTCCATAATTTCATCATTTTCTCTGCATCACTGGAATCACGCGGCAGCAGCCCGAATGCGTATAGTGTTCCAATTCCGGGGCCACCTGTCATCATGACTGTAAACCATTTTCAAACATCGTTGATGAAATTCACAAACACACAAATTTACATCGACACAGAATGATCAAAAGTAATAACATGTTGTGCAAGTTTTGTAAGTCGTTTAAAATATGATACGTCACTGATTTGTTTTCAGAATCATGTTATTTTTCCCCAAAATAATATTAGACGGGTTCGCGTGTTTTTCATTTGCTTTCCGAAGTATGTCCGCGATCACTTCAAAGAGGCATCGATCGATATCGCGGCGCGCGCGGCATGAGAAAGACAGATCAGCGATCGGCCGCGCCGGCTGCGCTGGCTGAATAGCTCTTCCTTGCTGTACTGTGAACAATAGCGTGTTCTGGATTGAGCGGCGCATTCTCGGAGCATTCCGGAACATACCCATTCTGACACAATTCTAACACCATTCTGACCCCATTCCGGATGTAATCCTCCATAGCGGGGAGTTAAGTACCGCATTCTAAACGCAGGCCAGAATGGGGATGAGCAAGACAATGGATTTTTAGGGGACCATTCCGGATGCATTCTGAATGGTCGATGAATTTGGATGGTCTCCCTTAGTAAAAACTCTTTTTCCCCGCCGTGTCCGCCCTCGCCGTTGTGGGGGAACGCTGGCATAATTCCACGGCCCGTGTCTCCCGTAGTCCGCGTGCCACGCCGACCCCGTCGTCGCCGTCGACGTCCCTAAACGTGATTTGGGGATTTGGGGGAACAGGCAGGCCAAAGAAACGGCTGCTTTCCGTGTGGATCCCTTGCACGACGGCGATGTCGTCAATCGTGCACCCTCCCTCATGACCAATCACAGGCACGCCATGTCGAGTGACAAACAACCTTGTTCACGATGGGTATCAACTTGCTTGGGCGACCCATACATGAACAAGGGGTAACCCCCGTATGAAAATAATTATGGCATGGGTATGTCCTTTAGTGTCCCAGGCTCAATAGAGCTCTGTGGTTACTATGTATGTATGGAGGTGACATTATTCAGACTTTAAATTGTTAGAAACTGTCTTTATGGACTTCCTTTGTCCTATTTTATCTGTAGTTAGTTAACAACTGATGAAATTCTTCTCTTTTAAGCCGGTGGACTCCATCACGGCGGCGCTGCATTGTGAGCTGAGCACTACCAGCACTGCAGCCTTGACTGCCTGATATGAATGAATTCCAGGGCAGGGGAGGAGACAAAGGAGAGACCAACTGCCTAATGAGCTGCTTATCTTGAGATATCCAAGGTTGACTTTGGAAGTGAGTGACATTGTTGGGAACAAAAATGTGGCAGTGTATAGTATTTGTGGACTTTGTTTGTCCCAATTTTCTCTGTAATTAGTTAAAAACTGATGACATTGCAGGGCCCTCAGGGAGAACAGTATATAATACTGATGAGGCTACCCTGGGTAAACAAGATTTTTTATTATTATTAGTAGTAGTATTATTATTATTATTATTAGCTTAACTGCGGATTAGGGGGAATTTCTGTGCTTAAAAACTCGTATATACGGGGAAACGGAAATTAGGGGGAAAATATCGTTTCTCCCTAACGTTTTGGATAGCACAATTGATATGATCCCAGCTGTTTAGGAGTCCATCAACGCCCTCAACGGCATGCCGATGCCTAACGGTACGTAAATATTGGACTGAACCATAATTTTTTTTTTTTTTTTTTTTTTTTATCCTTCGGATAATTTTACATCGTTATATCATGCGTTGTGTAAAAGTGGACTCTAAGGGGAAAAGGCAAATCAAGCAAATGTTAATTAACTTGGAATAATATCTCTATTATCTCTTCACTAACATATCTGAGGATGTTTTCTTCTACTATCTGGAGATTTTCACTTTCATTGGTGGATTTTTAAAGTTTTTGGAAATGTAAATTGACCAGGTTTTAACATATTTCCCCCTTTAACCCATTATAACCTATAAGGGGAATAATAACATATTTCCCCCTTTAAAGGCACAATTTAACAATGTTCTATTTTTTTTTAAATGTGAGCAGTTGATAATTTATTCATGTCATCTTATGCGGTATGGCGTAAAACCCTCACAGTGCAAAAATCACAGGATGATAAAACGGTATAGGTGTAATACAAAGATTAATTTCCTCTGGCAAGGTCCATTAGTTAAAAGCGTGTCCCACAAGCTTTTATCTTTTCACAGAGATTACTCAAACATGAATGGATTTCGTTTCTGACCCAATGCAAACATGCCTAGATGCATTAATCATTGCAACTTGAGAATTATTTTAATCCTCCCACCACAATGTTAAACAGTGCCTTTAACCCATTATAACCTTAAGGGGAAATATTGTGGATTCTCCATAAGCTGCAGTTGTGCTTAAAAAAACGTAAAGGGGAAGCCAAAAATAGTTATATTGGTCAGTTTATCTTTTAAGTTAGATTACAAGTCATAGGCCTTTAGTTTATTTGCACATGATATCATTTAATCGAAAAATGAAGTTATTGGGTCTTCTGTTTGACCACCATGTGACCACCATGAATTTTCCCCTTAAGTTACAGTTTTGGACGATTCCCCTTAATCCGCAGATAGTGTTGTTGTTATTATTATTATTATTATTATTTATTATTTATTATTTATTTTTATTATTATTATTATTATTTCTACAAAGCAGGTACCAGCACTCTGAGCTGAGGCTTAGCTGTAAGGGTGGGCTGGCTGAACTCCGGGGGAGGAGTCCGGTAGTAAATGCCTTACTGAGCTGCTTATTTCAAGATTAGAAATAGTTTACTTATCATACTTTTTTTTTAAATACTACAATTAAAATTTGATGATAAAATTCATCTCACTGTATATCTGAGTAGATTCTACATCCATTTGAATTCTAAAATGGAAGTAAATGCCTCACTGGGTTGCTTATTTCAAGATTGGAAACAGTTTAGGCCTGAATATCGTCCTTTTTTTCATTTGATGGTAAATTAAAGTCATCATACCGTATTAGAGTAGATTCTAGATACATTTTATTACCGGTACTCTAAAAAAAAATCATTCCGGAATCTGCTCAGCGAGAGCAGAGTCAGTTTTTAAAGTATGTGTGTTTTAAAACCAGACGTGCTGATGAAAATTGGCCACAATATTCACTCTTTCAATTCCAGTTGCTAGGGGCATTAATTCGTGGAAGAATTAATAGAGTATGCTGGAGTCATGGGCGTAGATAGCGGGATGGGGGAGGGGGAGGGGTTTGGTGGTGGTCATTTGGGGGTATGTGAAGGTATTAATTTCATTGTAGAAAAATTGGGATCACTGGAGTCATGTTCGTAGACTCTGTAGCATGGGGGGGGGGGGGGATGGGGGAAATGTGAATGTACCAATAATTTTATTTTTATTGTAGAAAATATGGAATCACTGGAGTCATGGGCGTAAAAAGTGGAGGGGGAATAGGGGGATATGTCAGTGCATTAATTAACAGTTTATATTCATTGTAGAAAAAATGAAATCACCCCCAAAGAATTGAAACCTTTCTATACGCCACTGGCTGGAGTATTATAGAGGGAGGGGAGGGGGCATGATAGGACCTGCACTCACCATCCATAATTATCCGCAGATAGGCCTATTAAGTGGTGGATTCACAATTAACTCTTATTTTTATCTGGGGTTTCAATTATTGCAGGGGCAGGTGCTTAGAAACATTTGTATTAAGCGCATTATAAATGCAATGTATTATTATTATTATTATTAAATTGGATTATGAATTTTGCAAATCATGTTTCATTACAAAAACATGTAACGGATACGGCACGGTAGAATTTCATATGTTTAGGCATCAGGCAACTTCATTCACGTTTCTCCCGGGGTGATATTTTAGGAACAGGGTGGGAAATAACAGGGAAATAACAGGTAAAAATTTGCTTCAATAAACACACAAACATTAAACAATCTTCATGGAAGCTAAAAGGCATTAGCTCATATAACAAAAGATTAATTTCACATTATTATTGGCCTAGATTTTCATGTGGAAACAATTTTTAAATAAATATAAATTATTTCCTACATAAAAAACAGTATATGCAATCTCTCTCATCAGCAAAAGTGTATTATACATAATCACCACTATATATAAGACATAAAAATGATAAATTATTTTAGCCCAAAGAACAAATTTAAAAAAAAACAACAGACTTTTAACTTTAAAAAAAAGTATGTGACATATTCTATAGTAAAAATATCATATTGTATAATCTTAAACTTACTGTCCTCTTCATACTGTCATGTATTATTCTCTTTAAACTAATAAAGCAGTACTAAAAGAATATAAGATAGATACCAGAGAAACTAAAAATATAATAATTATTTGTCTTTTTAATTTAAATATACATGATATTAATGTACATGTACACGTATTGACCCATCATTTGGTTGAATATTTCACCAATGTACAATCCTAAAGTTGTGCGAAAACATAGTTTGAATATGATTATTTGGTAACAAAAACATTGCAATGTTTATCCAATTCAATACAAGTTTAATAAACAACAATTTAAAACAGTTTAATTTCTAACTACATGTATTTTTTTGCTGCTAGTATCAATAATTAACGATATCACCTCTGCTTTTATAATGTAAATAACATTTTGCCACTTGAGGATATAACTGACTACAAAATCCACTGATTTATAAGCATTGGTACTGAGATATACATTACTAGGCCTTAGTTGTTCATTTAATCAGCTGTTTTTGCGCCCTTTTCTGTCTTTTACTCTCTTCTCCTTTTCCCTCTCTTTCTTTCTTCTTTCTTTCAACTCACTCTCTCTCTCTCTCACACTCTCTCACACTCTCTCAGCTTTTCTCCTTCTCGCTCTTTTTCATACATGTCTAGTCTTTTTCTTTACCTTTCATGCACATACTTTTCTCTCTTTTTTCCTGTACATTGTGCATATCTACTGTATATGGTAACTGGTGTGCCTTTTTCATGTTTGAAGAACACAGATCTGAATAAATATTGTCATACTTGACAAAGGCTTACTGCCGAAAATTTGTAATATAATTTCTTCTATGCAAGCCATAAATCCATCATAAATTTATCATATCCTTCTCAAAATGAAAAAAAAAATGCATTTGTTTGAAATAAAATGGCTACCTTTTCCTTCCTGGAGCGCTAACAATGATAAAAGCACCAAAGGTATAAAGTATGCAGCCCCCCACTTTTTCCAGTAAACACGTGCAAATGTACGGCAGTGCAAAATGTGGTTATACACGAAGCCCCCCCCCCATTAAGCCCCTCCACTTTCCAAGACGTACCACGGCCCCTGCTTTAAAAATGAACAGAAAACGACCTGCTTACTATCATGAAAAAATAACAAGGTTTAAAATATGCCACAGATAACATGTAGATTCCATCAAATGTGGAAATCCCTGAATGTCTAGATGCATTTTCTATGATAAAACCTTTCTCTAATTTACTCCTTAATATCATGGCAATGATAAGTTGAATTTATATTGAATTATTTGTCACGGCTTCGCTTTCTGAAATTGGATGAAGACCCTCTATTTTTCCATAGAAAAATATGTGTTATCCTGATGGTACAATTAACAAGATATAGTACATCGATATCACTCAAACTGTCCATTACTAATCAGAAAAGTTAACAGAGCAAAAACAAACTGCAGAACAACCTAGCAACATGATAAAGAGTGTCCCACACGAAAGGGGGTGGGGGAGGGTCAACAACTCTATACAAACCCTCTCTGAAGATTGCAATCGCGGAAGGTCTGATGGATGCAGAACTGGTCTAAACATTGACGTAAATGTAAAGGGTATGGCTGTGTAAATTCCTAGGCCATGACACCTGTTGATGATATGATCCTATTGCTCTTTTGGCAATATGTATTAATGGGATATGCTACCAGGCGGCCGTTGGGAAAGTCAGGATTGCGTAAGCCCCATTCACTCGTACACAAAGTTTGTGCGTCAAACGTGTCCGTCGGACTGCTGGGATTACATTTCGGACTGCACGAAGCCGACTGAATCTCACACAGGAGCTCGAGCAACAGGCGGAGCGTGCATCATGTGCGGCGACCAGTCTTTCCGGAGTTTGCGCCCCACGGGGAAACGGCATAATCAGGTAACAATCACAGTGCCCTCTCGCGGCATAAAAACCTCCGCAATCTGCAGTTGAGTATCCCTTTAATGCACACGCTTCCATGCTGAGGGTAGCAAATCCCAGCCAAGAATATGCTTTAACTACATTGTTGCGATCTGTTCTTGAAACAGAAATGGGCAACCTCATTTGAAAAAAATCTCGACTAACTGAAAGCTGCTCACATGGGGAATTAAAGGGATACACCACCAGACTACCGTTGGAAAAGTCAGGATTGCGTAAGCCCCATTCACTCGTACACAAAGTTTGTGCGTCAAACGTGTCTGTCGGACTGCTGGGATTACATTTCGGACTGCACTAAGCTGACCGAATCTCACACGACACCTCGAGCTCAGGCGGAGCGTGCAAGTTGCGCGGCGACCAGTCTGTCCAGGTTTGTGCCCCGCGGGGCAACGGCATGATCAGTTAACGATCACGGTGCCCTCTCATGGCATTAAAACGTCCACAATCTGCGGTTGAGTATCCCTTTAAAAAGTTGCCAATTTTGTGTTTGATTGGTTACAACTTTAAGAATTTATAACTTTGTTTTCCTTCCGGGATTTCCCTCAAATGTTCAGAGATCTGTTCCTCTCATTAAAAAAACCCACGAGATAACAAACTGAACCTCCCCATCAATAGCTTACCAAATTGAGATGAAAATATAAATTTCTTGATGGAGGAAGCATATTTGAATAATAAGCAATATAATATTATTTTCCATACTTAATTTGTTTCACTTGGATATCTAGATAGGAAAATATGAATTCTAATTTATTAGTGACAGAAGCATAATTGTAAAGTATGTAAATTGCAAGCCCCAAATATGTCTATCATACTTTTATTTGTTTCACTTGGATATCTAGATATATATTCATAGGAAAATATGAATTCTAATTTATTAGTGACAGAAGCACAATTGTAAAGTATGTAAATTGCAAGCCCCAAATGTGTCTATCATGTTTATTAAAATTATAAAGTTGATTTTGCAAATATTTCATATTGTAGATGACAATTCATGAAAATATGAATCTTATCTTAATGTTAATTACATTCAGGATATTAATCTGCCAGTTTGTTCCTCAGGTTTCAATGAGATCAGAAAATGCTATATAAGAGAAAATATTAGTTTTCTTACACAAAATATACCAATTTGCATTGTAGGTCTAGACAAATTTTACAAATTCACCAGATTCAATCGTTGAGACATATTCATATAGTGTTTAGATCAGCACACCAAAATAACTTCAGTAAATACTTTTTTGCAATTAATGATGGGAGAAGGTATAATGCCTACTGATCTCATGTACAAAATTTTAATATAATCTCCTACTCACAAACCAATTATACAGTCACAGAAAAACAAATATAAGTGCCAACTACACAGCACCACTGCGTACAAGTATACCCGTAGTTTTGATGCAGCATTATATCCCATAAGCCCTCTCTGAGCACAAGAGAGCCAGATAAACATAACGAAGTTAGTACCCTATTGCCATAGTCCTGTGTAGTACATTCATTCACTATACACATGTACATGTATGTCCAGATCAATCTACAAAGTATGAGTGTTATAGGCCTGTTCTTTGATACATTTGTTTCACCATACACTCATACATGTACTTTGTTTACCTCAACTGCCTTAGTGACATCAAAGTGTACCAAACACCTAAAAAAATTAATTTTCTATATGGAACGAACTTTGCCTGCCGTCACTCTTTGCATGATCGGCAGCAAGCAAAACGCAGCATAGTTGTTCCTTACCTATTTTGGTACAATATCTGCTTACCAATCAGATCCAATGAAACTGTATTACGCCACGACTGGTGACAGTACGCTATGGCCCGTATTCTGATAGCAGGTTTAATTTAACCTCAGACTAAAGTTAATCCTAGGTTTTAAACTAAACTACACTTAAACCTCACCTCCGGTCTATAAAAAAATATAAAAATGGGGAACTTATGTTAAAGTTTTGTTTTATACATTTTCAACATGTTAAAAGTATTTTTATCAGAGCATCATCATCATTACCGTGGGGCGGGGGTGGTCCACCCATGCAGCTCAGCCCCTCCCCTGGTTAATATTGCCACTAAACCGATGTATTGGCAATGGGGAACGCTGACCATTTTTTTGAAACATGGAAATCTAATTATATGGTGCACACTGATGCCCTGAGGCCCATCATGCCCGAAGCATTTTTTTCTAGTGGAGCAAGCTGAGGAAAGGGCGTCCCCTTCTAACATAAGTGTTATTTTTTAAACAAAGAAATCTCATGGGGTGCACACTTTATAGTTGAATTTTCATTAAAAGTAACAAAAGATAAGATTCTGACAACAAAAGATTCTGACCGATAAAAATGAAATTGTTTCAATTAGGCCCTACAACCTTCTTGGGAGGGGGGCGTTTCCATTTTTTTTGTGAGGGTTGTCAGGTGATATTTTCCTACCAGCTATGATGTCAGCTTTTATACTTTTTGAATGTTCACCGACTACACCCATACCACTACCTTGTGGCAAATTTTAGTCTGTGGACTCTGTCGGGGTAAATTATAACATTTTTTTTGGGGGGGGGGTGGGGGAATTCGAGAATAGTCGGATACCTCACTGCCCGAATATTATGATATTCGGGCTTCTTGTTGCTGCAGGACGTAAGAGGTGCTTGCTGCAAGAAACAATCTAGGCCTAGTTTCTTGATTGTATGAGCGAGCAAAGCGAGCAAACGAGAGAGAGGAAAAAAATTGTATCCTGAGAATAGGTTCTATAGCGTATTGTTATTCCATTCTCATAATCCGTGTAACATGTTATCGGCATCTTCCGTTCTCATATTTGGAAGAGACTATTGTCGCAGGCCATTATTTCTGAAAATTCATCTCTTTAGCCCCTTTAGGTCAACTTACTGCTCGATTCCTTTCAGTTATGTTGCTAACATTCTTTGAGTAGAAAAATAGCATAACATTAGCTAGAGATTCAAGATGCAAACCAAATAACTTCCATAAGCATATGACTTATTAATATAATTGCCATGGGTTTATATATATATACATACATATGGCGATTATATTAATAACTAATATCAATAATGAAAATATAATGGGCATTGGTGAATAACCCTAATAATGCTAGGGAGCAAAGTTTTTGAATTTTTGTTTTCTTCTCTTTCCTTTCTGATTTCTTCTTTTCGTTTTCTCTTCTTTTTTGCTTTTTCTTTGGTTGGAACCCCCTTTTAAGTGGGAGGGGGAGGGAATTCCCGTGCCCACATTTGAAAACATAACGCCCCCACTTATTTTAACCACTTATTTTTTACCCTTTTTACGTATTTATTGTCGGTCTATCGGACCTTCTAACTATCGAACCCCTACTGAACCTTCGGACTATCGGACCCTTTTGCCGATCGGTCTATAGAGCCTTCTGTCTATTGGACCCTCATGTACATTCGGACTATCGAACCTTCTATCTATCGGACCTTCTGACTATCGGACCCGTTGGTCATACGATCTATAGAACCTTCGGACTATTGGACCCTCCTGCCGATTCGGTCTATAGAACCTTCTGTCTACTGGACCCTCTCGTACATTCGGTCTATCGAACCTTCTATCTATTGGGTGTCGGTCTATCGGACCCGTAACTATTGGACCTTCTAGCTATAGGGATGACCCTGGTTTAATTACCATGGAGAATCTACTGCACATGCTCAGTAGAGCTCATTGTTCATGAATATTCACAGCGCTTGCGATTGAGGATCCATGCTCCTTGCCAAGGGGATTGTGGATTACAATTTATTGTGGCTGGCAATCCTAAAGATTATTTAGGCTATAGAGTGTATATATGGTAGGCCTACGTTCTTTTTAACTGTACATGTATGTCATAGTTACATGCTCTTTTTGTTTGTTTTTCCTTTTTATACACTGCATAACTTTTAGAATTGTTTGTAAATGTTGTGATTATGTTTGATTCAATGAAACACAACCCCCACCCCCCCCCCCCAAACAAAAAAAAAACACAATCAAATAAACAATACACAAACAAACATATTTAATTGGCAGAATTTTACATGTAGGTCATTTTTCTGGAAAAACAATATTGACATAGGATGGAATTTCTGTTTTATTTATTTTTTCTTGGCTTTCGAACTGGGGATGGAGGGTGCGAAACGCCGTTTATACCCATAGCTAATTTGCCCTTAGCAGGATACGCCACACATCACTGGGAACGGTTATTTCTACGCCCCCCCCCAACCATATACCTTGCTTATTTCCATCGTAAAGTCAAAACGTAAAACACATTTTACTATACGCGCACTGTACACGTGTGTACGTGTAACGCTTGTTTAGAGCGCGCATCGCAAAGCGTATTTTCGGTGCTTATTGAATTTGCATAATAACGTGTACAGTTAAGAGAAGTTACCTCATATTAAGAAAAAAATGAAAAAAGGAATAGATCATGATAGACTCTAAGACTAAGTTAAACTTGTCCATCACTAACTAGTTAGTATCAGAACTAGTAAAATAGGGTCTGTTTTTTAATATTTATGTTAACTATTACTTTAGACTACTAGATCTCTGTCTCTGGCTCTAACGTTAGATCTAACTTAACGTTAAAACACTTGGAAATCGATCAAACGTTAGAATAGATCTAC
The DNA here is from genome assembly GCA_025617745.1 of Heliocidaris erythrogramma. Classification (NCBI taxonomy): domain Eukaryota; kingdom Metazoa; phylum Echinodermata; class Echinoidea; order Camarodonta; family Echinometridae; genus Heliocidaris; species Heliocidaris erythrogramma. Next base: position 57,634,659 of record CM046854.1, read on the forward strand.
AGTAACGTTTGTACTTTGAAGTAGAGACAGTTAGAGTTAACTTTTACTAAAGTTAGGTCAAACGTTAAGTTAGATCTAACTTTAGTTAGAATCTAGATAGAAATCTAAAACAAACAAAAAGTCGCTACAGTCCTACACAAAAAAATATTAGCAAATTAAAATTTGTTTAATAGAATAATCTACCGTAACGTGGTATGTGCTCTTCAACATTTTATTAAATGGCAGCCTTTTTGTAGATCTGGACTCTAATACAGGCAATTTCGCTGCAAGATATAAACATAATTTAGGGTCCAACGTTAGACTATGTTCGGTAAACGACCTTTCGAGATTCGTGCCAGGTCTGCAAGAAGTTTGTTCCGCTCCACTAACCGAAATCACCGGCATAAAGGTACAGTAACTGCAGTTTTCTCGCTATGCGACACAGTTAAACCCAACTTAAACTACCCCCTGCGCGAGTCTAAATATCGAGGGAGTTATTACCACACTTAGACTGAGGTTAAACTAAACCTCGCTATCGGAATACCAAATTTTAACCCAGGGTTAAATATGACGACTTAAACCAGGCTTATTACCACACTTAGACTGGGGTTAAGTTAAACCCGGCTATCAGAATACAGGCCTTTGGGTTTATAAAACTTTTTACAAAGTAAACATCTTATCAATCTCATATTATCTCACTTTTGAATTTCATTTAAAACAAGAAAAAAAATATCACTGAAGGTGATTAATACCCCCACCCCAGTGTGTGTGCCAAATTTCCTGAGCAAATTGCTCCAAATTTGAAGAAGTGGTTTGATCTGCAATATTTTCTGATTTTATTGCCATGTCGTTACCATGGCAACGCAGTTTCCAACACATTCCAAAATATGTCTTGCACATCTTCATCCCAAGACAAATGTGTGTGCCAAATTTCAAGAGCATTGCTCGAAAGAGGAGGAAGTATTTCGATGCGCAAGATTTGCAACCGACCGATCGACAGTACGCTGATTCCTAAACCCCCTTCAAACTTTGTTTGGCGGGGGTATAAAAAAGACCTCTTTGTAAATCTCATTTTGTTTTCAGTTTTTCACTCTTTAACAGAAAAAATGGGGGAGGGGTTCGATTGCCCCCAATACACCCCATCCCCTCTGATGACAGCCCTGCAATACAAGACAGTTATCACTATCTCAAAGCTGATGGATATGATTAAAACAGCATCAAAAGCTCACTCTCTCTCTCTGTCTCTCTCTCTCTCCCTCTATCTCTCTCAAAATATGAGTGATCAAGCAAGAGAATGATCTCACTTCGCATTGCAGCCAGCTTGTGTCTAGTGAGGGAATGCATCACTTGGTCTTGGTTCTGTATAAATAACTCCAGAGAGCTCCAACGGTCCAACGCTGCGCGTGGAGCTCCCTGGAGTTAGGTTCTGTAATACCTCTTTGGTCTTGGAAGGCAGAAAATGTAGAGCAAGTGAACTTGCAGAGAGTTGAGCAAACTTACAATAATTCCCCAATGCATTGTAGTGTAACACTGATGAAGATGATAGTACAAGGCTGAATCAATGGTGGGAACATCAAAGGTTCCTCCCCCCCCCCCCCCCCCCCCCCCATGAATGCTTAGCATTACATATACCACGCAAACTCCGTTCTCCGTACCAGAACTACGCGTTATGCACTACAACATACATGTAAACATGGAAACTTGCCTAGCCTAGAGTAGGCTAGACAGGTAGAAAAAAGGAAGTTATTAAACAGCACAGCTGCAATTATATTCTTACCTTAGGCAAACCAATTTCCACATCACATTGCTCTTGAAACTTGTGCGGTCATTGCCATTCACAAATATCTCATGATATACGCTCAGGCAAGGATATATCAAACACAAAACTTCAGTCTAAATTACGATTAACTCGTCTCCGCAAGGGATTGGAGTCAACACAACAATGTGTTTATCTCATATCTCAACTAGCTAGCTCAGTGAGTGGGGTTGGCATACAAGTCAGCGAAAAACACTTGGTATACCGATTTTCTGCCTCCCTGCTCCACCTCTTCTCCCGTGAGAGCTGGCGGTGAGTTGATTGGCTGCAGGGACTCAGTACGAGAACGAGGAGGCGTGTCTCCATGGACGGACCAATCACAAACTTCGATTTATGGGGATTTCCCTTACCTCGACAGATGACATCATGGGAGTATGAATATGATGGTGGTCAGACCTCATCGATAGACGATAACAATAACGAGACTTTTCATTATCACAACACCCTACAGCGGCCCTACTTTTAACATACACGAACATTTTCACACATAGTTAACAACCAACCTTTTCAACAGAAAATAGACCTTTGAGTTATGCAAAACACCATAATCAATAAAGAAGGAGAAAACAGGGTAAACAACAACACTTTAAAAATAGAATTGACCACGATACATACCTGTGAAACAACAGTAAAAAGGCTGGAAAAGAACAAAGCCTTCTTGTTTAAAGTTTATCCCCTGTGGAAAATAATGTTTTGTATGATCCAGGATTTTTTAAAAGAGGGGGTGTAGCGGCAGATACCGTTCTAAAAACGGCCAATCTTGAACACTATCTGCCGGCGGATCATGTTCCAACCCCGGCAGATACCGTACCTAGACATAGCAACAAATAATATGCAAACTGGATTCCAAGTATTGTAGTTCATTCATCCATAAATTTGAATCACTTAGTAAACAGGTCTAATGAAGGAGAATTCTCGTTTCTCCTCTTTTCATGTTTCTGCCTTATGCAATAATGTGGATGACATGTACATGTATGCTCCTGATATCTGGCCTGAAGGTGTTTTTGTTAGGAGGTATTTTGAACCCCGGAAGCAGAGACCTGAGGTGCATGCTGAGCCCACCAGTCCTGTGCGTGGTAGTGATTCGTCTCATCAGCAAGATTAGTATTCCAAGTTATTAGTTATAATTGTCGTGGACTGCGTCTTGGGCAGAATAATGCGGACAAGAGTCGTCGTCTTGTCCTTGAAAAACTCTTCCAGGATGAAGTTGATCTCATATGTCTACAAGAAACGTGGTTAGCTAAGCAAGATTTAGATGGAATCAACTCTTTACAATCTTCATATCATGGCATTGGGGAATCTACTACCGATTTAAGAAATGGTCTGGTGCAGGGTCGCATACCTGGTGGGGTTGCTATTCTTTGGCATACAAAATATGAACACTTAATTAGTGAAGTCAGATTGAATGTTGATTGGGCTATAGGAGTTGAATTCAAAATTGGTGAGAAGAAATTTGTTATTGTTAATATTTATACCCCTTTTGAAAGCCTTGATAATGAAAGCATCTATCTGGAGAAGTTAGGTTTCATTGCTTCTGCTATTGCAGAGTTGGATACCACTAGCGTCTTTATAGTTGGTGACTGGAATGCTGACATTTCTGATCATACTTTACTCTTTGCAAATCACATGAAAACCTTTTGTAGTGACAATAATTATATTCTATCAAGTCTTGGATTTTTACCAGTTGATAGTTATACGTATGTTAGTGAATCATGGCATACTACGTCTTGGTTAGATCATTGTGTTAGCACAGCAGATGCTCATGCTTCCATTCAGAATATTCAGATAAAATATCAGTTTGCTACATCGGATCATATTCCTATTTGTATAGCGATTGATTTTGAGCACCTTCCTGGTCATGTGGATGTACATGTAGGTTCATTTAATAATAGAACAAGAAAGTTAGATTGGGCTAGGATGGATGAGGTAGAATAGTAGATGGTTTACGTGCAGCAGGTGAAAATTTCTCTAACGGGTATAAAAGCATGTTGCATAATATTAGACCTGGTTGGAATGAATATGTTGCTGAGCTTCACTCTCAGGCTCGAGAGGCCCTCTTGCTTTGGGTGGAGAATGGCAAAAACAAACAAGGACCTCTATTTGAGATGAAGAATAGAGCAAATGCTCGATTTAAATATGCTCTACGTTTCATTAAGAATAATGAAGACTCTATGCGTGCGGACTCTACTGCTAGTAAGCTTCAGAAAAAAAGTTATCAGGAATTTTGGAAAGAAATCCGATTCATGAATAACAATAAATCACCTTCACCTACCAACATTGAGGGCATCACTGGCAATGCTGAAATATGTGAGTTATGGAGGAAACATTATAGAGAATTATTTAATTGTGTTAGAAGTCAAATGTTTAAAGTTAACAATGTTCCTTTTCATGATGACATGATTGTTGCCCCTGAGGAAATGCTATTAAGCAGCTAGATGTAAATAAGTCATGTGGTCTAGACACTATAACTGCAGAGCATTTTAAGTTTGCTAGTTCCAAATTGTTGTCTTTACTTGCTTTGTGTTTTTCTGGGTTTTTAATTCATGGAATTCTGCCTGATAATATGATATCTGTCATTTTGGTTCCAGTGTTAAAGGACAAAGCTGGTCGCATTGCTAGCAAAGACAATTATAGACCAATAGCATTGGCTAGTGTTCTTTCTAAAGTATTAGAAAAAGTATTATTGTCTAGGTTAGAACAGTACATATCTATCAATGATAATCAATTTGGCTTTAAAGCAAAGCATGGTACTGACATGTGTATCTTTGCTCTGAAAGAGATTATTGCTAGTTACCGTAAAAGGAACTCCTCTGTGCTTTGATAGGGTGAATCATGGAAAGCTGTTCAAAAAAATGAGTGTTAGGGGCATTCCTCAATATTTGATTCGGATATTGGTTTATTGGTATGGTCACCAAACTATGATGATTAGATGGGGTGACTGCCTCTCCGACACCTTTCATGTTGGTAATGGTGTTCGGCAAGGAGGTATACTGTCTCCATACTTATTCAATTTGTATATGGATGACCTCTCTGCTGAATTGAATACCTCTAGAACTGGTTGCTTGGTTGGTTTTACCAAGATTAATCATTTGATGTATGCTGATGATCTTGTAATTTTTAGTCCATCAACTGCAGGTTTGCAGAGTTTGCTAAATGTCTGTACCCAGTTTGGGGTAGACAATGATGTAAAATACAATGCGAAAAAGAGTCACGTTATGATTGTAAATTGTGAAGAACATAAAAAGTTAGTGTTTCCAGATTTTTATTTGTGTGGTGCAAAACTTGATGTTTGTAAAGAGATTAAGTACCTTGGTCATTTTTTTACAGATGATCTGTGTGATGACAGAGACATATATAGACAGTGTCGTAAGCTATATGCTCAGGGTAACATGCTGTGCAGGAAGTTTCATATGTGCTCTCGGAAAGTTAAAGTTGAGTTATTTAGAGCTTATTGTACGCCTTTATATACTGCACATCTTTGGTGCAGATATAAAAAGAGCAGTTTGAAGAAACTCACTGTAGCCTATAATGATGCTTTGAGGATGCTTTTACGGATACCTAGGTACTCCAGTGCAAGTAGAATGTTTGCTGAGGTGAATACACCTGCATGTCAAGCTGTAGTAAGGAATATGATGTTTAAGTTTATTCAGAGAATTGACTCTTCTGTAAATAGTATTGTTAATATACATGTACTGGTTAACCCATTGTTGAGCAGTACAAGGTACACCTCAGACTTGTGGAAGTTTTGGTTTGAAAGCTTGTTGGCACAGTCGGAAGTGGTTGGCTAAAGTAGTTTAATATAATATGCATTTTTATTGTTTAATGGTTCTTTGTAAAGAAATAATTCATCTTGCCTTTTATATATTTCCATATCGTCTCTTTTACGACTTTTTTTTTCTTCTATTCACTGCCTGTCTCTAGTATTATCTTAGTACCATAATTTATCATGACACTTATAAATATTTTCATATTATGTCTGTTTCTTGGGTCTATTTCTCTTTCTCTTAATTATTTATTGTGCCTCCTCCAGTATATATATATATATATTTTTTTTTTTAATGTTCTCTCTTTTAAGTATTCTTTGTCCATTCTTTGCCCATTATATCCATTGTTGATAGTATGCACTTCATGTTATATTATCGCAGCTTTTATCTTTTGTATTCTGTGTCCATTGCTTAGTTCTAGTGGTATATTAGTTTTGTAGTTTCTCTTAATATATGTTTATCTTTGTATTCTATGTTCCTTGATTCTTTATGTTTTGCTCTTCTCATGTAAATGTGTTATAATATGGACCTCTGCTTTTGCAGCTGAGTCTGGAATAAAGTCTTGAATTGAATTGAATTGAATTGAATATTACTTAGGCACGAGAGTGTCTCGTACAAATCTGCCAATATACAATACACCTTATCTACAGCGCCGTGGAACCAAATCTGCAAACGTCAAACCCGGCAGATATGGTTCCGAGGTAGAACGATATCTGCCGGCGGATACGGTATCTGCCGGAGAACCGTATGTGCCGCTACAGGGGCCGGTGTAGCGGCACATACGGTTCTCCGGCAGATACCGTATCCGCCGGCAGATATCGTTCTACCTCGGAACCATATCTGCCGGATAACGTGTATTGTATATTGGCAGATTTGTACGAGACACTCTCGTGCCTAAGAAATAGAGCTGTCTAAGTAATTCAAATTTATGGATGTTTCTTTCCTGGGAACCTAGTAACGAGGTATTCCATTAATGAATGAACTACAATACTTGAAATCCAGTTTGCATACATTATTTGTATCTGCCGGGGTTGGAACATGATCCGCCGGCAGATAGTGTTCTTGGCCGTTTTTAGAACGGTATCTGCCGATCCCCGTATCTGCCGCTACACCGGAGTAGTCTAGTCTAGTTCTGGACTCTTTTTATTGATTTTTTTATTCGCCGACTATACGCGTGCGATCCACAGAACTCCCGTCTTTTGGAGTTCTGTGGTGCGATCCCGAGAACCTGTTGGCCCCGAAAAACAGGTTCTCGGGATCGCGCCATCACTCGGCTTATCGCGTATAGTCGGCGAATAAAAAAATCAATAAAGAGAGTCCAGAACTAGACTAGGGCCGGAGCCGGAAAAGTACACAATTAAGGAGGCATTTTTTTTATTGCGTACCTGAGGTATGCCAGTTGGGTTTCAAAAGGGGGGGGGTGGGGGGCACGACCGATTCACCCCCCCCCCCTGGATCCGCCCCTGTATAAAATGGGTTGTTCTTTTCTGCAACATGATTTTATTGTCTAATCCAGTATACTGTCATGCTTTTCATGCTTTTCATTTAATTTTGCCAAGTTCGGATTTGAACATGCCTTGTTCGTCCTTTATACCATATCTTACTGCTCCTACTGATGACGACCAGGGGCAGATCCAGGATTTTGTATAAAGGGGGCACACAAATTCAGGTTTTGGTCTCGCAGCTCTATAAAAGTCGCTCAGTGTTGGGGGGGGGGGGGGGGGTGTCGTCAAAAAAAAAATTCGCCAGACCTCCAAAATTAGCTCGGGGGGGGGGGGGGGGGAGTTTGGAGTCCAGTTTCCCGCCACAATTCTCTGACAAGCCAAATCAAAAGTTTTCATGCTAAAGGGGGGGGGGGCACAATCGAAAAAGGGTGGATCCTTTATGGTCAAAATGCATACTTTTCTTCCAAAGGGGGGGGGGGGGCATGGGCCGGATGTGCCCCCCCCCCCCGATCCGCCACTGATGACAACGATTCCCCTTTTATTTCGGTTCTTACAAAATGTTACCTTTCGTCGTTTTGTTCGTTTGGTTGTTTTGTTTTGAGTTCTAGCTGAAGGTTTTAATGTTGACATTTCCTTAAACTCTTTTCCTTGTAGCCCTAATCCTAACGTTTTCACAGCTATGCAAAATTTTGTGACAGATATATATATATATATTTCTGCATTTCTGTATATTATCGCTGCATATACTAGGCCTGTGTTTATACTGTTCCCAATTAAATCGGAGAATTATTTTTCTCGTCTTCTCCTCCTTTTAATCTTCTTCCTCTTCTTCTTCGCATTCTCCCGTCTTTGTACTCAGCTTCGTACTCTCTGCTTCTTTTATACTCTCCTCCTCCTGCTCTTATTCTCTCCTTTTTACTCTTCACCTCCTCTTACTCTTTGCTTATTCCCCTTTTCCTCGTTTCACTCATTTCTTATTCTCGTCCTCTTGATGTTATTTATTTTCCTCTTATACTCTTTCTTCTTCCTACTCTCATTCCCTACTATTCTGCTTTCTTGGCTACTCTTCTTGTTATTATTATTGTTATTATCATCCTAATAAGGGGTAGATTAGTATTGAAAACAGGCTATCGAACACCTACATGTACAGTAATGGGCAAGCTAAATTGGGGACCCATTGAGGAGAGATGGACCTTCCAAAAAAGTAAAATGATTTTCAATATCATATACGGTCAGGCTCCATCCTATTTGAATAAATTGTTTCAGAGATCCAGCTCACTACATACGCACAGGACGAGAAATGCGACAAATATAGGTTTGGTGGTCCAAACCCCACGAGGGCTCTGTGCTGTGGAATAGTCTACACAATAATGTTAAAGCTACAACAACTATACAAGCTTTTTCTACAAATTTCCGGAGGTACAGAACATAATGTACACGTATAGAAATGGAAGTCTATACAGTTCCATTTTAAGAACTAGTAGGAAATCGCTTGTCTTGAATGAATGCATTCTTTTCATTTTATTTAATATATCCTTATTTTATAAATGATTTGTCTATATTTCACTCAGATGGAAAATTGGAGTATAATGACGTAAAAATATCATATATAATATTTGACATAATTTATTTGAAGTATTCTTTCAATATTAAGCTGTTTCATTAATTTTTTATTATGCCGTAATGTATCTTAACTCTATAGAGATTAATCTTGTACTATGTTCTATGTCATTGTTACTTGAATGTATGTTGATCTTTATACAGGGCCCTCAGGAAGAACGGTATTTTGTTTACTGATAGGGCTAGCCTGTTAAAATAAAACTTATTCAAATCAAATCAAATCAAACTCAAATCGAATACTCATCTTATTTTCCTCTCCCTCTTCTAGTTCCTGTTGTTGTTCTTGCTACTCTCGTTGTTGTTCTTATTCTTCTTCTTTCTCCTCCTTCTTCTTCATCCTTTTCTCCTCCTCCTCTTCTTCTTCTTCTTTTCCTCCTCCTTCCCTTCTTCTCCTCAGTCTCTAGGTTCTTCAGACGTTATTATTTCTTAATACACATATCCACTTCATATCTCCCACTCTGGATGGAATTTCATGTTTAAATAGCATAGCTCTTTTCCTAACCTACAATAATATAATAATTTAGACTATAATTATGTGCAGTAAGGGGACTAAGTGAAAGGATTGTTTATCATGCTAATGTTATTTAGGAGGAAAAAAGTTTATTATTTGGGGGATTGTGTGTGTATATACCCTTATCGAGTCGATTAATCGTCTATACAGCTGAAGTCATTATTGTTTCTTTACATTCATGAATTTCACTTTTTCCTCTCCATTTCTCTCTCTATATCCCCCTTTCTCCATTTTTGAGGAACCGAGGCAAGACAGGCTTTGCTACAGCTAGATCGGGCCGGCCGGATTCGCGTCATAATCCTACAACTGTTCAAGCTCAATTGTGTTCTAGCGCCCTCTCTGACGAATTACAGCACAAACTCCTCATAACCTTCAATCCTGACTTTCTTTCTTTTTCACTTCTCTCTTCTGCACGAGACCTATCAAGCATTCAGATAGGGAAGGGGTAGATAGAGATGGAGAGAGAGAGAGAAGGAGAAAGAGAGAGAGAGAGAGAAAGAAAGAGAGAAAGAGAGAAAGAGAAAGAGAGAGAGAGTAGGGAGGGTCAGAAAGAAAGAGCAAAAGGAGGAAGGAGGGGCTTACTTTCATTTACTTTCATATATGGTCAAAACTTACAGTCATATTTGTATTTATTTTTGAGAAACCCTTTACACGGGGGGGGGGGGGGCGCGCATTTCGAGGAAGCACAACGACTAAGCAGGTAAGGGTCTGTGATTGTAGGCCTACACCCCCTCCCCCATCAAGATTTGGCCTCCTACAGTATAAGAACTTGGCATTCAAACAACGTCCGTGATAGAATTATTTATGATTTTTGTTGGGTCATGTTGCAACCGAGCCCGAAAACTTTCTGCATTCTGAAGCAGTGGCGGACTTTTTATTGATTGATTTATTTTTTATTATTATTATTATTATTATTATTATTATTATTATTATTATTATTATTTATTTATTTTGCCCACCTCCTTTACGATCTGATGATCTGTTATTTCTTTTTGCTTGTCAGAGAATTTTGGAGGAAAGCAGGAGCCCAAAATGGGTGATAACTTTTTTTTCTTTTTGGGGGGCTTGTAAATTCTTTCTCTGAGATTTGTGTCTCCTTTTTAAAAACAAAATCCTGGATCCGCCCCTGTTCTTCGGAGGGCATACTGGTATGATCGAATCTCTTTGTGCTCGATGCGGTTTAGCGCCCTCACTGAAGAATTACAGTACAACCTCTTATCATTTTTTTTCACACAGCACAATCGCAAAGACTTTTGAGAAATCAATTCGGGCAATTTCTATACGCTATTATACATCTCATTGCAACATTAACAAATTCTAAATATATGATGGACGAGGCTTTTGAATTTGTCTTATGTTGATTTTTTGGAAAGTTTGCGATCCTGTTATACCCATTTCTGCACACATCTCTTTCCAATTAAACAAACCCAGTAAGGGCCTAGGGTAAGGACAGAGTTGGAAAGGGAAAAAGAGAGAGAGAGATGGGGGCCATGTTATAGGAAAATAAATATGGAAAAAGAGATAAAGACAGACAGACAGAGAAAGAGAGGAAAAGAGAGAGACAGAGAGAGAGACAGAGGGGGGGGGGGGGGGTGAGTCTGCTTACAACAAATTCCATGCCACCAATTGTTTATCACTGGTAGGTATATCAATCAAACCACTTGAATTTTTGATATTTCCAAGAGCAATGAAGACAGATCAAAATGTAAATCATGGTTCAAATGATTTTGTTGTTTATTTATTATGAAATTCAAGTGATTTCGACATTTAGTAAACATGTATCAATATTATAGATCAAATATAACTTTTAACTGTTGTATCGTATTATCATATTCTATTTTATACGTTGACTTATTGATATTTTCCTATTACGTCTTTTACTCAACACATATATATTTCTACCAATGTACTTTTTAAAATCTAAACTATTATCTATTAGACAACATTTTTTTATAAAAAAATTTATTCCTTGTGCAATGATGTAATTTGAACTTTGAGTGTGATTTTAAAGTATTTCTTGTTGGGGGAAGACAGCACAATTAAGTCTTAGGTTATTCTCATTTTGTTGAAAACAAACATCAGTTGTGAATGTATATATGCATATGCATATGATAGATATCTAAATTAAACAATTAATCGAAAACTTGGCTGTAAAATTATTTAATAGAATATAATGTATTTAAAAAATTATACTCTTCACGATGAAAATAGAAGATACCTCTTTCTCCAAACATAAAATGTTAGTCACACAAAACAATAATTTGGAAAGCATGATTTTTTAAGAAAATCTCAAATTTTTAATACATGGAAAATTAAAGATAGCAAAAAAAAAAACCCTTACAAAGCAAAGAATTTTCTATGCTAAAACTCATTTAAACCTTGGTGTACCTGCCAGAGGCAATATTCAGCAATGGTTTGATGAAAGGAGCTACCTTTTATACAGTAACATAAAATTTTTTCCAATGCTGAAATTCTTGGGTTGTGCATTATTTACAGCTATGAAAATGACAACAGCAATTTTTTTTTTTTTTTTTTTTTTTGGGGGGGGGGGGGGGGGATATCCTATGATCTTGTAATTCATAGATTAATCCTCGGCTGTCGTTCGAGTTTCTTTAGGATTACATCAATATCAACATACTTTATGCGATCGGTTTGATTTCAGTATAAACTATAAGCTATAAGAGCAAGCAAGCGTAGCGAGCGGGTTTGGGAAAATTTTTCAGAAAATATTGCCCTTACGTGTTGTTAATGATGGGCACATTCGAGGGGGTAACTCACTAGCCATAAGGACCACTAATCATAAGGACCACTTATTCAGAAGGACCGCTATCCATAACGCGTGACTAAATGAATAGCGGTTTTGTATAAATAGCGGTCCTTCTAAATAGCGAGCAAACCATAGACAAATTACTTCGCTATTCATAAGGACCTCCATGCATAAGGACCACTATTCATAAATATTCATAAGGACCGCTATTCATAACGCGTGATAAATGAATAGCAGTTTTCTATGAATAGCGGTCCTTATGAATAGCGAGGAGACCCCCATTCGAGAAAGTAGAATGAGAAATCCTTTGCGGGGGGGGGGGGGGGTGGACATTGTGTCCCTCTTGCCTCCAGCTCCGCTACCGATTCTTTGAAGCTAGACTATGGCCCTTTTTGTACGAAACAGTGGGAAATATAGGTATGAGGGGCACTTATCAGATTTTAAATTGGGTATTTATCAGAAGGAGAAAAAAGAACCTATCAGAAGTAAAATTGGCACTTATTAGAGTGATAAGGAGGCATTTATCAGAAGGAGAAAAAGGGCATTTATCAGAAGGGGAAAGGACACTTATTAGAAAGTAAAAGGGGCAATTTTGAGTAGTAAAACGGGCACTTATGAGAGAGAAAGGTGGCAATTTTTTTAGAAATAAAAAGGGCACTTTTGGGGTATAAAATTTAGGGCACTGTGCTCCCCTGCCCACCCCACCCCAGGAGCGCCGCCTCTGACTCATCGTATTTTCTTCTTCCTCTTCTCGTTCCTGTTGTTGCTGCTGTTGCTGTTGTTGTTGTTGCTCTTCTTTTTCTTTCTTTCTCCTTCTTCCTCCTCTTCTCCTCCTTTTTCTTTTTCTTCTTCTTCTTCATTGACTTTGTAGAAACAGATTGGGGAAATTGACCCAGGGGGATGAAATACTGTAAAAAGAAGGAATCCAGGGCTCTCTATGATTTCAAAAAAGGGAAGGGGCTTGAAATTTTGTAAAGGAAAAAAAAGTGGGTATAATAGACTTATCATTAAAAAAAATGTTTTATTGGTTTTTCAAAACTGACATTAATATCAAATGATGAACAATAGAAAATAGTAATCACACACCACACACACACACACACACACACAGCGCTCGGGGGGGGGGGGCGCAAAGTGACCCCCACTCTATGAAATACCCGAAAAAGTCCCTTGTGTTTTGAAAGTGCTACTTTCTCTCTGATAAGTGGCCCTTTTTACAACTAAAAGGGCCCCTTTTCCTTTCTAATAAGTGTTATTTCCCCATAATTATCTCATCTGACAATGCCCCTTTTGAAACACTATAATTGCCCATTTCCAAATCTGATAATTGCCCCCTATTCTCTCCAATAGATTCACTTTTACCCTTTTCGTGCGTGCTATTTGTACTTCTGAAAAGTGTCTCCCTTTCTTTGTAATAAGTGCTCTCCCCCCTTTCTAAAAATGACCTTTTTGCTTTCTAAGGTACCCATATTAATACCGCTGCAATGTAAGGCAGAGGAGCTGGAGTCAAGAGGGGCACAATGCCCCTCCCCTCCCACAGAAAAAGATGTCTCATTCCACTTGCTCGAATATGCTCATAATTTAAAGTAAGAGCAATAGTTTCTCAAAATTAATCAGAAAGGGGCTCTTTTCTGAATTCATAGACACCGCTAGTTTCCATCTTGTTACAGTATTTCACCCCTGCGTCATTTTCCCAAAATAGTTTATACACATTCAATGCGTCAGTATTGGCCTACCTACCCAACACTCGTGGGCGCCCTTCCCCTTGTATCGATTTTGATGTTTCATCTATCCCTCTACAAAATCAGAGAACTGTCTTATTTTCCCCCGTTATATGATCTTGGTCAAAACTTCAGTGCTGTTCTAGCTCAAGGGGTCTCAACTCCGCTTCTGCATCCGGCTTTCCATGGGGGCATTTCCGGCGGGTCAAAAGTGCACACTGCTCCCACTTTTCATGTATTAGCCTATGAAGCCAACCTTTTTTCAGTGTACCAGCGAAAACCAGATTTTAGCCGGCGCGCAGCGCGTAAAGTTATTGAAATTATATATTTGAATATTCATGAGCTTTTATAACTAATTAACATAAAATTAAACTGTACTTTGCAGCAAAAATGTGCAGATGATGAAGAACTAGAAGACAAAGATAAAGAAGACGAAAAAAAGAAGAGGAAGAAGATGAAATAGAAGATGAAGAAGAAAAAAGAAGAGGACGAGGAAAAGGAAGAAGAGGAAGAAGAAAAGGAAGATGAAGAAAAGAAGACGAAAAGAAGATGAAGATGAAAAGGAAGTGCAAGAAGAAGAAGAAAAAAAGATGAAGAAAAAAATGAAGAGGAAGAGGAGGAAGAAGAGGAAGAGGAGGAAGAAGAACAAGAGGAAGAAGAACAAGAGGAAGAAGAAGAACAAGAGGAAGAAGAAGAACAAGAAGAAGAAAAAGAAGAAGAGGAGGAGGAGAAAGAAGAAGCCCTCCTTCGATATTGAATTTCCCTTCATTGAACGCTTTGCTTGTGCCTTGCAGATCTGGCATATCATATGTCAAGTAAAAGTACAAAGGGAAAATTTGCTCCCCATGACCTCATATATGTACCACCATGCACTGGCTTCTGGTGCGTGTACCCCCCCCCCCCCCCCCCCCACACACACAAAAAACCCAAAACAAAACAAAAACACAACAAAAACAACAAAAAAGGCACAAAACAAAACCCAACAAACAGCAACAAACATACAAACCTAAAAAATCTTATTTGATATTTGTCTTCTTCTTCTTCCTCTTCTTTTTTCTTCTTCATCTTCTTCTTTTTTCTTCATCTTCTTGTAAAATGAGTCCATCAACAGAAAACCCATACAATTCAGTCTATCATCCAGTTATTCAAGGTTGCATAAGGCTGTATTTACAGCAATCTACCTTCACACTTCAGAACACATGCCATATTGTGCCTGCATCATCATCAGCATCACCACCACATCTTTCACAAAATTATGGGGAAAAACAAACAAACAGAAGTTTCTCAGTGTGAAATGATGTTTATTAAACTAACTCACTTATCAACATAAAAGTTAATGCTCTCTTGAAATGCAATATACAGATTATAACATGTTGTTCATGGACAACAAATCACGGGGCAGGTGAGGGGGCGGCATACCAACTGCTATTTTATTTCATTTTGTAAGCAAACAAGTTTAAATCTAGTGACATCCGATATATAGGTGGATTATAATGTATATCCATGTACATCTCTTCAATCTATCATCAGAATATACACATGTACATGTACAATTTTAGCAACTTTGGGTCCCCTACCCCTAAGGATGATTCCTACCAAGTTTGGTTAAATTCCGATCATGTGTTTTGGAGAAGATCAGAATGTACATTTTACCTGGCAGCGCCCCCCCCCCTCCAGTATGTTACCCCCACAGGGCCCCTATAGGGCCACTCAGAGAAATTTCATGAACAACATTCATTTTTCATCTATAGAGGTATCTCCATACACAATACCAAGTATGAGCTATGCCTGGTTCTGGAGAAGAAGATGTTTGAAATTTACATAGCTTTTACAATTGGGGGCCCTCCCCCTGGGCCCCCCTGGGGGCCACATGTACCATTTTAGCAACTTTGGGTCCCCTACCCCTAAGGATGATTCCTACCAAGTTTGGTTGAATTCCAATCATGGTTTTGGAGAAGAAGATGAAAATGTAAAAAGTTAACGGACGACGGACGACGGACAACGGACAAATTTCCATCGCAATAGCTCACTCGAGCCTTAGGCTCAGGTGAGCTAAAAAGGAAGAAATTACAGATTATAGAACCATTTGCGTTTCAAGAAAAATTATCTTAGCTATCGCAGGATAGCTTCAAGAATTTGACGAAAGGGATTATCACTTAAGGTTGAAGATCAAATAAATATGATTACATCTTAATGCACTACTTATGCATACAATTATAAACACACGTTGCATTAAAGATGATGAACTAAAATCATATTTCATAATGTAGTCATGCCACATTTTTCTAACTCTATTTCTAAATTACATTGGAATTAAAAGGAAAATTATTTGATTTTGAAAATTTATTGGTTATAGTTTGAATTTAAATTACTGCATTATTCTGAGGTGACATGATAACTGACTGTACTTAAAAGGTTTTTATCAAATATTTTTTTGAAAAGAATTTAGAATTAGGCTCAAGATTAATCACTTTCTCATAATCATGTTTCAAATGGGCCAATCGTACAAATTGCAATATATTTTTAATTACGTGTACATGGACATGTACACCTACAAAAGGTAAATCCGATGTAAAATTTAGTCTTTGCTTTTATTTCAAAATTACGAATTAGGGGGTATATCTATAAATGATCTTGAAGTGAAATGTCAAGTGATTGCAATAAGGGCCATTCAACCCTGAACCACCCCCCCCCCCCCAAAAAAAAAAAAAAAAAAAAAGAAATGAAAAAAAAAATGGGGAAAAAATGGAAAAGATCAATAAATAAAAACATGAAAGTTACAAATCTGTTTGTTTCCCCTTTGAATAATATGTTAGCTCTTTGTTTTGACCCAAACTTTGACATTCAATTTCCAGCTCAGAAATAGCATTCCTGACATGTAGAATAAATGTAATTGCCATTATGTAAATTAGCAATAAATCTTGAGAGAAATTAATTAATTAAACTTTATGTTTAAATGATAATAAATATAAAAATACTTTGATCCTTAATGACTCCGTTACTTGACACGTAACAAGCAATGTAACTGATGAGCTTCCTTGGACAACCTGCATTATAAAAACAAAAAGAAAGGACAAACAAAAATTAAACTTCTTGTAGACTGTGGACTGGATTTTAAAGAAGGAAACAAAAATGGGTACATCTATCCAGGGGCGGATTTGTATAATAAGGGGGAGGGCATACAAATGCTGGATTGTCAACTTTGGGAAACTGCTAGGAGGGAGATCCGTACATTGTTTGGTCTTGCCAGCCCTCTAAATATCGCTCAGTGGGGGCAGGGGGGAGGGGGGTTATGGGGTCCTGTTTCCCTCCATAAATATCTGACACGAAAACTAAACAAGAACAAAAACAAAAACAAAAAAGGTTTTCCGTTCTAAAAGGGGGGCACAATGTATACTGCTGTTTGAAAGGGGGTGGGGGGCACGGGTCGGGATTGTTCCCCCCCCCCCCCAAAAAAAAAAAAAAAAAAAAAAACAAAACAAAACAAAACAAACAAACAAAAAACACAAACACAAACAAACAAACAAACAAAAAAAAAAAAAAAGAAATGTAAATTTAAATCAGACGTACATATTTTCATCTTCCATTCCAAATTCGATCCTAGACCAAGGCATTTAGTAAACTTTAAAACGGCTAAATCAAAATAATTTACTGGACTTTAGAATTTTGATTTTGACTGCACAGACTATGTCGGTAGAAATCTATTAATAATAAGATCTAATCTTACAGAGCTACTACTAAGACTAAGCAATGGAGTATTGAAATTTACACCAATTATGTGGGCTTAGAGGTCTACATTTTCAAAAGACAATTTACCTTTCCAGTTCAACTTGGGTTTCCTGCAGTGAGTGGATGACAATAATCTACAGCCCAGCCCCAGGACCAGGTAGGGTCTATCCCGGGGTCTATCAGTTTTTAGTATCACGATATTGAATGATCTGGTCCTGGTCCCCCTGCGTTTCTCTACTTCGGTCCAAGGCAATAGCTCTGCAATCAAAAGAGAACAAGAGGCTAGAATCATAGTAGTAATTAAAAGCATGCCACAGATCTGTTTAAATTAATAATATTACTCGCACATGAAGGCCTTATGTACTCTCTCGTCTCGGTGACAGTGGTGACTCGTCATGGTTGTCACTACAGAGTACAGTATGGCAGCGTGTCCAAACTTCGCGGATGTCCATACTTCGCGTATCAGTACTAAATACGCGATAAAAAGTACATTGTACGCGCTACTGTATGTGGGACTGCGGAAAATCGTTCTACAATACGGAAAGAACCCAAAAGAGGCAAAATGCGACGAAAAAATGTAAGTAAATGTATAATTTAGTCAATATGTTGATGAGAATCTTGTCAATTTTAGTAAAATCAAGCTTAAAATTATAATTTTGTACCGCATTTAAAATTCCCTAAATTATCAAATTCTTACCCCCAATAAATTAGCGTTCGGCTCTATGCGCTGTCGGGTTCCGTAGACGAGTGTATTCTGACGTCTTATTTATTATTTATCGTAATGAATCTGCACAAATAGGGCCAAAAGAGGGCACCAAACATAATCCACGAAGTATGGACTCGTCTGTGGTGGGCAAAAGCTGATGGTGAGCGATTGGATTTGGCCTTAAAATGAGAGTTTATAAGATAACATTTTCAAACATTTTTGTATGACATTATTTTACGGTATATTCTGCTTCATTTGATATTACATTTTTAATGTATATCTATCAAATTGTGTTGTAACGTCATAAAAGGCCAAAATGTCCGCGAAGTTTGGACACCCCATCATACACAAAATAAATTGGGACAGCTCTCAGTAGCAGCATAAGGTTTAATACACTGTATATAATAAAGAACATTTTAATCTGGTCCAGCATGATTCAAGACATTATCATTCAAATTCTAAGTTGATCTTTCTAGACCCTCCTTAAACAAAGTTCGAGGCGAGGCCGAAGGCCTAACTCTAAGTCTAAGGTAGGCCTAGAATAGATCCAGGCTATCGTAGCCGTAGGCAAAGCGCAGTTAGCCGGCCAGGATCGGCGCACCCAAAGCTAACAGACCGCTGGGCAAGATCTTACCCGGCGCGGCCCAGCTCCCCGAGTGAGGTTCTTGCGCATTCAGTGTCACGATCAATCTTGAACAGGTCCACATCTACCGCAGATTGTCGGTAATGAAGCCATGCACTTTACTTTTTAGGCTTGAGCACTATCATAATATACAGATCTTCGGAAAATATCTGATCTTCTCGAAAATATTACAAGTAGACTATTCAAAATGACCGTTTTAGAGTTCAATCAAAGATAATAATTTTGTTTTGTCATGCATGAGAAGGAGGACTGGGTGGGATGTGGGATAATACGTTTTGTACAGTGAACTCACTAGCAGCCACGACGAACACATCCCAATTATTAAGAGGATTGTTAAACAAAATACATATTTACTTACATTTCATGGCATCATACGGCATTATTTTTATGAGAATGTCCCCCGGAGGATTTTCTGCTTTCGTGAGACTTACAAGACAAACTCCTTCTAAAACAGAAAATTCTCAAAAACAAAGTTTTTTTGAGATTTGTGTTGAAATGACAAAAAAGTAGCACTACCCGCACGGCCGCCATTTTCCCCATTTCTTGTCAAAATCGTAGGGAATTGTGGGAATGAAAAAAATGAATTATGTATGATCTTATACATAAAACATTATGTTAATATGAGCCACTAACCAATCATCGAACAGTATTTGACGAGCTTTTGACGTCATTCCTCATGAATAAACATTTATTGAAATTGACCCTCCTAGCTCACTGTTCAAATTGGCCAAAGCTCCCACAATGCATCCAATGCAAAGCCTATGGAATGTCAAAGGTCAGATTTTAGCTGGCCCTCTAGCCCTCCTTCGGAGGGCATACTGTGTATGATCGAATCTCTTTGGCTCAATTATGGTCTAGCGCCCTCTCTGATAAGATATAGCATTCACATTCCCCCCCCCCCCCGACACCACAATACTTTCCACACAAATACAAATACGTTAGGAGCAGAGAGAGAGAGAGAGATAGACAGAGAGACAGAGTGAGACAGACAGACAATTGTTTCTGAGTAATACAAATTAGGCAAGATCACTTTTTTTTTGCTCACTGGTAATGTCATCCAATGGGGGGGGGGGGGGGGGTAGCTTATACACATACATCTCTAACATTCAAGGTGAATAAAGATACAGATCAAAATCATTGTTCAAATGCATCTGCTGTTTAATCAGTATGAAATTCACATAAATTTCTAAAACTGAGTATACTTGTACATGTATTTACATTTCACATTGCTTATAAAAAAACTTATGGTTTTTAAATTCGTTTCAATCATTGCAATGATAAGTTTACAATGGATATATGAAGTAACGATTGCAATTTGTTTGCAGGTATACAAAAAATGAAAAATTATAAACATACACAATAGGCTCCTCAGTTATACGAGATCAGTGATTTATACTCCTATCAGAGTATTGCCTTGCCGGGAAGGGGGGGGGGGGGGGGAGATTCAAATGGGGGAAAAGGCTTCCAAAGAACAAGTAGGCAAATTAACACTTCATGACACCCCCCCCCCCCGCCCAACCCCCCCCACCAGACAAAAAAAGTCTAGCAATGCTTCCAACTCCCATGCAAACAAAGGATTGCTGAGGAAAATTCAGTGATATGATGAAAGAGCAGCATTGACAGGAGCCCCAAGTATGATCATCCACATATTTTGTCATTTGTGTGAGCCCCGTATTAAGTCTTGGTCTCAAATGCTCAATATGAATAGTCTTAGGGAGTGTAAGACACATGCTCAAGGGTCAATATCTTACAATAACAGAAATCCCAACTTTAACCCTTGTCCAAACACTACATACCTAACCCTAACACTAAAGATAACCTCCAAACTAATAGCAACCAAATCCTATAATAGATCATCCATAATTCATTTCAATTCAGTAATGACGTATTTGTATTCGCAATTCATGTACAGTACATTTACATGAAAGCTTTCATGTGAAATGTACTGTGAGCAGCAGGGCTGAATATTTAATGTTTACATGAATAATTGGCATACCACATTTAAAAAACGAATATCATTATATACATGTAGATACTCTTTAAAAACATGTTAAAATGGTAATAAAAACACAGTTGCAGTTACATGTACTATAATGAAATTGTATAGCATGTATTACTGTTTTCTAGAGAAAAAGGAGACTGTATCGTCCAGAAGAGAAGACTAGCACCTTATGCTAAAATATTAGTATAATCATTATACTGTATTTTAGAAGATTGAATGGATGTGCAAGAGAATGTGAAAAAAGATCTCTGACAAAACAAAGCCCAGATCAACTGTTGCTGTGGCAAATGTTAGCGCACTCAAAGTAAGAAGACATAATCATCTCTCCATACACAAAGTCATGGATTTTCATGACATGTAGATAGGAACAACACATAAAATTTAGGAGATACTGTGAAACCTGTATATAAAGACTGCCCAAGGGAGCCAAGAAAAGCAGTCTTTATGAGCAGGTGGTCTTTATGTACAGGTTCTTTTTAGTAATCATGGTATTATCCACAACAATTACACATACATGTACAGGTACATGTGAGCAAAAGCCTATTAGGCAAGTACATTAAAGGGTCACTAAAATAAAAAAATAATTGCCCATTTTTCGTAGGAAGGTGTCATCAGGAGCCAAAAAATATCCATCACACAATTTTTTATGCATTCAGTCATATTTTATAATCATCTGAAAAGTATATTTTTGCTGATTTACACAGTCATAAGCCCCGCCCCTAAAAAAACCCATCGAAGCGACATCGTGATCACGTGATCTGTGACGCATGAAAAGTAAGGGAAAATATTCCACTAACCTATACCGTGCGCGCCCGGAGGCCCCCGGCAGGCCCAGCCCGGTGCCGAGCATGATATTCACCGCATCGACCATTTGCATTGCGTATTTTCGCGGTTTAATTCCTCACAATAACTTTGATTTTGGGACACAGTTTCTTCAATAATGCCTAATCGGTGTATAGTTGCGGGCTGTAGCAAGACCCCTAAAGATGGTGTAAGCCTACATCATTTTCCTAAAGATGAAAATCTACGGAAATTGTGGGTCGCAAATGTAAAGCTCACGCGGGCAGAGTGGCAAGGGCCGGCCAAGTGAGTGGAGTACAATCTGCAGCGATCACTTTGCCGAAGATGATTTTGAGCATCCTGGCCTGTATTCCGAATTTGGCATGAAGAGAAGGATAAGCTACATGTGTAGCTAAAAGATTCAGCTATTCCAACGATCAGACTTGGAGTCAAGTCTTCTAATCTGTTTTTCAACGACAACAGCTGCAGCAGCTTCACCCGTAGACCGAAAATTCTGTCTCGCTCGTTAGCTAAGACGACCTAACAAATGAGAGACAGCATTTTCGGTCTACTTCACCCGTAACTCCAGGGAGCTCCAACGCGTTGGAGCTCCCTGGAGTTACTTCACCCACGGCCCTTCACCGTATTCTGCGAAGGGTTCAAACATATAATATGATCGAATTTCCCCTTGCCACTCGAGCTTCTTCGCCTTCGGGGTCTGATAAATCATCTGCCAGTAAATCAGAGTTTGTATCTGCATGGCTCAGAAAAGTCCTCCAACTCGGAATCGCGGGCACTTTTCCTCTCTCTATATATAAGTTACTCGAATTCAGCCAAAATCTAAGTCAGTACTAATGTACCATGTAAAGCGAAGAAAAAACAAAAACCCGTCAGTGAAATAAACAAAACAAAAGCGTTCACCAGTCGCTATGTACGAGGGGAACATAGTCACTGCCGTACTAATGATGTGTAGGACATTGTACAATCATACAGACGCATAAAACGGCTGTGCACGCGTTTATGACCAATGCAAAACTTTCGTTCGGCAAGCTCAGATGGATGAGAACATTGTTCAAAAGAAAAGCTAAAAAACAAAACAAGAGCTGTATATTTGGGCAAAAGCGTTTTCTGATCTTGTAGAAAATATATTGCTAATGATTATTCACTCCTAAGATTATATTGATTAATTTCCTATTTTCATAAATTGTCCGTTGAACAGAGGGGTCTAATACCGCATTATGTGTACAATATTATATGCTGCAGCCTGCAGATCTTGTGCCTCTTACTTTTCATACGTCACTTGGGGGTTAGCCAATCAGCTCACGAGTTTTAAGGAACGGTCCCAAAACCTCTACTTTTTCCCCTTTTTCGCCAAAACGAGACATAATTTGGACAATCGATTGGCAGATTCGTGATTAGAAGGCAAAACTACATGGAAAGAGCACCCATTTTTTCTCTAATTTAGTGAACCTTTAAAGAGAGTACATTATTACAAAGTACAAACATAAGTCATCAACAAAATTACAATGAAATTAACGATAACAAAGCATATCACAACATAATGAAAGAGGGGAATAGAAACGATATCATTGTGGAGGGAACCAACACGAAGACAAAATGTAGTCTTAAGTGTGTTGGCTCCCAACATATTGGTCTTTATGTACAGATTCCTTTAATACATGTTTCAATGAGAAACACTTTTCAAGGGAAACAAAAATTGTGGTCTTTATAGACAGGGGGTCTTTCTATACAGGTGGTCACTAAAGCAGGTTTGACTGGTGTACATGTACCACTACAACATAAGGTAGGCCTATACAAAGTTTCAAGGAGGGTAGTTTAGTTCTTTTTAAGATGTAACAAATCAAAATCTTGTCACATCTTTTCAAAGATACATTATATACAATAAAATCAATAGATACACCAAGTAAAAGCAATATTCCACCTAATCCACTAAATTGCATATCAAGAAAGCTTTGGTCACTTGTCTTAACATACATCGCATTTGATGATTATATCAATTATATCAATGTCTTGACTCACACAGCAAATATATACAAAAATGGCACTGTTCATATAGAAATTAATTACAAAAATAATTACATAAGCATGGGAATATCTAGTATGTAGTTTGTTTGTACATATCTTTCTTTCTCATTTCCTTTTTTCCCTTTGCTCCTTTTCTATTTTATTTACAAATCTAATGCAGAATTGTGCCTTGTGGCATTCCATACACATTTCCAAATTTGAATTGGGTGATTCCTCCATATCATAGTAAACTTGGCTTGAACACGATCTCATTTGTACAAACAATTGAAAATACAACAAAATATTAAAATATCAAAGTTCTGAAATAATCATTTACACAATAATGGAAACACAACTTTACAAAAATACCACTTTAAAACGCACGCAGATCATCCATCAACTTGTAACATGAAATTCAATGATCCAAACAATAAGTCAATACATGAATATTGTGAATACCGTTCTAGAAATGTGTCTAGTGCACATGAGGTGTCTTTTCCTTGACTAAGGACTGCATCTGTGTCTTATGTAGTCATTGACATGCCATATGGGAGTGACATCATACATAGAAAGATTGCAAAATGATCAGTGCATATATCACATAATATTATGGTACTAACATACAGGCTAATAACCTTCATAGGCTCTGGGCCCTCTTCCATAAAAAGTTGCGATTAAACGCAACTCAAAAATATTAAACGAAAGTCCAAAATACGTGCTCCTGATTGGTTGAAAATGAAGTTGCGTTTAATTTTTTGAGTTGCGTTTAATCGCAACTTTTTATGCAAGAGGGCCCTGTTAACATAGGGCATAACAAAAGTGAAATGACGACTATGTGCAATCATCTGCTTATACTTACTGGCTCACTTCCCCAGGTCTCCTATATCTCCTGTAAAACATCCACTTTCCACTTTCTTTAAAGTACATGTATTTATATCTACACCTAAACTAATGCTATCTGTTGGTTGGAAAGTTGTGTATATAGTAACTCTAAACTGAACCAAGATTGCTGCCACAGAATCAATTAAGAAGAATGACATGAAAGATGAAATCTGATGCTCTACCAAATTTTCGAAAATACTGAAGTCAAGTTCTTCTTTCTCTATGAACTGAGCACTGTTCATTATAAGATTAAAACTGATTGGGATGTGAAATATCTAGATTGAAAACCAAACTGATTTTTCAAAAAACGCATATATCATGCTTAAAATTAGTTATAATAATCACTTTTATACCCTTTAAAAATTTCTT
This sequence comes from Heliocidaris erythrogramma, assembly GCA_025617745.1. Lineage (NCBI taxonomy): Eukaryota > Metazoa > Echinodermata > Echinoidea > Camarodonta > Echinometridae > Heliocidaris > Heliocidaris erythrogramma. The sequence continues at coordinate 57,659,418 of CM046854.1, forward strand.
TTCCTATTTCCATCCAAGGTGTTAACAATCAGATATTAACCAAATATGAATACATTCAAAGTAAAGTAATTACACTGTAGAGTTAATGTAAATGAATCATAAAGGATTGTCACATAAACAGAGCTTGATGGCATGACAATAAATATAGTCTTTGAGTAGGTTATACTTTTAAAGCTATACTATTCCTCTCCTTCTTGCTGCTACTAAGAATGTTGATGATGTGTACATAATCAAACTACATGTAATTGGAAAGAACAAAGATAAGTGAACAATGAAATAAGACAAGTGCTGCCTTGTACATATCACATGTCGTAGCCTCTTCGGGGGTTTTCATACAGCACTGTATTGACAAGACAATATTAAATAGGAATGTAATAGCAATTCCAACACTAATACTAGGGCTATGGACAACAATATCATTACAATACTGACATGAAAGTAGATGTTCATGTAAATGAATAAAAATGAAAGTAGATGGACAAGATAGACAATAAATATAGGAAGATAGACAAGATGTCTCCTGAGAATTGTTTACACTTGTATTACCATATTGACATCTTCAATCAAAAATATGATCAGTTCATTCTCCCATATTTATCATACTTTGTAGTTCAAAGTTCAAGTGGTGGATCCAGAACTTTTGAATGGGGTGGGCACATAAGTAATGTGATGGGGTCTCAAATTTGAAATGAGGGCTCACGACTTGACCATGGTTATGTATCAAGTATGGGAACATTTTGGCTGGGGACCATGTAAACCTGTGTCCCCCTTATTCTCCCACTGTCAATGATTGGAAATCAGAACGATGAAAAAGGATGAATGGGTGGATACACAAGGACATAAGGCTTCCAGGAATAAGGCTCAGTCAGAGATGTACAATGACAGGTATGTACATTGTTCCCAATGGAATATGTCCATTTTCTAATGTAGTCAAATTTATGGATCATTTTTTCAGGGCCTCTCAGGTGAACAGTTTCATTACAGTGCTATCTTGTTTAAACAAGGCAAACGCCAAGCGTTGTTTGGCTGCATCTCGCTATGCGAGTGAGAATGTGAACTTTGGTCTGGCAGCTTTATTATACTAAGCAATAACTTGACCTGCGCCTTTATGAGATGTACATGTACCTACGGTATGAATTTGGGGATTCTCCCTCAAATCCATAGAAAGTTATTGTGATTACAGTGCTTTTTGTAGAAAGTTCATTGACCTTTTGACCTTTGACCTTGGTCAGATTTAACTCATTGTTATCCTCCACCTTCAAGAGATGTACCTATGGTATGAATTTGGTGAATCGACTGCCTCAAGTCCACGGAAAGTTATTGTGATTACAGCATGATTGTTGATGGCACCTACAACGACAGAAATAGTGTTAGTTGAGCAACAATTGATCAAAAATTATTCACATATTCCTAATATACAGGTAAAACTTTGCATTGTAAAACATGCACTTTTCTGGAGGCTCATCTTGTTCCCAAAACATCATAAAAATATGCATTGTCACTGCCACATCAGCGCTTGGATTTCTTCCTGTTGGGACTTTCCTTGCTGCGTTTTTTCTTCTTCCGTTTTTTCCTGAAAGAAAAAGAAAAAGAAATGTTCATGAATGGTTAAATGCTGCAAGAAATAAGATGACTTCATGAATACTTTATTATCATATCTTTCAGCAAAACTCAGCCATTGCAAAGGTCAGTCAACACAGATTTCCAATTTGCTCAAATTCAATGGAAATCTTGGACAGAACGTAAAATTTTTGACATATTCTGCATATGAATATTCAAAACCTTAATCATTAAGAGTTTTAATGTTTGAACATTCATATCAAATGTTACATTGAATTCTTCCAAAATAGGATCGGAGTCAGATCGTATAGTGTGCGGTTGGCTTAACTCACCCATTACCAGGCATTTGACTTGTAGCTGAGAATGGAGACAACAATGGAGATAACTCAACCTAACTTTAAGTACCAGTATGTCACATTCATGGGTACACTAACATGTAAGATGGGGGAGGGGGAGGAGGGGGGGGGGGTTGTGTGTCCGGACACTTAACAAAAACTAGAAATGTCCATTGCCGCGCCATGCGAAATGTATCCCCCGGCACTGGCAGCAATTCGAAGGAGGGACAAAGAACCTCCCCCCTCCCCTCCCTCAAACAAAAGGATGGCGTAGAGATTGCCGCTAGTGGCCCGGACTATTGTTAACACTAGGACCAGCATCACCGAAACAATGTGTGTAGATTAGACTATAATGCAAAATTCGAAAGAAATCTGTCAAGAAATGTGATCTCAGAGCGCACACAAGATATTCACTAAAATATGACCTTTGACCCTATGAAAGACGGAACACTGAGGGCAGCATCACCAAAAACTGTAGAGGTCTAGACTAATCTATGATGGACCTCCATACAAAATCTGAAAGAAATCAGTCTACAAATGTGTCCTCCAGAATGCATGCAACCAAAATATGACATTTGACCCTATGAAAAGCGGAACACTGGGGGGAGCATCAGCAAACACTAAAGATGTGTAGATTTCACTAAGACACACCTCATTTGAAAGAAATCCGTCAAGAAATGTGGAAGTTAGAGCGCACAAAAGACATATGACCTTTGACCCTATACAGGACGGAACAGTGAGGGCAGCATCACCAAAAAGTAAAGTTCTGTAAATTATACCAAGTTACATCTCCATACAAAATTTGAAACAAATCCATTACGAAATGTGGCCTGCAGAGTGCACTCACGCCATCCTCCAAAGTATGACCTTTGACCCTATAAAAGACGGGACACTGGTGGCAGCATCACCAAAAATTATTGGTGTGTAGATTTTACCAAGATACACTTCCATACAAAACTTGAACAAAATCTGTGAAGAAATGCAGAAGAATTGTAAAATCAGCACTGATTTTCTTATTTACTAGATAAATCTATATACCTACCTATTATGCTTAGTCACTTGACTATGCTAACCCGTTCGAGAACTTAACACAAATGCGTCACAACATTGTGCGCACCCCAGGTAACCCTATTGTTCTTCCCTTCGCCACTCACCCGCAGCAATATGCAATGGCCATCTTCCTCTTTTGCGAGCAACCCCAAGTAGTAAAACATGTTGCTTGCAAGGCGAGGGGAAGGAGGGAGGGTCATAGGTAGGTATATAGATTTATCTAGTAAATAAGAAAATCAGTGCTGATTTTACAAATTTATTGCAATAAATCATATATACCTACCTATTATGCTAGACTAGCACCCATTCAAAAACCGGGTGGCATGTTTTAAGTGAAGAAGAGAATAGGATTACAAAGAAGACACAGCCGCCTTCAAGGAAGCCGACGTAAAAATTGCCTCTCCTGCAGGGACGTCCCTAAGGTAGCAAGAAATGAAGAAATTGGGCGAACGCCAAAAGGCAGTCCTCAAAAAATCGATAAGCGTCACACCTTGAAACAGGGCCCAAGAAGTGCTGACACTACGAGTGTCATGAGCATGGGGCTTACTATCTGACAAGAGAGCCTCTGGGCCGACAGCCCGAATAGCTTCTACAATCCATCTAGAAATGGAATCAAGAGAAGCAGGAGAAAAGGGGTCTCGAGTGATCAGGAACAACTGATCATCTTTGCGACGTGTCTTAGTCTTATCAATATACCATTTGAGAGCTCTAACAGGACACCAAACCTTGTCCTCACGCACTGACGAAAAGTCAGATAGCGGACAAAGAAAGATTTCAACAGGGCCAGAAGAAGCCGTCTGACAGAGGGCATGAAGGGTACTGCGCCTCTGACCAGAGGCAATGGCTACCAAAAAGAGCGTCTTCACCGTAACGGTTCGAAAGGAGGTTTAGCTAGGGCTTCTAGAACCCGAGGGAAACTCCAAGACGGGACCAATTGAGAACGAGGGGGACGTTTCAGAAAGAAAGACCGAATCGATCCACTCAACAGCGGGGAATTAGAAATCCCTGAGCCATCCGAAAACCCGGAATGAATGGCACCGATCGCAGACCAGTAGCCTCGGATAGAAGAGATAGACCTAACTTTGTCAAACAGCGAGAATAGAAAATCCGTGATTGAACCAATAGGAGCCTTAGACAGGGTTTGATCCCGTGCTTTACACCATTGGAAAAAGGCTGAAAGGCGGGAATTGTAAATTTCCCTAGTAGAGACTCTTCGACTGGACATTACAAAGTCAGCGGCCCTTTCAGAAAGGCCTGACTGTCTTGCAGATTCCCCGATAGGGGCCAAGCAGTCAATGAAGGGACGCCGGACTGTGGAGAAGAATCCCCGAGAGGGGTTGCGACACCAGATCCGCTCCCAGCGGAAAAAGAAACGGTTGAGCCACCAGAAGGCTCACTAACTCCGGGAACCAATTCCTCCTGGGCCAAAAAGGAGCTATTACAAGCACCTGAGCCCGATTTTCCCTGATCTTCCGGAAAACTCGCGGAATCAGCGGGAAGAGAGGAAAGGCAAACCCTCGCAGATTCTCCCAACTGAGAGAAAATGCATCCAGGGCCCAAGCCTCCCGGTCGCGAATACGGGAGCAGTACCTCAGAAGCTGGTGGTCGAGAGCTGACCCAGCAACTGAAAATGAGGAAACGACCTCTGGATGAAGCTTCCATTCTGATGGAAGACACCTGCCCCGGGATAGAAAATCCGCAAAGAGGTTTTCCTGACCAGGGATGAAAGAGGCAACAGGCATGATCGCCATGTGACGACACCACCTCCACAGCTGCGCAGCTAAGGCATCCAGGAAGGCAGAACGAGTGCCACTCTGCTGATTGATATAAGCCGCAACTATGACATAGTCCAAAAGAATCAGAATTGAACGACTTCTTAAGTGAAGCAGGGCTAAGAAGACTGCCGTGAATTCCAGGACATTGATATGGGGTAGAGTCCCAAGATGAGACCAATCCCCGAAACCGTGCTGCCGTTGCAATGTCCGCCCCACCCTAGCCGAGAGGCATCTGTCGAGACTGAGATCGACGGAAGGGGGGGTACGGAAGGACTTGCCTCGCGCAGGAAACGATGCACTCCTCCAGCGGGAGAGAAGGGATTTGATTTCTACTAGGACTGGAATCCAGACCAAGAGAGAAACCCTGCACAGTTAATAAAACCTGAGGAGATGCCTTTGAAAAGGCCTCATAAGGAGCCGACAATCCTCTAGAACATCGACCAGACTGGCTAGATAACCCAAGAACTGAAACCACTGCCTGGCCCTGACCGCTCTGGCCAAATTCAGCCTGCGAGCCGCAAAGACAATAGCGAATATTTTGTCTTGACTGGGCCAAGCTAATTGGTTCTGAATATCTAACACTGCCCCCAGAAAAACTGGTCGGCATGTAGGATATCAATTCTAACTTTTCCCAATTTATTAGGAAAGTTAAATCTTGGGTGACTTTGACAAGCATGCGTGCCCCAACTGGAAGACGATCATGCAACTCTGCTAAGAGGAGCCAAACGTCAAGATAGCAAAACAGCCGAAGGCCGCGGCGCCTCAGCGAGGCTGCCAAGGCAGCCACTACCCGCGTGAATACCCGAGGGGCTGGACGCAGCCCGAAGGGAAGAGCGCGAACGCGGAAAGTCGCTGAAAGGAAGGAAAATCCCAGAGGGTCGCGTGAAGCGGGATAAATAGGGATATGGAAATACGTATCTTTGAGATCACGTAATCCTTCCTCTCAAACAGCGGGAGAATTGAGGCGAGAATTTTCATCCGAAAGAAAGAAATTATTTACTAAAAAACAATCAGAGTTTTCCCGAGCGCTTGGGAATAACAAAAATCAGAGAAAAAGAAAGACGCGGCTGGTCTTTCACCTTTCCTATAGCTCTTTTGTTCAACGGAGATCGGATCTCCGTTGAAGCGTGACAGCGAGCCTGGGCAGACATCGAACCAGTCGCCTCGCCACGTCTACCTCTCAAAGAGGCCCTGCCACGTCCGCCTCTCCCGTGAGGGGGGTATAACGGCAAGTAACAGCAGGTAAGACTACAGTGACCCGACGGTGTTGTCCCGAAGTGGGAGCAACAACCCTCCGTCAGAAAGGGGCTCGCGTCGGCTAATAAAGTAGCAAACTGTCCGCCAAAAAGCAAGGGGCCCCCGAGAAGGGACATCTTGGAGAAGAGACGAAAAGTCAGTCTCCTTAACCCCAAAGACACAGAGTTGTGATCACTGCAGACCCGATATAGTAAGCAGCAGGTCATTAAAAACAAATTTATCACCCTCGGTAATATTCCCTTGAAATGCGGCCAAGCGCATACAGGATCTGATTTGACCGCTAACATTGCCCAAATGTCTATCCTCAGCCTAAAAAGGGGAGGAAGTAAGCGGGTTGGGCGTTTGCGCAAACGTCGACCCACCGCCAAGATCCTCCAAAGAGAGAGACTTAGCTTTGAAAAAGCTATCCTGATCTTGGGATATAAAGGCAAAAGCCTAATACCCTTAATCGGACCGAAACTCCTAAAGAGAAGCCCGGTCTCGATGCGGTCATACTTCACCATGAAACCCTCCATGAGGGAAAAGAGGAAAACCTATTGCCTGAACTAATCGAGAAGTCGAACCCTGCGCGCGGGTTAACTAAAATCAGGGAGATATTTGGCCAACAAGGCAGCAGCCTCCGCCCTGCAGCGATTGAGGCTCTGCCTGCTCCAAAAATGTCGATTCAGAAACCAAGAATTGAGAAGCAGACTCAAATCCTGGTACCGCTTGATTAGTTTGGGACAAAGGCCCGCAAACAATGAACAAATCAGGCGGATACTCCTGTGGGTCACTATAGGTCTGCGGAAGAAGGAGACGCGAGAGACCCCAGCTCAGACAATGGGGCATAGAGCACACACGGCCGAAATAAATGGGGTCGAATAGTCACATTAGCACTGATTTTCTTATTTACTATATAAATCTATATACCTACCTATTATACCTATTATGCCTGTAGTCTTGACTACGGGACCCCTTCGAGAATTTAACACACATGAGTCACAATATTGTGCGCACCCCCCGTAATCCTATTGTCCCCTTCGCCACTCACGCGCGTCAACACGCTACGGCCATCTTCCTCTTTTGCGAGCAATCCCAAGTAGAAACATGTTGCTTGCAAGGAGCGGGGAAGGAGGGAGGGTCATAGGTAGGTATATAGATTTATATAGTAAATAAGAAAATCAGTGCTGATTTTACAAATTTACTGCAATAAATCATATATACCTACCTATTATGCCAGACCAACGCCAACTCAAAGACCGGGAGGCATGTTTCGAGCAGAAGGAAATAGGATTACACCAAAGACTACAAAGAAGACACAGCGGCCTTCAAGGTGGCTGACGCAAACAAAGCTTCACCTGCGGGAAAATCCCTAAGGTAGCAAGAAATGAAGGAATTGGGCGAACGCCAATAAGCAGCCTTCAAAATATCAACAAGCGCCACACCTTGAAACAGAGCCCAAGAAGTGCTGACACTACGAGTATCATGAGCACGAGGCTTACTGTCGGATAAAAGAGCCTCTGTGCCAGCGGCCCTAATAGCTTCAACGATCCATCTAGAGATGGAATCAAGAGAGGCAGGAGAAAAAGGCTCTCTAGTGATCAGGAACAACTGATCATCCTTACGATAAGACTTAGTCTTATCAATATACCATTTGAGAGCCCTAACAGAACCGGAGGCAGCTGTCTGATTCTTGGCAACGAAAGAAGCCCTAGGAATCAATAGAGTACTGCGCCTCTGCCCAGAGGCAATAGCTACCAAAAAGAACGTCTTAACCGTAAGATGATGAAGCGAAGCTTCACCTAACGGTTCGAAAGGAGGTTTCGCCAAGGCCTCCGGGACCTTAGGCAGACTCCAAGACGGCACTAACTTAGAAAAAGAAGGTCGTTTCAGAAAGAACGAACGAATCAAACCACTTAGTAGCGGGGAATTGGAAATCCCCGAACCAACCGAGAAACCCGAATGAATGGCCCCGATCACCGAACGGTAGCCTCGGATAGTAGAGATAGATCTCCCTTTGTCAAATAACGAGATTAAGAAATCCGCAATTGAACCAATAGGAGCCTTAGAAGGGGTTTGATTTCTCTCTTTGCACCAAAGGAAAAAGACCGAGAGACGGGAATTGAAAATTTCCCTAGTAGAAACCCTACGACTGGACATTAAAAAGTCCGCGGCTCTATCAGAGAGACCCCCAACTGTCTTGCAGATTCCCTGTCAGGGGCCAAGCAGTCAAATGCAGACTCTCCGGACTGTGGTGAAAAATCCCCGATAGGGGCTGTAACACCAGATCCGCTCTTAACGGGAGAACGAACGGTTGAGCCCTTAGGAGGCTCATAAGTTCTGGAAACCAATTCCTCCTGGGCCAAAAGGGAGCTATTACAAGCACCCGCGCCCGATCTTCCCTGATTTTCCGCAAGACACGCGGAATCAGTTGGAAGGGAAGAAAGGTGAATCCCCGAAGGTTCTCCCAGCTGAGGGAGAAAGCATCGAGAGCCCATGCTCCCTGATCGCGAACACGGGAGCAATACTTCGGCAGCTGGTGATTTAGCACCGACACAAATAGATCCACTTCCAGTGGACCTAGGCAACTGCGAATGCGGCAAAATACCTCCGAATGGAGCGTCCATTCCGATGGAAGATACCTGCCCCGAGACAGAAAATCCGCAAAGCGGTTTTCCCGACCGGGGATGAAAGAGGCCACGGGTGTGATTGCCATGCGACGACACCACCTCCACAGCTGAGCTGCTAGGGCATTCAGGGCAACCGTACGAGTGCCTCCCTGCCGATTGATATATGCCGCCACAGTAACATTGTCCGTGAGAATCAGAACCAAACGACTGAGAAGTCGACTTCTGAAATGGAGCAAGGTCAACAGAACTGCCTTAGACTCCAGGACATTGATATGAGGAAGAGTCCCAAGATGAGACCAATCCCCCGCAACCGTGCTGCCGTTGCAGTGTCCTCCCCACCCCAACCGAGAGGCGTCCGTCGAAACCGATATCGACGGAAGAGGGGCAGAGAAAGACCTGCCTCGCGCGAGAAACACCTCGCTCGTCCAACAAGAGAGAAGAGACTTGAACCTTACTGGTACTGGAATCCAGACCAAAAGAGAGTCTTTTCCCGGCATGAAGAACCTGAGGAGATGTCTCTGAAAGGGTCTCATGAGGAGCCGGCAGTCCTCTAAAACATCGACTAGACTGGTTAGATAACCTAGAAACTGAAACCACTGTCTGGCCGAGACTCTTCTGGCCAGCAAGAGCTTGCGAGCCGCAGAGACAATGGTGAGAATCCTGTCTCGACTGGGCCGAGCCAACTGATTCCTTATGTCTAACACCGCCCCCAGAAAAAAACTGGGCTGCGAGTGGGAACTAACTCTGACTTTTCCCAATTTATTAGGAAACCTAAGTCTTGAGTAAGATTGACGAGCAAACTAGTCTCGTCCAACAAACAATCGCGCAACTCCGCTAGGAGAAGCCAATCGTCCAGGTAGCAAAAATAGCCGAAGGCCGCATCGCCTCAGAGAGGCTGCCAGCACGGCTACAACCTGAGTAAGAACCCGAGGGACTGGGCACAGCCCGAAGGGAAGAGTGCGAAAGCGATAAGTCTCTGAGAGGAAGAAAAACCCCAGAAGATCGCGCAAAGCGCGAAGAACGGGAAAGTGGAAATACGCATCTTCGAAAACTATCAAGACCGCGTAGTCCTTCCTCTTGATCAAGAATGGAGGCGAGAGACTCCATCCTAAAAAGTACTGAAGTTTTCCCGAGCGCTTGGGAATAACAAAAGTCGGAGAAAGGGAAAAAGACAGCCTGTGAGGTGACCGAGTCCCTATAACACCTCCGGGGAGCGGGGCGGACAGATCTATGAAGAATCCGTCTCGTCCGTCAAAGAGAACAAAAGCGTCCGCGGAGATGGCCTCCCAAGCGGGGAGAAAGGAACGAAGACAGCCACCAACCAATACTCTGCGACGGTACAAGACCGAGGCAGCTGCAGTGGAAAACTAAGACCACTGCAAACCAAACATGACGCTCAAAAAGAAGCACCGCTTCAATGCATCCAAATCCAGCTAGAAATCCTCCGCGAGAGAAAAACGCTCGGAGGAATCCCGCTGCCTGAACCCAAGCAAAGTCGAACCCTGCGCGCGGGTTGACTAAAAGTCAGGGAAAGTTTAGAACAGAGCAATCGCTTCTACCCACAAAGGGAGAGCAACTAAGGCTCTGCCTGCCCCAGCGATTCGGAGACCGAAGCTTGAGAGGCCGCTTCCAAAACTGGATTCGCCTGAAATGATCGTGACAAAGAATCACGAACAAAGGCCGAAACGGTCGGATTCACGCATGAACCGCCGTAAGCCTCCTCACCCGACGGAGCCCCGAGGCTGCGAGACTAGGAGGCTCATGTGATCTCATCACAGATAAAGAAGAATAAACCATAAAAGGCTAATTAGTCTCGATGTCCGACCCAAAAAAGGGACAAGAGCAGGGGATGCAAATCCTGGTACAAGGGACCAACCCTGAGTCTGGGCAAAGCCCATCTCACACTGAACATCTCAGCTTGCGAGACCGGAGGGTTAGCTAAACCCGATGGGCAAGAGGCAAGCAAAACCTTGCCTCTTTTAGCCCCTTCCCTAGGCTTCTGATTGGCCCAAAAGAGCCTAAGTCGAAACCCGCTTTTCAGAGCGTTTATTCGGTTTCGTTCGGATCCCCGAAGCCCTTCGGGAACACGAACCGAACCCTCCACTGAGGGACGCTCACCTCCCTTTATGGGAGAAGTGCGCTGAGGGTATTGAACCCAAAGACGCGCACCAATTACCCATATCGGCCGAGCAAGGAGATGCAACAGCCATGGGCCGGACGCCAAGGCGCCCAGAGCAAGGGCGGACCGGGATGACCCGGCAAAGGACCGCCAACAAAGGACTCAGCAGGAATCCTGCTGCTTAAACCAACGCGAAGTCGAACCCTGCGCGCGGGTTGACTAAAATTCAGAGAGATATCTGGATAACAAAGCAATCGCTTCCACCCCGCAGAGGGCGAGCGATTGAGACTCCGCCTGCCCAAGCGATTCAAAAACGAAGCTTGAGAGGCCAGCTCCAAATCTGATTCCACCCGAGTGGAAAGAGACAAAGGAACGCTAACAAGGCCTCAGCAGGCAGAGCCCCGCATGGTTCAACGAAAATCTCCTCGCCCAGCGGCGCCCCAAGGGCCGCGGGAATAGGAGGCACATGCGAAACCGACTCAGACAAAGACAAATCAAACACAAAAGGCTGATTAGTCTCAAAGTCAGACCCCTGAATAGGGACAGAAGTCAGGGTTGAAGTAGCCGGTACAAAGGCCCAACCCTGATTCTGAGCAAAAGCCCGCATCATGCTGAACATGTCAGCTTGAGAGGAGCTAGCTGGTTAGCCAGGCCAGACGGGCAAGAGGCCAGGAAAGCCTTGCCACTTATTGCCTTCTTCTTGGCCTTTTTCTTGGCTGGCTCGACAAGAGTCGTAGCCGAAACCATTTTGTTAGAACGCTTAATCGGATTCATTCGGATCTCCGAAGCCACTTCGGAAACACGAACCGATCCCTCCGCGGAGGGACGTTCACTTCCCATAAAGGGATTGGAGCGCTCATGGCGTAAGCCTAGAGAATCGTCCAAAACACCCATATTGGCTAAGCAAGAAGATGCAGTAGCCATGGGTTGGGAGCTAAAAGCTCCCAGTGCGTGGGCAGACCGAGATGACTCGGTATGTGCCCGATGACTACTAAAGGCGTGTCAACCCGCTATTGGACCGCTCGAAAGCGGCAATAGGGGAGCACTAGTAGTCACGCACTCAGGTGAAAACACCTGTTGCTCCGAAGAGCGTCCATA